>JALPQD010000116.1:3082500-3682500 GCA_023101885.1 Typhlomys cinereus | reverse complement strand
CCTGGAGTTTTCTCCACACATAGGTCAGAGGTGGAAGCCTCAGGGGATGAATAGAATGGCTATGCACATAGTTAGGATAGAAGGAGTGTCTGAGAGGGGGGAGTGAACTATGGAAAATTTAGCCACAGGGGATGGACGGACAGCCAGTTTTCCTAGCAATAGAATCAAAGAACGATTTCAGCTGTGCATTGAATTCTTACCATATGCCAGACCTTGTGCATTCATTATCTGATTGAATCCTCGAGAGAGTCCCATGAACTTCACATCATTCCTATTTTACAAATGTGGAAAGTAACTCTTCAGCCAATTTATTAACTGGCCTAACAGCACATTAGTAGCACGGCCAACACCCAGTCAATATGGAAGCCTGGATTTGTCTGATTCCCAAAATCACTAGGACACACTGCCTCTGGCACACAGCTTTTTCACAAATCAACAGATGTGGCTCGTGTGGCCACTGGAGGATGGGCATCCACTCGGCATACTATGAAAAAGGTACAGCGAACGCTTATCTGTCCTTCCCGAGCTTACAACATCAAATCACCCCATGAAGAAAGGACGGTCAGCCATGGTCCACAGACAAGCCATCAGACAGCCCCAGACTAGTGGTGTGAACATCTCCTTTTGCCTGTTCTGGAAACTTCACTTCAGGATTCTCCTGGGAACTACCTTTTCCTATTCATGTGGTGTGGGAGGAGGGGGTCTTTTATGCACATGATCAGCTCCTGATAGATGCAAATACTTTCCTCTGACCACAGTGAGAATGCTCCGTGTGATTTAAGTCAGGCCAGTGAGAGAGATGTAGAGACTTCATTGAACCCCTAAGGATGACCCTGTTCTTCAAATGAGCTGCCGAGCTTGGCCAGGTGCAGTAGCAGGAGCCTGTGATCCCAGCACTGTGCAGGTGGAGGCTGAAGGACCAGAAGTTCAAGGTCAACTTCCAACGCATATCCAGGCAGATCTAACCTACATGAGACCTTAACTCAAAAAAAAAAAAAAAAAAGTTTTAAAACAGTGCCTGTTTGCCTTCTGAGAGAATCTGGTTAATCAACGCATTCCTACACATGTTTAATTGACCTCGAAAATATTTCCAGACAAATTGTAAAGGATTTAGTTTCCTACAGTAGGTTGTAAACATTAGCATTTTTAGATAAAACTGTTGTTTTTTTAATCACTCTTAAAACAAATATAACTGAATTTACCTGGTAAATAAATTTACAAGTAAAACAATATTTAATACTTGCTTTAAAATAATCCAGACACAAGACACAATAATCCTGGCAAAATGTTAGTAATTATTGAAGCAAGATGAATTGACGGTGAGCACATAATCGTCTTTTCACTTTTTTGTCAAGGTTTGGGTTGCCCCCTCCCACCCCTACAGGCTCATGTGTTTGAATTCTTAGCTGATAACAATGTTTGGGAAGGTTGTGGCAACTTTTGGGAAGTAGAACCTTGCTGGAGAAAGGCACACGGAGGGAGCTTGAGGTTTTGGTAGCCTGGCCCCTGCTTCCTCTCTGTGCTCTCTCTCTCTCTCCACCCCCCCTTCCTGATAACGGTGGCGACCTGAATCAGCCTCCTGCTTCTGCCTGCAGCTGTGCCTTCTGCTATGTGTTCCTGCCATAATGGACTACACCTCCCTTCTGGAACTCTAAGCCAAGTAAATCTTCCTCTCTCCCTTAAGCTGGGTATGAGTGTTGTCTCGCGGCAACAAAGAAGAGTGACTGCAACACTTTTGCATACAACACTTGCATTCTTTAATTATAAGCATATTTTAAAAAGCCTTTTTTAAAAAAGCCATAGAGTCATTTTCATTTTTATGTCCACTAATCAGAGGCAATAAGATCAATAGGGGAACATCCAGTCATCCATCCAAGAGCAGCTTGGAATAGAGAAATACAATGGAGACAGATTAAAATGTATAAGTTTAAGCCTTGCATGGTGGCATACCCTTGTAATTGCAGCACATCAGAGGAGGAGCGGGAGGATCAGTCATTCAAGAACATCTGGCTACACAGCGTGTTTGAAGCCAACCTAGACTGCGTGAGACCTTGCCTTAAAATAGAAAAGAAAAATGTAAGTGCATGAATTTATGAAGCTGAAAGTATAGGGAAGCCCACAGAGCCAGAAGTGTCACTGAGTATTGAGTGTTTAAAGAACTGTCCCCTCAGCCTAACCCTGAACCTGTACTTTTGAATGTTAGTAAGAGCAGCTACAATTCTCCAGTGAGTTACCCGCTTGAGTCTACACCACCATCCTCTGACCTCCAGTGCTTTTCTGCTCATTGTTAACCTTGCTGACCAAGCTCCCTATACCTTAGCTGTTACTGCTGGCCACTAGAAGCAAAACCACACATATATACATACATTAACATTCACACACACACACACACACACACACACACACACACACACACACATTTGACTGGTTCCTACTGACCCCCGCATACACATGGCAAGCACATCTGTTCTCTCTCTCTCTGTCTCTCTCTCTCTCCTGCTCTCTTGCATGCACACACACACACACACACACACACACACACACAGAAACACAAACAAACAACAGCAGTAACAACAACAACAAAACCCAAAGAACTAGTGGGGAAGTTGGGTGAGAGGGGCTGGGGTGCGAGTTTAGTGAGGGAGCTATTTCACGGCATGTCTGTGTATGAAGTTCTCTATTCATCCTCAATATGAAAAGAAAAGGGGGAGGGGGCTCATGTAAGGGAAGTAAAGCAAATAACAAAAGCGAGGCCAGTCTCCAAAGCTTTCCTGACACATGTTAATTCATTGAAACCATCGCTAACACACCAGGCTATTGAATTTAACCAACTAGAATGAACTCAATTCTCAATTCATGACACTAATTTATATTCGTTCACAATTCAGTAATTACTACCTATTTTCTCTGCCCTACAGTGCCATGTTCCCCCTCCCTTCCCTCTAGTCTTTCACTGACTTTTTTTTTTATTACAGAATAAACATAATGAATGTGGGTTTGACACATCTCCTCTGTTGTTTGAATGAACAGCCTTAAATGTAGAAGAAAATGGTTGTTAATTGACAGGCAACCCTTTCTTGCCTGAATTTCCTAGAAATAAACTCTCAGACAAAAGTGAAGGTACCTGGTCCTAATTAGGGAGTACTCTCGGAATGAATACTTAAAAGAGCTGGGGACAGAAGCAGGAACAAGGAAAGCCTTCAACTGACCCCACAGGGAGTCCTTTGGGTGGGTGGCCCTTCAGAGTTGTCTGGAGTTGAAGACAGCTAGTTAGTTTCCTCACATTAGCTCGTCATTGGCTTCAGGTCATCCCTGAGAGGGACTTGGTCGTGGCAGGATTTGTTTTGTCTTGTTTCAGGCACCTGATGATCCCTAAGAGAGGACCACGGAAGACAGCATTGCTGGCTGACTCCTGACCACGATCTAAGCGGGACATGACCGTCCTCCACAACAGCCTCTGAAACATAACTGGTCTCGTTTCCAAAGTCCAAGAAAAGTGTCATGACCGCATCTCCTAAGTAACGATGCTGAGACGGTGGCAGAAGTGAGTGGCCAGGTGAGGTTCATCCCTAAAGCAGAAAGCAACACTGGGGGCTTCTGCATGATCGTCAGGAAACGTGCAAGGAAGGGGTTCTGACGGGGACTGGTGAAGGACCATACCAGTCAGTTCCGGCTACAAGTGGGAACTGGAGTTCTCTGAAGAAACCATCCCTGCACCATTCCTCAGATGGGCCTTGCCTGAGTGGAACTGTGATCGTGGGGAGATGGGGTGTACATAGGTGGAGAACCCAAATTGTCTCGAGGTACCACAGGCTTTTTTATAACAATACAAGGGGTGAGGAGATGGTTCAGGGGTTAAAGCCCTTGCCTTGAAAGCAAAAGGACCTGAGATCAGATCTCTAGATCCCGTGTAAAAATGCCAGGTGGATATAGTGGCAGCCTGCACTTCCAGCCCTGGAAGGCAGAGCCTGGGAAACTTCCAGAGCAAAACAATAAGGAGATAGAGGAATCCAGGATGATTACCAAAGTCAACGCATACACTCAAGTGCATTCTCGTATACACTTGTACACACACACACACACACACACACACATGAATAAATAAATTAACTTTCGTATCTAGCTCAACAGGCTCCTGACTTTTAGGTAAACTTCTTGGAAGATTTCACCAAGCTTAGCAACTCTGTTCCCTTCACCAACCACAAAGTTAAAACAAAAAAGCCAGGCATGGTGGCACGTAACTGGAATCCCAGCACTTGGGAGGCTGAGGCAGGAGAATTGCTACAACTTCAAGGCCAGCTACATAGCAAAACCCTGTCTCAGAAAGTAGATAGCCAGGGTTGGGGATTTAGCTCAGTGGTAGAGCACGTGCCTAGCAAGCACGAGGCCCTGGGTTCGGTCCCCAGCACCGGAAAAAAAAAAAAAAAAGAAAGAAAGTAGATAGCCAGGCATGGTAGCCCAATCCTGTAAGTTCAGCACTGAGCTGAGAGGATCTGGGGTTTAAGGCCAGCCTGGGCTACATGAGCCCCTGTCTCAAGAAACAAATAAAATAAAAACTGTGGGAAAGTTTTTCCCACGGTGTCATAAATGGCCTGTCCAGTGTTCTCACCAATATGTCTTGAGAAAGATATTTATTTATGACTTTCTTTGTCCTGAATCTATAAATACCACGTAACCTCTTCCACAGTGATGCACGTCAACCAGGATCACTTGAATGTATGCTCTCAGGCCACAGTCACTTATGAGGCTCAGAATGAACGAGTTTCTTATTTCCTTTCAAACAGAGCTGTTTTCCATTGACATAACCCCCACAGTTCATCCCCTTGGTCATGGTGGGCAGAGATGCTTCTCCTCCTGCTGTGCTCCCTCCTGTGTTCTGATCCCAAGTGCAGCAGCTCTCTGGGTTCTTGGGATCCTGAAGGAGAAGAATTCACACTCAGATCCAGGGAGAGCGAGCGAGTGGTCAATGATACTTTCAGTAGGAAGAACAGGAAAGCGCATACTTCGGAGCAGAGGTCTAGCAGAGCTGCAACTTCAAGGCCTGCCCCAAAGCCTGGGGCTATCCTTCCTCCTCCCTTTGCCATCCCTGGAGTGGTCTGGGGTCCTTTCTTCTTTCGGGCTTTTCTAAAGGGTGTCCTTACCCACAATTTGGTGTACTACAACTAGAAGCATTGGATGCAAGAACATAGAAAGAAATGTAATTACCCTTGACCTTGAGAAGTTCCCTAGGGGAAAGGGCAAGGGCAGCTTGTGGGGGCTCCTTAGAGAAGGGTTCCACCTGCCAAGGCCAGCTTTGATATTGTTCCCAGAGTCCCATCCTTCCTCCTATCTGGTCGGCTTTGCTACTCACACAGGCTGCAAGTTCTCTTATCTTCCCTCTGGTTCCTGACCTTGCCATTTCAAGCCTAACATTCATTTTAGCTAGATCAACCAGAACCAGAAGAAAATTACTTTCCAGGATTCTGGATGTCTGAAGCTTGAGTTTTGGCAGTGTCTCTCCTTGGCTGTGGTGGGGTGGCTGTCTTTGTCCTATGTCTTCACATCATCACGTCTACATCTCTGTCTAAATTCCCTCTTCTTCCAAGGGACCTGTCACATTAGATTAGAACCCACCCTAAAGACTTCATTTTAACTGCATTGCTTTTTAAAAAATGCTATATCTAGGGGATGGCAAGATGGCTTAGTCAGTTATAATACTTGCTGTACAAGTGTGATGACCTCAGTTCTATCCCTGGAACCCATGAGAAAAGGGGAGGAGGGGCCTGCTGGAGAGATGGCCCAGAGGTTAAAGCCTTTGTCTTAAAAGCAAAAGGACCTGAGTTCAGATCTCCAGATTCCACATAAAATTTCAAGGAGGATATGGCAACAGCTTGTACTTCCAGCCTTTAAGCCAAAGCCTGAGAAATCTCAGAGCAAAGAAATCCAGGAAGAACCCTGATGTTACCTTTGGGCCTCCACAGACACACACATGCACAACATTCAAATACCCTGTAGTACACACATATGCACACACACACAACACACACACACAACAAACAAAAACAGATGTAGTTCCAGTAGTCCTACAAAACAGGAGGCAAAAATGGAAGAATTAGCTAAAAGTTGGTGTATTTGGTGAATGGAACAAACAATAATAGAGGTATGCCTCGAAAATAAGATGGAGGACTGGAGAGATGGTTCAGGGGTTAAGAATCTGCCTCATTATCAGAAGGACCTGAATCCAGCGTTAAAATGCCAGGCAGAAAAGATGACAGCCTGCACTTCTGGCCCTGAGAAATCCCAGAGAGAAGCAAAAAGGAGGTAGGAACAATCCAGGATGATTCCTGGGGTCACCCTTGGTCCTCCACAGGCACATATGGTGCCCTCCAATACACGCACAAACAAATACATATATTTTTAAATTTTAGGGCTGGAGAGATGGCTCAGAGGTTAAGATTCTGTCTCAAAAGCAGAAGGTCCTGAGTTCAGATCCCAGGTCCCATGTAACAATGCCAGGGCAGAAACAGTGGCAGCTTGAACTTCCAGCCCTGGTGGGAGGAAATGCCAGAGTGAAGCAAGAGAAGGTAGGAATAATCCAGGATGATTTCCAAAGTCACCCTTGGTCCTCCACAGGGACACATAGTGTCCTCTGATACACACACACACACACACGCACGCACGCACGCACGCACGCACACTAAACAAATAAATAAATAAATAAATATTTTTAAAATTTTAAAACTTAAAAAAGAAAGAAAAGAAGGGGGCAAGGGACTAGAGAGATAATTCAGTGGGCAAAAGTGTCTGTGTGCAAACCTGGTGATCTGAATTTGGTCCAAAATTCCACATGCTTATCATGGCTCTCTTTCTCTCTAAAGTAAATAAAATAATAGATCGATTGATCGATAGATAGATCGATAGATAGATAGATAGAAGGTGGAGGGAGGGAAATGACTCCTGAAAATTGTCCCCTCATCTCCACATATGTACCATGCACCATGGCATATTCTCTCTCTCTCTCTCTCTCTCTCTCTCTCTCTCTCTCTCACACACACACACACACACACACACACACACACACACTTAGCTAGGGGAAAAGGTTTGCAATGGGAGAAAAAGGGGAATGGAATCAAATAATAGGGGGTGAAAATAAATTTATCGTACCTGTGGATGAAACTTTCAAAGAATAAAAGTTTTTTAAAACGTTAAAAGTTAAAAAGAAAAGATGGGAATTGGGGGCTGAGAAAAGGATTCCCTGGCGAGGCTCTTGGATGTGCTGGTCTGGAAAGGCCTTAGACTCGCAGTCTCTCTGAGCTCTCCCTGAACAACCTGTTCATCCTTTTCTTCCTTTCACACATATATGATTTCTCTTCTCTCTCTCCCTCGCTCTCTTTTTCTTCCTCTCTCTGACAACTGTGGCACTATCGATTCAGGGAGGCCCTACACTGGGCTTCCGAATCCAGGAGGTCTGGCTACAGACAAGTCTGAACAAGTTCGGACATGCCCCAGACATACCCCGATAGAGGAACCATACAGGCAGAGAGAGATGAACAACCAATGGGAAGGAGGGATGGACAACCAATGGGAAGGAGGGATGGACAACCAATGGGAAGGAGGGATGGACAACCAATAGGGAAGCGGCCATCTAACCTTGATACCTAGTAAACAGCTAAATGATTGGTGGCTGCTCTTTCCCTCCCCCTGAGCAGGGAGGTGGCCACACCTGATTGGGCCCAACCCTATATAAGCCCAAACACTTCCTGAATAAAGCTGAGTCTGCGGCCAACTCCTCTGCCTGTTACTTCTCGCCTGACTCCTGGGGTCTGAGTGGTGACCCCGTCGCTGTGCTCGCCCATTCGCCTGGGGCCCACGAGGCCCCTGCCTTGTCGTCCTCCCCCCTCCAGCCTGGCGGGAAATCGGCAACAGATAATGCCTCACAATGTAGTCCAAGATGACCTCAAACTAATGGCAATCCTCCTGCTTTAGCCTTCTCGTGTTGAGATTACAGAGATGAGTTAACATATCTGCCAATTTCCGTTCTCTTCTATGCCTTGAGACAGGATCTGTCAAAGAAAACATACCCCGTTAGTCTCAGAAAAAGTGACGGGAGAGTGTAGCCATGCCTGACACGCTCATATGAAGCTAGCTTCTGTTTCCTGCACATCTAAATTCCAGAGTATCATTTACAAACCCCTGTCTGTCTTGTTGGTCCATTTATCCTAATGAACATTTAAATCCCTTAAACTGTCCACATGCCACCAACTCTGTCCCATGACAAAGAGTACATGAGCATTTGAACCTTGCTGAGACATATTAGAAAATTTTGTGTACTTTTCTATTGGTTTTATCTAATTGTCCGTTCATTCTAGCAAACTGTCAGGAAGTGAAAAAGTTGTTCCTTTGGCCCATAGCAGAAATGAGTTTATCTCACTCCTAACAGCATGAAGCAATATTTCAATGTAGTCAATAAAGTTTCATAGTTTTGATTTTGGGTTATCAAATGATATTGGATATTAATGCATATACATACATGCCATTTATATATCTATCTGCTTCAAGGAAATGGTTATTCAAGTCCTTTCCCATATTTTGATTGGGTCATTTGGGTTTTAGTGATGGTAGAGAACTCTTTATATATAATTATATAATCTATGTACACATAATATCCAATAATGTAAACATATATTTATATTTATTTATAAAAGCTCTAGATATTCTGGATATGGATTCTTATCAAATATATAATTTGTAAATATTTCTCCATCCCATCAGTTGTTAGTTTTTGAAAGCTCAGCTTCCCATAATACTTTTCACATCCCTTTTGAGCACTTGGATTTTTTAACCCTGGCTGACATTTTCCCAGTTGCAACATTTAATATATCTCCCTGAGTTAAGCACAAGCCAACCCCTTTAGATTTGGGATAATTTCCTAATTCTCTAGTTAATATTTGAAGGCAATTTCTTTTGTTGCATCATATGTATAAACAGCTGCTACATTTTGAATCTGTCTAATTTCATTGCTGCTTAACTTTCACTGAGAAAGTCCTTACTGCTCCCCCATACATAAGAGATCATCAACATCATTAATATCATTGTATTGTTCTTTTTTTAATTTTTTTATTATTATTTATTCAATTGTGTGTACGAGCATGTGTGTGTGTGTGTGTGTGTGTGTGTGTGTGTGTGTGTGTGTGTGCAGAACCATGGGCGAATTCGGGAACCCCCATGGACTGCCTCCACCTTCTCCTTGTTTACTCTGCCCCTGGATCCACAAGCTCCGCCCTACTAGGGCCAGAAGCGCAGGCCGCCCCACTTCCGCCCGGCGTCTATACGTGGGGTCTAGGATCCGAACTCAGGACTTTCCGCCTGCAAGGCAGAGGCTTAACCCTTGAGCCACCTCTCCAGCCCCTTGTTCTTATTTCTTTTAAACTACATATTTTCATTTTGATCTTTCTGTCCTAAAAGAGACATAGACAGAGATGGAGAATATTTTCAAAGCCACCCTCATATTTTGGAAGTTTCAGTGATACTTGCTTAGCTAAACTTAATACTTCTGTATATTTCAAAACTATTAACAGCTGATTCAAAGCCAAGTTAAATGAACAGTGGGAAGCAGGAGCCATGAGCTAATAGAGTTATGTGATGATTTTGTTACTGTCATTTCTCTTTTGCATGAAGATAGTAATGCCATCTATTCTGTGGAAGCCACAGACAACATAACTGATACATCGCCAAGACAGAGAGCTGTGGAATTAAACATATGACAGGGAGCCAAGGATGATTTAAAATAATCATGCAAAAAAGAAAAATAAAAAATAAAATAATCATGCAACAACAGCAAAAAAGAAAAGAATGCTGCCTATAGATCTCAAAAGACACTGTGGGCTTGTGAACCTAGTTGCGAAATAATCAGTCTCAGAACTAAGTCTCAGAATTCAAAGCTCTCTTTCTCCTCCACAAAAGCCCTCAGCAACAATTCAAAAAGAGGTCTTGGGGGACCCTCTCCCACCACACACACATTCACGCACCAGATTTTACCTGTATTAGTCAGAGTTCTCTGAAGAAACAGAATCTATAGTATGTAATATATATAAATAAGTTTATTAAAATAACTCACAATAAAAAAGTATCCTTCAAAGTAGCCACCCATAGCTGCCTCATTCTTGTTTCAGAAAGCCAAAAGATCTCAAGAAGGTCTCAAGCCTTTACTTTTCTGGAGGGTTGAAGACGCTGGATTCCTGCATTGGGTGAAGAACAGCTGGGCTCGGATGTCAGCGGTAAGCAGCAAACAGCAGCAAGGCCTAGAGACCAGGCTCCAAAGGCAGCAGGCACAGCAACAACGTGGTGGAAAAGGTGAAGCTCCAAGTCAGCCAAGGATGGAGGCAGCAGCAGCAGCAACAAAGAAGGCCACGATGCTTTAAAAGTGAACGATGCTCGCAGAGTAGACTCTACAGCAAGTGGACACAAGATAAGGGAAGAGCAAGTCCTCTTCCTTGCACTATTATCTGGTCCACCCTAGAGAGTACCACCCACTATGGGCTGGGTTTTTCACAGCAATCAATCAAGTACTTGCAGACTTGTTCAGGGGCCATTCCAACCATTAACCTTCCACAGCTGCGCCCCAAACAGTCTGCGGCTGTCAAATTGACACCAAAATGCATCCATAACATTACCTGAATCTCTAGGTACCTCTCCCTCCAGATCAGGCCAATCTACACATCATTAACAGTACCCTGACTGAAAGCAGAAATGAATCCCTTGGTGTGGCAGTTAGATGCAGGTGTCAACTTGACAATTGAAGGCTGAGTTCTGAGCATATCTGTGAAGAATTAATAGTTGAGTTAATCCCTGGGGAAGCTTGCAGGAGATTATCTAATGGATGGGGAAGGCCCTGACCTAGCCCCTGGGGCGGGGCTATTCCTTGGGCCCCCGCTAGCTAGCTTAGTGAAGCTTGGCATTCTTCTACTACATACCTGGGCAGATTTGCTGTTCAGAAAATGAAATCTGTCCATCTTTCGGCGATCCTATGTGCCCAGTTCCCTCAGCTCCTGGTGTTGGTGTGAGCTCCCCTGCCAAGATGGACTAAAAACTGTAACCAGACAGTTGTAAGCCAATATAGAGCTCCTTTGGTGACCCCCCAGCATCACCAAATCATTTGGCTGTGAATTTATCAGCAACACGCAGGCAAACTGCAACACTTGGACAAGTTGGGCACACCAGAGGACCCTTTTAAGAGAGTGTTCTCATTTCCACCAAACAGGAACTCAGGCGCCTTTGCAGTGCTTGGGGTCGTCTGGCTAGTGAGTCACTCCATCAGACAATAATCCACTTCTTTATCCAGCCTTTGACAGTGGCCATCATTCCACACTGAAGATGCTGAAACTGTCCTTGCTCATCACAGCCTGGGGGAGGGAGAAGGAAAAATCTACCATCTGAAATGGATACTCCTCCCCCATGCATCCCACCCCTTAAAGATTCTGTAAACCAAACTAAGACCCCCAGATCGCTCTATAACTTTCATTTAGAGACCTGAAACTCTTCAAAGTAGTATGGAATTCTTCTCTATGAACTAATTCCGGGTGAGAAACAGGAAGACTTGAGGTGTGTGAATTTCTTTTTCAGACACAAATGGTAGATGGTCGAGGATTGTCACTCTGGAGTCAGACACGCCTGGTTTCAAATCCCAACTCAGTTTCTGACAGCTCACATGACCTTGGGCAAGTTGCTTAATCAGTGCGAAACTCAGTATCTCCTGTATAAACTTGAAAAAAATGCTCTGTGCCTCACAGAATCATGCGTGGAGTTTAATTATTTCTGATATGACAAATTACCCCCAAATCTAGTGACTCACAACAATGGACTCACAATTCTATGTTCTGAGCTGGTCTCTGCCGGGCAGTTCTGCTCGTCTTGGGATTAGCCGGCTGAGGGTGGGTGATGCTGCATCTCTTGCCGTTGAGGCCAGAACGACTGGGAGCTGGTTGGCTCAGTCTCTTTCCCTCTGGTTTCCTCAGGGGGGAGGGGGGATGGACTGTATGCACAGCAGGTCAGGATTTCCACTGAGCACAGACAGAAAAGGCTGGCTGGGCCTTGGAAAAGTGAGCTCTGGAAGTCACACAAAATTAACTTGTGCTAAATAGAGCCTGTTGGTCCCAAAGTCTCAGCTCGCTCTGACTCCCTGTTTGACAAAATGGATGGCTGACGGCTCCTGCCCTGGCGAGGCACTGTTGCAGTCAACCGAGAAGTGCTTCGGCACAGGGAGAGCTCTTTCCGGAGGCTGCAGCATGGTCTGTGACTTTCAGACAGCAAATCTGCAAGCTAAAAACAAACAAACAAAAAAGCTGCTTTTCTTTGTAGAGTTAAAAAGGGGGGAAAGGGAATTCTAGAGAGATGGCTCAGGGGTTAAAGACTCTTGTCTTACAAACAGAAGATCCTGAGTTCAAATCCCAGGTCCCACCTTGCCAGGCAGTAATAGGGGTGGCCTGCACTTCTGGCCCTATTGGGCAGAGCCTAGGAAATCCCAGAGTTAAGCAAGAAGAAGGTAGAAGCAATTCAAGGATGATTCCTTGGTCCTCTACAAGGATACACAGTGATCTCTGACACACGCGCACACACACACACACACACACACACACACACACACACACACACACGCACAATAAAGTAAATGGGAAAAATTAAAAAGAAAAAGCCTGCTCCTCCTGTGGATATGGCTTATGACTGTAACCAAGAACCCTTAGGCAAACAACCCACCAAAAAAATGACTTTCCTCATGGGTTAGCTCACATTGGAGTCCCACCCAGTTGATCTTGTGCCCACCTCAAGGTGGGGCTGTTTCTCTGGATGAATTTAGTTTATCTGCTAAGGAGACCTCAACTTGATATCCTTTCATAAGCCTAGGGTTGGGGGAAGTTGACCACCTTATCTCTGTGGAGGACTGAAGTCAGTTCCTCCCTATCTGCACGGGGTGTTCCTACAGGATAATCTCATCAGTAGGGGGTGGCTTTCCACGACTTCCAGAGACTGTCCCATGATGGCTGCTCTAAAACTGCCTAACATTCACTGAAAAACTTCTCAACTAGTCTCCTTCCTGTTTCCATGTTCTTTGTCTGTTCTGTTTTGTAGGTGTTTGTATGACTCTGAGTTAACTCAGAGCTGCCTATGCCTGAGCTCTTGCTGGAGCATGGGCCATACATCAGGGCTACACCACTGAACAAAGTAGCTCCCCTTCCATAGCCAGCAACAACCCTCGATAGTCCCTCGGGGAGGAGTGGTGTCTGATGAGATCGTCCCCTTTCCACATGAAATGTGGACAGACCCAATGTTGTGCAGTTCTAAAGGATAAACACAACTGCAGTGAGGTCACGGATGTGACAGCAGAAGATACTATGTTGGTATTCCTCCCCACCCTCTGGCTCTTACATTTTTACCACCACACGGTGTTCCCTGAGCTGTGGAGGGTGGGGACAGGAGATGATGTGATGTCCTGTTTAAGACCGAGCACTTATTCCCTGTACTTTGGCCAGCTGCGATTCTCTGCATTCAACTCCTTCCCTTACAAAAGGAGGCATCTCAGTGTAGGGCTGGGAGCTGCACAGATTCTTGGGTATGATAAGTATTTACAAGGCAATTTGATATCATTTCCATATAACAAACAATAGTAGTTTGTCTCCCCCAACCCCCACCCCAGAGCTAATGACCTTCCCGACAGGTCCATAGCAGCTTTACAGTGCCAGGCGTGGGTTCCCTCCTGAAGAGTGGGCTTTAGTTCTAAATAAGAGAACAGTTAGTTATCCCCATAACATGCCCCTATTGCACCAGGGGCACATCTTGCCAAAGTGGTGTTACTGAAGCTTGTGGAATTCACAAGATTGTTGTAAGACTGCTGATAATTCTTCTGGCACTGTGAAAGCTAGCCAGCTAGGAGAAACCTTCCAGTCAGGTTCTCTCTCTCTCTCTCTCTCTCTCTCTCTCTCTCTCTCTCTCTCTCCGTGTCCGTGTGTGTGTGTGCGCTGCTCATACATATTTTATATATTCACCTTTCCAATCATGCATACCTAGTTCTCCTGTGGCTCACCGCTACTGACAAATGGCATCTATGTACCTAGAGGTGATTAAACCAGAGCCCTACACCAAGTGCCCCCGAATGATACCCCAGTGTGTTCTACAAGGTGCTCACCAGTCACGATTTGGCAGTTTTAGAGCAGCCATGCTGTGACAGTTTCCGAAGGTCTTCGAAGGTCATCTCCCACCACTGAGATTACCTTGAAGGAACACACCCTAATAATCTGGAGGAACTGACTCTAATTCTTTACTCCAACTTCCTGTAACCCTATGTTCATGAAAGGATATGGAGATTAGTTCTCCTTTGCAGATAAGCCCTGCAATGAAGTCTACCACAGGATCAACAGAGTTGGGCCCCAATATGAACAGACCAATGACATGTAGAGGACCCACTGCTCCAATCAGGTTGCAGAAATGAAGCTAACCAATGAGGAAAAGCTACTCCCCCCAGGCCTGCCTAACCCTATAAATACGCCTGATCCATTTTTAGTTCCCTTGCTTCTCATCGACTCCCATGTTTGGAGTCCATGAGTTCCTTTCTAGCTTTTCTCTCACCCTTCATGGGATTCCTGAGTTCTTTTCTTTCTTTCCTGTAATCCTTTTACGTTGCTCTCCCACTTCAATCCCTGCAAGAACACAACATTTTGGAGCAGCCATCCAACAGCTCTCTTGTCCCTCACGGAATCCATGTCCGTGAGTTCTGTTCTTTCTCTTCTCTAATAAACTCTGCTCGTGTTGTGGTTTTGGTCTTTGACTCCAGAACACAAGAACCTGGACATAAAAAAAGTTCTGTCTTAAAGAACATCAGTATTTAGTATTTACTAAAACCCATAGGGTGCTACACCTAGAATATACAAAGAATAGGAGCAATGATGGAAACTAAATAGAAAAGACGCTACACTGAAGTTAGAAATTAGCAATTTGCAGGAAGAGAAGTCCAAAGGGCTAACGTGCAATTAAAAGGTGCTCCGCCTCAGTGGCAAGCAGACACAAATAAGAAGATTGTTATGTCACTTGATGCTGATCAGACTGTCAATGAGAAAAGATGATCCAGCTCAGTTAGGAAGGACTTAGGGAAGCCATGTGAAGCCATGTTGTTTCGGGGCCATTTCTGATGTGATAGAATGGAACTGAAGGGCATGGAAAGTGTTGTATTTTATGCAGTCGTCATAATCATTTTTCATCTCATGTCTATCTCTTAAGTCTTGTTTAAACTGTTTTGCCCCTAATTCAGAAAAAAAAAAGCTCTCTGCACCTTCTAGTGCCGTCGTTAAGTATGATCTGCATTCAGATCTTTCACACACGATAAACTATCAGGATTCAGCTTGCCTTTGTAATTTTCTTGTGCCATCTAAGAGTCAGTCCATCCTCCTAGGCTGTTTTATCAAACAACAAATTTTCACCCCTGCCTGTGGGTGGTACTATTGAATATTAATGCTGGCTGTGGGAGAGGAGCTACTTTGTTCAGTGGCACAGCCACTGATGTATGGGCCATGCTCCAGCAAGGGCCCAGGCATGTGCCAATACAGGCAGCTCTGCGGAGGCTCAGTGGGGCACACAAACACGAAAAGACATGAAAGCGCAAGGGAGACTGGTCGACAAGAAGAAAGCGTCTGTTCATCTCCTAGCATGGGCTCCATCATTACTGGGACTTTATATTTATGTTGTCTTTGGACAATTAGTCTTACAGAGTTTTGTGAAATTCTTTATAACTTCTCCATCCTTGCAGTGGGTAGAGTTTATTTATGGAAAGAGGTACATAATCATCGAGACACCTTAAGAATGGTAGGGACCGAGTATCACATTCCTGTTTTATTTATTTATTTATTTATTTATTTATTTATTTATTTATTTATTTATTTGTATTTATGCGTATTATGTGTATTTGTGTGTAGAAGAGAGCACTTGTATGTGCCAAGGACATTGTAGTGTCTTAGGGAATCATCCTGGATTGTTTCTACCTTCTTCTTGCTACATTCTGGGATTTCATAGGTTCTACTTTCCAGAGCCAAAAGTGCAAACTGTCACCATTTCTGCCTGGCATTTTTATGTGGGATTGGGGATCCGAACTCAGGACCTTCTGCTTGTGAGACAAAAGTTGTAGCATCTGAGCCATCTTTCCAGCCCAGGTTTCACATTTCTTTCTTTTTAAAAATATTTTTATTTATTTGTGTGTGTGTGGTGTGTGTGTGTATCAGAGGACCCTGTGTGTCCCTTGGAGGACCAAGAGTGACTACAAGAATCATCCTGAATTGCTTCTACCTCCTTCTCGCTTCCCGCTGGGACTTCTCAGGCTCGGCCGAAGTGTAGGCTTCAGAGGAGATATTTTTACGTGGGACCTGGGATCTGAACTCAGGACCTTCTGCTTGTGAGACAGAGTCTTAACCCTTGAGCCATCCCTCCTGCCCGGGTTTTACATTTCATGTTCCTACAAACAACCCTGCAAGCTCAATGAGGGTCTGAAACAGCACAGACTTGGAATGGATTAATCTGATCGCCAAGTTCAAATTGAAGAACTTAGAAAAGCAGCTAGCATTGGTAACCAAGTTACTTTAGCATAAAACTGTAACTGGTGGTGAAAGGGTAGAACCATGTTAAATCTCTCCCTGTTATTAATGGCCTCCTTGTTTTCAAGTGCTCATAGAAGAGTGTTCTTGAGGTAGAATTAGAGCAGCCATGCTGGGATGGGTCTCTCAAGGTCTTTGAAGATCTTTGGAATTCCTGAAGGTCATCCCCCACTGCAGGAATCACCCTGAAGGAACACTCCTGCTGAGGAACTGACTTCAATCCTCCCAGAGATAAGATGGCCAACTTCCCTATAAGTGATTATGGAAATGAGCTCTCCTTGTCAAACAACTTGACCTCTAGCCCAAGTGGGCCCAAGAGCAATTGGGTTGGGCCCAAATGGGAATTAACCAACCGGAAAAAGCCAGTTTCCCGGGCTTGTCTAGGTGTATAAATACGCCTGGCCCTGGCAGCCATCTTTGGCGCCTTAGCCCCTCATGGCTCTCTAGTGCCATGAGTCCATTTCTAACTGCCTGCTTCTCACCAATTCTCCGGCACCCTAGCCCCTCATGTAGTGCCATGAGTTCTGTTTCTTGCCTGCTTTTCATGAAGGCGCCCTAGCCCATGGCACTCCAATACCATGAGTCTGTTTCTTGTTCCTTGCCCCTCATGGATTCCATGCCTAGGCACCATGAGCTCTCCAGGGCGTCCTAGCCCCTCATGGCACTCCACATCTGGAGTCCATGAGTTCCAACCTTTCTCTCTAATGAACTCTACTCTAATCCTCTACACCGCGTTCTGGTTTCAATCTTCGACTCCAGAACACAAGAACCCTACAACATCAGGATGGTCGAATTCCTGTCCCTGCAACATTCTGACAGTAGAATTTCACCAAGATAGTGCTGACCTAGAGTTTGGGGTTGAACAACGCTTTGTATGACCTTCTAAACCAGCAGCGGGAAAGCCAGAAGTGATAGCACACAACTTCAGAAGGAGGAGGCAGGAGACCCGGTGGTTCAAGGTCATCCTCTGCTTCATAGTGAATTCAGAGCCAGCATGAGCTACATGAAACCAGAAAAAAAAAAAAACCCAGCTGGTGTGCAGAGATGGCACAGTGGGTAACTATATCCAGAACTCAGGTAAAAGCCGTGTGCACAGCAAGAATATCTGCAATCCCCGTGCTCCTCTGGGAAGCTTGGAGGGAGACAGGAGAAGCCCTCAAAGCTCTCAGGCAGCAGCTAGTCTGTGTAGACAGAGGGAAAACAAGAGAGAGGGACCTTGTGTCGAGCAAAGTAGAAATCAAGCACCAACACCTGGCGTTATCCTCTGACCTCCAAGTGAGTGCTACGGCACTCCTGTGCCCACCCTCACCCTCAGGAATTCACACACAATCACACTGTAAAACCATGCCCATACCCCCACGCACACATCGAACCACCAGCTGTGTGATGTTATAATTGGTGCGTTAATTAGAATAAAATGATTTTTCTTCTGGTTTTTTAAAAAAGAATGGTAGACAGCAATAAGTTATTTTAATCATGCTTGTTTCCCTCAAGGATAGAAAAATCATTAATTACATCTCGAGCATCAGAAGGTGTTCAGATCCGTCAGGCAGCTAGGATGCTTAATTAAATCCTTCTGCGAGGGTTTTCTGGGCTTGGAGCTGCTTCCTCTACAGTCTTCAGGCCCCACAGCGCAGGTGCGGGGAGTCCACGGGAGCGTTGGCAGGTTCTCCAGTGATGGTGCGACTCGGTTGATTAGTTCACTGACTAGCTTCGTCTTGGAGAAACTTAACTTTACTCTTTGTGGTGGCTCAGATCTTAAATATCTGCCAAAGGCCACAGAACAAAGGCATGTGAGTGTGTGTGTGTGTGTGTGTGTGTGTGTGTGTCTGTGTCTGTGTCTGTGTGTCTATCTGTGTGTGTGTGTGTGTGAGAGAGAGAGAGAGAGAGAGAGAGAGAGATGTGATCAGGCTGTCCATAAATTCATGATTCCTCCACCCCCAAGTATTGTGATTACAGAGGTGAGATGCCAATCACCTTTTTTCCTTCCAAACCTCCATAGGGCAAACAGCCTCACTTACCGAGTGTTCCTCCCATGAGCCACCACAGACCCAAGGCATGGGGCCAGCACCCACAGACTGAAGCCTCTGAAGCAGTGGCCCAAAGCAAAGTTGCCTTTCCTCATGTTTTGCCACAGCGATAGAAACACCAGCATGTGCCTCCTTGCTGTTGATTTGGCTTGGATAAGTCTAAATAGGCCTCGTTCCTTACAAACTGGATTTGAGTCTCCAGCTGAGGGATGGGGTGGGACTGGGGAGATGACCTGCAAGTCTGAGACTGAACCACCCCCCACCCCCCAAACTCTGGAAAGCTAGATGCATAGCTCATGCTCTGTGATCCCAGAGTACCTGGAGAGGCGGAGACAGGAGATTCCAGGACTGGCAGACCAGCTAAACTGGTAGAAAGAAGAGGAAGTTGGAAATGGAGGACCAGTACCCAAAGGTTGGCTTCTACCTCCACACGTGCTATGGCACACCCACACCCAATAGGAACACACACATGCCTACACACAATAATAAGTCTGCAGCCTGAAACTGCCAAGTTACTACAGAAACTTGGTTTTCAAAGGAAACCTCTTCCCTAGGAAGCCCTATAGTCCCCCAGTTTGTGTTCTTAGTAGCTTCCTGCAAATCTCTCTGTTCTGCTTGCCTTATACAAAGAAGGAGTGTGTGTGTGTGTGTGTGTGTGTGTGAGAGTATATGTGTGTGTGTGTGGTATGTATGCATGAGTGTGGTGTGTGTTCTCAATGCTGACCGATGTCCTTATGAATGCTGGGCATGCACTCTACCACTGGGTCGGTCCCCCAGCCTGAAATTGCCTATCACCATGTCTTTCAAAGGAGTATATGTGGAATCTGATTCAAATAAAAAAAAGTTTTCTGCCCTGTTAATGCTCTGGGTTCAGATGGGTTTGAATATGTAAGCATTGGGTCTGGACTCTAGCTCAGAAATAGACTCTAATGAGAACTGCTATGCTGTATATAAAGAATGAGATTCGTATTGAAGTGTGGTAAAGCACCTATTCAACATGTACAAAGAGGTCTATTTCCTAGCTACAACAACAATACAAACACACACACATACACATACACACAAACACACACACAATAATTTAGAAATTAATCTTTAAAAAAGAATAGAGGTAAGAAGAGAGGGCTGGAGAGGTGGCTCAGGGGTTAAGCCTCCGCCTTGCAGGCGGAAGGTCCTGAGTTCGGTTCCCAGATCCCACGTATGTATAGACGCCAGGCGGAAGCGGGGGCGGCCTGCACTTCTGGTCCTGGTAGGGCGGAGCCTGTGAATCCCGGGGCAGAAGGAGGTGGAGGCGTCCATGGTGGTTCGCGAATTCGTCCGTGGTTCTACACACACACACACACACACACACATACGCACAATTGAATAAATAATAAAAAAATTAAAAAAAAAAGAATAGAGGTAAGAAGAGAATATTCATCAGGTAGAACAGAACATATTCTAAAAGCTTCGCATGTGTCCGGGGCAAGAATTATTTTCCGGGATCCAGCCGGGCCTCACCGCGCGCTCTAGGACCCCAGGTCAGCCCACAGGGACCCGGCTCCGACTCCCGCCATCCAGCCGGAGCCGCGCGCGGGGGCCGAGGGACGAGGAGGACCTCCCCCTGCGCCCGGGCCCCGCCCCAGCTGCCCTCGGGTTAAATAGCTCCACGACGCGCCCATCATCCCTTTTCACCCCACCCCGCTCCGCCGGTCGGGACACGTGCGCGGTCCACCCGGGCCTCACCCCGTGCCCTAGGTAAGTCCCCGTTCGGGCCCCGCCCACCAGTACCCCAGGCCAAATAATTCAGTTTAGTGAAATTGAGAGATCTTAGAGTTAAAAATGACAATGCCAAAGTCAAAAGTGCAAATCCATGAGAAGCAACACTCAAGTAAACAAATTTCCCACTGAAGAAATTAATCCCATAATGTTAGACTCCAACAAGAACAAACCCACGGAAAAAGGCCAAGAAAGCCTGACCCAGGATAACGACTTTCAAAATATGATCATTACCATGTTCAATACTATGAAAGAGGAAATCCGGGAGGAATTACATAATCGAATCAATCGCTTTGAAGAGGAACACAACAGACATCTGGAGGAGTTGAGAAAAACAGTGCAAGAAACAAAAAGTGGCATAGAGCAGTTAAAACAAACTCAAGCGAGTTTAAAACTGAGCTAAAAGACAAGTTATCTTCAACCCAGAACGCCACAGAGAGTCTTATCAACAGAACTAATGAAGCAGAAAACAGAATTTCAGACCTTGAAGATAAAGAGGGAGTACTAACCAGCTCAATGGAAGAGGTTGTTAAAGACAAAAAGATACTTGAGAGAAATATCCAAGAGATATGGGACACCCTGAAGAAGCCTAACATGCGTATTCATGGAATACCGGAGCAAGAATCTCAAAATACCACCCCTGAGGAAATTTTTCAAAACGATCATCAAGGAAAACTTTCCTCATCTAAAAAAAGAGAGGCCCATTCATATACAAGAGGCATTCCACACCCCAAACAGATACGACCAAAATAGAAGCACACCACGGCAAATAATAGTTAAAACACTCCACATTCAAGATAAAGAACTGGTGCTGAGAGCTTCAAGGGAGAAAAAACAAGTCACTTTTAAAGGCAAAACTATTAAAATAACAAATGACTTCTCAGTCGAAACAGTAAAAGCAAGAAGAGCTTGGAAAGACATACTTCAAGTATTGAATGAGCAAAAATGTCAACCCAGGCTGATTTACCCTGCAAAACTATCAGTCATGATCGAGGGAGAAAGAAAAATTTTCCAGCACAAAGACAACTTGAAGGGATACATGGCCACCAAACCAGGCCTTCAAAAACTGCTAGAAATGATACTCAAGCGTGAAGAAAAAAACAGGCATATCCAGGAGAACAGAAGACAAATATAACACCATTAAAAGCGAAGCAATATACTTATAAAAGCTACTAAAACATAATAAATGTCTGGAATTAACAATAGTTTCTCCATTATAACACTAAATGTTAATGGACTTAATTCTCACCGATCAGAGAGACACAGATTACAAACTTGGATTAAAAATCACAATCCATCAATCTGTTGCCTGCAGGAAACCCATCTCACCACCAAAGATAGGCACGCTCTAAAAATAAAAGGCTGGTCAACAATTCTACAAGCAAATGGAAGCAGAAAACAGGCAGGGGTAAGCCATTATGCTATCAGACAAAGTGGATTTCAAACCAAAAAAAATTATAAGAGACACGGATGGATACTACATTTTAGTCACAGGTACAATTCACCAGGAAGACTTCACAATACTGAACATATATGCACCCAATACGGGCCCCTCCACATTCATTAAGAAAACCCTACACACAGCGTCTAAAGCAAGAAATCAACCCCAAACGATAATTCTTGGGGACTTCAACACCGCCCTCTCTACATGGGATAGATCAACAGGTCAAAAGCTTAACAGAGACACTTGGGGAACTTAATCAAACCCTGAAAGAAATGGACCTCACAGATCTCTATCAAACTTTTCACCCACCGCACCAAAGAATACACATTTTTCTCAGCAGCACACGGAACTTTCTCCAAAATAGATCACATATTGGGCCACAAAATGAATCTACACATATACAAGAAAGTTGAAATTCTAACCTGTGCCCTATCAGACCACCAACTGCCTAAAGCTGGACATCCATAACACATCAAACAAGAGAAAATACACTAACTCCTGGAAACTTAACACTATGATGCTGAATGAGAAACTGGATTCAGGAAGAAATTAAAAAGAAAATTCAAGATTTCCTGAAAGTGAATGATAACGAAAATACAACTTACCAAAATCTCTGGGACACAATGAAAGCTGTTCCTAAGAGGTAAGTTCATAGCTCTTAATGCCCACGTCAAAAAAATGGAAACATCAGAAATAAACAACTAACAATGCAGCTTAAAGCTTTAGAGAAACTAGAGCATCTGATCCCAAAAGCAGTAGAAGAGAAGAGATTAGCAAAATAAGGCGAGAAATATCTGAAATCGAGACTAAGAAAACGATAGAAAAAATCAACCAATCAAAAAGCTGGTTCTTTGAAAAAATCAACAAGATTGATACACCCCTAGCTAAACTAACCAAAAGCAAGAGAGAGAAAACCCAAATTAACAAATTAGAAATGAACATGGAGTTATCACTACTGATACCCAAGAAATCCAGAGAATTATAACATCATATTTCAAAAACTTATACTCTGTGAAGGTTTGACAACACAAAAGAGATGGATGAATTTCTAAGTAAACACAACTTACCTAAATTGAATCAGGAAGTTGTGAATTATTTAAATAGTCCTATAACATATAAGGAAATTGAGGAAGTAAATCTCGAATCTTCCCACAAAAAATGTCCTGGACCAGATGGATTCAGCACAGAGTTCTACCAGACATTTAAGGAGTTAATAACACCAAGTACTCCTTAAACTGTTCCATCAAATAGCAAAGGAAGGAACACTACCAAATTCCTTCTATGAAGCTAATATCGTTTTAATCCCAAAACCTAATAAAGATTCACTTAAAAAAAAAACTATAGGCCGATCTCCCTGATGAACACAGACGCAAAGATTCTCAACAAAGTCTTAGCAAATCGGATTCAAAAACATATTAAAAAGATCATTCATGGGGACCAAGTAGGCTTCATCCCCGGCACACAAGGTTGGTTCAACATACGCAAATCAATAAATGTAATTCATCATGTAAACCAGTCCAAAGTCCAAGACCACATGATACTCTCGATAGATGCAGAAAAAGCTTTTGACAAGATCCAACAGCCTTTTATGATCAAAACGCTAGAGACAGTAGGAATGGAAGGAACCTTTATCAATATAAAAAAGCTGTATACAACAAGCCCACAGCAAGGATTATGCTCAATGGGGAACAATTGGAAGCATTCCCACTTCGATCAGGAACTAGACAAGGCTGTCCACTCTCACCACTTCTATTCAATATTGTACTTGAAGTCTTAGCTGAAGCCATAAGACAAGAAAGGGACATAAGAGGATTCAATCGACAAGGAAGAAGTCAAGCTATCCTATTTGCAGATGACAATGATCTTATACCTGAGTGATCCCAAAAACTCCACCAGGAAGCTCCTGACTTAATTGAGAAGTTCAGCAGGGTGGCAGGATACAAAATAAATGTGCAAAAAATCAGAGGCCTTCCTATATGCCCAGAATGAAAGAAGTGAAAAAGCCTTGAGAGAAACCATGCCATTTACTATAACCAAAAACCCCTAAAAAAATGAAATATCTTGGTATAAACCTAACTGAAGGAGGTAAAAGACCTTTACAATGAAAACTTTAAAACCCTAAAGAAAGAATGGCAGAAGACCCAGAAGGTGGAAGACTCCCTTGTTCCTGGATTGGCAGAAATCAACATTGTAAAATGACCATCCTACCAAAGGCAATATACAGATTCCAATGCTAGTAACCAATCAAAATCCCAAAGCAATTCTTCAAGAAGTTGACCAAACAATCTCAAAGTTCATATGGAGGCACAAAAGACCCAGGATAGCAAAAACAATCCTGAGTAACAAAAACACAGCTGGAGGTATTACCATACCAAACCTAAGTCTATACTACAAATCCATAGTTATAAAGACAGCCTGGTACTGGCTCCAAAATAGACACACAGATCAATGGATAAGGATTGAAGACCCAGATATAAGCCCACAAAGTTACAGCCATTTGGTCTTTGACAAAGGGGCCCAAAGAATCCAATGGAAAAAGAACAGCATCTTCAACAAATGGTGCTGGCAAAACTGGATCTCCACATGCAGAAGATTAAAGCTGGACCCGTACTTGTCACCATGTACAAGACTTAATTCCAAATGGATCAAGGACCTTGATATCAGGCCAGAGACTTTAAAAACCATAGTTGAAAGGATAGGGAACTCCCTCGAGCTGATTGGGCTAGGCCAACACTTCCTAAACAGACATCCAATGGCACAGTCACTGCTACCAACTCTCAACAGTTGGGATCTTGTGAAATTAAAGAGCTTCTGTTCAGATAAAGAGATTGTCACACGAGCTCAAAGGCAACCCACAGAATGGGAGAAAATCTTCACTAACCACATATCTGACAGAGCTCTACTGTCCAGAGTGCACAAAGAACTTAGAAAATTAAACTCCAAGGAAAACACTGGCCCAATTAAAAAATGGGCCCTGGAACTTCAAAGAAACTTTACCAGGGATGAAATTAAAATGTCTAACAATTATCTTAAAAAATGCTCCACTTCCTTCGCCATCAGGGAAATGCAAATCAAAACTTCCCTGAGATATCATCTCACCCCGTCAGGATGGCAAAAATCCACATAAGAAACAACGACAATGCTGGAGAGGATGTGGAGAGAGGGGAACTCTCCTACATTGTTGGTGGGGAATGCAGGCTCATACAGCCACTCTGGCGAGCCGTCTGGAGATTCTTAAGAAATTAAAGATTGAAATGCCGTATGAACCCTGCTATCCCACTTTTGGGAATAACCCCCATGCAGCAGAGGTTTCGCCTCTAATAGCACAAGCCTCGACCCATGTTCATAGCAGCACTGTTTACATAGCAAAGTCATGGAATCAACCTAAATGTCCAACAGTTGACGAGTGGGATAAGGAAACCCTGTGGGTACATCTATACAATGGATTACTAACGCAGCCATCAAAATGATGAATTACTGGAATTTGCTGGGAAAATGGATGTCATTAGAAAGAATTATATTAAGTGAAGTAATCCCAAACCCAGAAAAGTTAAAGGCGCCGTATGTACCTCCCTAATAGGTGGCTCCTAGTACCAAACTCACCCAGCCCACATGGAGACACTCAAAGTAAACCATATGTACACAGTAAGTTGCAAGGATTATGAACAAGAGATATGGGGTTATGAGGGCCTCAACCAGAAACAAGGAGAGAGGAGCCCATGTTACAACAAGCAAGAGAAATAGGCCTCCATCAAGGTCTGCAAGTAAGTAATGAGAAACCTGGTTAAGTTCACAGACGTTCTTTCCTGATCTCACCAGAAGGGGAGGGCATATAGTCTAGCAGATAAAAAGTAATCATTTTGCAAATGGGTGATGGACCCCTCCCTCAGTGAGGTTTCCTACCTTATTACATCTACCCTTGAAGGTGCTATTACACAAGACTCCAGTTTAACAGCTTTTTGTCTCTGGCCAGGGGGTGACATACAGTGCCCAGCAGAATGGAGTGAAGGGAATTGCAGGAGCAGCAAAACTGCAAAAGAAAATCAAACAAACCACAATCCAGAACTTCAGAGACTCTATATCAATCACATAGAACTAGGACAGCCTAATCTCTCCCCATCCTGGAGCTCAGGGACATTTGCGGAAGAGGGGGCGGTAAGATTTGTAAGAGCAAAAGGATGGGAGGAGCAACGATTTGCAAGATTCTCAACAATAGTTGGGGCCAAAGCAATCATAATGGGACTTTGCATGCCCTGCGCAATGTACAGCACACTGTTGCCCTCATAAAGTCTAGCATCTGTTAAGGGCAAACCGAGACCCCTGGAGGCAAGGGATTGACAGCCATAGTAGTGATTCTTATGCTTAAGGGGAACAAGAGAAAGGGCTTATGGAAATGCCACTGGGTCCTTATATGTCACTGGAGAGGAGGACCCAGTGGAGAGTTAGGCATACACAATAAAGGACTCTCTGGGAATTGGGGGGGAGGCACTGGGGGAAGGGGAGGGGGAGGAGGGGGGAGGGAGGGAACTGGTAAAAAATTTTAAAATGTATAATTAAATTTTTAATAAAAAAAAAAAAAGAATTATTTTCCGGCACCTGCCTCCTTCCTTAGAGTTTCACAGGAGTCTTAGGATGGGCCTGGGGCTTCTCACAGTAAGTAATTCACATTGCAGTTCACCTTCCCAGATCTCCTAACAGCTAGCATCTGGGAGCTGTAGATTGTTAGCCCTTACTTGGTCGCTACTCCCAAACCTACTCTAAGGGAGGCCTAAGCCGGTACTATGGAGTGACAGAAAATCAACTTCCTCCTGGCTTCCCCTCAGATGCATCACAACGTGCCTTTGTTGTAAGCTTCAAGTATTGTGAAGATCATGAATATTTTAAAAAGAGAAATAAAAGAGAGAGCAAGGGGTGGATGACACAAAGAAATAGAGAGAAAAGTTTAAAAAAAAAAAAAAGAAAAGAAAAAAAGTCAAGCTTCCCATTGAATTTGTTCCTCCCGTGGTCCTGGATCTTTTGTTGTCTTTACGTGGCCGGCGGTCAAAGCCTTCTGATATTCCTTCAGCTCACGCTAGCATAGCTTCCTCTACTAACAGGGATTCGTTCCTCTTCCTGCCAACTTGGAGGTCGGACTTCTAATAATCTTTCACCCCTCGGAGGGAGGGAGATACAAGAACCTCTTGGATGATCCTTCCGAAGCCCTCCCCGAGTCTGTCCAGGCAGCTCTTGACTGCCCTCTTCTGGGTTCAGGTTCCTGCTGGCCAGCCAAGCATGGACAGCCCTGTGATGGGGCAGATGGATGGAGAGTCGCAGCTGTCTGTCTTGACTTCGGCTTGAGCAAAGCTATTTTACACATGTCTGCATTTTTTTCATCGCTCCCTATATTGTTTTATTTTGTGTTTGTTGGGAGACAAGGTCTTATATGAAACCTGGCTTGTTTCAAATTCCAGATCCTTCTGCCTTGGCTTCCAGGGTGCTAGGATTACAGGCACGTAATCCATGTCCAGTTGATTTTCTATGTTGGAGCTATTTTTAGCAACAAGGAAGGTGTGAGGGAGAGAAGCAATGCTAAGGCCTCTCAGATAAGAAATCCTGAAGTGAATACAATAAAAACCATCAGCTATAGTGGCACACACCAGCTCCCAGCACATGGAAGACTGCGTGGGAGAACAAGTTTGATTGAGACCAACCTTAGAGAAAGAGGGAGCTCAAAGACAACATGGGCTATGTTCCCAGACCCTGCCTTTAAAATAACACAAAATATCAAGAAAAGCAAGAAAGAAAAAAAGAAAGAAAGAGAGAGAAGAAAGAAAGAAAGAAAGAAAAAGAAGAAAGAAAGAAAGAAGAAAGAAAGAAGAAAGAAAAAAGAAAAGAAAGAAAGAAGAGAGAAAAGAAAGAAAAGAAGAAGAAAGAAAGAAAGAAAGAAAGAAAGAAAGAAAGAAAGAAAGAGAAAGAAAGAAGAAAGAAAGAAAGAAAGAAAGAAAGAAAGAAAAAGAAAGAAAGAAAGAAAGAAAAGAAAGAAAGGACAGAAAGAAAGAAAGAAAGAAAGAAAGAAAGAAAGAAAGAAAGAAAGAAAGAAAGAAAGAAAGAAAGAGAGATAAGAGAGGGGGAAGGAAGGAAGGAAGGAAAAAAGGAAGGAAAAAAGGAAGGAAGGAAGGAATTATTTGATATCGCCTGTCCAATTAACTCACTAAAATGTTATGTGTGAAGAAACAAAAATGATCTAGGCTCAGTAGCACATTTCTATAACCTCAGCACTTGGGAAATGGAGGCAGGGAAATCAGGAGTCATCCTTGGCTACATAACAAGCTTTAGGCAATCCTGGGCTACAGAAGACCCAATCCTTATGTACAAAAGAAAGAAAAATGAAAAACACAAACAAAAAAATGTGTGAACACACCACCTGCAGGGCTGAGGATGTGAGTCAGTGGTGAGTGCTGGTCTAGCACGTACAAGGTTCCAGGTCTGATCCTCAGCATTGCAAAAACGAAACTTAAAATTAGAAGAAATAGGCATTGAGCATAACATTACAACACTTGCCTAGCAAGAGCACAGCCCAGGGTTGGGTCTCCAGCACAGGACTTTGAGTAGAAGAAAAAGATTGCAAAAAGCCAAAACAAACAAGCGAACAAACAAAAAATTAAATGAAATAAACAGTGGCGTGTGCCTGAGTGTAATCCTGCCCTCGGGAGGCTGAGGCAGGAAGATTGTTGCGAGCTTGGGAGCAGTTTGAACTGCATAATGAGTAACAAGCTATCCCAGGCTATATACGGCAAGACTCTTGTCTCCAACAACCGAAAGAGTCGGTGAGATGGCTCGGCAGATAAAGGCGCCTGAACATAGCCGGCAACATGAATTGGTCCCAGGAGCCCATGTGGTGGAAGGAGAGGACCCGTTTCCAAAAGCTGCCTTCTGATCTCCACGTGCGTGTGCTTCCATTCCTCTCAAAATCACTCATTCATTGAGTAATAAATTGTTTAAAGGTCAGTCAGAAAAAGGAAAACTGGGGCTGGAGAGGTGGCTCAGGGGTTAAGCCTCTGCCTTGCTAGGCGGAAGGTTCTGAGTTCGGATCCCGGATCCCGGATCCCAGATCCACGTATAGACGCCGAGTGGAAGCGGGGGCGGCCTGCGTTTCTGGTCCTGGTAGGGCGGAGCCTGTGAATCCCGGGGCAGAGTAAACAAGGAAGAGGTGGAGGTGTCCATAAGTGGTTCCCGAATTCGTCCGTGGTTCTGCACACACGTGCACACACGCATACATGCACAATTGAATAAATAATAAATATTTTTTTTTAAAAAAAGCAAAACTGGAATACAGCTAAAAATGTCACATGTAGGCGTCATGCCTTAACCACTAATAAAAATCTCAAATGTTTGTAGGTTGCTGTTTCTTTGTGACGAGATGCCATGAGGTCCTGGCTGGCCTCAAGTTCACCATGCAGCTTAGCTGGCCTCAACTCCTAAGACTCCTGTCTTTATCTCCCAAGTACTGGGCCTTGCACATACTAAGCAGGTACCTACTACTGAGTCACATGCCCAGCTTCATTAACTTTATTCTAGATGGATGCAATCTTAGTTTCATATTTAGTTGCTGAAATAAACATTTAACCCAAACAATTTCAGGGGACAGGGGGACTATATAAAACTTAAAGCTACTTTGAGATTCTATCTCACATCAGTAATAATGGCTGCCATTAAGAAAACAAATGCCGGTATGAGTATAAGAAAAGAGAAATACTTATTTACTGCTGGGGGAAACATAAACTGCCATATCCACAGTATGGTGGTTTCTCAAAAAGTTAAGAACAGGGGTGATCTAGCCCCTCATGGCCCTCTAGTGCCATGAGTCCGTTTCCAGCTGCCTACTTCTCTTGGAGGCCATCCAGCCCCTCATGGCCCTCTACTGCCATGAGTCTGTTTCTTGTTCCTTGCTTCTCATGAATTCCATGCCTAGGCACTGTGAGTTCTCCTAGGCTCCCTAGCCCCTCATGGCACTCTAGTGGCATGAGCTCTGTTCTGATTCTGCTTCTCATGGAGGCGCCCTAGCTCCTCATGGCACTCCACGTCTGGAGTCCATGAGTTCCAACCGTTCTCTTTTCTAATAAACTCTACCTTAATCCTCAAAAAAAAAAGTTAAGAACAGAACTTTCATATGACCTCACTATGCCTCTCCTGGGCATAAATTCAAAGGACTCCACATCCTGCCACAGAAACACTTGTGCATCCATGTTCATTGTGGGTCTATTCACAATAGCAAGAAAACGGAATAATCTACATGTCCATCAACTGATGAAGAGTTAATGAAAATGTGGCACATGTATACGATGAAATATTATCCAGCTGTAAAGAACACATGAAATTATGAAATTTCTCAGGATCTGGAAACTATTATATTAAGTGAAGTAACCCAGACTCAGAAAGACAAACCACATGTGGTTTGCATGTGATAGCTTCGTAATGCTTTGTATGACTATAGGTCATAAGATAAGAGAGGAGGCCTTTGGGCTGGAGAGATGACTCAGGGCTTAAGAATGTCTCCCAAGCAGAAAGTACTGTTTTCGGATCTCAGGTCCCACTTAAAAATGCCAGGCAGAAAAAATGGCACTTCTGGGCCTGGTGGGCAGAGCCTGGGAAATTCCAGGGTGAAGCAAGAAGGAGTAGAAGCAATTCAGGATGATTCCTAAAGTCACCCTTGGGCCTCCACAGGGACACACAGTGCCCTCTGACACACACACACACACACACACACACACACACACACACACACACATACAAAATAAATAAAATATAAAAAAGAAGCCAAATTAAAAAAAATAAAGGAGAGAGAGGGAACTATGCATGGGAAAAAAGAGATGTTGAGAGAGAGGTTACAGAAAGTAAGAGGATATCTCAGGGGTAAAGGTGACTGTGACAAATCTGGCAACCTGAGTTTCATCCCCAAAACCTAAAGTTGTCCTCTGATGGCTACACATTTGTCACAGTACTCGCTCTGTGTCAGTCAGATGTAAGTGTCATTTGTGGCAATTCAGAGCTGAGCATTTAGGTGCCATCTAGAAATGAACGATTTAACTAAGGCGAGCCCAGAAGATTATCTGATTGATGATGGAAAACCAACTCATGGTAGGCAGGACTATTTCTTGGGCAGGTGGATAAGCTGCAGAAGCTGACTCAATAGTTTATCATGCTTAGTCATATCGGCAAACTAGCAGGTGAAAAGATCTGTTTCCGCACTGGAGAGACGGCTCAGGATTTAAGACTCTGCCTCACAAGCAGAAAGACCTGAGTTCAGATTGCAGGACCCATGTAAAAATGCCAAGTGGAAATGACATTGGCCTTCATTTCTGGCCCTGGTGGGCAGAGCCTGGGAAATCCGAGAGCGAAGCAAAAATTAGGTAGAAGCAATCCAAGATGATTCCTGAAATCACCCTTGATCTTCCACAGGGACATAGAGCACCCTCTGAAACATACAAACACACACACACACACACACACACACACACACACACACACACAATAAATAAATAAATAAATGGAAAAAAATTAAAAAGAAAAAGCCTTCTACTCTCAGTAACTCCTGTGGATTTGGCTTATGGCTGTAACCAAGAATCCTAAACGAGAATAAACCTCTTGTTCTCCTAAATTGTTTGAATCCTGTATTCATTCCAAAATAGGAAGATGAAATGAACACAGCTCAGGATGGAATAAAAATTTCTTGTGTCAAAATGGGTCACTAAAGGAAAAAAAGCTTATGAAGTGCCGTTGAGAGCAGCCGAAGTCAGAATAGCAGTGACCTCTGCAGGGCATTGGCGCTTCGTGATGGGAATGGGCACGAGAGACCTTTGAGAGGTGACGGGATATTCTATATTAAGGGCAGGAACAAATCAGAACCTCAGAGTTCGAGTGAAGACTATTTTAAGGGGCTCAGAAGACATCTCAGTTTATAAAGTCCTTGCCTTACAACATTAGAGTAGCTTGCTGGTCAGTCAGTCTAACCTACGTGGGAGAGTTCCAGGTCAGTAAAAGACCCTGTCACAAAAAGATTGACAGAGCCTAAGGAATGACATCTGGCCTCCACATACAGGTGGACACACACTTATCGCTACAGTTTAGACTGCATAAAAAATGTTGCCAATAAAGTCATAGCCAAACAATGCAAGGAAACAGGTACAGTTCATAGCCCAGCTTGCAGAGGAGTTCATCAGGAGCTGACGAACAGGCCACAGGAATTGCTGAGACGTCCAAGCATGGACGTCCTCATTTGCCAGACTGCGTGTCTGCCAAAGCACGCTGAAGGATGCCAAGCTTGAACCAGTTCTCTCCATCTGATCCACTGCTCAGGGCTGGTCGCACACCATGGACGGGGCCTTCCATCAGCAATTAGATAATCTTCTGCATGCTCATTTAAGACTTGACTTAGCTACTAATTCTTTAGAGATGTGCCCAGAGCTTAATTTTCAATGCCAAGATGATGCCAACAATCTAACTAGCATATCTGTATGCACATGTGCTGCCTCACACACTTGAACTTGCGTACACACATACACAATAAAATCACTTAAAAAAATTGATACTCTGGGCTGGAGAGATGGCTCAGGGGTTAAGACTCTGTCTTGTAAGCAGAAAGTCCTGAGTTTGGATTCCAGGTCCCACATAAAAATGCTAGGCAGACTAGCATGGATCACAGGGACTAGGATCCTTAGAGGCAAGGGATTAACAGCCATATTAGCGTTCCTATACTAAAGGAGAACACAAAAAAGAGCTCTAGGCAGTGCTACTGAGTCCTTACACCTCATCAGAGAGGAGGATCCAGAGGAAAGTTTGACATGCACAGTAAAGGATGCTCCAGGGATGAGGGAGAGGGGAAAGGAAGGGAGGGGGGGAAAGAAAGGGGAAAAGAGGGAGGGAGCAAGGGGATCCAGGGAGGGGTGGAGGGAGGGAGGGGAATGGGGTACCTATCAAGTTTGTTATGAGTGGAAAAAAATTAAAAGAAAAAAGAAAAAAGAAGAAAAAACTGGGGAAAACTGGATATATACATGTAAAAATTGAAACTAGATCCTTAGCTTTCACCCTGCACAAAAATAAACTCTAAGTATTTCAAAGACCTTAAAAAAAATGCTAGGCAGAAACTGAGGCAGCCTGCACTTCCGGCCCTGGTGGGCAGAGCCTGGGAAATCCCAGAGTGAAGCAAGAAGGAGGTAGAAGCAATCCAGGATGATTCCTGAATTTACCCTTGGTCCTCCACAGGGACACACATACACACATAAAATAAATAAATAAAATATGCTTTAAAAATTGACACTCCACAGATAACATAAAAGGATTTCTTTGATCTTGCTTTTCCATTTTCTCTATTTTGTCTTGAGACAGCCTAGAATATAACATAGGTTGGCATCTAACATTGGTGTGATCCTGCTCAGTCAGCTTGGTGCGGGTTTCACCACCTAGGGATCCGGAAGTGAGTTCACTTTTCTGCTCAGATTTGAAGAATGAAAAGGCATAAAATCTGTTCTCCAACACGCTGTCTTTGAGTGAAAAGAAACTGAAAATCACACCGTATAGTAACCCAAACAGCACAGCAATTCAAGCAAGGGCCTCTCCGTAGGGATCCAGGGCTGGAAACGCAGCTATCCCTCAAGCCCTGAGGCTTTCCTGCAGGGTTGGTGGATGCTGATAGATGCATTTGCTGGTGTCTGTGGTTGGTTGACACAGGTGAACTCCCTTGTCTCTACTGCTGGTACTGGTCTGCTTGGCTGATGAAAAAACCCACCAAACACAGTCCTGGTGAGAGAGAAGAATTTCTGCTAGGCAGTTTAGAATGGGAGAGTGTAGAAGGTCTTTGAAAGGTTACTGCCATAGTTATGCAGGAGCTGGCACCAAATCCCCCTGATCCAGGTCACCACCTTCCCCCAAACCTTTGTTTGTTTTTTAATTTTTTTATTATTATTTATTCAGTTGTGCATGTGTTTGAGTGTGTGTGTGTGTGTGTGTGTGTGTGTGTGTGTGTGTGTGTAACCATGGGCAAATTCGAGAGCCACCATGGGCTGCCTCCACCTCCTCCTTTTTTACTCTGCCCTCTGGCGTCTATACATGGGGTCTAGGATCCGAACTCAGGACCTTCTGCCTACAAGGCAGAGGCTTAACCCCTGAGCCACTTCTCCAGCCCCAGCCCCCAAACTTTTGTTTATGAAAGGATATGAAAATGAGCCCCTGAAATAGAGATGAGCTAAATTGCTCAGAAGAAACAGCTTGACCACAATGGTTGCCACAAAGAGCTGGGCATACAAACAGACCAATCAAATGAAGGGGCCCAAAAGCCCCAATTAAGTTTACAGAAAGTAGAACTAACCCATAAGGGAAAGCCCCCCTTCCTGGGCTTGCCCAGGTTTACGGACACCCCGAGCCTTGCTCACCATCTTTGGCTCCCTTGCCCCTCACAGACTCCATGTCTGTGAGCTCCTTTCAGCCCCTTTATGGACATTGCGTCCTTGATTCCCTTCCCTTCTCTTTCCCAATAAACTCTGCCTTAATCTCTATACATGTTCTGGTTTCAATCTTCAACTCTGGAATAAAAGAACCTGGACATAAAATCCCAAAACATTGGGGAGAAAGAACGTGAAAAGTTGCCATTTGGGGAGAAAGTGAAAGTACACTGTGGAGAGCATGAGGAAAGGTTCAGCGAGGAAGAAATGAATGTGGAAAGGCTAACAAATGAGAAAGCCTGTGTGTAATTGTTGCAGTCCGCCGGCATGGTTGCTGATAAATGACCAGAACACAGCTTAAGGGAACAAGGAGTTTACTTTCTTACGACAGTCCGGTTACAGTTCATAGTCCAGCTTGACAGGAGAGCACACACCAACACCAGGGCCGAGGGAACTGGCCACCATAACGGCTGAGAGATGGACAATCCTTACTTGCCAGACCAGCATGTCTGGCCAAGTATACAGAAGGATGCCAACCCTCTCAACCAGCTCTCTCTGATTTATCCAGGGCCTAATCCCACCCACCATAGGCTGGGTCTTCCCCAGCAGCTAGACAATCTCCTTCAGGTTTGCTCTGGGCTTAACTCAACCATCAACTCTCTACAACTGTGCCCAGAGCTCAAACCCTCAAGAGTCAAGTTGACACCTGTGCTTAACTATGACAGTAATATTAAAAGGATGTGAAAACGACTGAATGTGAAAACAATTGTATGTAATTGTGTGTGATAGATAAGTGAGCCTATACTATGTGATAGATAAGTGGGTCTCTGCGTCAGCCTAGCTGTGGTGTGATACGAACTGTGGAGGACATAAGAAATGAAAATGTATAATATCAAAATGAGGCAAAACAACTGTATCGTAACTGTAAACAGACCTGTACCCAAATGATGTAATGTGGAATAAAACAGTATTTAAGGGACAGGCCGAGAACCAGGACCTCAGTTCGGTAGGGACAGAGCATCCCGAGACTCTGTCGGGTTGGCAGCCGCACTCCCTGATACAGCTCCAGCCAAAGTACGCCCTGCTACCCTGAGGATGTGACCATTGATCGTCCAGCACCCCTCAGCTCTGGCAATGCACAGAAACGGCTCTTAGTCCAGCCCGGGTCCTGGCTCCAGACCTGTGCCCTGGAATATGTCAATCAGTAAGCCCCTGTATGGTGTGGTTATTGCTGGGTGGTATAGACCTCTGGGGAGATAGAAGTCAGCGGCACAGGCCCCCCAGGTGTGCTTGCAACACACTCAGGTTCAGAGGCAGCTGCAAGTGGCCTCAGAATGCTTATGCAGGTCTCTTATCCTAACTATCTGCCCATGGGGACTGTCCAGCTCCCCTGGGTTACAGTCAGGTGCCACGATGTCTGGCTTTGGGACTTGGTTGATCTGTCTACCAGTAGGAACTTCTGAGAAGTAAGAAATGCTCCCTGTTTCCTCTTCAGAGAATCTACAGTCAGGAGAGAGAACACACATCACTCTTCTCTGGAAGGGATTTTTGTGGCTCTGGAGAAAAGAGAAGCAGCACTCACGGCTGGATGCTAATCCCTGAGGCCGTGGGTTTGTGAATTCTGAGGGAGGGACACATGAGGAGACTGGGGGGGGGTCAGACCCAGGCTCTTGGGCATGTGAGGCCAGCACTCCACTATTCAGCTATATCTCTTGGACTGCATTTAACAATATTAAAATATCAAATATGAAAGAGGCTTAGCACCAGATTGCTTGCCTACCTACACACATACATACACACACATATTACAAGGCTTAGTGTAAAGATCACCGTGGCTTTTATTTGTGATTCTAGAATTTGAGAATCAAGCTACCACTCATTCTAAAAACAAAGAATGTGAGTGAGAGAAGTTTGGTGTTGTAACCAGAAAAATGCCGGGGGAAGTTGGGAAAGGCAGCTTACTCATTTCAGTGACTTTCCTTGAAAGGGTTAAAGCAAAAGGGACTTCCTTGTCCCTGAGCTGAAACTGGCCTACCGGTCCATACCTGCAATCCCAATATTCAGGCAGGAGGATCGCTGCAAGTTCAAGGTCTCATGGTCTACACAGAAGTTCAGACTGGCTGGAGATATGCAGTGAGACCTTGTCTAAAAAAAAAAAAAAAAAAAAAAAAAGAAAGAAGAAGAAAAGTAAGAAAAGGACAAATGAAAAAAAAAAAGAAAAGTATAAGAACAAAAATTTAGAAAAGAAAGGAAAATACACTAATTTATGAGAAGTGAAATTAGAGACTGTAATAAGTCCATCCTGCATGATTCTGGGATTTTCTACAGTAAAGTCCCTACACGTAGCTAGAAATTTCCGTGAAACCAAAATCATCATTAAGGAATGGTTGAGAACAGTCTTGTTGAACATAGTCTTTTTTTTTTTTCTTTCTGTGCTGGGATGTAGCTCATTTGCTAGAATGCTTGCCTAAGTGTGCTCAAAGTCCTGGGTTCCATTACTAGTTTCTCAGAAAGGTGGGCAAGCTGGTTGTTGTGGTTTAAATTGCCCCCCCCCCCCCCGCAGGCTCACATGTTTGGGAGTGCTGATTGGGAGTCACATGGCAATGGTGGTGGTGGGGTGGGGGCGTTGAGATTTGATGGCCCAGCTCTCATTTCTCTATTGCTCTGTCTGCCTCCTGATGGTTTTGTGCTGACCTGAACCAGCTGTCACCATGTGGTAAGCCTTCTGCTATGTAATTCCCATCATTATGGATTACATTCCCTCTGGAGAAGTAAACCAAATAAGTAACCCTTTCTCCCTAAGCTGCTTAGGTCAGAGAATTTTCTCATAGTAGCTGAAGAATAACTGCAACAGTAGTACAGTTCTGTGATCCCAGCACTTGAGAGCTGGACACAGGAGGGTCAGAAATTCAAGGTCAACCTCGGTTATACAGCAAGAGGCCAACCTGAGATACATGAGACCCTGCCTCAAAAAAAAAAAAAAAAAAAAAAAGCAAACAGTAACATTTTGTTGTTTGAAACAGGCTAGACTGGACTTGATATGTAGTCTAAACTGGCCTGATAATTGTTGTTAGACTCATTGAGAAATGTATGTCTGTTTTCTCAGAGTTTATACATCTCCACTATATACAAGATTTGCTATCCTATGACTATATGCTTGCACTCATGTTCGTGGCTGAGAGAGTTCTTTCTTCTTCTTCTTCTTCTTTTTTTTTTTTTTCTTTTTAAACTTTGGGGCTCAGAGGTGGCTCAGGGATTGAGACTCTGCCTCGAAAGCAGAAGGTTGTGAGTTCAGATCCTGGATCCCACATGAACAAAATCCCAAGCAGGAAATGAAAGCAGTCTGCACTTCCAACTCTGGAAGATGGAGCTTGGAAAACTCCAGAGTGAAGCAAAAAGGGAGGTGGAAGCAATTCAGGATGATTCTGAAATCACCCTCGGGCCTCCACAGGGACACATAGTACCCTCTGCACCCCTCCACACCCTTCCACACACACCTATAATAAGTAAAAATAAATTTAAAAAAAATTTCATGGGGAAGAGAAGAGTTAATTCCCAGGTAAAGAATGAGCTTTCTTTTACAGAGGTAATAAACTGGGTGACACACGTGCCGGCACTAAAAGCTTTTGCAGAGATAAGGACGGTATTTGTTTGTATGCCTTTACTAAGTTCCACAGGAATTCAAGTACTGTGGAAATTATAATTATGTCACATGTTCCAGGTAGCAAGGGTTACATATGAAAAGCTTGCTTGCAGCCCCCCATTTCCATTTATTTCCTTTTTTGTCCAAGCTTTTAATATTAGAAAGCCACGATTTCGATTGCAAGATTGAACTTTAGCCATTGAGGGCATAGTCCAGACTCCCCTTCTTGCATTAGGTATCTGGGTAGGTGTCCCCACCTTACCCATTCTGAGTAGCAACAGGCGCCTTTTCAATCAAAAGAAATTGGCTTTGCTGTGATTCTTTTTTCAATATTGTATTTGTTTGTTTATTTTATGTGTGTATGTATCAGAGGCACTATGTGTCCCTGTAGGGAATCAAGGGTGACTTGCGAATCATCCTGGATTGCTTCTACCTTCTTCTTGCTCCACTCTGAGATTTCCCAGGCTCCACTTACCAGGACCAAAAGTGCAGGCTGCTGCCGTTTCACCTGGCATTTTTACATGGGGCTTTGGATCTGAACTCAGGCCTTTCTGCTTTTGAGACAGAGTCTTAACCCCCGAGTCATCTCTCTAGTCCCTTGCTGTGATTCTCAAGCTGAGCAGTGTTACTTTGTGACTCCACGCTCATTTGTAATACTGTGCTTCTCTTACCTCGGTTTCTGAAGTGTGAGGATTACAGGAGTACCCTACCACTCCTGATTCAAGAAGAACCACTCAATAATAAGAGAATGTGAATGACAGGAGCTAGAACACTGAAAATCCAATCCAGACTTGGTTTCACGTGTGATTTTGATCTAATGATCTCAACTCATCAGCATTTTACAATAAATGCATACAGACTGTAGAGTTTCTTTCAGTCTGGGAATTCCCCAGCAGTGAGAAAAGGTAGGTGGGAGGAGTAGGCAGAACAGAGAAGGGCTGAGGGAGAAGTGGGAAAACCTGACCTTCACAGCCACACTGGACTAGGATTACACAGGGAGAATTTAGTGAACCAAACTGTCAAAAATGATCATGGCTTACTTCAGAGTACACCGAGCTTTCTAAGAATGTACAGACGGAATACACTGTGGTAAAACCGTACTTCCCTTTTGTAGGAAAGTTACCAAGAAATATTCAGAATACAAAAATAACATCAGCACTAACACATCAGCCTGTTTCATGTAGATCAGTTGATGTTTTTACAGTTGTAGCTTTTTAGCCATGGTTTTGAGGTGAGTTCAGATGTGTGACTGTCCCGAATGCTTTTTGGTGAAACTGACTAAGCATTTACACAATCAACTCTGCCATTCACTATTAGTTACTTGCAGTGCATTGTATTGAAGGAGTCAACATAAAATATTAAGATAAGGGGGACATTAGATCCCCAGAGCTAAGATCCAGTGGTCCACAGTAAGAACTTTCTGAGGTTGATATATAGCATGGATTACATACCAAGATTTTAACTTTAAAAGCAAGCAAACAATGAAACAAAACAAAAACAAAAAACCCAACACTTTGAAATCAATAAATCCAATTCAGGAAAGGATGGAAATCAGGAATTCATCCTTTCGGGGTTTTTTTCAAATATTTTTAATGGATTTATTTGGTTTGTACATGCCTACATGAATGTGTCTATGTGCCTTGTATGTGTGTTGGTGGGTGTGGATATGAGTATCTTTGTTCAGACACACAGAGGTCAAAAGAGAGCATCAGGTGTATATTAGTCAGGGTTCTCTGAAGAACAGTATAATATATATATATGTTTATTAAATTAACTCACAATAAAAAACAGTGTCCTTCAAAATAACCACTTGTAGCTGCTTTGTTCTTGACAGGAATATTTTACAAAGCCAAAAAATCCTGATAAGGGGACTGGAGAGATGGCTCAGGGGTTAAGACTCTGCCTCACAAGCAGAAGGTCCCGAGTTCAGATCCCAGGGAGTGGAATGGGGTACTTATCAACTTTGTATGAGTGGAAGAAAAAAAAAAAAAAAAACACCAGGCAGAAACAGCGTGGCCTGCACTTGCAGAGCCTGGGAAACCCAGTACAAATGAAACAAGGAGGTAGAAGCAATCCAGGGTGATTACTGAAGTCAATATTGGTTCTCCACAGGGACACATAGTGCTCTCTCTCTCCCTTTCTCTCTCTCTCTCTCTCTCTCTCTCTCTCTCTCTCTCTCTCACACACACACACACACACACACACACACATACATACACTAAAATAAAAATAAGGTTAAAAAAATTAGTGGGGTAGCCTGAAGAGAGGTAACTTATTACACTACAGAGGCTGAACCCCCATAGGAGTAGACAAGCCAGCATGAGGACCCTGAGGTCCATTGAGGCATGCGGGCAGTAGGGTGGGAGGGAGTGGGAGGGAGTGAGAGAGGTGGGAGGGACTAGTGAAGCAAAGGGAGTGGATATGCGTATAACCATCCCGCAAATGGGACACTTACCCCTCCATGTCTACTCCTATTCTTTTATCTACTTTTGAGTCTCCTCCTATATTAAGATCTTCATTTAAACAGTCTTTCATCTTTGGTTAGGAGGAGGTGACCTTCCATACCAATCAGGATGCAGCCAAGGGCGATGCAGGAAAAGCAAAACTGAAAACAACCATGAACCATAATTCAGAACACCAAAGACCCTACATTAATTACCTGGAACCAGACCAGCCAAATCTCTCCCCATCCTAAAGCTCAGGGAAACTTGTGGAAGAGGGAGTGGCAAGATTGTAAGAGCCTAAAGATGGGGAGGACCAACAATATGCAAGATACTCCACACAGGTTAGGGCTGCAGCAGCCAGAATTGGACTTTGCCTGATCTGTACAATGATTGACATGTCAACCACCCCCAAAGTCTAGCATGGATCACAGGAGGGAAGGCTCCAGGCAGTAGGATCTTAGAAGCAAGGGATTAACAGTCATAATAGAGGTCCCATACTAAGGGGAGCCCAGGAAGGGGCTCATGGCTATGCCACTGAGTCCTGAACCCACACTAAGGTGCAGGACTCAGAGGGAGGTTTGGCATTCACACAAAAGGATGCTCCAGGGGATAGAAGGGAGGAAGGGGGAGGCACTAGGAGAGGGGGAGAAGGGAGGGAGTGAAAGGAAGGGGGAAAGGGGGGAATGTGCAAGGGGAGACAACTGGGAAGGGGAAGAGGGAGGGAGGGGGGCAAAGTTTAAAAAATTGCTTCTTGTCTGTTTTAGGGCAAAATCCTGGGATGTTCCATAGGATTTTTGCTTCCACTTTTAGCTACAAGGCCAGTTCCATTGATATCATAAATGCTAAGCTTTCACCAATTCTCATGCCTCCAGCCTGAAATTCACTTCTATTTTGAGACTTGAAGGCTTTGATAAGAGAAAGAGCATGGCTTGTTTCTTACCTCTTTTCTCCTCCAGCTCCCCTCTCAATTTCAAGGTCCTGTGGCCTCCTCAGGTTTTTGGGGGAGGAGGGGGAGGAGAGGAAACAGAGACATTACACAGCCTGTAATCTGCTACTGGAACAGATTCCGAGTGCTCATCTCTCCCATGGAGACGCGCCTAGACATTCTCCCACAGAGAGATTTCTCCTGCTAAATATCTTCCTTGGGCTGGATGTGGTGCTGCCCACTGTCATCCCAGCATTCTGCAGTCCAAGAGAAGGACAGTGACTTCAAGGTCAAGCACTGGCTCCATATCTACATGCCCCAACCCAAACAGCAACAACAAAGCCTTATCTGTAGAGCAATGGATACTCAAGCTGGCCACAGGGATCTTCCCTTGGCCTCCGGTTTCCAGGGGCTCCATGTGCCTTCTCTATGCTGCTGTCATCACACCCTTTCAAGCAGTTTTGTGGGTTAAGCAAGAAACTCATGCATCCCCTAACTTAGCGTCCTCTGAGGTTCCTTGGCTCTCCTATCAGAAAAGCAGGTCAGTATGGTCTTGAGAACTCTGGGTGTCTCATATAGTCTAAACTTCAGAGACAAATGGAAAGCTCCCTAAGTGGTTCTTTGGAAGCCCTTTCCATAGGTTGAGGAAGGGACAAAGCCAGCTTCGTTCCTTGCTCATTGCTGAGTGTCTAGCAGTGGAGAGAATATGACTAATACTCCTCTTGCTTTCCTTCCTAGAATCAGATTTGTGCTTTCATAAACACAGAGGGATGGTGTCTCATCCCTGCACAGCTGGCATTTAGCCTGAGTCCTAAGTCACAGTAGGCTGCAGATGACTGTTTAATGTATGAACAACTTTGTTACTGCTAAATAACTTGGCATATTGGATTTTATTTATAAAACAAAACAAAACAAAACCCCAGAGGGCCAGCAAGATGGCTCAGTGGATAAGACACCTGCTTGCAAAACACCTGGTGAGTTGAGTTTAATCCTGGAAACTCACTTAGTAAAGAGAACTGCCTTCCAAAAGTTGCCCTCTGCACTGGGGAGAAATGGCGGAGGCGCTTCCAGTCCTGGAAGGTGGAGCCTGGGAAGACCCAGAGCAAGTCCAAATAAGAGGTAGAGCATCCAGGATGATTCCCAAAGTCACCTTTGGGCCTCCACAGGCACATGCAGTACCTCTGAGAGAGAGAAAGAGAGAGAGAGAGAGAGAGAGAGAGAGAGAGAGAGAGAGAGAGAGACTGTGCACTTACACAAAAATTGTCCTCTCTCTTCCACCCTGTGCATCATGCATGGCATTCCTCCTCTCTCTCTCCCTCTTGTTCTTTCTCTCTCTCTCACTTCTCTGTATGACTCTCAAATAAATTTTTTTAAGTCCTAAGGTCCTTTGATGATTTTAGTCTTTTCTTTCCAATCCTCTAATGCTAGTTTCTCACCTCAGTTCTGCTTTTCTCTGTCTTCACTTCACCAACATTTTCACTCCTCAGAGTGTTTGCCTTTTTTCTGGTGTTCACTTTCCATTTTAGAGGTCTGGCTGAATCCATCCTCCGAAGCAGAAGTCCCTGTGTCTTCCTCCCAAGCCCTTCCTTTCTGCCCAGGTGAAAAGAGCTTCTGTCTGGATGACTTCTAGAAGCCAGCCTTGGGCCTCTACAGACGCACCCACCGTCTTCTACACACATCCATACACAGACATGTACTCTTACAGTTAGGCATAGATATCAACTTGACAGTGGAGGGTTTGAGCTCTGGGCACATTTGTAGAGAATTACTCGTTGAGTTAAGCCCAGTGCAAACCTGAAGGAGATTGTCTAGTTGATGGGGCAGACCCAACCCATAGTGGGTGGAATTAGGCCCTGAATAGGTGAATAAATATACAGAGAGTTGGTTGAGGAAATTGGTATCCTTGTGTATACTTGGCTAGACATGCTGGTCTGGCAAGTAAGGATCGTCCCTCTCGCAGCCATTATGTAGAGATGGTGTGGCCAGTTCCCTCGGCCCTGGTGTTGGTGCATGCTCTCCCGTCAAGCTGGACTATAGACTAACCAGACTATCAGTAAGAAAATAAACCCCTTGTTCCTTTAAGGCATTTGATGGTCATTTATCAGCAACTATGCAGGTGAACTACAACATGTACACACACAAAATTAAGTTAAATTAAATTTTTAAAAAGAAATTAACATTCTAAAGTTGAGCAAACGGTGAGACTAGTACAATCATGGTCAGGCAAGATGATCACAAGCTTGAGGTCAGCCTGGGCTACGTTATAAGAGTCTGTGTCAATCCTATGCCCCCAAAAACTCTCCTCTAAGGACTCAATAGTAAAAATGCCTGCCTAATATTCATGAACCCTGGGTATCATCCCATCAACACACACACACAGTCACAGATACCGAGAGATCATCGTCTTTTTTCTAATCAAAATCTCTCATATTCTGATTTACAAGTGCACTTCCTTTAATTGGAATCTTGAACAGCATGATCATGCAATTGTAGAGAGATCAAGTTTTTTTAATCTTGTGATGAAGATATTAGACTTTATCTTGTGATAGAAGATAAAGCTATTAGGCTTCAATAACTTTATGGCTTGGAAAGAAGAGAAACAAAAACTAAAGGAGCACAGTTCTGGGACTGTGGCACTACTGATTCAGGGAGGCCCTAGCCCTGGCTCCCGAATGCAGGAGGTCTGGCTACAGACAAGCCTGAATAAGGAACCATACAGGCAGAGGAATGGACAACTAATGAGCAGAGGAATGAACAACCAATGGGAAGGAGGGATGAACAACCAACAGGAAGTGGCCATCTAACTTGGACACCCAGTAAACAGCTAAATGATTGGTGGCTGCTCTCCCCCTCCCCCGAGCAGAGGGGTGGCCACACCTGATTGGACCCCGACCCTATGTAAGCCCAAACACTTCCTGAGTAAAGTTGAGTCTGTGGCCAACTTGTCATCTGTGTGCTGGTTCTCGCCTGACTCCCGGGGTCTGGGTGGTGACCCCACCACGGGCTCGCCCATTCACCTCGAACCCATGAGGGCCCCACTGTTTCCCTCTTCCCCTGGCTGGCCTGGCAGGGGATTCAGCAACATATGGCGCCCAACGTGGGGCTCAAACCCACGACCCTGGGATTAAGAGTCCCATGCTCTACCAACTGAACTAGCTGGGCTTAACTAATATGAGGTATTGTTTTAAATAGTTTTCCCAAATGTTAATAATCCGCCTTTGATAAAACTTTCAAGGGTAATTTTAAGACAGTTGCTGGTAAATTATACAGTTGCTGGTAAAATGTTGTTCGTGTGCTTGTATCTTTATATGTTCTGTGTTTACATGTTGTGTCTTGTGTCTGTGACCACTTCAAATTTTTTTCATTTCTATTGTGTGCTAATATGGAAATTTTGGCATGCCAGTTTTAAATACATGTATGCATATTTAAAAATAAGAACAAATAACTTTGGTAATATCTAAGGTCTTAACTACTTATGTTTTATATCTATCACTATTGTTTTTCTAATAGATTGTAAGTTTTCTTTCATACAAGTTTTCTTAAAGGTTTTTTCATATATTCCCAAAATAACAAAGATTGCTTTCCAGGTTCTCAGATCATCCATTCAGGCCTCAGATATTCCTAAGATCACCAAAGGCCCATTGTAAGCCTGGCTGTCCTCTATTGAAGCTATGGCTTACTAACTTACAATTGTTAGGTTCTGATTTATGTCTCCCCAGCTCTTCTGGATCGTTTCTCCACCTGTCCTGCCTAAAGCCTCTCTGCCTGCCCTGCCTACAGCCCCTCTGCCTGCTCCTGCCCTGACAAAACCTCCTTTTCTCTGCCACTGCTTGAGTTCCCCTTTGGGACCATGATTCCTTCTCTGTGATGGTCTCATGACTGGTAGTCAATGACGGGTAAGGCTCCACACAGGCACAGTTACCTATATTCCATGTAGCTGAAGAGGCTTGAGGTCTCCCCAGCTAACGTGGTCCCCACTGAAAAAATTTTATAAATAAAAGGGTGAAATTGTGGCACTACTGATTCAGGGAGGCCCTAGCCCGGACTCCCGAATGCAGGAGGTCTGGCTACAGACAAGCCTGAATAAGGAACCATACAGGCAGAGGAATGGACAACTAATGGGCAGAGGAATGAACAACCAATGGGAAGGAGGGATGAACAACCAACGGGAAATGGCCATCTAACTTGGACACCCAGTAAACAGCTAAATGATTGGTGGCTGCTCTCCCCCTCCCCCGAGCAGAGGGGTGGCCACACCTGATTGGACCCCGACCCTATGTAAGCCCAAACACTTCCTGAGTAAAGTTGAATCTGTGGCCAACTTGTCATCTGTGTGCTGGTTCTCGCCTGACTCCCGGGGTCTGGGTGGTGACCCTGTCACCGGCTCGCCCATTCACCTCCAGCCCACGAGGCCCCACTGTTTCCTCTCTTCCCCTGGCTAGTCTGGCGTGGGATTCAGCAACATGGGACCATCAGCAATCTCAGGTATTACTGGGGCGAACTCTGGAACCTAGAGCTCAGATGTCCATAGTAACACTCAATGGTACCGATGAGCAAATGAGACAGTGCTAATTACTCTTGAAACAAGAGAACAGACATTGGAAATGCACAGATAATCCGAGCATTTCATTTCCAGCTCCTTTTTCAAGCCTTTAATCAATGCTATTGGTAAGTAATGAAACTATTCTGTTAATTTCAGCCAGTTCTTTTGCCTATCTATTCTGAAACAAAATTGCCCATGAATACTAAAGTGTGTGAAAACATAGTGGTATGAGATAAAACAAATAAAAGTCAGGGACTTTAATTGCACATCACATCATTTATCAATAAGAGAAAAAACAAGAAAGTGGACTGGAGAGATGGTTCAGTGGTTAAGACTCTGTCTTGAAAGCAGAAGATCTGAGTTTGGCCCAGATCCCAGGTAAAAATTCCAAGTAGAAACAGTGGTGGCCTGCACTTCAGCCCTGGTAGTGGAGCCTGTTAAATCCCAGAGCAAAGCAAAAAGGAGGTAGAAGCAACCCAGGATGATTCCCCAAGTCATCCTTGGTCCTCCATAGGGATATACCATTGTCTCTCTCTCTCTCTTCTCGCTCTCTCTCTCCCTCCCTCCTTGTCTCTTTCTCTCTCTCTCTCTGTCTCTCTCTTTGTTTCTCTCTCTCTCTCCTTGTCTCTTTCTCTCTCTCTCTCTCTCTCACACACACACACACATAAATTAAAAAAAAAGAAAAATAAGGAAGTGGATATACAGAACAAGGTGAGGTGACTGTTATGGTTACATTTTGGTGTCAATTTGACAGTTGCAGACTGTTTGGGGTGCAGCTGTGGAAGGTTAATTGTTGGAATGGCCCCTGAACAAGTCTGCAAGTACTTGATTGATTGCTGTGGAAAACCCAGCCCATAGTGGGGGGTACTTTCCAGTGGTGGACCAGATAATAGTGCAAGGAGGAGGGGCTTGCTCTTCCCTTATCTGCGTCCACTTGCTGTGGAGTCTACTCTGCGAGGATCGTTCACTTTCAGAGCATCGTGGCCTTCTTTGTTGCTGCTGCCGCCTCTGTTCTTGGCTGATTTGGAGCTTCATCCTTTTCACTTTGCTGCTGTTCCTGCTGCCTTTGGAGCCTGGTCTCTAGGCCTTGCTGCTGTTTGCTGTTCATCACTGATGTCAGAGCCCAGCTGTTCTTCACCTATGTTGGAACCCAGCATCTTCGACCCTCCAGAGAAGTAAAGGCTTGAGACCTTCTTGGGATCCTTTGGCTTTGTAGAACATTCCAGTCAAGAGCAAGGCAGCTGCAAGTGGCTACTTTGAAGGATACTATTTTTTATTGTTAGTTATTTTGATTAACTTATTTATTTTTTTAATATTTATTTATTTATTTTGTGTGTGTGTGTGTGTGTGTGTGTGTGTGTGTGTGTGTGTATGAGAGTGCACTGTGTCCCTGTGGAAGACCAAGGGTGACTTCTGGAATCATCCTGGATTGCTTCTACCCTCCTTCTTGCTTCGCTCTGGGATTTCCCAGGCTCTGCTCATCAAGGCCGGAAGTGCAGGCTGCTGCTGTTTCCACCTAGTGTTTTTATGTGGGACCTGGGATCCGAACTCAGGACCTTCTGCTTGTGAGACAGAGTCTTAACCCCTGAGCCATCTCTCCAGCCCAATTAACTTATTTATATATATTACATTCTATAGATTCTGTTTCTTCAGAGAACCCTGACTAATACAGTAACTATGAGAAGCTGTGAATAAAGTGAGGACTTAATGAGTTCTGGGTTATGTGACATATAATTAACTAGTATAAAACTTATGCGTTGGAATATCCATCACAGTATTAGCTTTAATAGTAAAAGACGAATGATAATCTGAATGTCCACTGTTTAATCAAAACACAATTGGACTGCTCAACAAGGTTGCTATTACAAGTAATAATGCAGATTTACAGCCATTAAACTGAATAATACTATACTGTTAGGATAAAAAAAGGTGAAAATGATTAGCCTGGGACCATGAGATAGTTCAGCCCTGTACACTTGGTGATCTGAGCTTAATGCCTTAAACTCATATGAAGATGGGTAGAGAAAATTTACTCCTGAAAGTTGGCCTCTGACTTCCACATACATACTACATATTATGACATGCATGCATCTACACACACACACACACACACACAAGACTTTTAAAATAAAATTAGTACACTGGAGTTGGGGAGATGACTCAGTGGAAATAAGCAATTGCTACACAAGCCTATGATCTTCGCTCCATCCCCAGAACCCCCGGGGAATCCTGGCATGGAGACAGGAGCATCAACTAGGGCCTCCAGGGACAGCTAACCTGACGTATGCTCTGCAGAGACAGAAGACAGAGAGACCGTGTCTCAAGTAAGGTAGAAGAGAACTGACTAGTGTAAAAAAATTCCTCTGACCTCCCATACATACATACATACATGCATACATATACACATACATACATGCATGCATGAATACATACTTAGATAACTGAATACATACATGCATGATACATGTGTGCATACATGCATAACATGCCCATCTGCTCTCTCTTTTTTGTCTTTCACACACAGACACATAAATGCTTAGGTGCACACATAAATAAACTTATTTTTAAAGGTTTTTAAACTGTAGTCTCCATTTTATAAGCTATTACTAAGTAAAGAATGGTTCCTCAACTTTATTGACATATTAGATCAGATAATTTTTTTCTTATTTTAGAGCAATTTTTTTTAATTTTTTTTATTATTTATTCAATTGTGTATGTGTGCGGTGCGATTGTATGTGTGTATGTGTGTGTGTAGAACCACGGGCAAATTGGGGAACCACCATGGACGCCTCCACCTCCTTCTTGTTTATTCTGTCCAGGGATTCACAGGCTCCGCCCTACCAGGGCTAGAAACGCAGGCTGTCCCTGCTTCCGCCTGGCATCTATACGTGGGGTCTAGGATCCGAACTCAGGACCTTCCGCCTGCAAGGCAGAGGCTTAACCCCTGAGCCACCTCTCCAGCCCCTAGAGCAACTTTTATATTAACATTATTATTATTTTTAGTAGAATTTTTTTTTATTCAGAACCCCCCCAAAAATGTTTTCCAAACACACACAGGAGGGGTATGGGTAGGGGGAGGTATCTGTCTATCTAGCCCCGGGCCCCCAGCCCATGTGGTTTTGGCAGCAATAAGGGATATGGGATAATGGCCCAAAAAATAAAAATGGTATGTGTGTGTGGGAAAGAAGGGGTGCAAAAGCGAGGGGAGTGATGGGGGAGGGACAGACGAGGTCAGTACTGGGAACACCGCAGGTGGGAGGCCATTTCATAACATTTCTTGTTGATCAAACCACCATGGACACCTTCTTTGCCCATCAGTAGGACTAGCGTCTTGGCAGTCATGGTGACAGTGACATTGAAGGTGGGGGCTCCTCCGGTGCTCTTGGTACGAAGATGCATAGTGAATTCGCCATCCTGCAGCAGTGAGTCCGGGATCACAGAACACTTCTGGCCCCAAGCGTCAGCCCATTCACGGACTGGCAGGACACCAACCTCAGCCGGCGTAATGCTAAGGAAGGTTTTCCTGGGACGGCGGCCCAGACGGAGGGCGAGTCCTCGCAGCCTACGATGGTCCCTCCGCCATGAGGCTCTCGATGTAGCGGGTCCACCCGGCCATGGCGCTGCTGCTTGGGCTGTTCTCCGGGCTGCTGCGGGGGCCGCGAACTGGGCTCGGGTGGCCTCGGACTGGCGGGCGGGGGGAGGTAGAGAGCTCGGGGCACGCGCTGCCGTCCTGAACGTGGCTCTGCTAGTTGTGCAGCAGCCCTCGCACCGCCACTTTATTAACATTATTTTTAAGATGTACTAACCATGAATTTATGTGTTTTCATCGCCCAATACCTATTCCCAAATCCCTTCCCATTCTTTTCCTCCCTCACCCACATCTCCCTACATGTGCGACTGGGTTATGCTAGGATGTCTGCACAGTGCTTGAGTACCTATCAGAGTGCAAATGGCCCACCAGTGGGTAGATTTTAGAATATAAAGGTTCCCCCTTTGTTTTGTCTTAGCACCAGTACCACACAGTCGCTCAGGATAGTGTCATGTCTAATGGATCTTCATATATATTTAAGTGTGTGTGTGTGTGTGTGCGTGTGTGTGTGCACGCATATGTATCAGAGGGCACTGTGTGTCCCTGTGGAGGATCAAGGGTGACTTCCATAATCATCCTAGATGGCTTCTACCTCCTTGCTTTGCTCTGGGGGGGGGGTCCTGCCCACCAGGGCTGGTGGTGCTGTTTCCACCTGGCAGGTTTTTTTTTTTTTTTCAATGGGACCTGGGATCTGAACTCAGGACCTTCTGCTTGCAAGACAGTCTTAACCCCTCAGCTATCTCTCCAGATCCTATGGGATCGTCTGTACTCCATTGCAAAGTGTTGTTGGGCAGCTATGGTAGAGGTCTGGTAGAAGTAGACACTGCTGCATTGAGTTCTGACATGAACAGCAGTTACTGTCTGACATTACCTCTCTCTGTCCTCTGGCTCTTACATTCTTACAACCTTCTCTTCCACAATGTTCCCTGAGCCTTGAAATGGGATATTAGGACACTTTTACTTTGTGTTATGGCCACTTATGATTCTCTTCATTATGCATCTTCCATTATACAAGGGTCTTGCTTGGTTGAGTGATGAGTGCTTCTTTGGTAATCTTCCACTCCCTCTTCCACCCCTTAGCCTTGTGGTGGGAATGGGGTTTGACTTAGATGTCATGTATCCCAGACTGCCTCAGCTCTCTGTATAGCAGCCCTCACACTTCTGATCCTCCTGCCTCTACCTCCTGAGTGTTAGGATTACAGGTTTATGCAACCACACCCAGTTTTATACAGGGCTGGGGATTGATCCCAGGGTTTCATGCATGTTAAGCAAGCATTCTACCAACTGAGCTATACCTCCAGTTCCTTAACAATTATTTTATGTATGTTTTGCATAGCACCTTTACTTGAGGACGTCCTCCTAGTTATGTATTACACGGTGAACATATTCTTTCCACATTCCCCTCCCCTCCTCTTTCTCATCCCCATTTCCTTGTTCCCCTAGTTTCATGTCTACTTTTACACTGAGGTAATTACTTTTTGTAAGATATTTAGCAGCATCACTAGTTTTATTTCGCCACAGTTACCCAAATAGAGGATCCCAAATGGCTTCACCACTGGAAGTGTGGAGGTAGTGTATGCTTGCAATCCCAACACCCAGGAGGTCAGGAATTCAAGGTCATCTTCTGGTACAGTGAATTTGAGATTAGTCTGGGTTACCTGAGAACCTGTCTTATCTGCCCAGGGTGGTAGTCAGGAGGTGGTAAAAATGCCCAGGTGGCAAGAAGCTTCTCATGTGTGTATATATATATGTTTTTTTGTTAAGCTATGAAAAGTAAAAAGAGCCACATTTATTGAAAAGCAAGACAACATAGTATGTTGTCTATAAATAGGTTGCACATGGCACCAATTATGTTTGCAGACTCATTACACCTTTGCCTTGGCCAAATCTTGAACCAGCACAGCAAATTCAGCATGTTATAGCGCTGATCTCGGTGCACTTAGGTGTAGTGTACTTGGTTCTTTTTTAAATTTATTTATTGGAGAGGAGGGGGAATGCATGTCATGGTGCATGGGTGGAGGCCAGAAGACAACTTTTGGAAGTAAGTTCCTCCTTCCATCATATAGATTACTCTGGAGATTGAACTCAGTGTGCCAGGTTGGCAAGCAGACATCTTACCTGTTGTGCTAGCTTGTCAGCTTACATATTTGTTCTTGACAGTCATGTGCTTTGTGAATCATCCCCCAGTTTCCCATGACTATGCTCTTACATAACAGGAGGAAGGGGTTCTTCGGTGTAGGACAGGTAAGCTGTGTAGTTGGAGTTTGTCGCCATTATCAAGAATTTTCAGTGCTAAGCAAAATATTCCTGCTACAATGTGTGAAGCCAGGAAAGTGCATTATATTGTAGTCCAGCACAATTAGCTCCATCAGACATTTGGCCAAAGTTATACTGCTCAATATCAACCTCTCCAATTTTAAAAATGCTGTGAAAGAAGTACAGGGGTAGAGGATGACCTAGACCAAAATTTAAAAGCCTTAGAATAGTTTCCATTTGACTTGGTGCTTAGCATAAGGATCGTAAGTCACCATAAGCAAAGTCAGTGGTTTCTGAGGGAACATCTCTTCATGCTTGTTTGCATCCACTCGGCAGTGACATCGACCATCTGCATGCACTTGATGCCAGGCGCCAAGCCGGCATATATGTGATCTCCTGCAGCAACTGCAATATCTCTCCATCCTATGTGAGCCAATTAAGACGGTTCTAGTGTTTCTAGTGACTTCATGGCCCCTAGGTATTTTGGTTTGATTTCTCTTCTTCAAATTTTCTCAGGTAAGCCTAGATTATCTTTCCCATCTTCCCCCACACAGGTTTGGATCAGCTCCTTTATCTATGTGCACATGGCTTACTGGGCAAGAATGACAGCAGTGGGGCTGGTGAGGTGATTCAGCAAGAAGAGGTATTGGTCGCCAAGTCCGGTGATGGGAGTCGGATCTCCAGAGTCCACATGGTAGAAGGAAAGAACAGATTCACTCAAGTCATCCAGTGACTTTCACGTGTATGCACAATGGAATGCACACTTACACACACACACTCATATGACAAACAAATGTAAAAGATAAAATAAAAATAAAAGAATTACTTCAAAAAGACCCTCTATAGGGTCACATCTTAATAATTCCATCAGGCTTGCAGAGGGAGTATTAAGCAAAGGAGGGCCAGGAGGGAGATTTTTCTTCTTTAACAGGATCAGGGGACTGGAGAGATGGTCCAGGGGTTAAGATCCTGTCTTGAAAGCAGAAGGAACTGAGTTGGATCCCAGGTCCCACTCAAAAATGCCAAGCAGAAAGCTGGAGAGATGAGTCAGGGGTTAAGACTCTGCCTTGTATAAGCAGAAGGTCCTGAATTCAGATTCCAGGTCCCAGGTAAAAATGCCAGGTGGAAATGGTGGTGACCTGCACTTCTGGAGCTGGTGGGTGGAGCCTAGGGAATCTCAAAGTATAAAGGAGGTAGAGTCAATCCAGGACGACTCCCAAAGTCACCCTTGGCCCTCCATTGGTATACACAGTGCCCTCTGATACACACACACATACACACACAGAATAAATAAATAAATAAATGTGAATTAAAAGAAGAAAGAGGTGTAGATTAAAAAAAAAACACCAGGTAGAAATGACTGTGGACTGCACTTCCTGTTCTGAAAGATGAAAGATGGAAACCATCCAGGATGATTCTTGCCTTGGGTCTCTACAGGCATACTCTCTCTCTCTCTCTCTCTCTCTCTCTCTCTCTCTCTCACACACACACACACACATCTCAGCATCTCAGTAGATTCTCAAATCATTAGGAGACCCGTCCTTCCCAGCACCCTCAGTGCTGCATACACTGCCCACCTCTGGGCGAGTCCGAGTCCTGGCCCAGGGCACAACTCTTAAAATAACAGATTTCTACTGACTAGGATTTATTATAGAACTTTAGCTGAGGTTTGTTTGCCCGCTTGCTCCAATGTGTGGTAGGAGATTCAAATTCACTCAGTCCATCCTCCTATCCAGCCCATTTCCCTGCCTAGGTTTCCTAACTCAGGCAATGCCATCAAGTCAAATATCTAAACATAACATTTTTAGAATTCCATATCCTACTTTGTTTTTGGTGGGAAAAGGGACTGACAACTTAGTTTTGTAAATGACCAAGAGGCATTCTAGTATTGAGCTATGGGTCCATCAATTATTCATTTTTTTTCAATTTTTAAATCTGTGTGTGTGCGTGTGTGTGTGCGTGTGTGTGTGTGTGTGTGTGTGTGTGTGTGTATCAGAGGGCACTGTGTGTCCCTGTGGAGGACCAAGGGTGACTTCGGGAATCATCCTGGATTGCTTTTATCTCCTTTTTGCTTTGCTCCAAAGCCAGAAGTGTAGGCTGCTAACATTTCTGCATGATGTTTTTATGTGGGATCTGAACTCAGGTCCTTGAGTACCCCTGAACCATCCCTTTAACTCATTTGGTTTGTTCTGACACATCTGGTATTAACTAAGATCAGTTGAGAGCACACCTGGTAAGATCAGCTGAGACCACCTGAAGAGATTATCTGGAAATACAAGACCAGCCCTAGACCCCATTAGAACCTTCACAGATCTCATAGGAACCTTCCAGTAGTGGACCATATAAAAGGAAACCACAGAAAAGAAGAGCCCTTCTGTAGCTGTCTAGAAATCGCTCTTCCTTCTGGCTGCCCTGTTTCTTCACTTCTTCGACCCTCTAGCCCTCCAACCTTCAAAGTCTTCAAGGAGATTAAAGATTCTCTAGGAATCTTCCAGCCTTCAGCCATCGGCCACTGGACTGAGCAGCTACTGGAAGTCATCATTGGATTACCGTGGCCATATCTGTAAGCCAAGGCAATACATTCAATTCATTCTGTTAATTCTGTAACTCTAGAGAATTTCACTAATACAGTCTCACTATGTAGTCATGGCTGGTACACAAAGAGATATTCCTGTCTCTGTCTCCTAAAGACTGGGATTCCACATGGGAGCTCCTATCATGCTTAACCTTTGTGTCTAGGTTTTGTTTCGGGTCTCCTACAGCTCAAGCTGGTCTTGAATTAGCTGTGTGGCTGAGGACAACGTTGAGTTCCTGAACCTCTTGCTTTTACCTCTGAATGTTAGGATTCTAGACGTGAGCCACCATGCTCTGCTCTCAATGTTACCCTTAATCCTGCTGTTTTGCCTGTGTATCCATCCATTCACTCCTTCAGTTGCTCATGAACTCAGAGGCCAGTGAAAAAGGCAGATGTCAAACAAATGATGTACTAAAATTATGATCAATACTATAATGGAGAGACTAGGGGAGAAGTAATACTACTATGAGAGCAGCATAGGTTAAACCTTCTCTAACTTAATCTCTAATAATCTTAACAGAGTTAAGATTTAAAAGTCTGTAAGAGCTGGTGGCAGAAGGTAAGGAGTACCTATGTCCTGGGAACAGTTTGCATGGGAGAACCATGGCAGGTATGAGGAACTTAGAGACAGAACAGTCCAGCCCCATCGCTTTTCACCTGAATTACTGTGACAGCCTTTTACCTTCTTTCCCTCCAGAAGTTTCATTTTCCTTATCTCCTTTCAGGATCATAAGAAAGCTCTTTTTAGAGACTTAATCTTATCAGGGATCTCTTTTGCTCAAACCTAGAGACTCTCCAAAGGCCAGGGCTAAGCATCGCATCTCTAGCACAATACCCACAACATGGTCTCTGCTCTTCTCCAGCCCTGGGTCCTAGGTGGTGACAATCACTTCTTGCCATTTTTATAAGTGGTTTTATGTGGCTCATTCTATTTACTTATTAGAGAAAGGGACAAAGTGAAAGAGAGAGAAGAAAAGAAGGCACACACGTGTTGCCCACTTGCCAAGGTCAGAGGGAGACTTTCAGAAGTTGGTTCTCTCCTGCTGTTCTGGGATCCCTCTGGGGTCTGTATGTGTCCAGGTTCTGTGCTCAGGAGTGAAGACTGAAGCCAGAACATGCTGAGGATTAAGGCAGAGTTTATAAGAGAAGAGAAAGAATGGAACTCATGGACATGAATCCATAAAGGGCAAGAGAGCCCTGGAGAACTCCAGGCACGGATACCAAGAGAGGCAAGAGCGCCAAAGATGGCTGCCAGGGTCAGGTATATTTATACACTTAGGCAAGCCCAGGAAAAGTGGCTTTTCCTCATTGATTAGCTCCAATTCCTGCAAACATGATTGGAACTTTTGGTCCTCTATATCTCATTGGTCTGTTCGTAGTGTGGCTCAGCTCAATTGATCTTGTGCCCACCTCGTGATAGGATTTATATATAAAGGAAAACCAATCTCCGTGTCCTTTCCTGAACAGAGGATTGGAGGGAGTTGACGACTTTATTTCTGTGAAGGATTACAGTCAGTTCCTCCAGATTAACAAAGTGTGTTCCTTCAGGGTAATCCCTCCCCTGGGGATAACCTTCCAAGACCTTCAGAGATGTCCGAGCGTGGCTGCTCTAAAACTGCCTAACTACTATGGGCTCTGGGGATCCAACTCAAAACTCAGCCGGCCAGGCTTCTGTGAAGGCACCTTTATTTACTGAGCCATCGTGCTCAGTAAATTTACTCAGCCATCTTGCTCGATGGCTGTGTTGATTGTGCAACAACTTCTAACTGGAAGGCTCCATTCTCTGGGATTCTTTTTCAAATTGCCAGCCACGACTTGTAAGATTCTCCCTGGGGTCACCTGATAGCACCACATTGTGTAACTTTATGATGTGGGACTTTGTACAAACTCCGAGCATTCATTCACTCAGATAACGCAGTATGTAATGAAAGGCTCTTGCTAGGTGTTGGAGGGTACAGAGGCTCCTGGCAGTGTGGAGGGTGGGAACTGTGTACCACTTGTTTCTGTACCCTCCCAGCTAGCACAGCAATGGCACCTAGCGTAAAAGAGAGCTGAGATGACTTGAACTGAAATTCAAGATCTTTCCACAACTGTGTGGAATCCGAATTGATCTGAAGCCATTAAAGCAAAAGCAGTAACAGTATTGGCTAGGCCAAGAGGCACACACCTGTCATGCCGGCATTTGGGACGTGGAGGCAGGAGAATCAAGAGCTCAAGGTCAGTCTCAGCTACATAACCAGTTGGAGGCCAGCCTGGTTAGCAGAGAGCTTCTCTCCAAACAAACAAAAAAGCCAGGTGTGGAACTTTCCACTCTCATCCCTGTTAAAAAAACAGGAAAAAACAAAAAAAAACAAAAAGAAAACAAACAAACAAAAAAACCTCAGAGCAGAGCGTGCAACTGAAGCTCTGATCCACCTGAAGTTGCCGTTCTTAGATTTCAGTTCTGGTCTGCAACAGTCTGTAAGAAGAAAAGAGAAGCAGGAGTGGACCCAGTGGCCTGAGCCAATGGCCTGGATTGGCGCCTAAGTGCAAAGTAATTAGTCTCACCCCCCACCCTCCTTTCTTGTGGTGCCAAGACTCAAACCCAGGGCTTTAAATTTATGGCTGTACCAATGGACTACATCTTCCGACCCCACCTTTTCTTTCTCTGACCCCTGGCCTTTGATTCACTTTTTACTTTGAGATAGGGTCTTGCTAAGTTTCCCAAGCTGGACCTACACTCATTCTAACCCAGACAGGCCTTGAACTTTCAATCATCTGCTTCAACCTTCTGAGTAATACGGATCCCACCACCTTTTTTTTTTTTTTTTTTTTTTTTTAAGTGAAGTTTCTGGAAACCCATCTGCCCTATCTTTCTTTGCTGTTTGGTTGTTTGATTTGTTGTTTGGAGAGCAAGGTGTCGGTTAGGCCCGGCAGGCCTCAACTTTCACAGGTTAAGGATGACCTTCAACTCCAGATCCTCCTACCTCCAAATTCTGGAACCACAGGTGCGTCCCACCTTGTCTGGTTCTATAATATCTTCCTTTTGGGGTTTTGTTTTGTTTTGTTTTGTATTGTCTCTTCTAGCCCAGAAGCTAATTTCCTCTAAGATGAGGAACCACGGAAGGATGTCTGCTTTCACTACTCTTATGCAATGTAGTGTTGGAGTCCTAGCCAGTGTAATAGTGTAAGAGAACAAGAGAGAAAGCAGTCAAATAAGAAGTAGGGGGAGGGGCTGGAGAGTAGCTTAGGGCTTAAGACTCCTCACAAGCAGATCCTGGATTCCAAGTAAAAATAGTAGATAGAAATGGCAGTGGCCTGCACTTCTGGCTCTGGAAGGCCAAGCCTGAGAACTTCCATAGCAAAGCAAAAAAGGAGGTAGAAGCAATTGAGGATGATTCCCCAAGTCACCCTTGGTCCTCCACAGGGACACACAGTGTCCTCTGATACAGACACCCCCCTCTCACAGACTCAGACACACACACACACACAGAGACACACACACATACACACGAAGTAGGGAGGTTATTTTTATTATATTTGAAGAAGTCTTTTTAATATTTCGTTTATTTATGAGAGAGAAGGTGCATACATGCATACTACAAGTGGAAGTCAGAGAACAATTTTGTCTTTCTACCATGTGGGTTTTCAGGGATCAAACTCAGGTCACCAGGTTTGTGAGCAGGTACCTTATTCACTGAACTATCTAGTCAGTCCAAGAAGATATAATTATTTTTTTTTATTAAAAATTTAATTATACATTTTAAAATTTTTTACCAGTTCCCTCCCTCCCCCCTCCCCCCCCCCGAACCCCCTCCTGCCCCTCCCCTTCCCCCAGTGCCTCCCCCCCAATTCCCAGAGAGTCCTTTATTGTGTACGCCTAACTCTCCACTGGGTCCTCCTCTCCGATGACATATAAGGACCCAGTGGCATTTCCATAAGCCCTTTTCTTGTTCCCCTTAAGCATAAGATCACTACTATGGCTGTCAATCCCTTGCCTCCAGGGGCTCGGTGCCCTTAACAGATGCTAGACTTTCTGAGGGCAACAGTGCGCTGGACATTGCGCAGGGCATGCAAAGTCCCATTATGATTGCTTTGGCCCCAACTATTGTTGAGAATCTTGCAAATCGTTGCTCCTCCCATCCTTTTGCTCTTACAATCTTACCGCCCCCTCTTCCGCAAATGTCCCTGAGCTCCAGGATGGGGAGAGATTAGGCTGTCCTAGTTCTATGTGATTGATATAGAGTCTCTGAAGTTCTGGATTGTGGTTTGTAGATTTTCTTTTGCAGTTTTGCTGCTCCTGCAATTCCCTTCACTCCATTCTGCTGGGCACTGTAAGAAGATATAATTATTATTATTATTATTTATTATTATTTATTCAATTGCGCCTGTATGCGTGTGTGCCTGTGTGTGTGTGTGTGTGTGTGTGTGTGTGTGTGTGTGTGTGTGTGTGTAGAACCACAGACGAATTCGGGAACCACCATGGACGCCTCCACCTCCTCCTTGTTTACTCTGCCCCGGGATTCACAGGCTCTGCCCTACCAGGACCAGAAACGCAGGCACCTTACCTGCTAAGCTTTCTCATTGGCCCTCAGTGTGGAAAATTAAGAGAAGAGTTGAATTTTCTTCTGTTTTTTTTTTTTTTTTTTTTTTCACCATTAGCTGTCTACGCATCCTTGGGGTATTTCAGTGAGTTATGTATATGATTGTTAGTGAAAAAGTTCTGGATTTTGAATCATTGTGGATTTGGGAGGTTTCAACTCAGGGTTCTGCCAAGTTGACAGTATTAGCTATCACATCAGGAGTGGTGTTCCTGTTTGAAACCCCAGCACATGACCTCACAAGTTCAGTCTATATTTCAGGGGGAAACGAAGGGACCTAACAGTGGATTCAGGTTGCCCTGTGTCACCCACACTTGATACAGGGGATACAGTACAGGGAATAGGAAGGGGAAAGCTTTACTTCCAGGTCTCTTCATATCCCTTTCCACGTCCACAGTCCCTGTATAAAACAATGAAATAGACCATGAATGATGATCCATTCTTGCCTACAACAATGAATGGGCTTACATTCCTGCTGTAGGCTTAGAATCTTAAATGTCCTGCATAGAAAACTGTTTTGGAAGTCACACATTGAAGGGAATATTAATTTTTTTCCCCTGGAAACTATGTTCATTTTAGTGGTGTTCTTTTATACCTTCTTGTATTGAGGGACAAGCACAGAGGTGGAAGTGTCTATTGGAGTGAATATATCTTTTTTTTTTTTTTTAACTCAAGATAAAGTCTGAAGCCTGGCATGGTGGCCTGTGTCTGTAGTCTCAGAACTTGAGAGACTGAGGTAGGGGGATTGTCACAAGCAAGATCAGCCTGGTACACAAAGCAAGTTCCAGGCCAGCCAGGGTTATATTACAAAACTCTGTTTCAAAACAGAAGCAAAACAAAAATTCCAAGTGACAAAAACCCCAAATTAAAACAAAAAAGGAAACCAAAAAACCTGTTACTCTTTAGACTGAAACAGTCAAATTGAAAATTCCTTTTAACTATAGGGAATTTTAGAGCATATTAATTAAAAATGGATACAAAGTTGCATATCTACAGTGATCACATTAGTATTTTGAAGTGACATTTTTTCCTGATTGGTAGATTATAGGTCATTTATATATACTTTTCTGTCAGGCTTTCCACAAAAGTATATACCACTTTTAAATTTAAACTTTTAAGTTAATGCAAAATTTATTGACAGACTGTATCTCTAAATGCCATCATGATTAAGGGCAACTTGGGTCTTTTCTTTCTTTCTCTAAGTATTTTGAGATAGGGTTCCTTGATGCGTGCCAGGCCTGTCTCAACTTCCAAGTCCTGGTATTATAGTGTGTGACACCGTACCAGGCTGGATCTTGTAAAGTCTAAAAGTACACTGTGTCATTTTAAGTTACTACATGACTGTACTGGATATCTTTCCTCATTGTTGTGACAACATACTTAAGAAAAGCAACTAAGGATTTCGTTAGGCTTGCAATTCAAGGGTACAGCTTATCATTCTGGGAAACCGAGAGAGGCAGGACTTGAGAGAGCCAGTGTAGCATGTCTGCAGTCAGGAGGCAGCGGGCATGAATGGCCGCGCTATGCTCACTTTCTCATTTTCATTCAGTCTAGGACTGTAGCCTATGCTAAAGATGCTGTCCATAGTTAAGGTGGGTCTTCTCACCTCAGATACCTACTCTAAATACTCCGGCTTCCCACTGGCATGCCCGAGGTTTGTCTTGCTGTTATCTAGATCCTGTGCAGTTGACAATATTGAGGGCAGAGAAGAAATCCTGGCAGCAGGAGCAGGAGGTGGCTTGTCATTCCTAGTCAAGACAATGCCGGAACTTCAGAGGGCTCAGCAACCTTTACATTTAGTCCAGGCTGCCCACCCCAGAGAATGTGACTGCCTACATCCAGGGTGGACTTCCCTTTTCAGTGAAACTTTTCTGGAAGTACCCTCATAGACATGTGCAGAAGTGCATTTCCATGGTAGTTCTAAATTCAGTGAAAGTCATCAATAAAGAGGAATAATCACTATGCTAATTTTTTAATCCTTTATTTTTGTACACTTCTCTTCAAACATTTTATCTTGGGCTTGGCTATGGCTCAGAAGTAGAACATTTGTCTGGCATGCATGAGACATGGTTGCTCAGTCCTCACTTACTTAGGGCAAAAGTAAGTAAATGAATAACATGTTCATCAGGGCTGAAGAGGTGGCTCAGGGGTTAAGCCTCTGCCTTGCAGGTAGAAGGTCCTGAGTTCGGATCCTAGACCCCACGTATAGATGCCAGGTGGAAGCGGGGGTGGCCTGTGTTTCTGGTCCTGGTGGGGCGGAGCCTGTGAATCCCTGGGCAGAGTAAATGAGGAGGAGGTGGAGGCATCCATGGTGGTTCCCGAATTCGTCTGTGGTTCTACACACACACATACATACACACATGCACACACACACAATTGAATAAATCATAATAAAAAAAGAATAACATGTTCATCTTTTTTAACTACCTCTTCCTCAGGCAGTATTTCTGGAGTGTCTGCCCCATGCCAACCTTGTGCCAGGGCTACAGTCGTGATCCAGGGAGACTTGGGTTTTTCCTCTGTGAGGACCTTTGAGGAGAGGAACTCATTACTCAGCAACACAGAACTGTCAAACTTACCAGGAAGGAAGAAGATGCTACACCAAGAAGTCTCTGGGATTCTGGTTTTCTTCAAAATATGATATTTGCGCCTGATTTGGATAGTCTGAAGGGACCTATATCCCTGATGGTAGAAAAAGATTAGAAGATCTCTTTGTGCCTTGACATCGAAGATTGGTGTAGTATGCTAGTACAAAGGAATAGGAGCTAGTAAGCATATACCATATGCAGTAACTACTATAGAGGCTACTGTGAGCCTCGATAAGTAGCAAACCTCATTTATAGCCAAGTATGAGGATGTTGAGTTAGATCTCCCGGCTACACAGTGAGACCATGTCTCAACAAGCAACTTGAGTCTATTGAGGTCTGCTACAGGTCAATATTGTTCTTGATAGAACAAGATGAACAGAGAGTGTTCCTAGGTATATGTGCCTGTAATCCCAACCCTTGGGAAGCAGAGGCAGGAGGATACGGTAAATTTGAGGTTAGCCTTGTTATGTAGAGTTCCAAGGAGAGATAAAGTTACTTAGCAAGGCTCTATTTCAATGATGAAACAAACAATAAACCAGTGACAACCCTCCCAAAAAGTGTCCCTGACTAGGTCTCACCAGCTAGAAAAAAGGATATCAAAGAGGACTAATAGATAAAACTAATAAAAGTGAGTAGAGATATGTCTCAGTTTGTAATAAATATATGACTTAATTTAGGGGAACAAAGGGAATTTGACTGGCTTACCTTTTCAGGTTACAGTCAATTATGACAGGAGAATTACCAGCAGCGGCTGAGGGAACTGACTACACCATAGCCACAGTGAGACCAGAGTGCTGAGGACCAATGCTGCTTTTTAGCTGGCAAGTCTGCCAAAATGCTTACCAGCTCTCTCCTCTTACCCACTGTGAGGGAATGGCCCCACTCGCCGTGGGCTGGGCCTTCTCACATCAGTCATACAATTAAGACATTTCCTCTGGACTCACCTTAACTAGAGAATTCCTCAGAAATGTGCCTAAGAGCTTAGTCCTCGTGTCAAATTGACAGCTGAAACTGTCACAAAATCCATGTGACGAAGATTATAAATGTTATCTTGATTTACCTGAACAGGGTCTTTGGATAAGAAGAGCGTTAGAAGTGGAGAAGGAAAAGAAGCAGCCATTGGGCTGAACATTAGAGAATAGGAAGGTATATTAGTCAATTTTTTGATCAATGCAGCGACTGAATTCCTGAACAATTTAAAAGAAAGATTTAATCTGGGTCATGGTTTCAGAGGGCCCAGACCATCCTTGGCAGGGAGAGAACCAAAGAGAAGTTCATATCACTGCAGCCAGAAAGGAGTGTGCAGGAAGGAGGCAGGGGCAAGATACATCCCATGAGACCTGCACCCTTAGACCTGCTTCCTCCAGCCAGGCCACCTCCTATGTTTTACCATTTCTAAGAATGTCCTCATGATATGAATCAATCTATCAAGAGATTAATCCATTCATCAGGCCAGAGTCTCTTCTCTCTGTAATTGCCCTCCAGACACCCCCAGAGGTGTGCTTCATAAATCTCCTGGGCCTCCTCAACCCAATCAAGTTGACAATTAAGGCTAATCTTCACAGTGGGGAGGTCGTGCATTCAACACGCGAAATTTACACCATGAATCAAATTGTACTGGATGCTGTGGATCAAGGTAAACAAGATATTACTATTTTAAAGAATCTCTGAGTTCAGTGATAAAGAACAAATGATGCCGGTTTTCTGGGTCCATTTCCTCCCTCCCTCCCTCCCTCCCTCCCTCCCTCCCTCCTTCCCTCCCTCCCTCCCTCGCTCCTTCCTTTATTTCCGCTCATACAAACTTAATAGGTACACTGGTCGCCTCCCTCCCTCCACCCATCCCTGGACCCCCTGGCTCCCTCACCCCTTTTCCCCTTCCTTTCCCCCCCTCCCTCCCATCTCCCAGTGCCTCCTCCTCTGGGTCCATATTCTTGTGCTCAGGAGTCGAAGATCAAAACCAGAATACATGTAGAGGATCGAGGCAGAGTTTATTAGAGAAGAGAAAGAGTGAAACTCATGACTCTGAAAACGCAAGGGGCAAGACAGCCCCCAATAATTCATAGACTCCAGGTATGGAATCCATGAGGAGGGAGAGAAAGTCAGAAAGGAACCCACTGACTCCAGAGGTGGAATCCATGAAAGCAAGAGAGCTAAAGATGGCTGCCAGGGTCAGGGTTTATCATGTTAGAAAGGCTCAGGAAAAATGACTTTTCTTCATGATTCGCACCAGTTTCTGCAACCCTGATTACAGCATTTGTTTGTTCATATCGGGGCCCAGTCCAGTTATCTGTGATGGACCTTGTGGTTGTTTTGAGGACTTTGAGCTTGCCTGCAAAGAGTGCCTATCTCTATATCCTTTCTTGAACAGAGTATTGAGGGAAATCGGCGACCTTAACTCTGAAGGATTAGAGTCAATTCCTCCAGATTAATATGCTGTGTTCCTTTAGGATTATCCCAGCAGTGGGGGGATGACCTTCCAAGACCTTCAAAGACCTCCAGCATGGCTTCTCTAAAACTGTCATCATGACTATCATGGAGAGGCAGAGATGGGCAAACAATTATGGAGGGAAACAGGCTGTGCAGGGGGAATACAGAAGAGGAATACTGGATTTCACTTTCAAGGCTTTTAAAAGGTTTCTTAATATGATAATAAAACATGAAGAACATATTTTATGTTTTTTTAGTTGCACACTTTTGGGTAGATTAGTTTTCAGCATTAATTATCAAATACTATCTTCAAACAGCATAGCGATATGCAAAACAAAATGTCCTGCTTTGATGAATTTTGTGGCTGGAGATTATCTCCAGGATCTCACAATTGCTAGGAAAGTGCTGTACCTTTGTGCTACCCTCCTAGCCCTTACCTTATTTGCTTCTTAAAGTTTTTTATTTAAGAGAGGGGGAGGGAGGGAGGTATGCTTGTGGAAGTCAGAGACAAGTTTCTGAAGTTGGTTCTCTCCTTCCACCGTATACCAGATGGTTCTAGATGCCAGTTTGGCAATTGAAAGCTGAGCTCTGGATGCATCTGAGAATTGGTAGTTCAGACACAATCCGAGTTAGCCAGCAGTCTAATGGATGAGGGAAGACCCAGCCCACAGTGGATTGGCCCATCCCTGGGCAGGTGCATAGGATGGAAGTAGCTGGATCAGTAGTTGGGCATATGTAGTATACTTTGACAGGTTTATAGTCTGGCAAGTGAGTCCCTTTCTCAGCAATTTCTGGATACATTTTATAAATAAAGTAAGATTCCCTGTTAGTTTGCTCACCCCTCCCCCAGAAACAATTTTTCTTTAGCCACTTGTAACACCCTCCACCTCTCTTTCTTTTCTTTTCGAAACATGATGTCATGTAGCCTAGGGTGGCCTTGAACTCCTGACTCTTCCGCTTCAGGGGTGCAGCAGCAAACCTGGCACTTTTCTCTCTGGGTCAGCACAAACGCAGCCCACGTTGCTCAGGAGGAATGCTTTTTCAGAGCTTTCTTTCAGGTAAAGCTGGATCCTTCACTGCGGTAAGAAATTTGAGGACCAGTTAATACAAAGCAGAAGTGGAAAATTTTAAAGGTCTTTAAAGTGTTAACAGAAAGGGACTCAGTGAAGGAATAAGACACTCCCAAGAGTCTGGGTATGGTATTCTCCAAAGCGGTCACACTTCATTGCTTTGACAATAGCCATACTCAGGGGTTTTAAAGTTACTACTTGTAAACAGTCGTTAAGACAGGTGACGGTCAGTCTGGCCAGAGTCCAGCAACTGCTATACCAGGAAAAGTGGAGTTTTTAAGAGGTTGAGGAGTGTCTCTTTGCATGTTAGTGCTGACTAATCCTCCTGAGCCAGATTTGGGGGTGGGTGTTTTGCAGATCCCAAGTTATCTTTTAGCTTGGGAGCTTTTGTAAGGAATGCTATTTTCATGGTCATTGTTCTCTGGCTCTCAGGTGTTTTTCCATCACACTGGGCAGGATTACAGCCCATAAAACAAGCCCCGTGATCCCTAAAGCTGTGAAGGAAGTTTGGATGCTATTACCTTAACACCTCCCTTCCTTCACCTTAAAGCTAACAGTCTTATTTGTGAGAGTCTCAGAAAATGTCTAGGAAGGGAAAAGTTCAACACACTGCCTCCTTAATCATGGCTAAATTGGTATGCTAACATTCCTACTTAAAACTACCTTTCAGTGAGCAATTCTTAATTTCACTGGGCAGAGGGATTCCTTCTCCTTTTCAAGTCTCCACAAATTCCCTTTTCTATAGCCTGATATTCTTAGGAAAAGGAGTATAAGAACAAGTGGTTTCTCTTGGAAGGAAAATGGTGAATTCCCACCTGGGGATATACTAGGAGTTCTTGGCCGAAATGAGTCACATAATGAGATTTAGCTTAAAATCAAAAGCAACCAAAGAACATAAACAACAAGTCTACTGAAGTATAATCACTTCTATGGATTTAAGGAAGAAACTAGAAAGTGGGGTGGATTAGGATCTAAAGCAGCCGGGTGTGGCCGGCTGGAGGTTGCATTCAAGGTCATTTTCAGTTACACCCTCCTGAGAGGGTAGCCCATACTACTATAAACCACTGCCACCGCCACCCAAGACACTAAAGTTTATATCTGGTACTGGCGGGTTGTGTAGCCAAATCCCAGAGAGTCAGTTTAAGCACATTATTTAATCTGAACTAACCTCTTCTTCTGAAAAATGGGTAAAACACCAAACACTTTAGACACTGACCCCCACGTTTGGAATGCACAGCACCCAGCAAGTGTTAAATTCTTTCCCTTTGTGCTCAGCCGGACATAAACTACCCAGATGCCATCTCCAAGAAGAAAACTAAAATGAAGGATGAAATTGTAAATTGTGATGAGTTTACACTTTAGTGGTCTTTCCGTGAGCTTTTAGAAGCACAACATTAAACTGCAAACCCCATAACGCACAGAAAAAACCATAAAGTTTCTGCCTATGACGGTCTAGTGGTTTGGACAAAAGCAACGAACCGAAGTTCTTATTTTCCGGATTTTCCGTGTAAGATACCCTTCCTCCTCCTTATAAAAGCACGCAGCTAATTCTTTCTCTTTAAATGCCAATTCTATATATTTTTTTAAAGAATCATTAATTACAAGAAAAGAAACGGAATACTCTTAACGTTTATTTAACAAAAAATCGTTTTGGCTCTTGTGGATCTCTCCACCTCTGTCATAGTACTTCATCTAATGAAGGTTTAGTAGAATAAAGAGTAGTAATTAGCACGATTATACCGAATAGCCCTTTTGACCCCTCGAGAATCTGGGCTGGGTTTCCAGGAAAGCCGGGTTTCTTCGGCCACGAGTTTCCCGGTGTATATCGTTAGGGTCCGTCACGTTCCCTATTTGCATACGGCGGAAGATCGACAGCGGCAAGCGTCCAATCGTCCGCGTCCCCGCACGGTCGGCGCCCCGCCCACGCGACGCTGGGCACCCGCGCCGAGCGCCCGGCGATCCACCGGCGCCCGAAGCCTCGGGCTGCGAGGGGCGCGCGCCCGGGAAGACGTCGCAGCCTCGTGCGCCGCCTGGACCCGCGCCGCGCTTCGTGGCGCTGGCAGCGCTGCCTTTCGGCCGCTCCACCATTCCGGCTCCCGCCGGGCCGCCGGCTGGTGGGAGGAGGAGCTCTCCAGGGAACGGTGGGGAATTCCCCCTTCCACAGAACCTTCCCGATTGTTCGCAGTCCTCACGTCAGCAGCAGGGGGTAATCCCCGACTCCAGCTGCTCCTGACGTCATCGCGCGGAGCCTCTGTTCCTCCACCCCCGCCCCCTCCGCGCATCCCGCCCTCCCGGGTCTCCTCGAGGCCCCGCCTCCAGACGTAGCTCCGCCCTCCCCAGGCGCCCGACGTAGAGGGCGGAGCTTCTCTGACCGGGGCGTGAGCGGTTACTCGGGCCAGAAGGTTCTCCGGCGCTGGAGGCCCTCCTCCTGCCGCCCCGCCCAGTGGGTTCGTTTGCAGCGCTTCTTCCACACCCTTCCTCCCTCCTCTTTCTCCTCGCCCCGCCTTCCTTCCCCTTCCCCTCAACCCCTCGGGTTCCTTCCCCGCCTCACCAACTCTCTTCGATCTCGCGAGACTTGGCCCAGAACATTGCGGATCGGGCCGGCGCCATTTTGGGACTGAGACTGGTTGTGGGGGAGGGAAAAGCGGCAAAAGGGGATTATTCAAAGTACCGAAAACCTCCTCCCGGGATCGTGCGCGGCGGCACCCCCAGGCCAGGGGCACCTCCGGTGGGTCAGAAGGTAACGCGGTCTCGGGGCCCCGCGCCGGAGTCCGGGGGCGGAGAGGGCTGCCCGTGGCGGCGGCGTTGGGGCCGGCGGGGTCGGCGGCGGCGTTGGCGGCGCGAGGTGCGAGGCTGCCCGCGCGCGGGGGCCGGCGGGGCGGCGGGAGGCCGAGCGCGCCGCCGCGGGCAGGCCGGGGCCGGCGGCGGCTCGGCCCGGGGCGCGGAGGGGGCGGCCGCGGAGGGGCGGCCGCGGGCGGGCGGGGGGCGGCCGAGCGGCGGCGGCGGCGGGGGGCGTTCGGCGGAGGCCGGAGCGGGGCGGGCGCCGGGGCTCGCGGCCACTCGGGCCTTCGCACGCGCGGGCGGCGCGGGCGGCGGGGGAGGCCGGGCCGTGGCCTTCGGCGGTCCGCTGGCGCTGGCCGAGGGCCGCGGCGAGCGCTCCCGGCGCCCGGGGTGCTGCGCTGCGGGTCGGCGGAGCCGTGTTCTCGGCGCGGGAGGGACGGCCGGGGCCGCCCCCCTTCAGCTTCCCAGCGCGGGACGCGGCGCTGCAGCCCCGGTGCTCGGACCGGGGACGCGGCCCCTCGGCGGGTGTCACGGACCGACTCGCCCCGCTTCCCCACCGGCCCGTGCCGGGGAGCTACGGGGTACTGCCGAGTGCCGGGGGGCTGCCGAGTGCCGGGGGCTGCCGTGTGCCGGGGCTGCCGGGTGCCGGGGCTGCCGTCCGGGGCGCCGATGTGTCCTCGCGGCTCCGCGCGGCGTGGACTCGCGCGGCACCACCTGTCTGTTCCTGGGCCGCCGGCCGAGTCGAGCGTCTCGGGCGCCCGCGGGGCCGCCTCGTCCGCAGAGTTCGGAACGGAGCCCCGAAGTCCAAGTTGGCCCGGGCGAGCCCGGTGGTCGCGCGTGCCCGCCGGCTGCCCGCCGCACCCGAGCTCGTCGGCCGTCGGCGTCACCCCCGCCGCCCCGCGCTCGGAAGTCTCTCGGCTCGGGGGGACTCTCGCCCCGGCCTGCTGGGGGGCGCCCCCCCCCCCGGCCTCCTGGCGGGATGCGCAGGGATGGGTTTCTGCGGGGCTCTTCTGCGGGGCGGGGTCGGAGGAATTCCTTGAAAGCCAAAACTGTCATTTAAGTTTTTCTTCATAACTTTTACAGGTGATTGAATTATGCAGATGTGAAGAATCATCTAGGTTTTGTCTAAAAGGCCCCGGATATTACAAGTGGCCATTTTGGAATTACAGCCTTTTCTTGGGTAATTTTGCCCCAGAAGTTTATTAAGATTGGCAAGAATCATCTCTGAAGTGAATTGATAGTAGTGAACAGATTCAGCGAGCTGCCTGAGAGACCTAATCATTTCTTCAGTATTTTGCCTCAAACGGATTATATAACTGGTTAAAGTATTTCATCTGGTGGTATTTTTGCCTCTCCCCCCCTTCAGCTCTCCTCTTGTATTCTTCAGCCGAAACTGTAAGATATGTTTGATTTGTGTACTGAGTAGTTTCAGCAGGTTCAAATTACTGTTTAAATATTGCTGAAGTTGATGGCAGTTTCTTTTTACCTTTATTGAAAGTTTAGGATTTTTTTTTTTTTTTTGGCTTCATCTTTTTTCATATTATAATGGGACAGCTTTTCTAAATGAAGACATTGAAAGACTACAGAGTTTTTTTCTTTTTATCTTTTATTTACGTGGGAATTTAAGATGTTCCAGTTTCCCACTAGCATAATATTGAGATAGCTATTTGTGTCTCTATATGCTGATGCTTAGAAATAATTTTCAGATGTGAAATTTTCTTTTTGTTTCTGCTTTTTGGCTCAAAAATTGGATATTTCATCTGGAGTGGATAAACACAACAGTGGCACGTACATGGAATAATAAAGAAAACTGCTCCTAAATCCAAGGAACTTGGCTAATTCTGGAGATAGCCATATGAAAACTTTAAAACAGAAATATGGGTAGCTGACTTGAAATAACTCTATGTCAAATAGTCATAGGTTAAGTATCTTCAAAGAACTTGGATATTTCAGAGGATACAAAATAAAAAAACAAACTGGAAAACATAAAGATTATAGAGAAAAAACCAACACCTTCCTGTGCAGTCCTGTTGGAATTTGTAAGTACTCTGTGGTGGTGAGCAAGTCACATGTTCATTTGTAATGTATAATGCAAGTCAAATTTATCCTATGTTGTTCTTAGAAACCTTTCAGTTTTCTTGCTTTGGCTTCAATTTCCTGGATAGTTTGAAAGGGACCATTAGCCATTGAGTAACTTGAAAAGCAGAAAAAAAGATTAAGACTTAAGGAATGTTTCAAATTCATAACAATCCTAATCTGAAAGTTTTTGTGCTTCTAAAGTAAGAGAACTGAGTCCATCTGGTCATTACTCATTTTGGACTTGATGGAATGATAGAATGTTAGAAAAAAATCCTGTACTGTTTCATGTTTGATAAATTGTTTTGCACTTTAAATGTCTGTCTCAATTGCTGGTTTGCTTTCTGACTGAATTTAGACTGCTTTTCACATGTTTAGGGCTGCACTTTAGAGTTGTGTAGCTGTTTAAAACAAAGTAATTCACTTTGGTTTTAAATCTGATAGCTCATGATATAGATTGTTTTAAGGGACAAACAGTCCCAACTTTTAATCCTTTTTGGAAAATAAATTTTTAAAACAGCTTATTGAAACGATTTTGTATTTCAAATTAAGTTCTTAGTTTTAAAAAGAAAAATTGTTAGAAAAGAGGAACTGAGCAAGCTGAATTAGAAACTTTTAAATAATGATTATTTTTTTCCCCTCAGATGTTATCCTGTCCTAAGTTCTTACATAGACAATACTTTTTTGAAAAAAAACCTGTGAGTGGTATGCTGAAGAATTTTTGTTTTTTTTTTTTAACAGAAGTTGCAGTCAACTTTTATACTAGAAATTGTAAGCCTGAAAGTCTTAACAGATGGGAGAATTTATAGTTAATTTTTTTTTAGGATTGAATGTTCTTAATTACCCTTAGTTATTTAAATTTTCAGTGAATTACATTCAGAATTTTTTATGTATTTAGTAAATAATTGATAAGCATTCAAATAGAGTGCTTAATTTATTTCTTCTTTCTTTTTGAGATAGGAGATTATAAACTTTCTCCACAGTGACCTGACTAGTTTGCAAGTAGCTTTTTTGGGGGGGGGGCTAACTTGTTGAATTCTCTTAATTCCCTCAGAGCAAAAGAAACAGTAAGTAGTAGTGTATATGAATTTAGGTATTCAGATACTCAGTGTAGGATTTATTTTCTGCTTTAAAATTGGGATTAGGATGTTCGAAGTCTCTGTTGAATTACCATGTGTGGAACCATGTCTGACTTGCGCGTAGTACTTTAAGTTGATATTTACATCTTAATTTATGCAAAGATTAATGAAGACATTCATCTCTTATTTGGGAGTGCCTGTATTCTATGCAGTCTAATTAATTGGCTTTTCAAGTTACTTGTCTAAAAGTATATATATTTAACATGAAAGAGAAGTTGATATAGAATCACATGACCTAAATTTATTCATATAATAGTTGTTATTTGTGACCTCAAAATTTCACATATTTCCCAAGCTATAGTATCAGGATAAATTAGTACAAAAATCAGCTTTGAACACTGGAATCCCTAAATGATGTAATATTTGTGAACTTGGTTTACAGCAATTGTTCAAAGACAACAGTTGTTCTTGCCAGATTTTTAAAAAATGTTTTATTTGAGACAAGGTCTTCAGTAGCCCAGGCTGGTCTCAAGCAAAGGATGACCTTTAAACTTCTGATCTTCTGACTGTATATATCTGGCCATGGAATTATTGATGTGGCACTCACGAAGATTATGCAGTATTTATAATCCAACCTAGTAGTACTAAGTAATCTTTGTATATTCCCTGTATTCCATATGAATATTTTGATCAGTTTTTCAATATTTTCTGGAGATGAAATAGGAGTACCATTAGTTAGAAATTGGGCAGTTTTAGGACTACTTCCATTCTCCTCATTCCTTCTTCCCTTTTCCTCCCATTTTCTCTTGCTAAGATGTTTCTCCCTTTTCTAAAGTAAATAATTGCAGTAAGTAGCATTTGCAATATGGTACCAATTCTTAATACTATGAGGAAAGTACTGTTAAGATTTAGGGAAGTCGAATCTGGGACAGTGTTACTTATTAGACTTGGAATTAAATTAATCTGATTACAGTCCTGACTATAATCTTCCCCTTCCCCCTCACTCTTTTTTTAGAGGGTGGTTCTACTGAGGATGGACCTCATTCTTGCTAGGCAAGCTATAATCACTTAGCAATTTCTCCATCTCAGTCTATATTGGTGTCATACCTGTCTGAGTACTATTCTAATTCATTCTATGTGAACATTGTCCTTGGCATTTTTTTATATTACTATTTGGTTGTCTTGATATACATTACTAGTAGAGTTTGGAGAAGCAAGCGAAACTAGTTTTGCTGTTTATTTGATAGCTATTTAAATGGGCAGTGACTTTGGTTAGTTACAAATTAAAATGTGATTAAAATGTGATTTCACTCAGGTATGGACCTAATTTAGATATAGACTTAAATGGTTATTATGCCTTCTCTCTCTCTCTGGGCCAGAGCAAAGTGACTTTATTGCAGAAAGCCAGAATTACATGGAATTTTTCTCCATGTAGTTATTTGAAGTGAAATGACTACATGATTTTTGTTCTTAAAGCTGTTGATAGTGTTAAAGTTGTCTTCTCATTTTCAGTTTTCACTTAACTGTCCTAACTTGGTTCTTTAAGGATGCAACCAACCAATTTCTTTACCTTGTGTCCTATTCTATTCTTTCCCAAAGTCTCTGTTGTAGCTACAGAAACTTACCCAAAATCATCAGGAGCAGTTTAGCTTATGTTATGGCTCCTTCAGGTCTTTCATAAAATCTCTGGAGTAGTTGGCTAAGGCTACAGGCATTTAAAAATTAATTGGAGCTGGAGAATGTCAGTTGGATCTCTCAGAGCAGATTTTAGATGAGAGAAAGGTGTAGTACCTTTTATGACCTAGTTTCAGAAGTCACTTCTGTCACATTCTTTCTGTAGAAGCACGTCACTAAGTTTAATCTGAAATCGAGTCAAGAGGAATTGAAGGAATTAGGCCATTCCCTTCATCAAAGCATTTTGGACACATTTGAAACTTTATAGAGTTATTCTACATAAATGGCCCAAATCTTCATCTGCTAGTAGGAAATTAGGGTGATACATATCTAGGGAAAGAGTATGTTCTGTGTTTTTGTGGATTCAGTAGACTTAAGTTTTCTAGCTGTTAGCTGAACCTACAGCATCACAGCTTGATAAATGTTTGATTGCTGAGCTACAAACTCTAGTCCTGTTTTTATTTTTTAATGTTTTATTTATTTTATGTGTATGTGCGAATCATAGAGCACTGTGTGTCCCTGTGGAGGACCAAGGCAGACTTCTGGAAATCAACCTGGATTGCTTCTATCTCTTTCTTGCTTCACTCTGGGATTTCCTAGGCTCTGCCCTCCAGGATCAGAAGTGCAGTCTACTGCCATTTCTGCTGGGCATTTTTTATGTGGGATCTGAACTCAGGATCTTCGGTTTGGGAGACAGAATCTTAACTCCTGAACCATTTCTCCAGTCCTGTCCTGTTTCTATTTTATCTTTGGTTTATTCTGCGTATATTATGGAATACATGTGAAGATGAAGACAGCTTTGTGCAGTGGGTTCTTTACTACCTTTCTGTGGTTTCCCCGGGTTGAACTCAGGCTGCCAGGCTTGTGTACAAGTGCCTTTACTCTTGAGCCATTGCTAACCCTGCTTTTTTGCTTTGTACCAATGCCCAGGCTGGCTTCCACCACTGTTACCAGAACTTTTTTTCAACCTCCTAAACCAAAAACCCTGCAACATTAAAAAAATGATCCTGGAGACTAGAGAGATGGCTCAGGGATTAAGCTTCTTCTGCCTCACAAGCAAAAGGTCCTGAGGTTGCATCCCAAATTCTGTGTAAAAATATCAGACAGAAGTGGTAGTGGCTTGAACTTCCCAGTCTGGAAGGCAGAACCTGGGAAGCTCCAGAGCCAAGCTTAAAGGAGGCGGAAGCAATCCACTATGAAGTTACCGAAGTTACCTTTGTGTCTCCATAGACACACACTGTACCCTCTAATATATATAGACGTACAAACACACACAAAGTCTCACTGACAAATGAACACACGCACACTATAAATAAAATTTAAAAAATGATCCCAAGTTTTTTGGTCTACTCAGTCCTTGGCAACCACTTTACTTTTCTGTACACTTTATGTACACGGAATCCTGGTGTTGCTCTTTGTTTGAAAGAGACCGACAGACGGAGAGAAGAAAGCCAAAAAGAAGGCACATGGTAGTGTTCAGAAGTCAACTATGACAAGTTGGTCCTCTTGTTTCCACTTTCTGTGCTCCACTGATCATAAACTGAGGTCAGCAGGTTTATATTCAGGTGCTTTAATTACTGAACTATCTCAATAGTCTTTGTGATTTTTTTTTTTAACTTAAGACATTTGTGTTATACTGTATGTCATATATATATGCTAAATACTGCGTTTTGTCACACTGTTTCTGTTAACAATTGGATTGTTTTTCCTTTTTGTCGGTTGTAAATAATTTGACTTTGAAAATAGGTGTACTGATACCTGTTTACGGCTTTGACTTTATTTTTTTGGATATATAACCAGTAATGGATTTGCTGAATCATTAATAATGTTATGGTAAAGACAAATCTGTGAGTTAAATGAATGTGAAATGTTAAAAAAAATTGAAATAGTGGGATTGGAAACACTGAGAAAGGTAAATAAAAGTACTTGGCAGCTGAGAATGAGATAAGCTGAACAGTTGAGGAAGAGGATGCTTTGGATCTCCACTGGAGAGAGGATGGTGTCTTCCTTCCCTACAGACTGAAATGGTCTAGATGCTCTTAATACCTACCTCATTCATGAAATTTCTTTAAAATCCACAGCACAGGATTCATTGGGCTACCTCCTTGCTTGGGATAGTGTAAGCTTTCTTTGGAGTTCTCTGCTTGACTTTATTCACTGAATTGAATTCATTCCTCCAAGAATACAAAACCGAGGGATTGCCCTCTTAACATCACCATTATGTCTTGTAGTTTTGATATGCCTTTCTCTAATGGTTAGAGATTTTTTTCACAGTATACCTTAAAAGAAATATTGAAATATTTTGCCATTTCTCCCCTCATTTTGACAGTCTGAGGATGTTATGTAGTCCAGGAGGAGGGACACACAACACAATCTGCTTATCTTAGCTTCTCTAGTGCTACATTGCAGGTGTTGTTATACACCAGATATTTTTGCCCATTATTAATTTGTTGTTGCCTTCTAGTGTATTTTAAATATTAATCCTTATTATAATGAATCTTTTTGAGAATGGGTTTCAGTACATATTCCAGGTTGACTTGAAACTGTAGCCCAGGCTGGTTTAGAATGCCTTGTGATCCTCTCATTTCAGTCTCCCGAGACTGAGATTTTAAGGGTGTACTGCTGCCGTCTTGGCCATAAGTGAATTTAATAACTGACAAATTATGTTTATTATCCAGCATATTCTAATAAGTATTCTAAGCTCTTTAAGTTTGAATCTCATAGACACCTTTCAGGGAAAGGTTTTATATAAATTTCACATTATAGTTGAGTAAAATGAAGGCCTGAGATTTCAGAGGTCACACAAACAATGCTACTTCTTTCTGTGTCAAGCTTACACTCTTGACTGTTAGAGCTCACAGTTTTGTTTTTTGTCATCCTTATGTTTTTAAGGTGATAATGAGAATTGTTTCAGAAATTGAAATTTTTTTGGGGGTAGCAACTAAATTTTATTTTTCCTTAATGTGAGACAATTGCAGCTTGATTATATACTGTACTCTTATGTTTTCTTTTTATTCAGGAATGCTTTTCTAACTTCGTAACTAGAGGTTTTATGCTAATTTAGAAACTTTTTCCTATTTACTATATAAAATATTTACATGTAATATCTGGGGATTATAGGTCAGTGGCAGAATATTTTTCTATCTTAGGTTCAGAGACCCTATCTAGAATCATTCCTCAGTATCACAGAGCAACAACCACCCCACCTAAAATAAACCAATGATAATTTTAGGATAAGGATTTAATTCAGTTGGTAGAGTGTCTGCCTAGTGTATCTTAGGCTCCCTAGTACTGCATAAAATTAGACATTGTATACATTGTATTTGGAAAGTGGAGGCAGGATTATTAGAAATTCAAGGTAATTCTTGGCTGCTTTGAGAATTTGAGGCCCTTTTGGGTTATGAGACACTGTCTCAAAAATAAAATGTTCTAGACCTGTCCTTATGAGCTGTGAGTAGATATTCGAACTTCAGGAACTTCATGTGCTTATATGTAAAGTGGTAGTGATGATAACTAATCATAGGGTCATTATGACCATTAAATAAAAGGAGGCATCTAAAAATCAGAAAAGAAACAATCCAAGATTAAATAACTTAGCCAAGGTGTTAGAAAAGTCAGATTTTTCTTTCTGGATTTGTGATGGTCAGTGTGGTGTAAGTAATAGCTATATGTCTTTGGTATTTGAAATGTTCAAAGTGCAGATGAGGAACTGAACTTTACTATTTACTCTTTCAAGGTCTTTTGTGTAGTACAGGTTGGCCTTAAATTCATGGTATTTTTTCTGCCTTAGCTTATAGAGTGTTGGGATTGCAGTTATTTAAAATGAAATTTTTGAGTGCTAGGAATTGACCCCACCTCTGAGCTTCATACCTTACCCTTGCCCAATTTCTTAATACTGTAAATGGCTACTGGTTACTTTGCTGAACATTTCAGTTCTAAAGAAATGGTGTTAGTTTTAGAGGAATGGTATAGAATACAGTTATTAAATTTCCCCCTTCCAATTTTTTGGAAGGCATTTATAGCCCAGGTTTGCCCGAAACTTGAATAGCCCAACCTCCAAAGTGCTGGGACTATAGGCAGGTGATAGGGTCTGGATACAGGTATTTTATGTAGGTGTGCTTGTTACTGGGGATTGATTCAAGGGTTTCATACATCAAAGGCAAGAGGTTAAGTGTGTAGGTAAGCACTACACTGCCGAACTATAGCACAGTTCGTTAAATCTTAAAGTCGCTATGTTAATCAGACTTTTGTCGTTAAAAAAAAAAAAAAACAAACATGAAACCATTTCAAGAAAGGAAAGAATTATTCTGGCTCATGGTCCCTTATGTCCATAATGTCCATTATGGTGGGGAGATCATGGCAGACCAGAGCAATTAAATAATGGTATCAGGATGCCTGCACTAGCAGACTATTTTTTCCTTCTCATTCCATCCTCCAATTGATGGTTGCTCATTTTCAATTGTGCTCGTCTTCCTCCTTTAATGAATACATGGATACATACAGAATGTACTTTACTAATTTCTTAACATGTTTTTCAATCCAGACAGGTTGGCAATAAACATTTATCATTAGAGAGAACCCTTTTATTATGTTGAAGAAAAGCACCTTTTTATACATGTGGTCAAAGTAATAATTATGATTAAAAAGGTAAATGAAAAGTTTATAATAAAAGTATTGTATTTTCATATGTAATAATACATAACCATTTTAGACAAACACCACCAGAAATTCTAATTAATTTTTTTGCATGTGTGAGTGTGTGTGGGTGGCGTGCGAGTGCCCGTATGTATGTATTTATATGAGAGGGCACTGGGTATGCCTGTGGAGGCCCAAGAGTGACTTTGGGAGTCATCCTGATTGCTCTACCTCCTTTATGCTTTGCTTTATGATTTCCCAGGCTTGGCCTTCCAGGAAATGCAAGTCACACCATTTCTTCCTGGTGTTTATGTGCATTCCACAGTTCAAACTCAGATCTTTCTGCTTTCAAGGCAGAGTCTTCACACCTGAGCCATCTCTTTGGTGCCTGTCAGAAATTTCTGGCACATTTAGCAGTTCATCTACCATTTTATTTTATTTTTGTTTTGGTAACGGGGTCTCATACCACATTATGGTTGGCCTGAAATTCAAATTTGTTTCTTTGGCCTCTGCCTTCTTAGTGCTGGGATTACAAACATGTGGCATCAGTCAACTAGCTGGCAGTTTGTTTTTAAAGAAAGTAATATTCTTGAGTACTTTAACTTTTTTTGTTTTTGAGATTGTATCTCACAGTGCAGCTCAGGACAGCCTAGCACTCACAGTCCTTATGCTTTAGCTTCCTCAGTGCAGGTCAGGTCTGTGCCACCATTTAACTTTAAACATTAATTTCTTCACAAGACCCTGTGCATGCTTTGGGAATACTTCTGTCACCAAGCTATATCCCCAACCAGAATGAATTAATAACATTTAAAGGAGAAAGTTATGACAGAGTACTGTCATTGTAGTTACGACATAATTTAGTCAGCTTATATGATGTAGTGATATTTTTCTAGAAATGCTATTTCCTTGTACCATTAATTGGCGGTAAAAGTTGACATCTGATTTGGTTTAATGGTTCTGTTAGAGTAGAAAAAGTTAAGATTAATTTAGGAATAAATTACAAATGAAATTGTTAATTTTATGTCTTTACACTAAAAGTTAACATTTTTTAATGCCAGACACCCAGAATTCCAGCAACTTAGGTTGAGGGAGGAGGATCAGTTTTGAGTTCAATCTGGGAGACATGAGGCTTTATCCTTGTTTTGATGTTTTTAAAGGGGTATGAACCCACTTAGTTTCATGGAGATACGATGTGTAAAGTAAAAAAATATTCTTTGTGTACAGTCATAAATCTATCACTAGAAAATAGAACCTTTTTATCATCTGAGAGAGTTAACTCATTCTCAGTCGTAATATTCTATAATACCTGTCTATTATATATCCTTTAATTTGGTATATTGTTTTCTAGAGTAATGGAGTGTCATGTCTGAACCTAGAAAAGTTTCTGATTTTTGGCATTTAGGATTAGGGAATGGTCAGTTAATATTGGATATGGGAAAGGGATACGTAGAAGTGTTTGTTATATTTCAACAGTGAGTCTGGGCTTCTAGTAGCTAAGTACTAGAGAAGCAGCAGCATCTTTGTTAAATGTGTGAGAAATAAGTGCCTACTATGTGGTGCACTATCATTTAGTAGTGATCATAGCAAAACCATTGAGATGTTAGTACAAAAAAAGAATTCTTGAACTTAAGTCATTTCATTCTGTCAGGTAATACTGTCTCCTGTAACCCATGCTGGCCTTGAATTCATTATGGAGCCCCAAGGGGTTTTCTTGAATTTCCGATTCTCCTGCTTCCCACTCTAGAGTGCTGGAACACAGGTGTGGTTTTATGCCGTGTTGGAGATTGAACCTGCTAGTTAGCTGCATTCTTTTTAAAAAATATTTATTTATTTAGTGTGTGTGTATATCAGAGTGCACTGTGTCCCTGTGGGAGGACCAAGGGTGACTTCTGGAATCATCCTGGATTGCTTCTACCTCCTTCTTGCTTCGCTCTGGGATTTCCCAGGCTCTGCTCATCAGAGCCGGAAGTGCAGGCCGCTGCTGTTTCCACCTGGTGTTTTTATGTGGGACCTGGGATCCAAACTCAGGATCTTCTGCTTGTGAGACAGAGTCTTAACCCCTGAGCCATCTCTCCAGCCCAAGTTAGCTGCATTCTTAGCCCACTTTTTCCCTTTTCTTTTTTCTTTAGTACCGGGGATTGAACGTAGAGCCTTTTACTGTGCATGCTAGGTAAAAGCTCTGCCCCTTTAGCCTTCTCTCTGTTCATTCTTACTTCAGTGAATGGTTTCTTAATCTGTCTTAGTTACTAAGATACTTGGGAATCATATCTCGTTTACTTCCCCTACTGAATCCATTAGTAAATAGTTCTATTTATTCTACCCCCAGGATCTCACATTTATGTCCTTATCTTTCCATTGCTATTGAACTAATCGAAGACAATTTATTTTCATTTAATGACTACATCAGCTCCTATTCTTCACCATCCCTACTATATGGTTTACTGTTCACAGTGCAAAATAGTAGTTTAAAACTGGTAGTGATTTTGTTTTGCTGTCTTTTTTATGTCTTTTCATTGGAACTAAAAATAACATACTATTGTGCAAGGCTCTACATTATTCTGCTTTTCTCTGCATCCTTGTTTATGGTCTTAGAGCCCCTTGGCCTCTGGCCAGACATCTTCCTTACTGTTTAAAGTCTTTAAACATTTCTTCTTTTGTTTTTATTTGCTCAACCCCTCCATGTTCTTTCCGTTCTTTCTTCCTTGTATTTTTTTTTTTTTTTTTTTTTTTTGGCCGGGGGAGTTGTTGGAGTTCGCCTGCATGGTTGCTGGTAAACGACCATCAAACAGCTTAAGGGAACCAAGGGGGTTTATTCTCTTACGATTTTCCAGTTACAGTTCTCAGTCCAGCTTGATAGGAGAGCATGCACCAACACCAGGGCCAAGGAAATAGGCCACACCATCTCTACACAACACCTGAGAGATGGACAATCCTTACTTGCCAGACCAGCATGTCTGGCCAAGTGTACAGAAGGATGCCAACTTCCTCAACTGACTCAGTATTTTATTCATCTGTTCAGGGCCTCGTCCCACCCACCCTAGGCCGTGCCCTCCCCATCAGACAATCTGGGCCCAACTCAACTACTAATTCTCCATAGACGTACCCAGAGCTCAAACTCTCAACCATCAAGTTGACACCTGTGCCTAACTGTGACAGGAGTCTTGCTCTTTTGCCCAGTTTGGCCTGGATTTTCTTGATTTAGTGTTTCAAGTAGCTGGAGTAGCTGGAGTAACTGCCATTACCTGCTTTGGTAAAACTTTCTGTAACTAAAGTGAGAAACTTATTCCTTTCTTTGATTTCCTTTATTCTGTAAGATCCTATTTTTTTTTTTCAAAGTCTACAAATTGGTCTTATTTACTTCATAACTTCTGAGAGCAGGGACTTTATCATGTCTATTTTTTTTTTTCAATTTAAAAATTAACAATAAAAAGATTACATTAGATAATTAGCCTTTTTGTTGTCTAGAGTTGGTTGTATGTAGTTGGTCTTTTTATTTATTGTAGAGCTGTTATTTTAGCTGCTCAGGGACTAGGTAAATTTGTTGTTAATGGGGTCATTTATAGCCAAGTTGATTCATTATAAGACCATTTGCTTAGATTTAAATCATTTATTGTATGAACAACTTTCTTATATGTTTGCTTGATAAAGAATTAAGATGACTTTAGTTTTTAAGAACTTTCTGCAGTTTGGAGCTGTTGAACCAGAGAGATTGTACCTAAGGACAGTTTTGATTTAAAAAAATACTTATTTTTAAGCTTCAAGGAGCAACTTTGAAATGATTGAAAAAATTCAGAAATCAGGAAGACCATGACAATTCATTTGTACTAAATAGTTGTCGTAATTTGAGGAGGAAATGGAGGAAAGCAATGTAGGTTTATATCCATAGAATTTTAATTATTTTTGGTGTTACAGAATTTCTCTGTGTGATTTTATTTTGGTTCTGTGTAAAAAGTGTGTTATAGATGACTTAGCAGGGACTTGCTAGTAAACCAGCTTTAGAAAGAGGTAAAAGTGAGGTTTTTATAGTATCATTGAGTAAAATGGTTGTAAAGTACTAGTGGGTTGAAAATTAGTTGAAGCATGAATTAACCTTTCAAAATGTTATAAGAACTTCCCCTTAAAAGTAGGTACAAACTAGGTACCTTAATTTTCCATCTTTAATTCAATTGGTGGTATCAGATTTTTCACATGAATCGTAGTTGGCTGCCATTTAGATGAATTCCTTTTCTAGGACTGATCCAGAAATGATTTAAAAAAAGACCTAGAGATAGAGCTCTATTGATAGAGTGCTAATTTAGCATGTATGAAGCTCTGGGTTTCTATCTGAAGCACAATATAAAACCACTGTGATTGGGGCAACCCTGTAATCCTAACATTGGAATTGTAGAAGCTGGAGGATCAGAAATTCTAGGTGTGAGACAGCCTGGGCTATATGAGACCCCATCTCCAAAAACAAACAAAAGAAAGAAAAGTGAGTTCAAATGTGTTCACTTTCTGTTAAATTAGAACCTTCCAAAGGGGACAGTATTTGGGGTCTAAGTGAACTGGGTTAATGGAAAACAAATTTTGACTAGTGATAGCTCATACTTATTTTCATCTGAGTAGGGTATTGAGAACTAAATTTTGTATACTTTAATGTGTACTGCCTGAAGTTAAGCCTAAAACTGAAACTCAGAATTTAGGAATAAGTATCTAGGATTATTTATGTATATGTATGTACAGTGATGTAAGAGTTTCAGCTATTAACAGAGGTAAAGGCTGGAAGATTTTCAGTTTGAGGTCTGTGTGTACTGAGTCTCTGAAAAAACAAAACAAAAGACAACTATTACCTTGGGAGTGTGGGAAATTAAAGTGTGCTTCAAATCTACCTAAAAATCTATTTTATTTTACAATATTTTTGAGACAAGGTTTTACGTGGTTTTGACTGTTCTTGAAAAATTCTGTAGCTGATCTTGAGCTCCTTTCCTGGCAACCCATAGGTATGTAACACCTTGGGAAAAACTGCATTTTTTGTTTTTTTTTTTTTAATACCATATTTCAGGCTATGGATATAGCACAGTTGGTAGACTTGTAGCGTGAAGCCTTGGGCTTGATTCTCCAGTATCAATAAAACTCTAGGCATGGTTTGACATGCTTACAACTTTTGAGATTGAGGAAGAAAGATCAGAAGTTAAATTACCTTTGGCTGCACACCAGGCTTGAGGCCACCCTGAGCCAAGTGAGACTTTTTCTCAAAACAAACACCCAAGATTAAAGTATCTACTTCTTAGGACTATGACGGTTAGGGAATGAGGTAGTAAGATCTAAGCGAGTGCATAGCCAGCACTGCATATATTAAGTTAGTATTTTTGCTTTTTGACTACTAAAATAAGGAACTTAATAGAACTCTATAAACCAGGTATGGAGGTACACGTTTGTTATCCCAGCACTTTGCAGGTGGAAGCAAGAAAATTGAGTTCAACATCATCCTCCGCTATAGAGTAATTTCATGCAGCCCCTGGACCACACGAGATCCTGTCTCAAAGCTAATAACCCAGGGACTTGGAGTTCCAGATGCTTTACTTACCAAGGGTCCTGTCTCAGCACTTTGGACTAATTTGTTCACAGGATTAGGCTTATAGTAAAGAATTCATTTATTGAAACTTATTTGATGTTCTTGGGATGATTAGTCTTCATGCTAATTTAGCTTCAGGAAAATATAGACTTTATGGAGTTAAAGAATTCAGGAGATGGTAAAACTGAATCACGTTAAAAATACTTATTTTGGGCTGGAGAGATGGCTCAGGAGGTAAGACTATCTTCCAAGCAGAAGGTTCTTGAGTTTGGATCTCAGGAACCATGTAAAAATGCCAGGTGGAAATGGCAGCAGCTGCCCTAGTGGACAGAGCCTGGGAAATCCCAGAGTAAAGCAACAAGGAGGTAGAAACAATCTATGATTTCTGAAGTCAACCCTACAGGGACATAAACTGTCTGCTGATACACACACACACACACACACACACACACACACACACACACACACAAAGTATAAAAAACTAATTTTGAATGCATACACTGATTTACACAATACAAGGTATAAGTTTTATAGGCCAGCAATCATTCCCTTTGAGAAAATCATTTATGTATTTTCCTAAAGACTGTATTTTTGTGTGTGTGTGTGTGTGTGTGTGTGTGTGTGTGTGTGAGAGAGAGAGAGAGAGAGAGAGAACCAAGGGTGACCAGATATCCTAGATTGCTTCTACCTCCTTTTTGCTTCGTTCTGGGATTTCCCAGGCTCCACCCACCATGACCAGAAGTGCAGTCACCACTTCTGCCTGGCCTTTTTTTTTTTTTTTTAATGAGGGTGCTAGGATTTGAACTCAGGCCTTTATGATTGTGCCCACTGAGCCATCTCCAGATCTGTTATTTCAGATTAGCCTCCAGAGTACTAGGCTCCCTTATGGCATTTTCATATAGTGTTAGTTTTGGTTGGATATCTTCTAATCCTCTGTGCTGCATATCTGTACCTGTAGTTTCAACACTGAGACTGAGGGTGGTAGAGGCAAGAGCAGCAGAAATTCAAGGTAATCCTCAGCTACATAATAAGTTCAAGGTCAGCCAGGGCTAATTGAGATAATTGGTCATTTAAGCAAAAGGACTCTAGAAAGCCATTTAACACTTTTTTTTTTTTTTTTTTACTTTGTGAGTTTGTGTGTTGTGTGTGTGTGCATGAGAGGGCATTGTGTGTCTCTGTGGAAGATCAAGGGTGACTTTAGGAATCATCCTGGATTGCGTCTACCTCCTTTTTTGCTTCTGTGGGATTTCTCAGGCTCTGCCCACCAGGGAAAATTCTGGTTGTTTCCGTTTTCTTACATGGGACCTAGGATCAGGACTCAGGAGCTTCTGCTTGTGAAGCAGTCTTAACGCCTGAACCCTTAACACAATTTTTTAAAAAAACGTTTATTTATTTTTCGTGTGTGTGTGTGTGTGTGTGTGTGTGTATCAGTATCAGAGGGCACTGTATTCCTGTGGAGAACCATGAGTGACTTTCAGAAGTTCCACCATATGGACTTCTGGGGATTGAACTCAGATCATGAGGTTTGTGAATTCTTCACCTGCTGTCACAGTTAGGTACAGATGTCAACTCGATGGTTGAGGAGTCAAGCCCTGGCACATTTGTAGAGAATTAGTAAAGTCCAAATGAATTTTCAGGAGATTGTCTAGTGGATGGGGCAGGGCCAGCCCATGTAGGTTGGACTTAGGCCCCTGACATATGAATAAAATGAAGGGAGCTGTTTGGGATAGGGGGCATACTTGTGTATACTTGGCCAAACATGCTGGCCTGGCAAGCTGTTATGTGGAGATGGTGTGGCTAGTTTTCTCAGTCCTTTGGTGATGGTACATGTTGTCCTGCCTATTGGACTAAGAACTGTAACCAGACTTAAGGTGTTTTGATGGGATTTTTATCAGCATCCACTTCGACATCTGGTGAGTTATCTCACTGGGCCCAATTAAGATGTTTTTATCCTTGAAATATTTGTTTCCTTAAGGAACAGGTATGTAAGTATTTAGATACTTACTGTTTTACAAGACATGGGAAATACCTATTATATATAACTGAATTTCTGGAAATACGATTGAAATATGTGGTATTTCTCTTTTTTGGTAGATATTATGAAGGTGAGGTTGTATCAGTCATAGTTTTGGGATTTCAGACTTATTATGACTCATTTATATCAGTGAAGTTATAAATGATAGACAGTCAAGAAATGAGCAGAGTAGTATGTTGAGAAGAGTAATATATTGAGAAGAGATAGCCATAGGGAAAACAAGAAGTACATGGAGTTTAACTCTAGGAAGGAAAGTGACCGGTAAGTGTCAAATGTTGTTTAGAGGGTTGAATGAGGTCAGAATTTAATGATAACTCTCCCCCTCCTATTCATGTCATACATTGCTAGCAGATTTATTTTCTGCAAATGTGTAGACATGTGATTGCCACTTAAAAATGATTTCCCTTGACTGTTGAGTTGTAAAAATTTGTTTTAGATTGCTTTTAAGTATTGTTCATAAAGGAATTTGTCTACTTAGATGATGAACTTGTTAGGGATATATTAAATAAATGTCTCATCAGTCTATCTATCACTGGCCTGTTAGATTCAGATGATTTAGTGCTTAAACTATGCTTCTAGTCCTTCATGTAAATTTATTGTTTCTTATTTTTATTGTGAAGTTTCCAGTCCTGTGAAGTTTTAGTTATTTTGACTTGTGTTTTCATTATAAATGTATTTTGTGTATTGCATCTTTAGCAAAGAAGATTAGAATTGGGAAGATGGCTCAGTGGAAGATGGCTGTGCAAGTGTGAGGACCTTGATTAATTTTATAAGCAAAGTTTGGGCTTCTGTTAGAGGCCATCTTTTGTAAGCAGCAAGGCTTTAAAATTTTTTTTTAAATGTATAATTTTTAGTTTGTGCATGTTTTTGTCAGTGGAGGTTGGAGGACAACTTTAATCTCACCTTCCACCCTGTTGTGAACCAGGGTCTTGGTATATCTGGCATTGTGCGTTCTACTAGCTGGCTGGCAGCTTTTTTGCAACAAACACCTATCTTTTTTTGTTGTTTTGCTTTTAATGTGGACTCTGGAGATCTGAAGCAGTGCCATGTTCACAGACCAAGTGCTTCTAGCAGTGAGTCATTTAACTGTCCCATTCCCCTTTGAGACATCATCTCATGTAACTCAAAGTGCCGTGTAACAGAGTGTAACCTTGAATTGAACTCCTGATTATTCAGTGTGTATGAAAGGGTACTGTGTGTGTCTGTGGAGGCCCTACTGTGACTTTGTGAATCACCCTAGATTTTTCTATCTTCTCTTCGCTTTGTTCTGGAGTTTCCTAGATTCTGCCTTCCAGGACTGGAAGTACAGGCCACCACCATTTATACTTGGCATTTTTATGTGGGATCCTGGATATGAACTCAGGACCATCTGCTTGCTAGTCAAGAGGTTAGCCCCTGAGTCATCTCTCCAGCCCACTAGTGACCATGTTTAAGAACAGATTTCTAGGTTTTGCACAAGTCCTTATGATGATAGAGATCTAGTAATTAAATTAATAAAATAATAAATTGGCTTTATTAAAATAGTGATGCAAACAGTATCATAAAATCACCAGTGGGAAACATTATTCAAAGATACAGAATGAACATACATCTTGACTAGTTCATAAAGAATTATTTTTCTTGACTTTCATGAACTGATACTTTTGGCAATTATTGAGCCCATTATTTTAGTATGTCTTTTGAATTGACTTGTGATTACATTGAAGTTTCGCATCTTTGGCAAACTCTGGAGTTGCTTGCTCTGCACATTGATTATATCCTGTGGCGTACATTGTTGTTTACTAATGATGTTCACTTGATCTGATCATTGAGTTGATCAAACTTTTGAGACTGCATTACTGCTGCAAAACTAATTAATAAATTTGGAGGGAGGGTTAGAAATTTTATCCATAAATTGTTCTCAAATATATATGCAAATTATGTTCATGATTTGTTAATTTAATGAGCTATATAGTAATGTTCATTGTATTGAAGTAAAGCCACATTGTTACTCTCTTATGGTGTACAGCCCATTGGCCTTTATCTAATCCATGGTGTACCTATATGGCACGCTAGAATATTTTCATTGTTGTAAGTGAAAATTCCACGTGTGTTAAGAACTTCCCATTTCATCTCCAGACAGGGTTTTAGGGTCATTATTTATAGGATAAAAGATTAGAATGATAGGAGATAAGGAAATAAATTAATTGGTCTTCCCATATGTAATCACATTTCTTCATAGACCAAATGCAGAAAATGGTTAGCACTCTCTGAGAATGGTCATTAGGTTCTCTGATGACAAAAAGGGATTAAGTCAAAGTGAAAAATCAGTGGTATTAATTCGTATGGACTAATTCCATGTTTGAAAAATTGCTTAAGCAACTGTTAATGATCCAGACTAGCTTATCAGAGAAGTTTATAGCCAAGCTAATAAGATTATGTTGTTTAGCTAAGTGACCTCCAAAGTGAGTAATAGCAAGTGAGTAAAATTTGCAAGTGAAGTTTGAGGGCTTAAGGTTTTCTCTCAGTTTCATAGCTTTTTCAACGTCTGTTACTTGGAATTGGTGATTATTTCCTATGGATAACCTTTTACCTGTCTTGAACTTTCTGCAAATTGGTAGTTAGATCATAGTTGAAATTCTGCTCAGGGTATAGATTCTGTTTGTCAGTCAGCTTATTAAAAATAAGCTCTATTGAGCTATACTTGTAAAAAAAAAAAAAAAGTTTTGGCCAGTTTCCATAACGTATGGTTTTGTTCAACAAGATTAAAGCTTTTAATTTCCTCATGTGTATAGTCTGAATTTTTCTACTTTTTTCTATTCTGTGACAGTTTCATATATGTTTGTAATGTATTTTGAGAATTATCACATCTCCCTTTCCCACTCCCTCTGAACCCTGTTCTTCCCAGCAAGCTTGCTTTGTTTCATGTCTTTTATTTCTTTTTTTTTGTTGTTGTTGGTTTGTTTTGCTTTGCTGTTTGCAAGAACATGGGTGGGAGGTATTTACATGGGCAAGTTACCACTGAAGAAAGCTCTTTTCCAGTTGCTTCTTAGGGAGGAGTAGAACCTTAAGAGCCTCTTCCCATCCACAATGGGATGTTGCTAAGCTCCACCTGTGCAGACCTTGTGACGGTAACCACAGGTGCTGTGAATTCATAAGTATAATAGCAATGTCATGCCCAGAAATATTCTGGCTCTTGCTTTCTTTTTGCCTACTCTTCTGAGCTGCTTACTTGAGGACTGAGCACTTAACAGTCCCTTATTGTTAGCAGCAATTTGACCAGTTATTAGTCTCTAGAGTAACTTATGCATTGCAAAGAAAAGTTTTTCTGACCAAGGCTGAGAAGCAGCACTGATTTAGAGATATAAACATAAATATTTAGAAAGCAGTTTGACACCATTTCCATTTAGCAAACCACAGCAGTGGTGGTTCCTTGAAGGACCTGTGAACTCTCTAGTCTTGGGCTTTTGACCAGGTGTGAATTCCCTTTTTTGGAGTGGGTAGGCTTCAAATCCGTTTGTGCCACCATTGTATTAGTGGGCACCTCTAGATTAATAAGGAATTTTTACACATACATACACTTTTGTAATTAAACATCATTACCCCAATTACTCAAAAAATATCTCTTGCCTTTTAGTGTAAATCCAACTCCATACTCTACAGCTGATCTTGTTATCACTATAATCTTGCTTTTCCTACATCTTTAGTATGTAAAAGGACAGACCTACAAATTTAAAGATCTTAATCAGCTTTATTTGCTATTTTAGCATTGGGAAGCATCTTTTTCTATAAAGTATCTTTTTCTGATAGGCTGAGTGTAACTTGGTTTTACAGACAGCAAAGGGTTGAAGAGGGAAATAGATGAAAAAGTTTGATCATTTTAAAATTAATCTTATATGGAGAGGGCAGGGAAAACAGTAATAAACTGGTTAGTATTGGGGTATTTTGGGGGGAGAGGAGATAAGAAAGCAGAGGAAACTTCATTATTATGGTGTTTTAAAACTGTGTATTTGGAAAATTTGACTACTACATATCTCTTCCCTGACTACTTTCAAGGCCAGGTAACAAAGTTTGGTGATGTGGACCTTAATGCGTGTGATTGCATTTTGGATTCAGTTTAGTTTATTTAGTGGGGAACTTAGGTCAAAACAGTGACCTCCTATAAATATAACTTAATAATTACAAGTAGAATCTTACAGTGTGATCATTTAAGGGAGCTATAGCATAACCATGCAATTTTTGCCAGAAACTACAGGTCTAATTCCTTCCGTTTTTATATGACAGGGACTTGCCATGAGGTGTTGAAGCCTTGTTCACTGAGTTGGAGAGACTGGACCTAAATGGCGCAGCATGACTTTGCTCCAGCCTGGCTTAATTTTCCTACTCCACCATCATCAACAAAGGTATTCTTTTCTGCATCTCTTTGTCTTTCTCTCTGTCTCCCTTTTGCTCATGTTGTACACAGGTATAATCAAAATACGAAGAAGGTTTGGGCTGGGGGATGTAGATCAGTGGTATAGTGGCCTTAGTATTCATGAGGCCTGACTTTGAGTTTTAACATTGGGGGATGGGAATTAAAAATCCAGATTGGGGGCTGGAGAGATGTCTCAGGGGTTTAGACTCTGCCTCCCAAGTAGAAGGATCTGAGTTTGGATCCCAGGTCCCAAACTGAAATGCCAGGATGGAAACAGGATGGTCTGTACTTCTGGCCCTGGTGGGTAGAGCCTGGGAAATCCCAGAGAGAAGCAAGGAGGAGGTAGAAATAATCCAGGATGATTCTGGAAGTCATCCTTGGGCCTCCATAGTCCCACACAGTGCTCTCTGACACACACAAGGCCCTACCCCCCCCCCCCAAATCTCGATTTGGATTGTAGCTTACTTGGCAGTGTGCTTGCCTAGTACGTATAAGACCCTGGGTTTAGTCACCATTATAAACTGGGCATAGTGGCTCATGCTTACAATTTTAACGTTTAGTTTGGGGCCAACTTGTTCTACATGAGATGTCTTAAAAAAAAATCTTAAGTATTTAGAACACCATTAGTATACCAGATGTTTTTCTTTCAAGATTCCTTTTCTTTTTTTGGAGATGAGTGTCTTGAATTCTTCTGTGTAGCTGAGAATGACCTTGTATTTTATCTTCCTGATCTATCTCCAGACTCTGGGATTACATATTTGCATACATACTTTGTCTTGGTTCAGGATTGTTTTTGTAGTATTCAGATTTCATACATTTTAATTAGACTGATTGGATATTTTGAATTTACTCATCTTATTTTTTATAGCTTTTATTGCTTTATATTGATTGACCTGAGTATGTATGGTATACTGTAAAACTTTCAGAGTATTTTGCCAGTTATCTAATTTAAGCATAATCTTATGAATGTGGTGATTTAAAATTACACGTAATTATTTTGTTGTGCTTATTTTAAATGTTGACCTCTATCCATAGAAGGAAAGTGAAATAAATGATGTGTTTCATAGTCATCCTGGAATGGTGCATTTTACCAGGATTCTGTATTTCTTAGTGATCTGTCTGTAAAGCTCATTGCCTAGTTTGATGTCAGACCCAGGCTGCATTAATTGATGTCTTCCAGGTTCCATTAACTGCTTTTTTTTTTTTAAAGCAATGTTCCTGAAGACACAGTTTGCTCCTTGTTCTGACCCAGTTTAATTAAATAAGGAGTGGTTTTTGAGGACTCTTTTTTTGAGGGTTGTCTTGACCTCTGAAGGACACTTCGCTAAATTTTTACGCTTGGTTCTTTCTGTTCTAGCTGGCTTATTGGTTTAGCTTGTTTCTGTTAGTTGAGATTGGTCACTGGCCTCTTTTTTCTGCTTTCTTTTTCATTTTTTAAAATTCTTTTGACAATGAATTTTTGTCATGTTTTCACCATAATTGCCTCACTTCATACCGCTTCCTTTTCCCTGCTAAGAATCTTTTTCTTCTCAAGAAGTTTTCTTCCTACTTTCATGTCTTTATTATTTGTATATAACTCACCCCTTTGTTTGCATTAACACATGTTTGGGCACATACTTCAGTTTTGCCAGTATATCTGTGGATATACCACTGAAGCGGCTCAGAGAAGGGTGGGATCACATGAACTTTTGCTCCATCAGAAGTGCAGTGTTTCTGGGACCAGTCTTGTATAGATCTCGTGCATGAAACATAACTGCAGTGAGTTCATGGAAGTAGTAGTGGACAGTGTTTTTTTTTTTTTTTTTTTTTTAATAATAATAATAAAATCTCTGGTGAATTTTTTTTTTTTTTTTTTTAGAATGGTCTTAGACTTTCTCATGCTGTGTTTCAAATAGTTCCTTTGAGAACAGCAAATAGTTCTTTGAGAACGGACAAAATCTATTAGTAGTTGAACCAAAGGCAAGTGGGTCCTTGATATTCTTGGTCTGATAAAGCTGGAGTAGAACTTTCATCTTGTGAATGGGGAATAGGTAAAAGAAAGGAGCCCCTGATTTCATGATTATATTACTTAGAATTGAACCAAGTCACTTATCGCTGGAGGGAATGAATTTATTGTGGTTAGGGACCATATCTTTTGGAACCTTGTCTTCAGTTACAGATGAAACTGGAGGGAAATGGGTAGTAAGTTATGGCCCAAGTGCCATAGTCTTATAGCAGTTGGTGAAAACTATTAAAAATAAAACAATCCTGTTAAGTCTTAAAATTGTGCTTCTGGTACATAGTAAGAATTTCTAGACTCTTAACAACATGCTTTACTTTTTCTCTGTAATTTTTTTTTTTAGAGAATTAAGGTAGAGACACATAAATAACTGTAGTTAGGCAATGGATACAATGGTCTGTTTTCTTTGAAGTAATTGGAACAGAAGATGCCCATATAATTAAAAATTTCTTTCTTTCCTTAGAAAGTATGTAAGTTCTAAATTATTTTTTTATAAGCAAGCTTAAGCTTCTTTATAGTAATTTAGGTTTAGTCAAGCTGTGTTCATTATTGGTAAAAATTAGTTTTGGTATGTTTGGGTTTTTCTAGACCATAGGAATTCTATATAATCTGAACTATAGAAACTCTAGATAGTCTAGAAGTAATAGTTTTTAATAGTTTTTGTTTTTACACAAGTCTCATTGTGTAGTTCAGGCTGGCCTTAAACTTTTGGTGATCCAAATACTGAGTTTATAGGCACATGCTCCATAGCACCCCCTTCCTTCTTCTCCTGCAACTTTGTCCTCTTGCCTTTGCACTTTGTCCTTTCCTCCTGTCCATCCATCTGTCAATCTACCCATTAATCCTTGTATTGGGTTAAAACTCAAAGAGAAAAGAATTCCAGTCCTTAGTGTCTTTCTACTGTCAATGCAAACGTTTCTGTGACAAGACTTTGCTTTCTTCTTTTTACCAAGGCTTTTTTGAGAGAGAGAGAGAGAGAGAGACCATCTATCTCTGTTTGTCTCTTTCTGTCTGAGAGGGTATTTTATATATATATATATATGTCCCTGTGGGGAGACTGAGGGTGACTTCTGGAATCATTCTGTATTGCTTTTACCTCCTTTTTGGTTCACTCTGTGATCTACCCATCAGCTGGAAGTGTAGTTCGCTGCCTTTTCTGCTTGATAGATTTTACATAGGACCTGGGATCTGAACTCAGGACCTCTGCTTGTGAGGCAGTCTTAACCCTGAGCCATCTCTCCAGCCCCAGCTCCAGATTTCTTCTAATGAAGCATTACTTTTTGAGAGTGGTCATCAATCTTAACTCTTTTAAAAATTTATTTATAAACGTCTGGGTTTATATGTCTTTGTCCTAATCCCCTCACCACCGACTTGACTTCTCTCCCACCCTCCCCATCCATACACTTTTTTTCCCCTGCCCTCCCCTCTTCATCCATCCTATTCTGTCCCTCTCTCCCCCATTGCCCCTCTGCTTGTGTGTATCACAGGACTCCCTTTGGGGTGCCTGCATTGCTAAGGGAATCACATTGCTGTTGAGCCTTCATGTGGCTCTTCATGTAGATAATGTCGTATGTGGAGATGATCCTCTTCCTTTGTCCAGAACCTGTCCCTGAGACACACTCTGAGAGCAGCTGTTTCTTCTAAGATCCTAGGTAGTCCTTGCATTGATAAGTCCACCACTGTGTAGGTCTGGTGGTAGAAGTTCTCATGGCAATGACCTTCTGAACTCTTAACTAGTATCTGAGGTTTTTTTTTCCCTTACTGAAATGGTTTTGACAACCCATGTATGTGTTTTTTAGTACCTATTTTATATTTTACAGATTTCTATTTACCTGTATCCTTTCTCTTTTAATGTTTAGATAAGTGAATATTCAAGTATATCCACTTACTAAATACATAAATAAAATTAGGATAATTTTGGTTACTGTTCCATTCTCTATTTCATTCTAATGATAGTCTTTCACTTATTTTTTGTTTGGAAAGGCCATGTACAAATGGATTTAACTCTAGTACTTTTCTGGGATTTGTGGAATTTTAGCTCCACCTTGTGGTGAAATAATAAACTGCATGTGTCTGTGGCTTAGAGCAGTTTTCATGGTGGGGATTTTTTTATAATGCACATAGAAAAAATTGCATTTACTTTTATGAGCAAATAGTCTTTTACATATCCTCTAATAAGTGACAGTTAGGGACTAGAGAGATGGCTCAGAGTTAAGACTCTGTTTCACAAGTGGAAGGACCTGAGTTCAGTTCCTGTTTCCCATCTAGAAAATGCCAGGCAGAAATGGCACAGTGTTGGCCTGTACTTCTGACTTTGGAAGATGAATCCCGGAAAATTCCAGAACAAAACAAAAAGGAGGTAGAAGCAATCCTGGATGATTTCCAGAGTCACCCTTGGGCCTGTGTAGGCACACATACACACAGTGCATTGTAATGCACAAATAAATAAAAACATAAAATAACTAAAACAATTAAGACCAGTTAATTTTACATTCTGTAAATCCTGGCCTACAGTGTAAATAACCTTTTTCAAACGGGAGATAGTTCATTTGGTAAAGTGATTGTCATGAAACTATTGAAGTCTTGAGTTTCATCCTCAGGAGCTACATTAAGAAAAGCTGAGCATAGTCCATGTGCCTGGTGTACTCTTGGTGTTGAAGGTGCTGAGAAATGTGAATATCTGGGAGCCGTTCAGCAAAACCTAATTTGCAATTTCTAGGTCAATGAGACCCTCATCTCAAAAAAAAAAAAAAAAAAAAAGGTGTGGCACCTGAGGAATAACACCCGAGATTGTATGTGGCCTCTGTACGGGTGCACACCAAAACACACAGACTTCCATACACAGAAAAAGTAGCATTTTTACCATACTGGATACTGGAAAATGCAGATACGTTGAAAATTCCTCATTTTAGATTCTTCTCCTTCCTGTCATCTTCATGTAGAAAACATGATCAAGTCTTCCCTGTGAATAAGCCATTGGATCTTTTCATAGAAATAATATCACGGGGGGGAGGGGAAGAGGGAGAGGGAGAGAGAAAAATGTATGTGTGTGTATTAGAAGAGTAGATGAGCTAAAGATGTTGAAGTTTTTTCTTTTTTGGGGGGTGGAGAGAGGTGCATTTGTTCTACATCTTTGGAGAACCGTCCATTTCGTTAGCCCATTTACTGTTTGGGGAAGGGCATTTCTTCTTTTGAGTTCTGTATTCTAGATAGTAATGCTCTGTTAAATGTAGCCAGGAAAGGTTTTCTTTTCTGTAGGTTGTCACTTCACGATTGTTTTCTTCGTTGTACAGAATTTTATGTAATTCAGTTTATCAATTGCTGATACTATTTTGTTTGGAGTACTTTTCAGAAAGTCTTTATCTATATCTTGAAGTACTTTTCTTGTTTTCCTCTAACAGTTTTCTGCTTGTGAGGAAGGGTATTAACCCTTGATCATCTCTTCAGCTTTGAATTGATTTTTTTTTAAAAAAATCATTCATTCATTCATTCATTCATTGTGTCTGTGTGTGTATGGGGGGGGTGTATGTGTGTCTGTGGAGGACCTAGGGTGACTTTGGGAATCATCCTGGATTGATTCTACCTCCTTTTTTGCTTCTCTGTGGGATTTCTCAGGCTATGCCCACTAGGGCTGGAAATTCAGGCCACTGCCATTTCCACCTGGTGTTTTTTATTTGGCTCCTGGGATCAGAACTCAGGATCTTCTGCTTGCCATGCAGTCTTAACCCCTGAGCCATTTCTCCAACCTCTTGATTTGATTTTTAAAAAATTATTCCTTTATCGTTTCATACAGATGATAGTGAATTTATGATAGCGGATTTTCACACCTTCATCCCCAGCCCCATTCTCACTCTCCTTCCTACTACAACCTTTCTTCCCTACCATTGTTCTTTCTGTTAAGCTCTTTTATTATTTTATTTTAGTTTTTGCATTAGTACTTACTGGAACATGAATCATATCAGAAGATGCACTCTTTTTTTAAAAATTTTTATTTATTCAATTGTGTGTGTACGTATGTGTGTGTGCGCGTGCGTCTGTGTGTGTGTAGAACCACGGACGAATTCGGGAACCACCATGGACGCCTCTACTTCTCTGCCCCGGGATTCACAGGCTCCGCCCTACCAGGGCCAGAAACGCAGGCTGACCCCGCTTCTGCCTGGCGTCTATACGTGGGATCTGGGATCCGAACTCAGGACCTTCCGCCTGCAAGGTGGAGGCTTAACCCCTGAGCCACCTCTCCAGCCCAGAAGATGCACTCTTAAGGAAAACCTTTTCCTTCCATTCCTCCAGCCCCCAGTCAGGGTTGACCTGATTTCATCAATCTCTCAAGGAGGTGTGGGGCCACTTGAGTTTTCTGCCTTTTCCTGGTGACATGTTGATAATGACACATCCCACATACATCTTAAGAAAATGTGTGTGTGTGAGACACAGCACTTTTATATCACAGAAAACAGTGTTTGGCCACATTTCATATACCCTACAGGATCTTACAGTCTTTCCCAATGTACCCTGAGCCTTGGAATGGTGAGTGGTTTGGATGCCCTGTGTAGGATGGAACTGTCTTCTATCCGTTATTACCTGCTTTTTTTCCAGCTGTCATTTTAATAAAACACTAGAGACTCAACAAGCTACATGAATTCTAATAAAACTTTTTTTTCTTCTGTCTTTGCTTATGGCAGTTGGTTTCAGATATTAGTGCTAGCTTGACACTGGAAAAGTCAGGTATTGGACATACTTATGAAGAATTACGTATTTAAGGAAAGCTTCTGAGAAAGCCTGTGGGTTAATTAGGAAGAGCCAGCCCATAGTAGATGGAAGGGACCATTCTTTGGGTGGGCAGGTATATAAGATAAAAGAGTTGGTTAAGAATTCGGTAGACTGGCAAGCTAGAAATTACGTATTGGCCCTTGCCTCTCCAACTCTTTCTGTGGATATTCATTCTGTGATCATTTCCCTTGGCCCCTGCTCTTAACTTTCTTGCCATAGTGGAGGATAACTTAAAATTACAAACCAAGAATAAAATCTCCTTGTTCTTATGAGGGCCATATATTTATTACAATGATGGGCAAATGAAATGAAGATACCTCACTGTAATTGCCGTTTTTCAGTATTTTAGGTTATAGTGTGTTGTAATTTGTCCTTATACATTGAATTTCACTCTTTTTGTATTTTATATAGTTTTCTACAGTCTGCTGTTTACTGCAATTTTTCTAAGTTTTTCCCCTCTTTTTGAAGCTAGCTGTTGATTAGGACCCTTTCCCCCGATTTGTTGGCATATAGGAGGAGTATTGCTGCCCTTATTCTACCATTGTCCTTCTGAAAATTCTGCAGGTGTAAACTCAGCCTTAGGTGATGGAAGCAGGAGGCTCTGGAGTTGAGCAGCATTATACAAGCCTGTCTCAAATTATTCTCCTTCAAAAAAAAAATTCTAGAAAAAGATAATGGAAAAGACAATAGATGAAGATAATCTGTCTTGCTTTTTTATTTTGTTTACTGATTAGAGGGGAAGAGCATGTACACACATGCATGGTGCATGAGTGGAGAGATGGAGGTCACAAGACAGTTCTTTTTTTTCATTAATTCATTTTTTTATTATTATATACATTCTTTATTATTTCAGCTCATACAAACTTAATAGGTACACCAGTTCCCTCCCTCTCTCCTCCTCCCCCCCGAACCCCCTGCTCCTCCTCCCCTTCCCCCTCCCTCCCCATCCCCCAGTGCCTCCCGCCGCAATTCCCAGAGAGTCCTTTATTGTGCATGCCTGACTCTCCTCTGGGTCCTCCTCTCCGATGACGTACAAGGACCCAGTGGCATTTCCCTGAACCCTTTCCTGTGTTCCCCTTAAGCATAGGAACACTACTGTGGCTGACAAGACAACTCTTGAGAGTCATTTCTTTCCTACTTCGTGGTCTTCTGGTGCTGCAGCTTAGGTGGTCAGCTTGGAAAGCAAATGCTTTACCAACTGAACTGTTTTTCTGGTCCCAGTGTTGTCTTTTAAATTATGATAACTATGTTAGGCATTTTATGTGGAGGTAACAGAAGTCTTACATGGTAGAAACTTTATTTTTTCTTCCATTTACATTTGCAAGCAGGGGAACAGGTTGGAGGAGAAATATCCCTAAAGTATTAAAGAGGGGATAGATTACTGCATATACCTGTCTTAAATTTATATTTTTTGAATGTATGTGTATGCTGTGGTGTGTGTGTGTGTGTGCACGCGCGATGGGACAGTATGGAAGGGGTAACTTGTGCCTATGAAGATCAGAGGACAACTTCGTGAAGTCATTTCTCTCTTCCCATCTTTATAGGTTCAGGGGACAAAGCGTAAGTTGTCAGCAAGTTTTGTTTCAAGTGCTTTTATCTGTTAGGTCATTTCATTGGACCCATTCTCATATTTAAAACTACTGTATAGAAAGTTCTAAAGAGATTCCTTTTTTAAAAAAAATCTGTGGGGGGGGGAGGGGAAGAGAGAGAAAGAGTGAGAATAAATGAATTAGAAATCACGTGTGTGGCCGTGGAGGCACAAAGATGATTTCTGAAATCATGCTGGATTGCTCTTCCTTCTATTTTCACTTTTCTGGGATTTCCCAGACTCTGCCTTTCAGGACCAGAAATGCGGGCCCACCTCTCTTTCTACCCAGAATTTTTTTTCTTTTTTGTAGCCCAGCATTTGAACTCAGGTCCTTCTGCTTTTAGGCAGAGGCTGAATTCCTAAGCCATCTCTTTAGCCCCATAAAGTTCTTTTTTTAAAAATTTTTTTTATTATTATTTATTCAGTTGTGCCTGTGTGTGTATGTATGTGCGTGCGCGCGCACGCGTGTGTGTGTGTGTGTGTGTGTGTGTGTGTGTGTGTGTGTCTGTGTGTCTGTGTCTGTGTGTGTGTGTCTGTGTGTGTAGAACCACGGACAAATTCGGGAACCACCATGGACTGCCTCAACCTCCTTCTTGTTTACTCTGCCCCGGGATTCACAGGCTCCGCCCTACCAGGACCAGAAGCGCAGGCCACCCCCGCTTCCGCCTGGTATCTATACGTGAGATCTGGATCCGAACTCAGGACCTTCCACCTGCAAAGCAGAGGCTTAACCCCTGAGCCACTTCTCTAGGCCCATGTCCCATAAAGTTCTAATGAAATTTTTAAACACACAGGTATAGAGAACATATACTAACGACATCTATGGTTATATCCTGAATATTTTATCATATTTTGCTTTACATTTCATTTGGAAATAACTTGTCAAATGTACCATTCATTTCATAGCTCTTCCCACCAGAGTTAACCCATGTTCTCACATCATTGTTACATACTTAATATCAGTATATAGAATTATATTTTTAATTAAAAATTTCCTGTGTGTAGATAAGGGGTGTTTGTATATGTATGTGTGGTGTATGTAGAAAAGGTCACGCTGTATTTTCCTGTGGAGGCCCAAGGTTGGCTTCAGGAATCATCCTGGATTGCTCTACCTCCTATTTTGGCTGCTTTGGGGTACCCAGGCTCTGTCTTTCAGGGCAGGAAGTGCAGGCCAAAGTCATTGCCATCTGGTGTTTTTATGTGGGATATGGGATCCCAGAACTCAGGTTCTTTTGCTTTGAGACAGAGACTTAATGCCTGAGCTATCTTCATCTTCCATTGCATTTTTTTAAATGTATGTGAATGATTATCATTTATGTCTAGTACTTACTCTCTTTCCCCATTTTTTTTTCCCCCTTTCTTTGAGTTAATCTTAACTTTATCCTAATCTGGCCTTGGATTTGAGGTAGTCCTGTTTCAGTCTTCTGAGTACTTTTTAGCTTGCTTTTCCCCCCTTCTTTTGTTTTGAAGGGCCTGAAGATGTAACTTGGTGGAGTACTTTTTTAGCATGCACAAAGCTAGGGTTCTAGCCTTGCACTGCATAAATTGGATGTAGTTATGCATGCCTGTAATCTCAGAATTGAAAAGGTGTGATGTTTAGAAGTTCAAAGTCATTCTTGGCCATATAGTAAATTTAATGCCAACTTGTCAGCTTTGAGGTAAGATTTCTATGTAGTGCAGTCCAGGTTGGACTGAACTCAAAATCCTCCTGTCTCAGCTTCCTAATGTTGACATTATATGGTAGTACATGACAATATGGCATGTGAAATTGTGCCAAGCCTGTGTAGTATTTTCCTTTTTATCCATATGCTACCTGTTGTGGTTATTCTTTCTGATGTCTTGAAACACTCCCTAAAGGGAGAAAAGGAGGTTTATTTGACTTATGGTTCAGAGGGTAGATATAGTTTGTTCATGAAGGTAGGAAAGGCATGGTTGACTGGAGGTCAGAGGACAACTTTCTCTGAAGTCTGTTTTTTCTTTTCTTTTTTTTTTTTTTTTTTTTTACCACCATGTGGGCTTCACTCAAGTTGTGAGATTTGTGAGCAGTTTATACACTGAGCTATCTCACTGGCCCCTAGTTTCAGCTTTTCATATTTTTTTGAGAATAGCTTTTTGTAACCTATCGTTCCCCCCCACCACCTTTAGGTTGTCTTAGGAACAATTGATGTAGCTCTCTGTGTCTCATAGTTGGTGGATTTTGCATCTTAAGCAGACTTGCCTCGGAAATTATTAAAATATCCCCCATATTTTTCCAGTAGCATTGTTTTTGCTGTATTTTCTCCCTCCTTTCTCCCCTCACTTTTCTCTCTTTTTCTTTCTTACCTCTCAAATACCTATGAATACTAATTGCGTGTTCTATCCCCGAGATAAAACTTTAGCTTCCTGATGCTTAATTCTTTCATCCATGTAGAATTTCCGTTTCCATTCATGGATGGCATGGTAGAAGACACTAATTTCATTTTCTTCCTGATAACAATACCATTCATTTTGAAATGCCATCATAATCTCAAAGAAAATTTTCCTTTATATTTTCACAACCATATTATTACTATTAGCTTTTTTTTTTTCCAGCACTAGGGGTTAAACTTTGTCCCATGCCTACTAAGAAGTACCCTATCCCTTCCCTGAATCCCAGTTAAGTAGCATGTTTCAATATCTGATGTAGGGAATATTGTTTCTTTAGCCTATCACCACTTGTTCAAATGTCAGCAGCTTTTATTTTTTTTTCTTTTGTTCTAAGATAGTTTTGTCTATTGGTGCTTTGCAAGCATGTGGTTTTTCCTTGGACCAACCTCCTGAATAGCTGGGATTACAGACCTGCACACTATGCCTACCTACCTTACTTTTTTTTTTCCTTTCTTGCCATTTGAGTTCATTTGTTAAGTGAACTTGGACTTGTTGAGAATTTGATGGATATTTACTAGATGTGTATACTGGTACTGCGGTTAAATAACTGTTATGTATAGTGGGACTTCTTTATTACTAAATTTTGGAATAGTTGGTTGTATATTCTTTTTAAGATAGTTTTTATTGTACCTATTGATATTTTTTGAGTCTAGACATGAGATGCTAAACATGGTAATTAATACTTGGCTGAAGTAGAATGCTACTGAACTATAAATATTTACATTAGGTAGATTACTTGTTTAATGGAATTTTAATTTATTTTGTATGAAAAATAGGTGTAGTTCTTGAGCTCTTTCAGAAGTGTTCTTTTTTTAAGAAATAAGGGAGTCCATTTTATATAGAGAGTAACCAGGTATTAAATACCTTGAAAATAATAATGTATTCTTAATCATTTAAAACTCTAGGGAATAAGTTTGAATGTTACTAGTTTTTTTGAGGACTAAGGCAGAGTTTATTAGAGAAGAGAAAACATGGAACTCACTGAGTACTATGAGGGGCTAGGTAAGGCACCCTGGAGAACTCATGGACTCTAGGCATGGAATCCATGAGGGGCAAGGAGCTGGAAAATAACTCACAGACTCCAGACATGGAGTGCCATGAGGGGCAAGCATCCTGAATGGTGCTAGTTTTTAAAGGGAGTTTAGGTTTAATATTTATGTTTTTATAATTTATTTCAGTCATCACTGAATTTCGAGAAGCATTCTGACAATTTTTCATGGACAGAAAATCGTTACGATGTGAGTCGCCGACGTCACAACTCTTCTGATGGCTTTGATTCTGGTATTGGACGCCCTAATGGAGGTAAAATTTTCTGAGGAATGGTAGAGTGTAGGGATTTTTTTAAAAGTATGTTTTGATTGTTGTTCAGTCTTTAAGTGTAACTGTCTTTGAATTTATATTTCTTTACTGTTATCAAATAAAGGTAATTTTGGGAGAAAAGAAAAAAATGGATGGCGTATGCATGGCAGAAATGGTACTGAAAACATAAATCATCGAGGGGGATACCATGGTGGAAATTCCCGTTCTCGAAGCAGTATTTTCCATTCTGGAAAAAGCCAAGGACTACACGAAAACAACATATCTGACAATGAAACTGGGAGGAAAGAAGACAAGAGAGAGCGCAAACAGTTTGAAGCTGAGGATTTTGTAAGTTTCTAGGAATTTTAATACCAATTATGTATCTTCAAGTGCCCCTTTAGTATCAAGGCATTTGTAACAGGTATTATTACTATAGGTCATTTAGGATCATTCTTATTAGGTGTTTATTCAGTTTTGCGTATAATGTTTTATATTTAAGATTAGGTCTTATTCTGTAAATCTACTGCCTTACTCTTCAAAGCACTGGGATTAAGGAGCATGAGTCACACTCACTATGCTTGTTTTTATCCAGTTGTTCTGTAAAGTGCACATTTGACAGGAAGTCTTGTTTTTCACTTGGTCCTTAAACTGATTTCCTCCTTCCCTTCTTACTGCTCCTCATGTCCCTTTATTCTAGAGTCATATATGGCTTTTCAAAACTTTCGGCATATTTATGTTATTTTATTCCTATTTAGTAGAACATGAAATAGTTTTCTTCAGAGCTTAATACTTTATTCACAAGTGCCTTTTAATATCTTACAAAATGAACAAGTTTCTGCAAAATATTATATATATTATTTATTATATATGTTGATTAATTGATCAAGATGGGGTTTTCTTACCGCGTTGTGTAGGCTGGTCTAAAACTCTTGGGCTCTTGTGATCTTGTTTCTTCAGTGTCTTAAGCAGCTCAGGCTATGGGCATGTACAACCGTGTTCTGCTGCAGTATACTTTTTAGATTGTCCCTTTTAAGAAAATTGTTTATTTACTTGCAACAAACCTGTTTATTATTTTTCTTAACTTTGAGCTATGTCCCCAGCCCTTGATTATTGTTTTTCAAACAGATGCGAGCAAAAACAAATAGTACAGAACTCTGTTCAGAAGATACTTTTTGGTCAGGAAGTTGTTATCCAAGGTCGGATGCAATTAAAAATGTTAATGCTACTACTGAGATTAAGTATGTGTCACTACGCTCACTTATTATTTCTTGACAGTATAAAACATGTAAAGAGAATTAATTGCTTTTTAGTCTCTTTCTCTTCGTTAATTCTTAGTATATATTTGAGTGACTTTATGAGTCAGTTGCTTTTGGCACATAAAATATGTAGGTTAATAAGATAGGCAGAATCTCTTTTCTCATTGAGTTTCTATTTTAGTAGAAATGTTCCAAAAAAAGAAAAAGCAATTGTAGACAGGAAATGACTTGGTGGCTACTTTGGTTAGGGAAGTCAAGATATGCTTCTCAATGGCTTTTAATATGGTAAGTGATACGAAAGGACAAAGCTCTGTTAAGATAGGTGGGACATGTCACTCAGTGTAGAGCCTGTGCTTGCTTAGAGGTTTAGTCCCTAGTTTAAAAAAAAATAAAACAAAATTTTAGAGGAAGAAGGGATGAGTCTATTCCAAAGGATTTAGTTTCTAAAAAACTATTCTAGTTGTAAGATCTCGAATAGGTTATAACAGAAGAAAAAAGACTTGGGAAGCAGAAGTATTAGTGTAGACACCGGGGCTTCAGTCGGATAGCTAACATAAAGGAAGACATGATTTTCAGATGTCATTTGATAGTTTGAATAAGGGAGAAAATTTGGTGGGCTGAATTTAGGACAGGAGAGATTAGGGAAAGTGAAGAATAAATGGTTAGTTTAAGATCTTATTAAGTAACTCTTTGAATGTCTGCCCTGCCTCCCCACCCCACACACATTTGAAAGTCACTGTAAAATTGAGTTCTGTAATCAGGCTGGGAATCATAGTTGTTTTTTCATAATGTAGTATTATTAATTAAGTAGTTAATTAAACATATGATAAAGAACGCTCTTGGTAAAAAACTGATTGATACTATTATTACTGTACTTTACCACTCCTAAGATAGTTTTAGCCAGTTAATATTCTAGATCGGGAATATAGACAAATAGTATGCAACAGTATATTTAATAGGTATTATTAATTATTAGTATAATTAACAAATAAATAGCAACAAGATCTTAAGCACATTTAACTTGTATGTGAGGGAATCATTCATATTAGTATGCATGTATACTTTTCTGGAGATTTATAGTAAATGTCAGTTTAGTGTTAATAATTCACTTATGTGCATGATTTAATATTTATATTTGGATTCATTATATTCCTTATGTGTTAAGTATCTTAAGATAAAAGCAGGCTTTGTTATAAGATAACATGAAAAGCAACTTGTTATAATACTGTCTCAGGATTCTAGAGAATAATTATCTATTAGGATTAGCTTCTCGTTAATGCACATCTCTTGTGAATAATCCTAAGGTTCCCTTTTAAAAATAAAATCTTCAAAGAATGCTAATATGTTTTTTTGAGATGGGGTATAGTTGTATAAGTTGCAGAAAAATTGATCTAGCAAACAATAATGTTTTGTTTTTATGATAGTATCTTATGTAGCTCAGGATGGCCTCAGACTCACTGGATGGCCGAGGTGGCTCTCCATCCTACAGTCTTAGCCTCCCATGCTGGGAGAGGACAAGTGAAACAGTTCAGCGCTCTTTTTTTTTTTTAATTCCTTTGGTTTTGGTTTTGAAGAATTATCTCAGAGATTCTCTTCCATTTGTGCAGATTAGCTTTTAACTCCTGGACTATTGATTTCCCAGTTGGTATGCTATATATTATTGTTGTACACATACTCATTTTTCATTTGAAATTTAACAATAGGGCCAGAAGGTGCCTTGACTCTGATTTGATTGATTGATGATTGATTGGGTGTTATTGAGAATTGAATTCAGAATCTCGTTGAGCTACATTTTCTAGCCCTTATGGGTAGGTCTCACACTTTATTCAAGCTTCAGATAATCAAGGATGAAGTTGATTTTTTTTTTTTGTTACATCTAGCAGTGTGTATAGACGGTAAGCATGAAAGTAATAAAGGATTTTTGAAACACAAATACTTTCTTATACTTTAAAATTCAATTTTCTTCCAGCCATCTTTAAATCCTGAATATGAGCGAGAACCAAATCAGAATAAATCTTTAGCTGCAGGTGTTTGGGGTAAGTGATTTTTGATCTACTTTTAAGGGGCAAAAAATACTGATATTTTTAAGTTTTCTTTTTCTTTTTCTTTCTTTTTTTTTTTTTTTAAGGAGGCTACAGTAAAACTTTCTCATTTAAATAACTTTTTGATAAGCTTAGTGACAAAAGGTAATACATTTGAGAGAGATTTGGGGTGTAAGTTTGATTTGAAATAGTTGATTTGTATATTAGTGCCCTTAAGTATACTTGATTTGATTTTTTTTTTTTTTTTAATTTTGGAAGTGTAATTTGAGAGTAGCCTGATTATCTGGAAAAAAAAAGAGCTAAAAAATTCAGTTAAAACTTTTTTTTATGATTGAAAATTTAGTTAACTGGAAAGAGAGTTTTTCTAGTCATAGTATAGCATGAAATTAACTTTATTTAATTGTACATAGACTTATGTAAAATTATTTGCCTTGATTTTCAAAGCTCAAGTTTCTGATAACAACTCCCTTTTTTTAAAAACTACTGATTTAATTTGGTAGCATCTTACAGGAGAAACTGCATTCATAGTACAGATTAGATAGTTTTTTAAAGACTTGAGTAAAGTTTAAAATAATGGAAAAATTTATGATCAATTTTGTAAGATTTGAAATCTAAAAGTAAGTTTAATTATATGACAACAAATTAAAGTGCTCTGCACTTTGAAAGTTGTACACATACTCATTTGTGGTTTTGAATTGAAATTTTGCAACTTAAGAAAAGTATGTATGATAGCACAGTAGTCCTAAGAATAAAGGCATTATTTTAAACTTGACACTTCCCAGTTGTTCTTAATTATATTTGTGGACTGAAACCGAGGAATTTGTGCTTTCTTTTTCTTTCTTTTTTTTGATCTCCCTCTTTATTTAATGGCTTTTTGGGGGTGGGGGAGGGGGTGGTCAGGCACTTGTTAGAACCATGTGATGGCATTGTTTTTTCTGTATTGCAAATTAGTATTTCTACCACTCTCCCCAGGCCTACACGCCCAGACACACACATACCCAACCAAAAAAATCTCCCAAGCTCCTCTCTTAGGTATGTTTCCTTATTATTCAGTTTTTCTGGGAACATCTGATTGCATAAGAATATAGAACCACCTGGAAGATGTTAAATAGACTCTCTAAGAAATTAGGAATAATTTGGATTTTAATAGAATGAAAGTAAACTTAAAAAGTCAAGAATGTCAGTGAGCATTTGTCATATAAAATTACCATAAGATACTATTGGTATGTGTCCTTGTTTGACGTAATAATCTTAGAAATGATTTAAAGACAAAAACATTTTTGAAAATAATGAAACTGAAATGTATCAGGATTTTATTGATTCAAGGTTGATGTAAGGATTTTAAATGCTAGTTGAAAAGATGTTTAAATGGAAAATGTACTCTGTGTGTAGGTCAAACTGAGATAATGTGTTTACTTTTTTATATTAAAAAAAAGGTAGTTAGTTATGGAATGGTTGATTGTTAAATTTCCAGCAGGTCTTATGGGACTACAGTGAAACTCTCCTTTAGATTCCACTTCACTATTCCTTTCTCACTTTACCCCTGGGTTCCCAAGTATGGTTATTATTCCAATATTTAGAGTAGCTATCTATGTTCCTGAGGAAGACAAGAGATTTTAGGAAAGACTTCAGTAGAACTTTTCTAATGATACTTCTTTCCAGGTAAGCAAAAAATTAACGAAAATGTCACATGCTTAAAAAAATGTTTTCCATTGTATAGCTTTGTCATTCATAATTTGACCTATTCTAACTGTAATACCCCAATTTTAAAAATAACTTGAGGGAAAGTAATTATGCCACTTAACTAAATTTCATTTTCCTTCTAACTTTGTTGGCTATATTAGAATCAACTTCATCCAAGCACATTTTTGTGGCTCTTACAATGCTTTTGTCTAAACTACTGTTTGTGACAAGTTCTTTATAACATAGCAATTTAGGGTATTTCAATGTATCAGTTATAATTTTAAAATGATTGTATTATTTATTTGAAGTGTGAGATTTAAGTATGTGTGAAAAACTTAGGATGAAGTTAGTGGCTAATGACTAGTAAGTTTTCAGAAGTCATACTGGACACAGTAACAGCATATAATTGGTATAGCTTAACATTTAATGCTTAGTGTAATAATGAAGCACTTTATTCACTAATAACTTACTAATCTTCAGTTCAACATTTATGTTCAGCATTTAGGTTTATATATTTGATTATAACGGTATTTATAAGCATAAAGATTCATTATTGAAATATTTTTGTTTAGCATTCTAAATAAAAGCAAATGGCCCCTAAAATTTTGTTTTCTCTAGAAAACATTGCTAGCCCAAAACATACATATAGATTGCATGCCAGAAATGCATTAAGCAAAGTAAATGGTAATGAAAATTAGTGAGATTCTTTCATAGAAATTTTGATAAATAGAATTAAAGTACAGAATCATTCTGACAGTATTGTATGTTTTGTTTATTAATTGAAGTATGTTTCTTTAATGTCTGTCTTGTATAAAAAGTGTTACATTGTAATGCAGCAGATATTTAAGGTTGAAAAGGGGAAAGTAATAGATGTGAATAGACAATTTGACGTAAATAAATTTACTTGGTCAATTAGACATCTCACTTATTCAGCCTGATGTGGCAGTTTGTACCTGAAATTCACATTTGGGAAGCAGAGATAATAGAACCACTTTCTGAGTTCACCTTGATACATAGTGCCAGAGTTGCAGTGCTATCAGAGAAAAGAAAGAAAGATGAAAAAATAGTGAAGAGTGAAATTTTACCTTATTCATTATAGAGATTATTTGCAAAGTTGGTTTTATTTATCTAATTCCCAAAGCTCTTGCCTCAGCTTCTCAGGTGTTGGGTTTAACAGGAGGGGTGGCCAAGGCTTTTGTTCATTGAGGCAGTCTCATGTTGATGCTACCATATGTGACTTACAAAGTATAGTTCTTTAAGCTTGCTCTTTATATGAGAAATATAAGAAACCTCATTAAAGGAAAATACTATTAAAGGAAATGCTATTGATACAAATTTGAAAGTAAAACCTATTTTGTTAAAACTATTACAAATTGAAACAGAAGTGTTCAACTAGAGCATTCAAATCCAGCAAAATTAACAGTGTTGATATTTTTGGAAATATTAAAGGGCTGGAAAAATGGCTCAGGGATTAAGACTCTGTCTTGAAAGCAGGAGGTCCTGAATTTGGATCTTAGTCCCATGCAAAAACACGTAAGTGGAAACCGGTGGTCTGCACTTCTGGATGCCGCAGGCAGAACCTGGGAAATCCCAGAGCAAAGCAAGAAGGAGGTAGAATCAATTCAGGATGATTCCCAAAGTTACCCTTGGGCCTCCATACACACACACACCCACACATACACACACACACACTAAATAAATAAAATTTAGAAAAGAAAAAGAAAGTTAAAATAAAGTTTAAACAGATTGTTTTTGCCTGTTGAAATAAATGTTTATAATAGGAGTTTATTTGAATTGATTGACACAGATTCTTTTAGTTTGTAGACATTGTCTTTAAAAGTTTTGAATTTATTTTGAAAGCTTAGTTCAAATATTGTTTCCTTTCACTTAAGTTGTGTGCTTTCATACATTCTATATGTTAGATTTGCTCTTTTTAAACTAGTAAGCAGAATACATGGATGTCACTCCTGATTCAATTTGAAATGCACTAACGTACTAGCAACTTATCTAAACCATTTAGGTAATATTTTTAGCTGCAGGTGGTTAGCATTTCTTTAGTAATATAGTAGTTAATTGAGACTATTTGCTTTAAATCAGCTAGGTCTTAGTTCCAACCTTTTAGATCTTTTGCTTATTTAACATTTAGATGTGGGACAGATAACTTCCATCTTTTGTTTTAGAATGAATTTCCTAAGAAATGAGGATGGTTACATTATCTCTCTTGTGTATTACAAAATCTTGATTATATCATAGATGTTTAGTAAGTGTCACATAACTGTTTTCATTTAGTAACTGAATGAGACTATACTAAATTTATCAAAAAGGAAACATGAAATCTGTAAATGGTAGATCAGTGAAAGAAGTGCTTATAGTGGCTGAATCAGATTGTATGTATAATATAACAGTATGAGGGTATAGTGAAAGAAAATAAAGAATTTGAAGTGTAAACTCTTTAGCTAACCTCAAACATTAGCCCTCTTGCCTCCTTGAGTCGCAGTTAACTTTTTATTAATATGAAGCAGTGTTCTTATTTGCCTTCTGAAGAATTGACCAGTCTCCTTCCGTGTAGTATTCTTTGTTTTCAAAATAAAACTACTTCCATCCAGAATGTGAAGACAAGTTAGTAAACTGCTTATTGTGGGATTGTCATTTAGGAGGAAATAAGGAAAGAAGAAACCCAGAATTCATATATACCTTCAAAGTTTAACTTAAATTTGAATCTGAGACTACTTGCTTATATGATAATAACCATATGAAATATACAGAAAGATGTAACTGAAGTCATTTATTTTCTATATCTTTTGTAAAAGTGGTAAGGTCTTTCATTGTATAATCTTTAAAATAATAACTTCTTTTTTGTTTTCATTGAGTTAAGCAATTGACAAAGTAGACATTAGATAATGGAATCTAAAAGTTTACCAGCTTGGAAAATCATAGCTGAATCTGTAGAAGTAATTTGCAGAGATGCAAATAATAAATTAATGTAGGTGATGGATAAAAGCAGGTTTGCTATTGCACTTCCATTACTTGTAGATTATTATTATTATCATTAAGAACTCTCCAACCCCTTTGGTGAATTTAAACTTGGATCTTTACGTAGTTCAGGTTGCCCCCAACTGACCTGTGATCATCCTGCCATTTAGCTTCCTCAGTGTTGGGATTACAGGAGAGCACACAACACAACCAGTTTAACAAAATTTTTCTGAAGGGGCAAATTTGTATAGTTTATTTAGAGAGTAAAATATTTTATTTACGGAATGTAGATTGATCTTAAGCACATTTCTCTTAGTTTTTCTTTTTCCTTACTCTTAAATGGCAACCTAAAGTTCTTTAAAATAGTGCACTGTTTTGATACTGTTAACTATATTTAATTGAAAGTGGCACGTGACTTCTGTATTAGTAATGACTATTAAAATCTTACATTTTACAGTAACACTGGAACAAAAACTACTTTATCTTTAAAAAATTTTTAATGTTTTATTTATTTTGTGTGTATCAGAGGTCACTGTATGTCCCTGTGGAGGACTAAGGGTGACTTCAGGAATTATCCTGGGTTGCTTCTACCTTCTTTTTGCTTCATTCTGGAATTTTCCAAGCTCTGCCCACCAGGGTCAGAAGTTTAGGCCACCACCTTTTCTGCTTGACTTTTATTTATTTTTTTAAAGAAAGGACTTTTATTTATTTTTTGAGGCTTGAAAACAATATATGCTCCTTTACTTATTCTCCATCTCATCTGCATTCTGCTGTTGTTTATCCTTCCCCTTTTCTGTCATGATGGAATAGCATTGAACTTGTGACCTTCTTGCCTCAGCCTACCAAGGAAAAGGAGGGAATGAGGGAGAGAGAGAGAGAGAGAGAGACACCTTGGGACCAAGGATCTACTTTCAGAGAGTCTTAACTCCTGAGCCATTTTTCCGGCCCTACTTTACCTTTTATAAACGAAAGATTGACTTCTGTGAGGTTAAAGTTAGTTGGCTGGTATTCAGTCATGTACAAAAAGCCCTTTTTTGTCTGCTACGATACATACAATGTGAATGCTTAACAAGTGTAACAACAGTGTCTGCTTCTGTAATTCCATATTGTCGTTTAGATACCTTCATCATCTCCTACTTTGCTATTTACTCTTCTGAAAGTAATTTCTTAGGATAGGACATTGAATCTTTCTTTGCACTGAGGACCTTATTTAAGAAACAATATTTCTTGCTTCAAGGAATCCAGTTTTAGGAAAGGTGAAACTTGTAATCAGAATTGATTTTGAGGCTTGAAAACAATATATGCTCCTTTACTTATTCTCCATCTCATCTGCATTCTGCTGTTGTTTATCCTTCCCCTTTTCTGTCATGATGGAATAGCATTGAACTTGTGACCTTCTTGCCTCAGCCTACCAAATCCTAGGTTTGCAGGTATGCACCACCACACCTGTCTTGCTTCTACTTTTAATGACTGATTGCGTATGTCTAAAATATTCTATTTCTTTTTGAACCTCCCTCTCCCAAGTCATTTTCTTGCTGCCTAAATTTTTTCAGTAAGTTATTTAATTTTATTTGTTCTTTTCACCGCTGACATTTCAAGCCCAGTCTCTGAGATTCTCTAGTGCAAATTAAATCACTTTTGTGTACATTCTACACTGAAGCTTTTTCCTTCTCATCTCCATTTAGGAATATATACTGAGATCATTTCCTTGCTGGTGACTCTACTTCTATATAATTTATTTGGGTTCCTTCCCTAATTCAGTAACTTTTAATACAAGAGTCTATAAGGACGTGGGGAATAAAGATTGGTGCTTTCTCAGCCACACTGAACTAGAAAACATCAGTTAAAGTTTGTGCTATACTGGTTGAACATTGCTTCAGTGCCCAAATTCTGAGATGAGACTTTTCAAAATCATTATATTCTTTTCCTCTCTCCCCTCTCCCTATTCTTTCATGTAGATAGATGGTGTTAGGGTGTATGCTCCTGTGTGTGTAAGCTTGTGCCCCCATGCATGGAGACCAGATGAAGAAAACAATGTCCTCTATTAATTCCACCTTATTCCCTTTGAAACAGCGTTACTTACTGAATCTGTAGCTAGGTTGCCAGACAGCAAGCCCCAGCTATCTCAGTGTCTCAAACTGGCACATGTCATATTTTATGTGGGTTTGAGGATCCAAACTTAGGTTATTACACTAATGCAGCAAATGCTTTTACTTCTTGAGCCATCTTCAGACTCACTTTTGTGTCTTGTAAGCACTAATTATATCTCAGAGTTCTTGGTACTAATTTAGATTTTAAGTTCTGGAGTAGTATGTTGTCCTGTTAAATTTCAAGTTTCTCTTCCCTCCTTTTGAAATAGGTCAATCTGTTACCACCAGACTCAAAACAATCCTTCATATCATCATCTTGAGTGATATGATTATAGGTGTTACCACCATTCCTGATTTCAAGAGCCTTTTTGTTGGGAAAAATGGGGCAGGGCCTCAAACTAGTTATTTTCCTGCCTCAGCTTCCATACCCAATTAATGAAATTTTTAATTTTTTAATCTATAGCAGTGTATTCATTTGGCTATCATTTGATTGCCAAAACTTAGTGTAAATTTCTAAAATTTTTCAAATGTTCACTGAACTCCATTCCGTTTTTTGTTTTCTTGAATTTATTGTGTGATAGCTTCAGGAAAGTTATGCTTTGATATAGTTTTATGTGTTCTTATGTACTTAGGTATCTTGACTATGTTGGAGGCCTTTTTAAATAACCAAAATGTTGGAATGTTTGTCCTAGTATCTTCTGATGTGTGTGGGTGGGAGTGGTGGAAGCTTCAGTTGAACTTAAAGTCTTTCTGGATTCTCCTTAGTTAGTAGTCCATACAAATTTTGTTGAGATGATCTAGTAGGAAGTTTGTAGTTCGGGAGCAAAGTGTTACCACAGATAACATTATAAAATATTATTCAGTATGTCTAACTAATGTACATTTTCTGGGAATTTTGTCCGAATTAACTATTTTAAATTTTCTAATGATGCTTTCAGAATTTTGGAAAGGATGAAGTGTAGTTTATTTTAATAATTATGAATATGTATATATGTGCAATACCTGTAATGTACTGAATAAACACCAGGAAAAGTATTTTTAGCACATATAGTACTATTGAAAAAAGTCTGCATTTGACAGTTACTCCTGATACTGTCTTCAAAAAAAAAAAAAAAAAAAGGTTTGAGTTGCCCTGGTCTCACATGTCTGAAGTATAGTTAAACTTCAGTGAATATTTGAATATATTGGCATTAGGAAAGTAAAATTATTAATGTTATTTTAAGTAATTACTTATCTAAGTGATTATTTGGAAATAATGACATATTGGGGAATGTGAATCCTTATTTATTGGTTATAATTTTGTTAGTTGTGATAAAAATGAAAAACAGGAAAAGTGTAATTTCTTTTTTTAGAATGAATAAGGGGAAAATAGACATGATTAATACTGTAAACATTGAGTTACTAAAGTGAAATTTAGGTTTTTAAAATGAGTAAATATAGATTGAATCTTGGTTTTCCAGTTAAGTCTACTTGCATATATGTGGATTACTAAACTGTGCAATTCTGGTATTTTATAAGATTATACTTTAGCTTTATTTCTTAAACAGGAATGTATTTTGTACTTATACAACTTAATCATTTTACCCAAGAACCAACTGCTATTATTTTTTAAGTGTAATCAAGATTTAGAAGATAAAACATGGATTTATTTTATGCTAATTTTTTAAATTGAGTATAACTCTTATTTGTGCTTTATTTATACAGAATATCCTCCGAATCCTAAGTCTAGAGCTCCAAGAATGCTGGTCATTAAAAAAGGTAACACAAAAGACTTACAGCTATCTGGATTCCCAGTAGCAGGAAACCTCCAGCCACAGCCAGTTAAGAATGGAACTGGTCCAAGTGTTTATAAAGGCTTAGTCCCCAAACCTGCTGCTCCACCTACAAAAGTAAGTCTCCATTCCATGAACACTTTAAAAACTATTTTATCTATTTTGTGTGTGTGCGCGTGCACGCGCAATTGAGAGAGAGAGAGAGAGAGAGAGAGAGAGAGAGAGAGAGCGCTCCAGTTAGCCAGAGTGGAGGACAGAGGACAAGAAGTCAATTTCTCATTTCACCATGTGGACTTTGGGGTTAAACTCAGGTTGCCAGGCTTTCAAGCAGACACCCTATCCATTGAACTATCTTGATGACCTCTCCAAAAACATTTTTGAATCTGCTTTAATTTGTTTGGGGGAATATGTTTGAAATTTAAAATTAAAATGTGGATGTTCATGGGGTGCCGGTTTCTGACGTTGCTTTCACTGGTACTTTTAATTATCTCTATATGGATGGTTTTCTGTAGGTATGCTTTATTTATTTTAGAGAAAATACATGACTCACATGCTTTTGGTGCATATGAAGATCAGAGGAAAACTTTAAAAAAATTGCCTTTTTTCATGTACCACATGTAGTCTTGGGATCAAACTTGGGTCACCAGGTTTGCCCATAGACACCTTTACCTGCTGAGTTGTCTCATTGGCCCCCAAATATTTTTAATTTAGGGAGCTGGGAGGACTGAGCTGTGTGAAGGTCAGAAGATAAGTTTTGGAAGCTGTTTCTGTTCTTTATTTTTTTACTTTAATAGTAGAAAATTGAATTTATATAGTTCTATTTGCTAGATGGACTAGGATACATTTGCTTAGTATATGAATGAATCATGTACTTGTTAGTTGCTTTGTTTTTAAAACTTTCATGAGTTTTGGGCCAGCAGGATGGCTCAACATGTTAGGCACCTTCTAGCAAACCTGGTAATCCCAGTTTGATTCCAGAGGTCCACATGAGAGAATTGGCTTTCAGAAAGAGTCATCTTCTGACCTAGATCCATGTGCTATGCTAACCCCTTCTCTCATTAATAAATAAGATATAGAAAAAAACTTTCATGACTTTTATTAGCTCACAAATCCCTAACTACATAAAGTTTAAAAATAATAATTTAGATATTCTGATAGGTGTTAAGTTTTGCTTGTATTTATAGGAAAAGATAGAAGGAGCCAAGTATAGTGGCTCACACCTGTAGATCCCAATACCCAGGAGACTGAGGCATGAAGATACTGAGTTCTTAAACAGTTTGAGAGCTAGCTAAAACAAAACAAAACAAGACATTATCTTGCAAAACAACAAAAGGAAGGACAGATCCTTGTAGGAGTGATGGAGTAGTGTAAAGTATATAAAATGTATAAATATATAAGTAAAATATATAAATTTTTTTGATGAGCTAGATGCAGTCATCTTTTATCGTGATCACTTTTTTTACTTTCTAAAATTTTTTTGGTAGCCATTAATATTGCTTGTGTTTTTCTTTTAGCCTACACAATGGAAAAGCCAAACTAAAGAAAATAAGGTTGGGACATCTTTTCCTCATGAATCTACATATGGTGTTGGCAACTTTAATGCTTTTAAGTCAACTGCTAAGAATATTAGTCCATCAGCAAATTCAGTGAAAGAGGTATGCTATTAAAAATTCTTTTTTAAGAATATATTTTGCTTATTTACTTTGAGGTGATGTGTGTATACTTGGCATATGTACTGTGTGGACTACCAGAAATTGAACTCCTGTCACCAGGTTTGCTAGCAGGTGTCTTACCTAGTGAGCTCTCTTGCCAGCCCCATTAAAGCAAAAGACAAATGTTTTGCTATTGCCCAGGATGGCTTAGAACTCCTACACCTTAAGGTTCACCCAGCTTTGGTCCCCTCACTGCATGCTGTGTTACCATACACAGTAATTGCTAAGTCATGATAGCACAACAGTTTATAAATATACACATTTGTCAAATGTATACATTAAAGATGATATTTTAGTTTCTTTAAAAAATTTGATTAAAATTCCGTTTGCTAATTATTTTTGGACTTTGAGAAGTGGAAATAATTTAAATTTTCAAATAAAGTTTCGAGCATTCTGGACAGTAGAGAGAAAAGCATGATAACCCAGGAATAACTAAGAATTATTAAAAAGTTTTAAAGAAAAGAGTTAAAGCAATTGTAGTTTTATGTGATATTTGTGAGTTACACTGTAGGTTTAATCCTTAACTGTTTTTTTTTTTTTTTTATTATTCTGAACATCAACATCAACTAAAGATTTAAACACACGAACCTGTGGAGCCCAATTCACATTCAAATTGTGACACATAACAACCTTCCACTGCATACTTTGCTTTGTGCAAGGCAATCCTTAACTGTTAATGAAGATTTAATCTTACATTGGGAGTAATAGACTTTTTTTTGTATGGACTCTTGAGTCAGAAAGAGGAGAAAGAGGGAAAGGTGCATTATGCGAGTGTTTTGTAACTGAAGCATCTATATCATTTGACCACTTTTGAAACTTTTCATACTAGACTCAAAAGACATTTTGGTTAGACCTGAGATTGCATTGGGTACCATATTGAAACATCAGAATCCCATGTAGTTTTTGAGTTGATTGGTTTATTATATTTAGGTTAGTTATAATGTGCAGGCATTAATGGTAGCAATTAAGGATTGTTATGATTCATTCCTGTTGTTAAAAATAAACCTTGTACACAAAGTTCTGATAATATTGTTCCACTGTTAATTAAAATAACCCTCCCATATAAAACAAAACAAATACTTTAAGACTCCAGTTAATATCATCCGCACCCCATAGAAATCCTCTCTGAAATTCTTGTGTATGTGTGGTGTGTCAAAGGGCAATGTGTGTCCTTGTGGAGGACCAAGGGTGACACCAGGAATCATCCTGAATTGCCTTTACCTCCTTTTTGCTTCGCCCACCAGGGACAGAAGTATAGGCTGCTGCTGTTTCCACCTACAGTTTTTACATGCTACCTGGGATCCAAACTCAGGAGCCTGGGATCCAAACTCAGGAGCTTATGCTTGAGAGGCAGTCTTAACCCCTGAGCCTTCTTTCCAGCCCTACATTATTTCTTTTATAAGAAAATTTGTTGACTCACTCATTCTATAGTAAAGAAAATTATGTAGTGATAGAAGTAGACTTTGACATTGACATTAGTCAGCATTGCATTGTAAGACAAATAAGGTTGTGATAGCTGTTAACTATACTTTGACATTAATTTCCTCCTGGGTACACATTTATAAGTGTTTCTGATTTTCCCATTTAGTGTAACCGTTCAAATTCATCTTCACCTGTTGACAAACTGAATCAGCAGCCTCGTTTAACCAAGCTGACACGAATGCGAACTGATAAGAAGAGTGAATTTTTGAAAGCATTGAAAAGGGACAGAGTAGAAGAACATGAAGATGAGAGCCATGCTGGCTCAGAGAAGGTAAGTGAGATTGAAATGATACCATCATATCATTGCACTACATGGGTAGATATTTGCAAAAATGAAATCAACTTGACCAAAATTCCATCTCAGATTCTCTTCATGCCAAGTTAATTCCAACAGGTTCCTGTCTTAATGAATATTCCAGAGTCTCATGTAGCCTAGAAAGACCTTGAAACTCACTATAGACCTTAAATTTCTGTTCCTGCCTCCACTTTTTAAGTGCTGAGATTAAAGGTGTCTACTACTACCCTTCCTTAGACAAAAGTATTTGTGATGGTTATATCAATGGAATTTAAAGTGCAACTCAGCTCTATATCTTTCCAGAAAGATCTTACTAGGGAAATGTGCTTGATCACTTTTTGCTATTTACCAGTGAATTTTTTTTGCAGAGGTTTGTGATGAACTTTGGTTTCTTGTTGACTTAGTTCATGAGATGCTCCAGCAGAAAATAGAGTGAATGAGGTAGAGCACCTAATGCCCTGTTTCTCCTGGTCCTGTGAATCACCCTGGCAGACCAGGGGAATTTAGCAACAGTTCTCTCTCTCTTTTTTTTTAATACATTTTTTATTATTTCCGCTCATACAAACTTAATAGGTAGACCATTTCCCTCCCTCCCTCCTCCTCCCCCGAACCCTCTGCTCCCCTTCCCTCCCTCCCCATCCCCCAGTGCCTCCCCCCCAATTCCCAGAGAGTCCTTTATTCTGTATGCCTAACTCTCCTCTTGGTCCTCCTCTCGATGACATACAAGGACCCAGTGGCATTTCCCTGAACCTTTCTCGTGTTCCCCTTAAGCATAGGAACACTACTGTAGCTGTCAATCCCTTGCCTTCAAGGATCTTGGTGCCTTTAGCTGATGCTAGACTTTGTGAGGTCAATAGTGTGTTGGACATTGCGCAGGGCATGCAAAGTCCAATTATGATTGCTTCGGCCCTAACTAGTGTGGAGAATCTTGCAAAACATTGCTCCTCCCATCCTTTTGCTCTTACAATCTTACCGCCCCCTCTTCCGCAAATGTCCCTGAGCTTTAGGATGGGGGGAGATTAGGCTGACCTAGTTCTAAGCAACAGTTCTCTTAAAGCTTTTGCAACCTTTCCTCCTGTGTGCCTTGGGGCTCTCTTACATCTATACATTTTAATGGTAATCATATTTTAGGTATGAAAAAACTATCTGAAAAGAAAGATAGCTGTGTTCATTTGCCTAAATAATGGCTTCTCAAATAGGTTTTCTTGATTCCATATTGCATTTCCTAAAATTTTTTTTGCTTTAATTTCCCAACTAAATGTTGAAATTATAGGTATGCATAATCATGCTTGGCAAAAAACATGTAGTTTAAAAAAAAATTGCCTGTTGCTGGGGTTAATGGTGATCACTTACAATCCCTGCACTCTGGAGACTGAGATAGGAAGATTACAAGACCGGCCAGGACTGTGTAGTGAGTTCTAGGGCTTTAGATTCTGACCTCATTTCAAAACAGTGATAACAAAAATCATGTTTGTCTTTTATTTTTCCTTCAGCTTTACCCTTGTGTTTGTAGGTGTGTCCCTACTGTTGAGTAATTGAGTAAATATGTATACTTAGGTGCATAAAGTTTGGGGTATCCTTCCCTTTTTCATTGTGAGAATGCTTTCCAAATTTTATTGTCAGTATTTCATTTTTGTATTCTTCATGGGAATCTGGTTCAGTGGTTATTCTTTAGATCTCACTCTTATTTTTCAGGATGACGACTCATTTAATTTGCATAACAGCAATAGTGCACACCAAGAAAGAGATATAAACAGAAACTTTGATGAAAATGAAATTCCACAAGAGAACGGCAATGCCACAGTGATTTCTCAACAGATCATTCGGTCTTCAGCCTTCCCACAAACTGATGTTCTTTCCAGTTCACTTGAGGCAGAACACAGGTTAGTATGTTTTACTTTTTCTTTGGCATTTTGCATAGTCAACATTTTATTACAGAGTTCTCGTGTGATTAGTAAACTCTCTTTTTGTCAACCTGAGTATTTAACCTAGGTTGTCACATGCTTGAAGCATGCACTGTACCACTTTGCTATACTCCAAACCTCTAATTTATTATTTTAATGTTTATTCAAATAAATCATTTATATATCATAGGTTTTACTTGTTTTTAAGCATATGAATAAAGTTTAATATATTCACTGTTGTGTATTATTACCATTGAAATATTATTTTAGAACATTTTAATGCTCCTTTGGATTTAATTATTTTCACTCTGACTTAGGTAGTTACTAATTCTTTTTCTGTTTATAGATTTGCTTTTACTGATAATTCATATAAATAGATTAATATGTTGCTCTTTGTGTCCTGCTTTTGACTACTGAACATAGTACTTTTTTCCTTTTTTCCTTGCTGAGTATCAGAACACTATGACTGTACATCAAGTAGTGATTAATCATCAAGTAATAGTAATAACTGCTTGCATGTTACTGATTAATAAATAATGCAGCAATGAGAATTCAGTTTTTCTATGAGCATTTAAAAAATTTCAGAAGAAATTTTTTTGTGTGCGTGTGCATGTGTACATGTATAAGAATGTACCAGAGTGCGTCTGCTTGTGGAGGTCCCAGAACCATCCTGGATTGCTTTACCCCATTGCTTTCTCTGGGGTTTCCCGGTGTCTTCCAGGGCTAGAATTGCAGACAACTGCCATTTCTACCTCCCCATAGGACTCCTGGGATTAATGAGGCATGCCACTGTGTCCAGTAGGATCTGGAATCTGAACTCTGAGGTCGTTTTGGTTGCAAGGCAAAGACTTCAACCCCCAAGCCATCTATCTCTTCAGCTTCAAGAGTTGAATTTTCTAGAAACTGAAGTTTTAGGACACAGACTAACCTTATGGTTAGCATTTATAGAAAGTGCTAGCCCCCTCCCCCCCAAAAATGAGTACTCTGTTTTGCATGCTTACCTTCCAATAGGGAAGATCTGGTTCCTTCATTAGTACCCATTGTTTTATTTTTAAAAATTCTGTATGTGTGCATGTATCTGTGCATGCACATGTGCATGTGTGTGGTACTTGCTCGCACCATAGTGTATAAACCATGGTGCATTGTAGTTGGTCTTGCTGCCGCCTTCTACTTTGTTGGTGATAGTATCTCTGCTGTTTGCTGTGTAAAACAGGCTAGCTCTTGAGTTCCTGGGGTTCTCCTGCCTTTCCCTTTCAACCTCCCCATAGGACTCCTGGGATTAATGAGGCATGCCACTGTGTCCAGGCTTAAGGTTCTGGGGATCTGAACTGAGGTCTTTATGCTGCAAGTGCTTTATTACTCATCTTCCATGGCCCAGTCATCCATCTTTGATTGTAGCCATTCTATGGGTATCAAGTGCGATATCCTTATGTACCTTTCAACGTGTTTTTTAATGACTAAGAGTTATTGAACATTTATTCATGTGCTCATTAGTTGTTTATATGCATCTTGGGGAGCAATATCTTTTGGTTATCTTTAAGATTACATTTCATTAACTTGTTATACACTGTCTTATATTCGTATGATTTACAGGTATTTTTTCCCATTAGAATTTTGTCATGCTTTTCAAAAATTGAAGCTTAAATTTTGATTGAAATCCAGCTTATCATTTCTTTATTGCACTCTTTTTATTTTTGTATAATGTAAGATAGTAGTCCAGACATCTCCTGTGTGAATAGCCAGTCATCATAATATGTCATTTATATTTTACTGTCGACTCTCAGTACTTCTTATTTGTATCATTAGTCTTTAAACATTTAATATAGTAATCTTCGAAAGTGGTGTAGTTTTAGAATTAGAGTTTGAATAGGGATTTCCTTTATTTGTTTGTTTGTTTAATAAGACAGGGTCTTAACACTGTAGCCCAGGCTGCCCTTTAACTTGTGCACTTTCAACAATTGTCTCAATCTCCTGAGTTCTAGTATTAGAGGTATGAATTGTTGTGCCCAACTCAAGAGTTGATACTGTTGAAAAAATTGACTTCCTTCCTGTTCACATAGCCAGGAAATGACAACCATGTGGTTGATATCAAAACACAAAGATGTATATACAACAGTGCTCATTTCTTTTGTGGTAACTAGAAGATAGATCAATGCATTGGTGCTTCCTGTAGTATCATCTACAGAATAACTTAAAACACAGGAGTTGGAGGCTGGCTTGGGAACATTGTAAGATCCTCTCTCAAAACAGAAACAAAGCACCAGAAAAGAAAGCAAAACAACCCTAAAGGATTATAACAACTAAAGAATTGAAAATTTTTTATATTATGCTTTATTCTGTGATATACTTTGTATATACAGAATTGTTTTTTTATCTGAAATAGTCCTCTTGAGATCAGTGCAAAATAATGCTTGTTAGTAGCTGGTTTACATTCTGTAACTTCATTTAATTCATCTAGTGATGTACTAGTTTTTTTTTCTGTTGTGATTCTAGATTCAGCCTTTATTTTCATTAGGTTATCTTGGTTCGATAAGCAGAGAAATTTTGTTTTTTTATGTAACCACCAAGCATGGTGTGTGTTGAATTTTATCGTGTGCTTAAGTTTGTTCGATGTATAAGTGAGATAAAAGTTGATGTATTTTTCTAACTATATCATATATCTGTGATCATTTTGCAGGAATATTTCTTTTGGATTTTTTTTTCTATTTTATCTCGTTTCTAAATTTTCCTGATGTTAAGGTTGAACCCAGGTCTTTATGCATTCTAAGGATGCACTGTCATTGAATTATACCTCCAAACCCACTTCTGTCAAGTTTCTAACATTATAATACCCCCTTTAAAATTTAATTAATTATGTTAATGTGTGTGTGTGTATCAAAGGACACTGTGAGTCCCTGTGGGGAACCAATGGTGACTTAGGCAATCATCCTGGATTGCTTCTGACTCCTTTCTGCTTTGCTCTGGGATTTCCCAGGCTACGCCCACCAGGGCCAGAAGTGCAGGCCTCTGCTGTTTCCCAGAGAATGTAAACATATGTCATGTTATACAAAGAATGTCAGAGGATATCTTTCAGAAATATATTTTCCCCCTTTCACCTTTTGAACTATGTGTCTCTGGGAACCAGTCAGGTCCCTGAGAGCAGGTATCTTACCTGCTAAGTTATTTTGCCCTGGCTCCTGAATTTTAAGCATTTTTTAAAAATGTTTTTGGTAGTTTTTGTTCTCTTTCAAAGAATTTCCCGTTCTTCTTATATAAAGCTATATGAGATTGTAAACATTAATTTTAATTTTTTCATTGTTTTAATTATAGGCTTACTTACACATAAAATAATTTTGGGGGTAATTATAAATGTGAATGCTCATTTCATAAGATTGAATTAATATTATTAATTTAGAACTAACTGGAGTAGGTAGTATCTATATCTAGAAAATTTTTGTTGTATATTTAATGTGAATAGATAAATAAGTACTTAATATTTTTATTTACTGCAAAGTTGTAGAATTTACTCTGTCAGATACTATGATTTATGACATCTAACTTTCTGTGTTAGTGACTTAGTTACTGCTGCAGGTTCAAACCATAGAGAAAATAATAGTGCACATTAGCTTGTTTTCCTCAGGATTTGACCCATTTTATTCCTTCAATTCTTTCTTTGCTTTTATAATTTGTGTTTGATTTTTCACTTTCACTTGGTATTCCTTTAAAGTGTTTTCTGTAATGCTGGCTGGATATCAGATTCATGCATGAATTGCTTATTTGTACTTGTCTTGAAACACCTATTTCTTCATCAAATGCAAAAGATAACTTTGCTGGAAATAGTTATCTTGGCTTATTTACTTTCGAGATATGAAATATTTTATTAGTCTCAGCAAGGTCTGGTTTCCGTGGTCGGGAAGGAGAAAGGCAAGTAGAAATGTAAAGACAGTACATCTGAAAAGAAAATTTGGTTCATAGAGATGAAGGAAATACTATTTTTTGTTTGTTTCTGTGTGATGTGTGGTATATGTAACCTGCTGTGGGCATCCTTGTGGAGGTCAGATGACAACTGGGAAGTCAGTTCTCTTCCTTCATCTTGTTGAAATAGGGTCTCTTTGGTTGCTTCTGTTACCTGCCTGTTCCAGAATAGGAGTGCTGGGATTGCAGATGTGGGTGGGCCACTACATTCAGCTTTTTGTGTGATTCAGTATTCCCAGCTTCAGACTATTGGGTGTCCTAACCAAGCACTTTTTCCCTGAAGAGCCACCTTGTTGACTTTTTTTTTGGTTTTGAAGCAACAATTCAATGTGTAGTAGATTCTAATTTAGGAGATAGAAAACCAAAATCTCATTTCTTTTTCGCTGTCAAGTATGTTTAACTGCATTAGTCATTTCCGATTATTTAGATCATGGTTGAGAACTTTGAAAATTCATCTTTCTTCAAAGAACAATAGTGCTCTTTGAATTGAATTAGATATTGAAGATGGTGATTGACATTTGCCCAAGAATTAAGATTTTTAGCAGAATAAATCATAAAATTTACGTTAAGCTATTCGGTTTTTCTTTTCAAAATAGCATCCCAGAATATGTTGGTATGTGTGGTGGTATTGAAAAAAAGGAGTATTACTGCTACTTTAGTACAAGAATTTGGCACATTAAATTTTTGCCTTCCTTATTGCATGTTTCCATTCTGGACAGCCTTTAACCTCAAAGATAAATAATTAGCGCTCTCTCTCTCTCTCTCTCTCTCTCTCTCTCTCCCCCCCCTTCCCTCCCCCTCCCTCTCTCCCCCCCTCTGTCCCTCTCGCTTTTTCTCTCTTTCTCTTTCCTTTCTTTTCATGATCATGTTTGGTTTACTTGCAATTATTTTCAGAAAAATTAAGAATGTATTCAGAAAGACCAAGAATAAAAGCTGAGAGTCCTTTTGATGGATTGTGGATCATATTTCCTTGTATAGAATATAAGTGGAATTTCTCTATTTGGTGAAGCGCTGAGTGAAACTTAATTTTTTCCTTTTTCAGATTATTAAAGGAGATGGGCTGGCAGGAAGACAGTGAAAATGATGAAACATGTGCTCCTTTGACTGAGGACGAGATGAGAGAATTCCAAGTTATTAGTGAGCAGGTGAGGTGGGGGGTCATTTAAGTTCACTTTGAGTGACTCTTCCCTAATAGCATAAGTAACATAGTAACATAAGTATTGAGACATTGAGGTGATGGGGGCAGTTTATAGTTTTACTTAGAAATTTGTTAGACATCACATTGTAGGTCAAAATTTTGCCTTTGTTCTAGTCAACTTTGCAGTGATTTCTCATATTACAATAGTTAGGCAAATAAAATACCTATACTATATTATCCAGATATTTTTTAGTTTATTGATTTAACATGAATTGTCTTAATAAGTTTAAATTAACTTTGTCTTTTCCAAAAAGAATATTCTGAAAAATCTTGTTTTAGGTCTCTGGGATGATTTTTTTTTGAAAGAACAGGGGATATTTAATAGACTATGAGGTTAATTTTCCAAACCCATTGTACATTTTTATTTATTTGTTTTATCATTTATTTATTTGGTTGTAAAGACCTGGTTTTCTATACAAAGGTAATGTAGTTGTATTGTCATCTTATGAACATGTAAGTGTTTTCAATGGGGCCCCTCAGGAAAGTATAACTTCAAATATAGTAGACTTTGTCCCCTTAGTTATTTAGTGAATTAATAGAGAATTTAATATTTTTACTTTTCTCCTCATTGTATTAAAATTGTATTTATTTGAGAGAGAGAAAGGAAGGGTGGAAAAGAGAAAGGGATTAGAGAGGACAATTTTACTAACTAAACATTTTTTAAATCTCTTGAAAACAATTTTTAGGGGGTTGTACAGATATTTAGAAAATTAAGAAATAAAGACGTGGATTTGGGTCCAGGAAGATGGCTCAGTTGATAAAGGGCTTGGTGCACAATTACGAGTTCCTGAGTTTAATCCTTAGCACCCGCAAAAGGCCAGGCATGGAAGATCCAATTATAGTTCCCAGTGCTGGAGAGGAAGAGACAGGAGAATACCTAGTGCTGGTTGGCTAACCAGTTAAATTAAATTGTTGAGTTCCAGGTTCATGAGGTTTTTTTTTTTATTTTATGTTTTCTGTACTTGATCATATGAGGTATAGTAGCCAAGATTAAACATTATTGTAGATTATAATAATCATTTCATTTTGTGAGAATTTTGTTCTTTTTTTAAATTTTTTTTATTTCCACTCATAAAAACTTAACAGGTACACCGGTCCCCTCCCTCCCTCCAACCTCCCACCGCCCTATGCCCCCCTCTCCTACCCCCTCCCTCCCCATCTCCCAGTGCCTCCCCCTCCCATTCCCCGGAGCATCCTTTAATGTGCATGCCAGACTCTCCTCTGGGTCCTCCTCTCCGATGACGTGCAAGGACCCAGTGGCATTTCCCAGACAGGTTCATGAATTTTGTCTCAAAAAACAAAACAAAAAACCACCCAGTGATTGATAAAGATACCTGATACCAACCTCTGACTTCCACATGCACACACACGTAATACATATAGACAAAAAGACAGTAGGTGATTTTATTATTTTTTTATTTTATATGTGATCTGTGGGACTCATTATGTAGTACAGACTTCCCTTTAATTCTTAGTCCTTTCTCATGCCTTTGCCTGCACATGTTCAAATTACAGAAAATTTTCATGAAAATCAATGCCTAGCTAGATTTGCTCTTTATCATTTCTTCACAAATGGTTTCAGGCTGTGACAAATGAGATGTATCTGCTTACAAAACATGTGCAGTAAGGGTAAAACTTCGGTGAACACAGAAGGTGCACCATTGAAATAGGGACCAGACACACTTGTGAAAGCAGCATGGTAGGTGGGAACACTGGAGGTGGATACATAGCAAGAACATGAAAGTGAAGAGATGCAGTTGTGAGTTTTAGAATTAAAGAAAGATAGAAAAAGAAAGATAGAAAGATAGAAAAAAATGGAGAATAGAGAATTAAATGGAAAGCTGTGTGTGTGTGTGTGTGTGTGTGTTAAACATTAGTTTTGGTGGAAATAGCTCTTCAGGTTTGTATTTTGTCTAATTTTTATTTGTAATTCTTGTAATTTAAACCCCCACTCCTTTGATGCAGAATTTATAGACGGTGCCAAATAATAACAACTTTACTATTTTATTGAATATAAAATGTGTTTGTATGCACCTTGGCGAATGTGTGGAGGTCAGAGAACAACTTTTAAGAATTAGTTCTTTCCTGCCTTGTTAAGTTGTTGTTTTGTTATTTCTGTCACCGTGTATACTCCAGGCCAGCCTTACCCATGATCTTCTGGGTGATTCTCCTACCTCTCCCTCTCCCTCCCCCTCCCCTAACACACACACACACACACACACACACACACACACACACACACACACACACAGTGTTAAGTATTATTGATGTTCCCATCACCCAGCTCTTTGTGGATTCCTTTCTTGATCTAGAATCTGCTTCTATTCTGTACTGCTTTTCCACACACACACACACACACACACACACACACACACACACAGTGTTACCATAGAAGTATTATTGATGTTCCCATCACCCAGCTCTTTGTGGATTCCTTTCTTGATCTAGAATCTGCTTCTATTCTGTACTGCTTTTCCATGGGGTTTGGTAGGTAGTAAATAGTATTCTCTCCAAAGACTGTAATTTTTCCTCTCTGTTTTGTTTTGTTTGGGAATAAACTCCCCAGTTTAATCCAGGTTGGCCTTGAACCTGAAATATTCCTGTCTCAGTCTTTCCAGTATTGGGACAACAACAGTTGGATAGATTTATTTTATTGGGAATATTTTGTTAGAACGAGTGGTTTGGCTCCCTGTATCTGCCTGAACTTATTTTTCAAGCATGAAACCATTTCGTCTTGGAGTTTTTAGGGGCAGATACAATTCAGGGTTTTTTTGTTTTTTTTTTTATTATACTTTTACATGTCTCGGTATTTAAAATTGAATTAGATAGCTTGGAGGGAAGTTAATTTACTTGTTTTGACATTTTAGTTACAGAAGAATGGTCTGAGAAAAAATGGTATTTTGAAAAATGGCTTGATCTGTGACTTCAAGTTCGGACCTTGGAAAAACAGCACTTTCAAACCCACAATTGAGAACGATGACACAGAGACAAGTAGCGACACCTCTGACGACGATGACGTGTGAAGGATTCCTGACAGCTTTAGAGATTTAGTGACACATCTCTCATACAGTTTGGGGTGAATTGTAAAAATGAAGAACTATAATTTATGTAGTGAAATGCCCCATTAGAAGATGATTTTTTTGGGGGACTTCAATAAGAAGAAAACCAAGAATGTTGTGTTGGGCTGTGTTGAACATTATTTCTTTGTAAAATGAATGTTGTAGAAATGAGGACTTTGGTTGATCCAACATTGACTTTCTTCATCACTGCAGCATTTCTCTGACTAGCAATGTGACGATGTAACAAATGAGATTTTCTCATTTAATAATAAAAAATTGTGTAATGTTTTGCAAAGCTTCTGTCTTAAAATGTTCAGGTCTTAAGAAAAAAAGGCAGCTTACAGTTTGCTTGCAGTCATACCTTATCTGGACAGTGGAAATCTCCAGGTCCACTTTGTGCCCCTCCCCACTCCACTCTTCCCCCAAAACAAAGCAAAACAAAGCAAAAAACAAAAAGGAAAATGTAGCATGTTGGCTAAAACTGGAGCAAAGTGCATTATAAAACAATAATTTCCAGAACTAAGCTGTTGTGCTAGTCACCTTTTCAAACATAAATTGCTCTTCAGCCATTATAGTGCAGTACTGGTTATAGGAGAGACTTGCCACACCTTCCAGTTCTTAAGAGGTGGTTTTCATAAGCTTTATTTGGTTATATTGTCAGATCAGGTTTTTCAGAGCTGATTGGAAAAGAGTTGTGGGAAAACTTATTTTGATAAATTATTACACATGCAGAAAAGCTGATCACTTTGACTGGATCTGTCCACAATATGGCAAATAAACTGGATTTTCAGAATATTGTTGTTCTCTGTAATGTTCAAGGTATCTGTCTCTAAGCATTTTCTTCATTCCTTAAGGTTATACTTTTTTTCCTTAAAAATGGTGGTTGCTTTTTGAGGTTAGAAAAAGAAAGCTAAGTCTTTTATTATCAAATGCACATAGCTGTTGAATGTTACCTATTTTCATTTGCACATTAATTCTAGAATCCATTCTGTTTTAATGATTGGAAGACTATTTTAGCTCTGTATATTATTTGTATTTTGATTTTCAAGCTTTGTTTACTCGTTTATTTTTAGCTTCTTTCATTCCACCCTCATACATAAGTATAAAATCTAATTGTAAAGACCCAGAAATGTTGGTTTTATGTCAAACTACTTTGAAGAGTTTATTGTTGGCTTTTAAATCTTTTCTCAGAAGGCTGCGTATTTTGTCTGTTTCCCTCCTAGTTCTCTGCCCAGACTTGTCAGCTTTCACTGGAAACTTGTTGTTGTTCCCATTGACCCTGGTGGTGATAGAGAAATTATACTAGAAAGAGCGTATTTGCAGTCCTGTAAAATGTTAGAGGATAATTTAGTGATTAAAAAAAGTATTAAATATATTCCACTTTTAAAAATAGACTTTATTAATGAGATTCGTCACAATTCGGTAAGTGGGTAATGTTAAATGTATTAGCTGCCCAAGGACTTGAAGCTGTCAGTGTCATATATTGAATTGTCTTTGAACTATGCTATTTGGTTACTAGACCAATGAAGTTTTTAAGTGCAAACCATATGGTAAAATAACTAGAAGGGACCTGAGAAATGTGGTTTACTCTTAAGACATACTTTTTGTTTTCTAATTCAGAAAAAAATAATTATTTTTGCTTTTTGGCATCTATATTCAGGCATTTATTTTTGCCTAAATTTTATTTAGGTAGTATTTAATGATTATTGTGCTTTCATGCATAATATTGGAATGTGTTCAACTTTTTTTTTTATATACATGGTAAAGTACAGTGGTACAGTTGTTCTGCCTATTTTTGGCATTCACAAACTTGTTTGTTAAGGGGATGGAAGCTGTACACATGTAATTTAAAAGAATGTTCAAAGTTAGCATAGTTTTAGCTTGTCTAATTAGTGGGCAGCTACTGATACGTTAGACCATATCATTGGGAAGGGAGCCCATAAAATAAAACAAAGTGGTTAAGTCGTAGGTGAACTTAGAATTAGGCACGGTGTTCTGAAAAAGAAAAAGCAATTGAGTGCTTCAAACTCACAATTTTCTCTGTCATTTTTAGGTGTACATTTCTATAAATTTTGATGTTTTCTTCATAAAATCACTACAACTAAGGTAGCGAACATTAGAACACACCTCAAGATTTCTTGGTACTTTGTAAATCCCTTAACTCCCTACCCCACATTTTTTGTATAAATTGTAATTAATGAACAAAATTTTATGGTAATGATTTAAAATAGTATTTCAAAAATTGTATCTTGCTTGACTTTAAGATAAGGATTAGAATAATTTTAATTTCCATAAATATTTCTATTGAACTTGAAATAAACATAGAAGTGTTAACTCAAAAATAATCAGATTGATTTAATAATGTTAGGTTTATATTAAGATTCAGGATGCTGAAGGGTTTTTTTTTAAACATTCTTTTTTTGCTAGTTATATGCACTGTTAGAGTATTATATATGCACTCATTTCATATTTGGATACATGCTTAGTGATTTCTTTGAGATTTAAAGAATGAAACTTAGCATCAGATTATTCTTGAGTGCTCTAAAATCTTAGAGATTGGAAAGGGATCCCACAAAACAGAAACTTTATAAAAGTTTCTCTAAGCTTTATTAGCAGTCAAAAAATAAATAAAAGTTGCAAGGTTTTTGTTTGTTTAAAAGTAAAATTAGTAAAGGTTTTTGTTTGAGTTTAAAAGTAAAATTAGTAAATTGCTTAGGTTATCACTGGTTGAGAATGGAATGTAATTATTTTGAGATACAATTTACAATTTAAAATACTTTAAGATTGTTAGCCATTCTGTTCTGCCAGTCCCCTTCCTCTTCCCAACTAACTCCAAATCTACTTAAATTATATTTGTTTTTTAAAATTTTTTTTGTGGTCCATTGAGTTCCATTGAGTTCCATTAGGGTTATTCATAGGAGTCTGAGGTACCTTTCCAGTGTTTGCATCATGAAGAAAATACTTTTCTCCCATCTTCAGTTGTCAAAATTCTTGGGTGAGACCCCATGAATTACTTGGTTCCATGATGGGGTGTTGGTAGGCCAAATTTGTGCAGGTTACACTGCAAGTGATGATTGCTGTATATTCTGTCTATTTAAATTGACTCCACACGCCCTTACAGGATATGTATTTTTATGAAAATACAATCTGGCACAGTGAAGTATCAGATGAATCATTTCAAGTCCTTAGGTATGTTGGAATGTTTCAGTGTGGCAGGGCTTCGACTAGTGATGCCCAGGAATGAAGACTTCTAGTAGTGGTTTCTAAAGTTCTTTACACATTGATGTCCCTGAGAATTCTCCCAAAATAAAGAAGCTGTCATTCCTGGAAGTAGTTACACTATACTGAGTTGTAGACTTTCAAAACCTTGCATCTCAACTATTGATAGTCATGCGAGAAACTGAAAATGGACCTGGCTTGATGCTTTTTTGCCCCTTATGAATTATGAACTTAATCCACGTATTCCGCTTTTCAGACATTATAGTCTGTTCCATAGGTTTATTGTGGGGATGAGAAGACTGTAATGTACCTGGCTTAAATCCCATTCTCAAATAGGCACACCGTAAATTTTAGCTGATAATTTTGCAATTAACCCACATTACCTGTAAGCCCATGTAGTACTTTTTATTACATTTTAGGGAAGTTTGAATTTTAGTAAGCTAGAGTAGCTCTCTGTCTCTCCATTTAGTAGACACTATACTTGGTTGTAAGCTGAGCTTGTTAATTTGATTTTACTTATTTTAAAATTAGAATTTGTTGAAGTGTCATTGGACTCTTAAGGTAAGTTACATTTCTGTGAACTTATTTCAAGGATCAGTCTTCATGCTTTGAAATACTGAAAAGAATATTGCCTCTGTTCATCTTACAACTTCATATCTAACGTGGAACTAAGGTATGCACTAATGAGGTAAGCTGAACTTGCTACCTCCGGTTTCTTAAGGCTTTTCCTCATCTTAGAGAAAAGATGAAGTCTGGAAGAGAATTGAGACAAGATGGAGAGGGCTCTTATCTTTAGTCACCTGCTTTCAATAAGCACTTCATCTCTTAAACCTGCCAGGTCTAGGTGATATAGATGTCTTAAGAAAATGAGACTGTAGATGGCAGCTCTTGTGAATGGCTTACCCTGTGGTATTTTCCCAAGAGACTATATACTTTAGTCTTGTCTGTCTCCCCCCTCCATCCTCCACTTTTGAGACTGTTGCATTGTCCAGAGCAGCTAACTAGGCACTCGTGCTTCAGCTCTCAGGAGCTGGGGTTATAAGCTGTGTGGTACCACATCAGCACCTTATTTTAATGGTTTCTCCACTAGAGAGAAGGAAAGCCAATCATCTGAAGGGACCAAGAAGTTTCCCTTTGAACATGGTGAGGTGAAAAATGTTATTTCATTTGGAGTCATAACTTTCTTCAATCTGAACTTAATATACCCACAGCGATGTTCATTTTTTAAAAATTACTGTGGAACTGTGGGGTTGTTGGATGATGTGGCTTAGTGGCAGAGGGTTCACCTAACATGCCTAAAAGCATGGGTTTAATCCCCTGCAACGCCTCCTCCCCCCAAAAAATGTCATTTGCACACTAGATAAAGCCTAGGTATAGGAAAGGTAGGGACCTGTTCTCAAAGGCTTTGTGCCATTTACTGAGCCAATGCAGTCTGCTTTAGCCCTGCAGTCTGCTATAGGTGTATTCAACTGTGCTTGTTAACATCACTGGGACAGCTGCAGAGAAGTAGATGCCCTCCTGTTCCAGTATGTATTTGCTGGTCCCAGTTCCAAGTCTTATTCCCCTGGAAATTTAAAGTGAGAGAAAGGGTTGTGGTATTTGATCTTTACACCATTCCCTGTGATTTTTCAGTCTTAATACTTTAAGAAAATATTTTTCCCATTTATAAATATGATTGTGCTGTCATAATGTCACAATGAGAGAAATGCAAATTTATATAGAGGTTTAAAGTGAAGATGGAAAAACTGGCAAAATACAGACTTCCCTGTTCTCCAAAAATGAGATGATTTCTTGGCTTTTGTGTTAGCCTTTGATGCGAAATTGCTTCATAGGGAATAAAATGGTACAGATATCCATGGCCGGGGAATATACTATCAAGTTTTCCTACGATGCATGTTCTGTTACGGGAGGGGTATAAGAGGTCTTACAGTTGCAGTCAGTGTATCTATATACATCTAAGCAGGGGCATCTATGCTGGAGGATCCATTAAGTGGATGGAGGCTATCTACTTAATCTGTTAGTAGATATGCACTTAGTCTGTTAAACTAGTGTTTATTGTGAAAAATTAGTGCTAGCTCACAAACAGTAAATGTGTACCAAAAAGGACTGAAAATAATCCAAAATCATTTTCTAGCAAACTTGGTACTTAAAAGACAAAAACTCAAACTAGATGTGCCAACACCACCATTTATTTTAAACTTAATGTTTGCCTACTTTTGGTGGAAATTAAAGCTTATTTTTCACTAAAATTGAGTGGGGTGTTTTCTTTTAACTATAGCAAATGACCAACAGAATAAAAGCTTTGGTGCCAGGGTTGGTATTCGAAGTTGTATGTACAAGGCATGAAGTTACAAGGATTTAAGTGTCTTGAGCGGATAAGAACTCAGCAAAAAGTGGCAATGAACTAATGCGTGAAGTACAGTCTAATAGAACCAAGCACATAGGCACAACTTCTCGGCTTTCCCTCATCCCCGCTTCCCTGCCTCCCCCCCCCCCCTTGCTCCCTTCTTTTTCCTGCTTTCTTTGACAGGTTTTGCTCTTGTAGTTCAGCCTGGCCTTGAATTGAGGATCCTGCCTCTACCTCCTGAGTACTGGGATATAAATAATGTACAGCTATGCCAACCTTTAGAGTTTTTTTCTGAGAAAGTAAAAGATCTGTGATGAGGGAAAGTGAAACCCAGAAACTGGATAGAAGCAGTTTGGCTTGTCCAGGTAAACTCGAGTCTCTATCGCAAATGATAGGAAACCACTCAAGGGGAGATGGAGTCCTATCACACCCAGAACCAGTCTTCCAGGTCCAACCTGGACAAGAAAGGCTATGATCCAGGATGAGCAGCAAATGTGAGAACCTCTGGTAGTTTTCGTCTAAATATGCTCAGTGATTTCTTTGGTAGTACTTCTTGGAGCCGCCACCCCCGTGTTAAGGTAAAGTTAAAGCCCGCCAGAGCAGGTCTTGTGCTGAGGTTCAAAGAATAGACAGACCTGTGCTGAAACATCCCAGTCTGCGCTATTACAGATGAGCTTCCACGTATGTACCACACAGGACACTAGTGTCTGTCAGGTAGGGCAAGCTTTCCGCATATGGACTGTTAAGTTCCATAACAATTTATGGTGGTTACTAGGTGCAAGAGGGAAAGGGTGTGTGTGGGCACACATACAACACTTGGAAAGTGGAAGCAGGAGAATCAGAAGAAAAGGTCTTCCTCAGCTGCATAACAAACTTGAGACCAGCCTGGGCCACTTGAAACTGTTCAACTGCAAGGAGCTGGGGGAGTGGAGGTGGGGAGGAGAGACGGGAGGAAAGATGTGGGGTGCTGGTTAGTTATAGAAGCCAGGTCATGAAGGATTTTCTTTACTGTTTTAACTAAGCTGATTGTATCCCATACACAGTAAGAAGCAACAAAAGATGTCAAAAGTGGAGTGCAGGACTTTGATGTGCTGTTATCTTTAAACTCTTTAAGTATATTGAACTTTTTTAAAGCTGCCGAGAAGGTAGGAGGGAAAATTGTGAATGCTTCTCACGTGGTGACTTCAGTGAAAAATGACTTCTGAACACTGGGATGGGGAGAGGTTGAGTATGGTAGTGGCCTGTATTAAAGACGTCTACCTAGCGTGCATCTGGCATACACGAAGCACCACCGCACCACATGATGTGCACATGACTGTAATCCCAGCACTTGGTTCTCCCAGCAGGAGAACCAGAAGTTGTTCAAGCTGTGTCCTTGGTTTCTTAGTTATTTTGAAACCAGTATGGGCTACGTGTGACCCTGTCTAAAAAACAAACAAAAAAAGCAAACAAAAAACTTGTCCAAGGCATCAGCATACCCTAGCACACAATGAGCTCATAAATATGAGGTTCTGAATAACCCCCCATCACTTCCCCATACCATAATGATACCAGGACCATAGTTTCCAGGAGACGAACAGTATCACAGAAAGTAAAAATTTAGAGGCAATATGCTTAGACAAGGGCAAACTGAGTCGCATTTACTGCCAGAATGACCAATAAGGGGGGTTGCTTCAAACCTGTTGTAGTGACTGGTACGTGCTGTGTAGATCTGACAGGTGTCACAGGTGAGGTGGCGTCTTCCTATAACCTAGCGATGGTACTGAACAGATTAAAATGCAAAATGCAGCTCCTGCAAACATCTCACATATCTAGAACTCACTGAGAATCTCCATTCTTGCAGTTCAGATGTGTGGAATTCAACTTAAGGCCGATGACTCCTTCACAGCTTCCCAGCATTCCCTGTGTGTGTAATTCTAGTGTTGAAAGACCTTCAGCTGAAGAGTCACATTTACTGAACTAATGAAACTATCCGGTTTAAGTTTTTTGGTATTGAACAAAGTAGACTTGTGTTAGCTTCAGCTGTCAACTGGGTACTTCAAAACCTTTGAGTTAAGCCTGTAAAAGATTCCCTTAATTTCATGGACAGATCCAACCCATTAGAGATGGGACCATTCCTGAAAGGTTGGATAAGATGGAGTAAGAGAGTGAACGGTTTTTGAAAGGCAAGCTAGAAAGCTGCCCCGTCTTGCTGTAGATAATGGTGTGGCCACTTCCGTCACTCCTGTTATTAACTCCTGCCATCATGATCAACTGAAACCTGCAATCACATATAAATAAAATCCCCTTGCTCCCCTAAGTTTGGCTTAGTTTGGCTTAGACATCATTTATAACAATAAAATAGGAAACCTTTTCCCTCCCTACACCCTCCATAGTTCCCTCTTGGCTACACTCACGAGACCTATCTACTATGAAGATTCTGATGTTGCACAAGCCTTGCGCTCGGAGTGAAAGCAATTCATATGTTCACTACACTTCCCAGGCCTCCATCCTGTGTGGACACGCCACTGCTCAACAAGGCTGGAACTTTGTCTAAGAATTTCCCATTTTCAGAACATTCATAAATCTTGTTTCAGTGTAATTTTTGGCATTAAATAGCTTTGGGATTGTTACCCCAAAGTTTTCTCATGTTTGGTTCATCTTGAGGCCTTTCTCCAGTAAAAATAGACCAGCTCTACCCCCTTTTTAGTAGTCTGGTACTGAAAGTCATTTCCAGTCTCCACAGAGGTCAAGAGAATTTTGATGTATATCATGATTTGAATGTGAGTTGTCTCCCTACAGTGTTTGCATCTTAGCTGATGCTGACATTTGTTCGGGAAGATTGTGGCAGCTTTAGGAGGTGGGACCTGCCTGGCTGGATGCATCCCTCAGGGGCAAGCTTTGAGGTTTGGTGGCCTGACCCTGTGTTTGCAGTTGGCTCTGGCTTTCTTTACCTTCATGATGACAACTTTGACTTGAACCCGCCTTCCAGCTTCTGCCACTGAGTCACGCCTTCTGCTATGTGATGCCCATCATAGAGGACTATATTGCCTATGAAACCATAAGCTGAATAAATCGCCTTTTCTACCCTAAGCTGTGTGTGAGTGTTGTCTCTGAGCAGCAGAAAGAGTCACTGTAACAAGGTATACATTCTTTTGCTCTTTGCGATGGACGCCTGGCCCATGTCACTGGAGTGGGGCTGCTTCTCTGCACTGTAGTGTTGTTGAAAGAATTGTTTCCACATGCCTACTTACACACAACTCTGCAAGCTCTGCGTTCCTTGGTATCTAGCCAGGTGTTACACGCATCACAGATATGAGCTGCGTGAGTCTGATGTGAGAGTTGTGGCATTTTATTTTTTTCAACAGAAACTCGGTATCCCCAAGGCGTCTCAGTGTCATGCCAGGGTCGCTTTAGAGTCCAGGTTTCTGAGCCTGATTCAGGACACACCCTTCCTCTCAGGCCAATGGTGCCCTCAACTCTGACACTGGCACCTTAGCACCGTGCCCTGGGGCTCTGTGGGCTAAGCAGGTACCCAGCTGATGGTGACTGTTAGTTTTCACCTTCCTATTGCTGAATGCATGGAGGGCCCAAGGTGGGGAACAAGGGGCTTATTATGAATTACAGTTCGTTAGCATGATGGGAGCATTCACACCAACTGGATACACCCGTCTATGGGAATCGCTGCAATAGTGACCTGTTAGTTTTCACCTTCCTATTGCTGAATGCATGGAGGGCCCAAGGTGGGGAACAAGGGGCTTATTATGAATTACAGTTCATTAGCATGATGGGAGCATTCACACCAACTGGATACACCCGTCTATGGGAATCGCTGCAATAGCGACATACTATTTTGCTTGCCAATCTTCTGGGCTGCAAAAATGCTGAACCAGTTCTCTCCATCTTATCCGCTTGTCCAGGAAATAATCTATCTGCTGTTCACTGGGTCTTCCCCACCTGCTTGCTCAGGATTATCTTAACTCTTCACACATGTGCTCAAGGGCTCAGTCTTTAGTTTTCAAGTTAACATCTATAATGAAGTGTCACAGTGACAAGTGTGTGTACTGAGATCTCTTCACTGGCCCTGGTGTAGGTCACCCAGTAGTGTTGTCTAGCCTCAGACCCACCTTCGTGCAGAAAAGACAACTGCTCATTTTGAACCTGACCCCACACTCCAGGGCCAGCAATTGTCTTAGTATTACTTATTTTCTCTTCTCTGTTCAAAGTAACTCATATTAAAAATGAAATAACTGCATGATTATTCAGCTTTAAACAAAATCCAATACTAACAAATGAGGAGACCCAAGCTTAAAATTATAGCCCTGTTTCAGGAAACATTCTTTGTTTCATCTGTATATCCATCTTTATACTTCTGGATTCTCTTTGTAGTCAGGCACATTCTCAACACTTCAAAATTTCCTTTTTTCCATATCCCCCTCCCCAAAAGCTTGATTTTTAATCCGTTCTTTAAGTTAGCATATAGAGTAATGGGAGTTCATTATAGCATATATATATTATAATTACACTTCGTTCTAGTTTATCTTTTTTATCTTTTCTACTAATTTCCCCATGCCTGTTGCCTTTTTTTTTTTTTTTTTTTAAATAGGGTCTTAGTATATATTCCAGGCTGACCTCAAACTCACGATCCTCCTGCCTTAGCCTCTGAAGTACTTAAGTTACAGGTATTTGCTAGCATGGTTGGCTTAACATACTTCTTTTGAAAAGGGATTTTGACATTTCTGCCCCCGTTCCTCCTTTGTGTTACTAGGAATTGAATCTAGGATTTCATTATGCTAAATGTCTTACCCCTTACAACTCAACTATATTCTAAGCTTGTTTTTTAGTTAGAGACAGAGTTTCCCTAGCCAAGCCAGTAATTAGCTTGATACATGACATTTGGGCTGGTATGCAGCTTAGTGACTGAGTCCTTAACTAACACTCATTTGACCCAGTTCCTCGATGCTCTATAAATATTCACTGAAGAAATCGGAAGAACTTTTATTTTTCCTTGAGACAAGGTCTCATGGAACTCTGACTGGTGTTGAACTTGGGATGTAGTTTGGATGACTTTGAACTCCCCACCCATCCTCCTGCCTCCCAAATGCTGGGATTGCAGGTGCGTACCTTGGGCCAAGAGATCAGTAGATTTTGAACTTCAGTTTTCAGCAAAGCACATGGTGCACATATGTTTAAAGCTTTGGTGCCCTCAAGTGGCATAATGTTGCAACGCTGCTTGGAAAAAAAAAAAAAAAAAAAAAAACCTGCAGGAATTTCTTAAGTCCCGAGCAGTTTGGACTTGGTGTGCCAATGTATTGATAAAACTGTTCTCCACCTTGAATTATCTTTCACATGTAAAATAGGTTATATGAATCCCATCCCCATTTCCTGCTCCATTCTGATGCAGGTCAAAATGGTGCTATTCATTATGAAAGAGTTTCTTGACCTTTCATTTTTCATTTTCTGAAAAAAAGTTGCATGGTTATTATTGATACAGTGACTCTTCTGATAAGAAATGTGAGTTATACTTGGCAGGGCTCTTGAGCTACCCCGGGCTCTTCATTCCAGTATAGAGAGTTAGCTTCAGCTAACAAAAGAAGGCCCTTGGGGTGCACTTATGAGGAATTATCTGGTTACAATGAGCGTGTAAGAGGCTGACGTGGGAAGACCCAGCCTGTAGTGGGTGGGACTATTCCCTGGGTGGGAAGATAAGACAGAGCAGCTAACATTTTGGTAAAGCGACAGGCTTTATAAAGCAACATTGGCCTTTGATTCTCCTGCTCCTGCCGTGGGAAAGGTGTGGCCTGTCTCCTAGTGACTCTCCTGCTATGAGGAACAGGAACTGGAAATCATGAACTGGTATAAAAAAAAAAACCCGTGTTTCCCTTGATTGTTGGGTGTAGAGAGCCACCTAGTAGAAAGTGGTGTATAAGATGCCAGCTGTTGAAAAGGAAATCTATTCCTTGGTTAAAAAGCTGAAGAAGAAGGCTGAGGGAAGTTAAAATCATGAGCTTTCCATGGAAAATGGAAGTACAGAAATGTTAGTCTAACACTGGCGCTTTCTGGAGTCCTTAAGAATTAAGGTCATAGGGCTGGAGAGATGGCTCAGGAATCAAGACTCTGCCTCCCAAGCTGAAGGACCTAAGTTCGGATCACAGATGTAAAACGCCAGGCAGAAATAGTGGTAGCCTGCACTTTTGGCCCAGTGAGAAATCTCAGAGCTAAAGCAAAAGGGAGGTACAGGTAATCTGGATAATTCCCTCTGCTGGGACACACAGTGCCCTTTGACACAGACGCACATACAAATACACAAACACACATACATAATAAATAAAAATTTAAAAAAAGAATTAAGGTCACAGCCTGAGGTCTTAAGATTTCTGTTTCTAGTGGAGATGTCTCATGCGCAGACTTCCCTGACGAGTGCTAGATATCAGGAATGTGATCTGGATTCTCAGGCTGGTCATCCCACAGATCAGAGATCCCTCACCCAGATTTGCATACTCTTCCCAGTCACCTGGTTATTCCCTGTGTGTATGTAAGATCTGGCTGACTGGACGTCAAATTTTCACAGTTCTCTGCCCTCTTCCCTCCCTCCCTCTTCCATTTTGGATCTCTCCACCTATTCCTGCCAACTATTCTTTCTGTCTCTGTGTGCCATTCATATTTCTTAGCCCAGGACAGCTTTACCAGTCATGGTATATTTAGAGATGTTTTAGAGAGAACTCCTGAGGGAAAGCTCCTCTCTATAATTTCAATTGTGTATTAAATTAAATTAAATAAGCAATGGGGATATGAAATTAAGTCACCTCTCTATGGATCTGCCTTTAAGAAGAGTTATTTTGTATCAGGATTGGTAATTATGATTTTTGAATTTTCTATATTTAACTTCCTTTTCTTGTTAGGCCTGTCTATAAAATAGATAAGCTTTTTTACTTTCTGAGTTTGTTGGTTCACTCACTTCTGAGAGAGAGAGAGAGAGAGAGAGAGAGAGAGAGAGAGAGAGAGAGAGAGATTATTCGAAGGGAAATCTTTGACGTGTGGGAATTTGATGAGTCTGAGGATGTGCTGTAGCTATCTGGAGCTTCTTTTGCATCACTTAACCACTCGATGGCCAAAACATTAGCCTCTCCACCCTCAAGACTCCACATTTGTTGTTAAACAACCACACACTGAAGACACCTGAACAACCTGTCTGAGCAGAACATGTACAGCCATCTATCTTGTCAGTGTCTTTGAATAACATACTATGAATAACTTACGTGCATTTGCGTAGCATTAGGCATTACAAGTGAAGCAGCATGAGGTGTCTGGTGAGTGAACGAGGGGAGAGGTGCTTGTTTCAGGTCTGGGCTATCCAGGCTCAGGGAGATGTGGTTCTGGAGATTCACCAAGTGACTGAAAGGAAAGAGTGGAAGAGTGAAAATTCTGTGACTTGGAGTCTAGTGAAGAGGTTCCCATTATGTGCATTTAATAGTGTGGCTACTATTTGAACTTGGTTTTGTTTTGAGACAGGATCTTATGCCGCCCAAGCTGGCCTTGCTGTCGCTATTATATATATATATATATATATATATATATATATATATATACACATACATGTATGTATGTAGTATGTATATATATATACATGTATGTATATATATACATGTATGTATATATGTGTATGTATGTATGTATACATGTATGTATATATATGTATATATATGTGTGTATGTATGTATGTATACATGTATGTATATATGTATGTATATATATGTGTGTATGTATGTATGTATGCATGTATATGAGACTGACCTCGAACTCCTGATCCTCTTACTTCTACTTCCCAAGTGCTGGGATTACAGGCATACCTTGAATGTCTTTTTTAAAAAAACTTTATTTATTGTGTGAGAGAGAGAGAGAAAACACTGTGTGTCCCTATGGAGGACCAAAGGTGACTTATGGAATCATCCTGGATTATTTCTATTTCCCTTTTGCTTTGTTCTGATATTTTCCAGACTCTGCCCACTAAGGCCCAAAGTACAGTTCACCATTTCTGCCTGGAATTTTTTATGTGGGACCTGGGATCTGAACCTTCTGCTTGGGAGGCAGAGTCTTAACTGCTGAGCCATCTCTCCAGCCCTCTTGAATGTTTTTGTTATTAACTGTTTTACAAAAATATGTGAAGAACCTACTCCATAACATATAGTCTATGCATACATCCCACATACCTCAGACCATCTCTACATTACTTACAATATCACTGCAATGCAAACACACATCAGTTATTGCCATATTGTATACTTAAAGAATCTTTGCTAGGCTATGGAGACATGGTCGATGAAGAAGGAGGCCCATTTTTCACAGAACCTCATAGTGATGAGACAGAAAGTGTGACAAGGCAGGCTTGTGAGCGATAGTTCATGACCTGAACATTCAGAACCAGAGAGAGACCTGTGTTTTGAGGAATAATTAGGTAGGATAGTGGAGGGAATGGTGCTTCAGGGGGACGAGTGCACCAATGAACCCGAAATGACGTGCATGGAGGAATAGTGAAAATCAAGAAATCTCGACACTCTAAACATTTGGGATGCTTTCCTAGAGCCAATGAGGTGCTTCTGAAGGATGTTTAATGGGCATTCTTGGGAGGACGTAAGTCACTGTCACCAGCGTGAGGACTGGAAACACCATCCCAGACATGCCCAGGTGACTCATCCTTCAAGGTGAAGAGGTTACAGTTACTCACCCTGTGTTTGGTGTGGATGGTTGTGCTATCTATTAGGATATGAAATCCGGAGACAGGTATGAATTTAAGGGGACGAAGGATAGTATTCAGCTCTGGCTGTAGAATATGACAAGTTCAAATGGCAGCGTCTAGAGGCACGTAATCGTGCAGATCTGGAAGTTGGATGAGGGGCACTAAGAGAAGCCAGCAATGTCAGAAAGGGAGTTGGCTCTGCAAGACATGAACACTATCAGCTGAGCTTCCTGTTTGTTGGCTTCTCATTTGAGTCCTTAATCAGGAACAGGGAAAACCCGCACAGGCGGCTGGGCATAGCTCCGTGGTAGAACAATTGCTTAGAATGTGCAAGTCTGGGGTTCCAACCCAGCATTGTGAAAATGAACAAACAAGCTATGACGGCAAACTCCATAGAAACTGGCCTGGTGGCATCTGTCCCAAGTCCTTGGGAAGCCGAAGTTGAAAGGCTACATAAGTATAAGAACTGAAGTCTGGCCTGAGCAACATAGTGAGAGACCTTGTCTCAAAATACAAGCTATCCCCCACAAAAGCCCAGTAGCACCCTTGGGACTGAGGGAACTGGCCTCATCATATCCACATAATGGCCAAGAGAGGGATGATCCTTTCTTGCCAGATCAACATGTCTGGTTAAGTATATTCAGGAGGCCCCCACCTTAATCAGCTCTCAGTATTTTATTCACCTATCCAAAGCTTGGTCCCATCCACCATGGGTTGGGCCTTCCCCATCAACTAAACAATCTCCTGCAGGTTTGCTTTGGGCTTAACTCAACTACTAATTCTCTACAAATGTGTCCAGAGCTGGGACCCTCAACCATGAAGTTGACACCTGTGCCTAACTCTCACAGTGACACAAACTAAAAGCCCAGCTACTAGGAAAGCTGGGCTACATGTCAAGGGGGAGCGAGAGAGAGAGGAAGAGAGGGGGAAGAGAGAGAGAGAGAGAGAGAGAGAGAGAGAGAGAGAGAGAGAGAGAGAGAGAGAGAAAGAGAGATTCTTCTCCTTAATATCATTAGTTGTAATTTGCCTTTATTATTGTGAGTTTTCAAGTGTGTCTTCCAGTTTCATGACTTGCACATTTTTAAAACATGTCCGATTTGAGGAAAAAGTCCATTGAGTGCATTTTCATATCAATGAACTGCCTGATTTTTGACATTCCAATTTTTCTTAGGCAGAGACTGATGCTGGGAAATCTGGAATGGTGACATGTATTAACTAGCTTGTCACCATTCTTGCTGACATGATGCATTGTAAATGAGGTGGCCTTTGTCTAAGCTAACATCCACAGTTAAAATCAGCAAGGCACTAATGGTGGGCGGAGGGAAGAGCCCATGCAAATGTGTTGGCTGGCAGGTGTGGACTGTAATGGACAAAAAGGCTAGAAAAGGTCTGACTCGTACCTAACCCAAGCTGAATGTATCTTTGATTCCATTGTCCTTCATCAGATCTCAAAAGTGTCTGTGGTTGTTTGATTGACACCTGAGAGGAAGAAGAGGATATTCTTGGGGCTGTGGCAGATGCTCATGGAAACCAGCATCCTGAAGCTTAAGTACAACTAGCTTTTTGGTGCACCAATTTCTAATGCAGGGGGCAAAGCAATACCTGGCTTCTGCCTCTGCTTCCTATGGTTTGTTCAGGTAGAGAGTTTCTGATGGAAGGTGGGAGGATGTAGCAAGCAGAAGATGCAGGGCACCACAAAACAGCAGGGCACTTCTAGCTTTATTCGAATTTCTTACTTTCTCTAAGGAAGACATCTTCCCATGGCTCAGATCTCTCCCCTCCACTTCCCTCCCCTCCCGTTCCTTCCTTTCCTTTTTGAAAAAAAAACTTACATTTTGAAATCTCTCTCTCTGTCTCTCTGTCTCTCTGTCTCTCTCTCCCTCTCCCAGAAGGCAACTTTCAGAAGTTGTTTCTCTTCATCCATGATGTGGGGTCTGGGCTCTGGGGACTGAAGCTAGGTTACTGGGTTTGGTGGTGTCGCAGTCCGTCTGCATGTTGCTGATAAATGACCATCAAACAGCTTACGGGAACAAGGGTTTATTTTCTTACGATTCCTGTTTACAGTTCTTAGTCCAGCTTGACGGGAGAGCATGCGTCAACACCAGGGCTGAGGGGACTGGCCAAGTATACAGAAGGATGCCAACTCTCTCAACCAGTTCTCTGTGATTTATCCAGGGCCTAATCCCACCCACCATGGGCTGGGTCTTCTCCATCAGCTAGACAATCTTCTTCAGGTTTGCTCTGGGCTTAACTCAACCATCAACTGTCTACAATTGTGCCCAGAGCTCAACCCCTCAACATTCAAGTTGACACCTGTGCTTAACTATGACAGTTGGTAAGCACCTTCACTACTGAACTATCTCAACAGAGAAAGGATTAGATGAGGAGATAAGACCTGTGCGTAATTAAGTCTTGGCTAAGCTGTGGTCTCAGTTACTATCACCTCTGCTCTGACTTTGTGAGGTGGGCTGAAGAAGCCCTTGTTGCTTGAGGGACAACAGGGAGATGAGTTCTGCTCCTGGAAGCAGATCTCCTCATGATGAGCTGTCTGCAGAACTCTGTCGTGCTGGGAAAGTGAGGTGATTGTAGTTTAGGGCAGTGACTGCAGACTCCAGGCACCTTTTCTGGGGGTCTAGAACAGCACATGCTCAAAGCAGGATGCCTCACTTAGTCTCCCCTTCATGCCTCTAGCCTCCAAGGCAGATGAGGGAGTTAGGTAGCACAGGATTTTAGACAGAGTGATTGACATGCCCCTAATGTGGGGACAAGCACGAGGGAGTTCCCCGCTATGTCACAACACTGCGCCTCACTGTTGTGTGAAACCTTCCGGGGGAGACGCCACTCTCCAGATAGGATTCTAAAGACAGACCAAAGTAGCGGTGCACCAAGTCTAAATCTGATAAACCAATGAGTTTGTTGGGGTTACTCAGGGAAGTGAGGGTGGGGATCTTTACAAGAGCATTTGTGACCCCCAAATGTTGCAGTTACTCCTCATGTGGCTGAATGAATGCAGTACCTAAGCAACTGAGGGGAGCGAGGGGTTAATCTTGCTTATGATTCTCAGCAATAGTCTGTTAGCACAGTAGGAGCATTCGTGACACGAGGGGTGCTGAGATGGGCACACGTTCCACCTCCTTGGTACGCCTGCAAAACACGGAACCAGCTGTCTCCTTCTCCACGAGCCCAGGGAATGGACCACCCACGATGAGATGGCTCTTCAGATAACCTCTCACAGGTTTGCGGTGCCTTTTCTTAACTAAATTATTCTTCATGGGTTGGAGAGATGGCTCAGGGGTTAAGACTCTGCTTCTGTAAGCAGAAAGTCCTGAGCTCGGATCCCAGGTCCCACGTACAAATGCCAGGCAGAAACAGCAACCGCCTGCACGGCAGACCTTGGTGGGCGGAAACTGGGAAATTCAAGCAAGAGGGAGGTAGAAGGGATCCAGGATGATTTAACAGTAATTACTTCTGGAGAGGTGGGGTTAGATGGGAGTGGAGAGATAATTGATAATTGTCTGTATATCAAGCTTTAATCACTCAAGTAGTGAACAGATACATTATATTTGTAAATAACTAAAGCTTTAGAACCAAAGATGACCTGCAAGTCTTATTACTGCCCTCGTTTCTACCCCTCCTTGTTTCATATTTACTATGTGACTATATGTGTGGACCTTTCTATAATGTGTCCTTATATTTTTCTATCCCAAAGGTTTTTCTTTTTGAGGGTCTGCAATACTGATTTTTTAAAAAAATTAATTTTGACAGTTTTATATGTAAATACAACACAATAGATGTATTTTCACCTCTTACTCTCCACTCCCATCCCTCCTCCTGTTCTGCTTCATGCTTTCTCCTTTGCAGCCAGGCTCCCTCCTACTCTCATGTCTTCTTGCATGTGTGGTTCATGGGGTTTCATCTGAAATGTCTGTACTGACAAGTGTCTGAGGACCCGCCAGGGCTTGGACGACTTCTCAGAGGGGAGATCGCAGAGTAGAGAAGTTCCCCTCTCCTGTCTGGCACAGACTCTCCATAGTGTCTCAGGAAGGTGTAGTGTGTCTTGTATCTTTCCCCTTCCTTGGTGAAAGAAGATGGGCCAAGCTTGTGGGAATGGATGTCGCTGCAGTGGGCTCTTGACCTCTGGAACTCACCTGACAAAGAAGAAAAGGTCGTGAATTCATTCCTAATTGGTGTTTCATTTATAAATCTAGCTACGGTTCAGCAGGTAAAAACATTTGCTGCCAAACCTGACAACTAAGTTCAATTCTTGGATCCCACATGGTGGAAGATAAAGAACCAACTCCCAGGTTTCCTCTGGTTTTTACACCTGCACTGTGGGGCTTCCTCTCTCTCTCTCTCTGTCTTTCACACACAGACTCTCTTTCTCTCACACACAATGTGATAATTAAATATTAAAACCTCTAAAAAAGATACTATGGAAATTTATATTTTAAAATTAAAAGTTTTGGGGGCTGAAGAGGTGGCTCAGGGGTTAAGCCTTTGCCTTGCAGGCGGAAGGTCTTGAGTTCAGATCCTAGACTCCAGGTATAGACACCCAGGCAGAAGCAGGGGTGGCCTGCGTTTCTGGTCCTGGTAGGGCGGAGCCTGTGAATCCTGGGGTAGAGTAAACAGGAGGGCAGTAAACAGGCTATGGTGGTTCCTGAGTTTATCCGTAAACACACGTACATACACATGCGCGCACACGCATACACACACAATTGAAAAAAAATTAAAAGTTTTTTTTTTTTTGGATAGAATCTTACTATGTAGCCCAGGCTGGTCTAAAACTCATGATTCTCTTGCCTTAGCTTCCCAAGTGATAGTAAGATTTAAATGCTTGTGCTATGCCTGGACACAGGGAATTGAAAACAAAGTGTAGCTTTTAAAGTAAGCATACATCACTGAGGCGATCCCAAACAAAGAGAATCCACAAAGAAACCCTGGAATTAGCTACACCAGCTAGATATGTAGGAGGTACCTGTGGATTTTATCTGCCCTCTGCATAGCAGGTCTGTCTATGCAGCTTCTGGAACTCTCCTGTCAAACAAGAAAATATTTTTTTTTTTAAAGCAGAAAAGAGATATTTATTTGGCTTACGGTTCCAGAGGAGAGATTTAGTCCATTATGGTAGGTGGCTAAAACTGGAGGTTGTTTAAATCACATCCGTTATAGAGTCTTGAGAGAGAGCAGAACTTCACACTGCTATAACAGTCTCCTGTTAGAAACAAAGTGGGCCCTGCTCGAGGCCCACCCTTGGGGCCTTGCCTTCCTCCAGAGAGGTTCCACCTCCCAAAGGTGCCATGGCCTTCCCAAAAATCAACACCCATGAGCCTGGGGGGACAACTCACATTCAAGCCATGATGACTGAAGACCATCAGTGGGTCCATATTGATGGTCATCCATAATATTTGTTATCTATTTGCCTGTGGCCTCTGCTGCTGCTAACTGAATATGGCTAACCTCAGTTTTTGGTTAGTTCTAACTTTTTTTTTTTTTTTTAATTCTGAACTTTTGTGACAGAAAATTTTTGGGTAAAGAATGTTGCACCTGGGGCTGGAGAGGTGGCTCAGGGGTTAAGCCTCCGCCTTGCAGGCAGAAGGTCCTGAGTTCAGATCCCAGATCCCACGTATAGACGCCAGGCGGAAGCGGGGGCGGCCTGTGCTTCTGGTCCTGGTAGGGCGGAGCCTGTGAATCCCGGGGCAGAAGGAGGTGGAGGCGTCCATGGTGGTTCTACATATACACAGACACACACACAACACACACAGACACACATGCGCACACACATACACACGCACATGCGCACAGTTGAATAATAAATAATAATAATAAAAATCAAAAAAAATGTTGCACCTACAATAAACAAATAATTTTCTAATCAGCAAAATCACCTTCAGGGTGGACATTTTTTCAAGAACCTAACCCATTGCTTGAGGGTAAAGGCACTTAACAGAAACATTCTCCCAGTATTTCCAAACCTATCTAATCTGTAATGCTTCACTTGATAGCCATGGGGCTGAGCCTACATAGTTGACATTTTTAACAGAGACTGCTTTTTTAAAATACACAGAGGAGGAATGATCTCCTTTTGATTTCAGTAAGGAACATACTTTACAATTAACTGTAGGAGTCCCCATAAGTCCCAGCGTGAGCTTTTGCTGTTGTCCTCTCCAGGTTCATCCTCTCAGTCAGGCAGGTTGACATGGGTACCAGGCATGGCAGCAGGTTCTAGCTTGGGAAGTTGCATGCAGCTCATGCAGTCTCTGCTATCCAAGCTCTAACCATGTCTCTAGGGGGGCCATGGCTTGGATATTCATTCAAGGGCCATAAGCGCCTAGAACGTGGTTCTGTTGATGGAGCACTACTGAGATATGAACTGAAGAAATCACTTAAGCAATATAATTATTAAAAGAATAATTCCTCCTATAATAGCATCCTTCTATTCCTTGAATAGTAAGATTGTCAAACAAGAAAATATTACAAATTCATCTCTACTTGGTGTTGTGTTGATAAATCTAGCATCAGAGATGCACATCTCTGAGCTATGTGAGAATACTGGCTGGGGAAAGAATTCATAGAGACGGGAATGACAAGGGGTGGATGTACAACGGAATATATTTGCAGAGTTTAATGAGGCCCCCCTAATTCTATTGGCTTAATGAATTGATTAGCCTCAGTGGGCTCCCAGCTGAGACGCACCAGCATTTTCTCAAGCGCGTCGCTGGCCAGCAGAGGGAGCCAAAGAGCTCTCCACGCTGCCTGGCGGGAGCAGCACAGGCAGTGACGTTGGGACGCTGCATCCGCGGGGAAGTGTCACGGTTCTCACTTTCTGAGGGAAATAGGTTCACTTACTCATGCAGTAACAACGGGCATCTTGCTACAATACCAAAGCTTCACAAGGAAAAGCGTTCTGTGTATAAAAACAGGAAGAAGTGCACAGGATGGCTTGGCTCTCCATCCCGTCCTTCTTTCGGGACCCATCCCCAAAGCGGGCCGATGAACGTGGGTGGAGACAGGAGGGTCCCTGGGTTTACTGGCTGCAAGCGCAGTTGCAGGTTCAGCAAGAGGCCCTGACTCAAGGGAATGAGGTCCTGTGGTCTCCATGTGAATGCATGGATACATATACACATGCGCTTATAACTCTCTCTCTCTCTCTTTCTCTCTCTCTCATCTCATTGGTCTTCCCATGCCGTCTGGTGTGGAAGCCACAGGAGCAACTGAGACGCTCTTGAGTAGTGAATTGTCCTGCCCTCAGATTGCTGGTCACCCGAGGACAACTGTCTGACCTTGTCTTTCAACGTCTTCCTACCTCGTGTGCGACCTCCATTTAATATGTGGCGCCTGGAGGAGAGGCAGGAAGAACATCTTTTTGCTAAGTAACTGCCAAGTATGCATCAAATTAAAAATTATTTTCAAACTGATACATAAATTATTCTTATTTAAGGGTACCATTTGATGTTTTGACACATACGCCCATTATGTGATGTCCAATGAGAATAAACAGATCTGTTTTCTCACACACTTGTTATTTTAGTTTTAATATATATTTGAGAGAGAGAAAGGGGAGAGTGAACAAGAGAGCGAGAGAGAGAAAGTGTGCATGTCATAGCACACAGGCAGATGTCAGAGAAAAGCTTTCAGAAGTTGGCTCTCTCTTCCTACTGTGTGGGTTTCTAGGAATGGAATTAGAACACCAGGTTTGCGAGCAGTCCCTTCAGTCCCTGGACCCTCTTGTTATTTCGCCTTGGTGAAAAGATTCAATTTTATTCTAGCTTGTTTTTTTTAATATTTTTCTATTTTTTAATTTATTATTTATTCAATTGTGTGTGTGTGTGTGTGTGTGTGTGTGTGTGCGCGCGCGGTGTGTATGTGTGTGTGTGTGTGTATGTGTAGAACCACGGGCGAATTTGGGGACCACCATGGGCCGCCTCCACCTCCTCCTTGTTTACTCTGCCTGGGGATTCACAGGCTCCGCCCTACCAGGACCAGAAACGCAGGCCACCCTGCTTCCGCAGGTGTCTATACCTGGGGTCTAGGATCCGAACTCAGGACCTTCCGCCTGCAAGGCAGACAAGCTTAACCCCTGAGCCACCTCTCCAGCCCCTAGCTTGCTTTTGAAATATATGTGACATTGCTTTTATCTGCACTTATCCAACTATGCATGCCACAATTTGATAAAAATATCCATGTCTAGCCAAGCATGACGGTGAATGCTTATAATTTCAACATTTGGGAATTGGAGGTAGGAGAATTGTGAGTTCAAGACTAGTCTGAACACAAAGCAAGGCCAGTCTCGAGGCACATCAGCAGCTATAATAAATCTTGAGATTTAATCTAAATACTATATTTATTTGTGTGTGTGTGTGTGTGTGTGTATCAGAGGGGACTGTGCACCTGTGGAGCCCGAGGGTGACTTTGCAAATCATCTTGGATTTGCTTCTACCTCCTCTTTGCTTTACTCTGAAGTTTCCCAGTCTCTGCCTTCCTGGGTCAGAAGTACAGGCCGCTGTCATTTTTGCTGGGCGTTTTCACATGGGAACTCGGATCTGAACTCAGAATCTTCTGCTTTCGAGGCAAAGGCTTCCCCTCTGAGTCATCTCTCTGACCCCAAGATTTAGTCTAATGCTGTAATGATAGTCAAGAAAGAATTAACTTCACTTCTGACAGACTGCAAGGGAGAGGAAAGGGATGCTAATTTACTTTTGTTAAATTCCCTTATAATAAAAAGTGAACACTAGAGGGCAGCAAAACACTGTCCAGACGGGGTCTGCACTAAATTCAGTTGGGCCCACACAGTATTTTCTGGAAAAACTATTTGTTAAATATCTTTTTGCAAAATGCTGCCCGGGCACTTCTCCCTGAGAGACAGCTCCAATCCTGTGCTCACTTTGCTTTTCAATGCCTTCCTCCACACTCTCTCCCATACCCTTATCTTCTCAGAAGCACACTCAGATTCTAGGGTCAGAACATTTCCAAACCTGTGTCCCTGAGAACTCCTCTCAGTTCCTTCCCAAAGAATGTTTCAGACTTTGAGGACATGTCATGTTTTCTGTGGAGAGACAGTCTCAGGCATGTGTTTAGAGAGAGACAAAGGGGAGCTGGAGGTCTCTACCCTTCGGGTTCTCAGCTAATGTAGATTCTACCAAGCCCCTCTTCCTCTGTTGGGTAAGCCCTATTCATACGGACATGCTCAGAGCAACAGCCCTTCAGAGCTTGAGGGGTGGATGTTTTGTATAGTTGAAAGCTAAATTTTGTTTGGCTCATGTTTTATTCTAAACCTGCTTCTTTTGCTTGTTCTGGGAATGATAACCCAGAATATCTTTGCAACTAACTTCCCATATTCCGTCCAAGTTGGGGGAAGAAAAGAAAGCATACCACTATTTATTTGGCTGTATAAGGTGTTCAAATATAGTTGTTACTGGCAGCGAGTGGAGCTTTTTATCTAGAACTCACATGGCTTCGGTGCTGTTTTCTTATAAGAACATCCAATGGAGGTGCCACAAGCGCCCGGAGTACTGAGTTCTGGCATCATTCTCCCATGAGCTGTGTGGCTCTGAGTGGGTCACATACCCTGTTTCCTTATAAAATGAACTTGGTCTACATAGTGGCTCCTCATCAAAGCTGTACTTCTGAATTTGATTTGAAGCAAGTAAATCCAAGCTTTGTCTTCTCCTACAGAGAAGATGGTACCTGGTATGGATTATGCTGTTGGGGCAGGGGAGAAGGGGATTTGAATTTGCTTCCCAGAACATGGATATTCTCGCTAGATCATTGCTAGTATTCCTTCTGGCCATCCATCCATCCACCATCCATCCATCATCCATGTATTATTCATCCATCCATCCATCCACTCACCTACCCACCTATCCATCAATCATCCAGCCATCATCCATGTACCATCCATCCATCCATCCATCCATCCATCCATCCATCCATCCATCCGTCTATCCATCCATCCATCATCCATCCATCTATCCATCCATCTATCCCTCCGTCAACCTACTCACCAAAACTTACAAAAAAATGCTGCAGGTTTTTTAAGTCCATTTTGAATTCTGAAACAGTAAAAATTTCCAAGAACATTATAGACTAGTGTACACACACACACACACACACACACACACACACACACAATATATTAATAGGAATTTGATTAGGTTACATTGACGTCATTACTTATTTTCTACATTTTAGTGACCTGACTGTATTTGACAAAGCAGACCCCTCTGACACATGAGCTCAGAAGTGGGTGAAACTGACTCAAGTGGCTGACTCAGGTGTTCTGGAAAGAATGCAAAGTTCTAATGCCAGCACTTGTCACCAGCTGTGGGACGGTCCTGGAGAGGGGGATTAGCTAGATGTTGTGTTGTCGCTTCTTTGCTCACTGATGCTTTTCAAGGGGATTATAAAAGTCCATGGCTTGTTTCTGGGGATGAAGATTAGGATTCAGTGAAGTAATGTGTACACAAGACTTTACTCCTTGCCAAGAGCCATGCAACTTAACAATGGCTTGTGACCATCACTAAGGCATCCAGCAGGCCCAGGGAGCTGTCCTCACAGCTGGGAGCGAAGGTGGCCGTAGACTGAACTGGTTTGGGTTTGTCCACGGTGAGCCATCTCGGTGGGTTTTCTCTTTCGCTTTCCACGAGCTGCCATGGTTCCTGCCTCCTGTGCTCCATCTCATCCAAAGCTCCGGTCATGCAGCACTCAACTCGCCCCCTAGAAACTTCACCCCGTGATTAGAGGAGCCCCAGCAGAATCTTTCCCCACCACGGTGTTTACTTTCTCTGCAAATGGAAGGCCTCATGGTAAACTGTGGCTTCGCAGATGCAGAAGGTCCACCACAGTTTATTTGGGATTGGCTTTCTAAGAAAACACAGGGGAGAGGGAGGGGGTGGGGAGAGCTCAGAAGTGTTGACTTCAGTGTGCCCTTGCTCGGTGGTCCTGGCCTATGCCAGCACACTCCTGTTGGGGGTTCATATAGGCCTTTCCTTCTTCATACATTCAGAGTGCTTCTCTCTAGCTTCTTCCTTCCTTCCTTCTTAAAAAAAACAAACTATGTATTGTGTGTGTGTGTGTGTGTGTCTGTCTGTCTGTCTGTCTGTCTATCTTTGGGATAGTAGCCATTGGGCAGAATCCTTTTTTTTGGTTTTAAGAAAAATGTTTATTCTTTGATACATTCATATATAAATAAGTGAATTTGTGTTTTCTCTCCCTTTACCATCCATTCCCATCCCCGGGCCTTTCCAACCATTCTTCCTCCTACATTCATATGTTTTTGCATGTGTGGCCCACTGGGTTTCATGTGGGATGTCTGTACTGGTGTCTGAGTCCTGGCTGGGGACTCAGTGGGAAATCACTAGGAAAGAAGCCCCCTTCTGTCTGGCATAGCCCTCCATAGTCTTTCGGGGAGCTGTGTTATTACTTGAGATCTTACGGGAGGAGTTTCAAGCCACTGGCCTCTTGCCGTCTCATTAGCTACTTGCCTTTCCTTACAGGATTCATTAGATGACCCATGTGTTGAAACCACACATGTTGGCGTTTTGCTTTTTTATGTTTCTTTATGGGTTGCTTGCAGTTTTGTCTGGCAAAAGAGAATCTATTGAGCCAATCTGTTTATCTGCTTTTTATTTCTGGCTCTTCTTTTTCTTTCTTAGTTAAAATATACAATTTTTTTAGACTCACGGTATGGTAGAAGGATGTTTACCTTTGAAATAAACTGGTTTGCTTAAGTGAAGAAATGACAAGGGCTCATTTCACCCGAGTACCTTTTCTTTAGAACCTAAATGTCTTTTAGACTCAGAGCCTCAGGCTTTTGAGTTAGTGTGGATTGTCTTGGGTCTGGCAACAGTTCAGGTTCTGACAGGCTCTCAAGGCAGGATCTATAAGTGAGATGTTTTAAAGCAGCCAATGAATCATTTTTATCAAATCAACAGTAAGATGAAAAAGTATCTGCTATTCTATCAGAACTTGGTCTCAAGACACATTGGACTTTGTGTGTGTGTGTGTGTGTGTGTGTGTGTGTGTGTGTGTGTGTAAATAGAAATGATGGTATGAAAAGTTTCTGCTTGTATTGTGAATTCTATTTTTCTATTGACTTATGTGTTGTTTGATACGTTTAACCCAGTGCTATGACCTGAGCACAGTATAAAGGCTGTATATTACAGTGTTAGGACACATTCAGTCCTTTGCCTCTCTCTGTCCCTAAGTAAACAAAGAACAACAGCATTTACAGGCAACTCCCAAATACCTTATACAGTGTCGGGCTCCCTTTGCACATGAGTCACAAAGCTGCACCAGTAATAAGATCTCACCTGTCACAAATTTGCGTGTCCCCTGCAAACGCTGGTGGCCGGTTGCTTCACCTCAACACCTGCCAGGTTAAAGGTGTTCCTAGGACTCGTCACCCTTCCTGAATTGCTGGCTGACTGTTCTTTTCCTTCAAGGCCCAGCTGAGCAACTGCAAAGCCATGTTCCTTGCCTTGGGGACCGCTGCATTGCCAGATCTGAGCTGTTCTCTGTCCCAAGCATGCCAAAGCTATAGTTCCTTCCTCTTCTGCCAGAAGACCACCTCAGTGAAGGACCTGAGTCCTGGGGCCTGTCGGCCCCCTTCTGTCTTCCTCGATGATGTGTTGACCTCCTCATTCAGGTGCTAGGAACCAAGTCTGGTAGGCCCTCTCCCGCTGTCTCGGGTTCCTCAGACTTATATGAATGTGGATGATGGCTAATTAGTTTTTCTTTTTGAGTAGTGAACTGGTGCAGGATTTGTGCTTCACAGTAGGCCTGAAGGAATGATTTAAACATTTGCCTCGCTCCAGTTGCATTGGCTATAAAAGGATTTGTTCAAAAGGAATAAATGTCCCTTTTCAGCTCTTCAGGCAATATGTCTGTCACAGTGTGTGCTGTGGCAGAGCGGCTTTTAGGACTATGCGTCACTGTAAAGGGAAATCACTCTCTGCTGTCCCTGGTCTTCTGTGAAACATGTGCTATTTTTCCTCTATATATCTCTCGTCTACTCCCTTCTATACCCCAATCCTTTATTTTTTAAATAAATTCAGTAAGTTTAAATTTTTATGTACATGGTCCTTGTCTTCCTTGTTCCCATCCCTTCTTCTCCCTTCCTTCTACTCTCATACCATCCCACCCTTCCTTCTCTCCCTATGTGGGTCTAGTCTACTCCCTCCTATTTTCCTGTCCTTTGGTTCTATGGGTCCTGAGTTCACTCTATATCATTTGTTCTTATGGGGTTCAGGCCTCTGAGGCAGATTGAGGCCCTTCCTTGGGAGGCCTGCTGGTATGGGTACTCCCCTACCTGACCCTTTGCCCCTAAGAAGCGCACTACCTGAAGCTCTTTCTCCTGAGATCTGCGCAAGTCCACGGGGGCATGCTGACATGCCCACCACTGTGCTGGTCTGATGAGTTCAAGTTGCCCTATCTGGAGTGGCGTGACTTGTCCAGCAAGGGAACTTTCCATCTTTAAGCTCTTCCAGTCTCCCCGCCCCCTCTTCTGCAAAGTTCCTGAGACTCTGGATGGGGAGAGATTTGGCTGGTTCCAGGTCATCATTGTAGGGTTGCTGGTGTTCTGGATTCAGGTTGTCCGTTGGTGTCCATTTTGCTATTCTTGCCCTGCACAAGGCTGCATCGTATCTGTCGAGATCCTCTCCTATCCACAGTACAGACACTGTTAAAGAGAGGCCCTTATATAAGAGAAGGCTTGAAGGAGAGGGAGGATCAGGAGTAGGGCACAGTAGTGGGTGGGGTCATTATGAGGGCTTGGAATTAGGTTCCACTTACAAGGGAGAACATGCGACATCTGATTTTCTGTGCTTGGGATACTTCGCTCAGGTGCACTGGTTCCTGTCAATGACATGTATCTGAGCATTTGCTAAAGTAAGAACAGTGTGGCATAACTGGGATGAGTCTGTATGGCTTTTCTGTCTTTTTCACATCATTGGTAAAACTGCTTTGCGTTGGTCTCTTTGAATGCAGTAAACATCAAGTTTCAAAATCTGTCCTGGAAATCTTACCATTTGGAATCCCTGAGTGTGTATGTATTTTGCCATTTGTACTGATTATTTGCATTATACTGCTTATATTTTACTGTAACTATATAAACATATATATATATATATATATTTTTTTTTTTTTCTCTAGTAGTGTCTTGCTTAGCCTAGGCAGGCCTAAAACATGCAGCCCAGGCTGGCCTTGAGCTTGCAATTTTTCTTCCTCTGCCTTTGCAGGTTCTAGAACATGAGCCTGTAGAGCCACACTCATGAGGCCTGATTCTATTTTACTCAATGTAATATGCCGGATTTGAAAATTTTAACTTGTGGGAATAATTTGAGGCTCCATATGCTATCTTTCCTCAGAGTGGATTTTGTTTGGCGTTTGCTAGGTGCCTGGAGGTGTCTGGAGGTAAAATCTAGAGCTGTGTCAGTTGCTTTGCAGAACTGAGACTGGCAAGCAGGTGGTATAGGAGAGAGCAGGTTAAGCTTTCTGTCTTTCTAGGATTCAGTCCTTAGGAAGCCAGCCGTGAACACTGGCAGCTTCACTGGAGACTGCTTTTAGAAGTCAAGATGGCACTTTCCCCTGTTATCCCCATAAATTGTTGGACGTCCTTCCCTGTTTCTTGCCTGCCTCTTCGGGACTATGACGGCCCCATATGTGGGTCCCATCTCTCTGAATTTCCAGTTTTTACTACATCATCTCCATGTCATTTCTCATTCTTTCTGTCGCTATTTAATCCTTTGCTGAAAATACTTTTGTATATTTCACCTGACGGTTATGCGCTGTCTTCAGCAGGAGTTGGTTTGCATGAACTGGTCTGCCTTTAATAGAAGAGCATTTAGGAGCCGATCTTGAAGGCTCGTTGGTATCGGGATCCCAAGAGACAATTTCCCAACTTTTCTCCTAAGTCCAGCACAGGTCAGCTCTGAGCCCCTCTAGTGTTGCAGACCCTTGCGCAACACAGACAAGGCGTCATTTGGGGACCAGTAGTCTTGGGACCTGTATGTACACCCAGGCCTAGCAGTGCACTTAGCAATACACGATGATGGACTTATTATGCGGTCCAAGTCTCCATCCTCTGAATGGTGTGGAAAGGACTTGGTGGTTCAGAAGGAGCAGCGAAACCACCCAGAACGCAGCTGGAGCTCAGCCGAGCAAGCCCATCTCTCCCATTGCCTCGTGCCATAGGCTGTGTGGACGGCTTCATCGCCGGTGAACTTCCACATCGGCCTCTTTCACTGGTTTTCCAGCTTTCTTGTGCCAGCGACTTACGGGAGAGCTTGCTAGGGCGAGGACTGTGGGTCCTGCCTGGAGTTCCAATTCAGGAGTTTTGCGCTAGAATTTGCATTTCTTACAATTTCCACATGATGCTGCTGGTTTGAGGATCACACTTGGAAAATCCTCAGTCTAGACCGGAGTCTTGAAGGTGGAAAACTGTAACTTGACTTCTTGCTTTTTCTTGCTAACCAGCTGCTTGGTGCTGTGAACTGGGCTTATGTATAATAATAGTTGCAGTTCTAGTATTAGGTTTCCCCCCTTCCTTCCTCCCCCCTCCCTCCCTCCTTTTCTTTTTATTTATTTATGTGTATGCACATATGCCACCCTGTGTGTGTGTGTGTGTGTGTGTGTGTGTGTGTGTGTATGTGTTGGGGAGATGGGAGGGAAACCGGACAAGTGACGTGTTTCTATGGCACTTGCTGGCTGGGTCTATGTGATTTCTTCCACATTCACAGTTCTATGTTCTCCTGCACTTAGTGGGGCCTCCTGTCTGGAGACCCACTGTGCAGTCAGACATTAGGGTGTTCATGAGTACAGACCTTTCAGTTTAGTTTTGTTCAAGAAATGGCCGACCACCTGCACCCTGCAGACATCTTCAGTGGAAGCAGAGAAAGAAAGGGAAGGCCGGTGTCCTTTCACCCTCCGGAGAGGAAGGGCACTGCGGCAGGGTGCTCGAGGGCAAGAATAGATGAGTAAATTTCGATCCCTCAAGTACAAATGGGGATATTTTATTAAACTGATAAGAGCAGATACTACACTTGATCATAGCCAAAAGGCCCAGAAGCAATGCAAATTGGGATATTTTAAAGAATAAAAGGAGATACTAAAAAAAAAAATTGCACTGGGGCAACAAGATGGCTCAGTGGGTAAAGATGCTTGCCGCACAAGCCTCATGACCCAGTTTCGATCCCTGGAACCCATACAAAGGTGGAAAGAAGGAACCAAGTCCAGAGTGGCCTTCTGATCTCTGCGTGGACACCATAGTTTGCCTCCCCTTCCTCCTAAGCATCCTCCCCTCCCATCATACACATATGTACACAATAATGTGAAAGAATACAATTTAAAAAATTATAGTGGGAGCATGGAAAGGAGGTTTGGGGTCTCCTTATTTTTTATAAAGGGCTATGAGAGCGACAGGAACAGGCTACCCAGTGCAGCCCAGTCTGGCCAGTAAGTAGGTTGTGGGCGGGGCTTCGAGGAGAACTTCAAAAGATTTGCTCAGCTGCTGGTGTGCTTAATTTGAACCTCAAAGTCTTCATTTTTATAGTTTAAATCAGGAATCCTTGGGGTGGGGCGGAAAGCAATGATTTCCTCGAATGATCCTACGGGTGGTATGTAAGGTCCGATGACCCGGTAGTATCTAAGAGGAAGCTTCCAAATGTAGTGCTTAGGGTGACCTCTGCAGACGGTCTTAGCTTAGTCTTCACGTTTGTAGAGACAATAAGTCATTATGCCACTCCTCAAAAACGCAAATGCCAGTTGATTCTCTCAGAACTGTTAGAAACAGACAAAAGCAGCTCTCCATCTCCTCTCTCTCTCTCTTTCTCTCTCTCTCCCCCTTCTCTTGTTTTGTAAGCGGGGCCTATGTGTGAATCAAGGTTGTGACAAAGTCAATTCCAGGCTTCAGGATAACTATTCTAGTATGCGCCTTGATATTTAGACCAAGTTAGCTTCTTTTCCTTGGAGCTCAATGACGTCTCTGTGTCTTCGGCGTCCCTCACTGGCCCTGCCTGGACCTTGCCCTCACGCTGGGTTTCTTCTCTAATTGTCTCGCCTGCAGCACCACCTCACCTGCCTCAGGCACGGTCTCATGGCAACATGATTGCTTCGCCATGGCTCATATTTTGCTACTATCTTGGGTGCAGTATGCTGTAAATAAGGACATTTACAGTCCCTGGGAGATGTTGAAATTGTCCCAAAATAGCAGGCATGCAAACTCTTTGCCTGATGAGCTGCTTCTTATTAAAACATATGGTTTAAGAAATGAGTTGCCAATTTTATGTTTCCATGATACTGTATGGTCTTGCATAATGAGGCAAATTACAGAATAATGGTGTTTATCAAGTAGGGAAATCTCTACATTACAGAAGCAGTTCATAAGTTTTAACTGAGAATTTAAAGGTTTTTTTCCATTATGTCCTCTCAGTATCTTTGCTCCGGTAAACATGGAACTACGTTTGTTCTCCTTGTTAGATCAGAACATGGTCTACTTGACCTTGCAGTACAAAATGCCTCAGAGAGCAAGCAACGTGGAAATGGAAGATTTTCCTTTCAAAGTTTTTGTACTAAAAGTACAATGTCTGGCTGTTACGGGCTGAGTTATGTCTCTGGGAAAGACATGTGGAATTTCTGATTCCTAGTACCTCAGACTGGAAGAAGGTTGATTTGGGTTATACTGGTGTAATGGTGCATCTCAAATGTCCATGCAACACAATCTAGCATCTCCTGGAAGAAGGGTCTCTAAGCCAGCTTGATGAAGATTAGCTTGGCTAAGAGTCACCTTTCCAGCGGGTGGAAGCGTGCCCTGGGCAGGCAGGCAGCACTGCAGGAAGGTGAGGAACGTGAGCCGGCCGCCCTTCCTGGGTCAGGCCTCTCTGCTGTTGCTATGGCAATGATGTGACCAGTTCTCTCCTGCTCCTGATGTGGCGACTTCTTTGTCATGATGCACCGTCACCTGAACTTGTGAACCCATCGAATCCTTTCTCCCCTGAATTGTTTCAGTCAGGCATTACAACGCAGCAGTATGCAATGAAATGGAAGGACCAAAGTACTTGGGGCCTCAAATCCAGTGTAGCTGATGTCCTTACGTGAGCATGGCTGCACAGATGCACAGGGAAAATGAGGTGGAAAGTAGTAGATTGGTATGCTACATCTGCATGCCAAGGAACACCACATGTTGCCAGTAAAGCAGGAGCTCAGGAGAGGCAAGGTGGGATTCTCCTCACCTCTCAGTGGGACCACGACTCTGCCTACGTCTTCTCAGGTTTTCAGCCTCCAGAACCGTGAGACAATACAATTCTATTGTTTTGCTGTGATAGCCTCGGAACACGAACAGCAAATGGTGTCTGGTGCTGCAATCAGATACTTTGCTCACAGATATCAGTGCAAGTGATCTGGAAGGTATAATGTGGAATGGTGGAAGGAGAGTTGGATAAGAAGGCAGGACAGCTATCTCTACCTTGCAGGATCCTCTGCCTGGAATATTCTAAACTTTCATTGTAGTAGCTTCCATTGCTCAGTGGCTTTCTTACCACCCTATCCTCTTGATTTCAGTCCTTTTGCTGATAGGTGCAGGAATGAGCAGGTACTTATGATTTTGATGTGGTTAATTCCAACAGTGGTGCATAAAGTCAAACAGTCCCAAACACTCCTTTTGACTGGACATAATGTTGCTGGGAGAGAAAACTCTGTCTCTGTCATGGATGTTGCCAGGCTTGGAACTGTAGCAGTCGTGGATGTATTTGTTTTCCTCCAATGGAGGGGGCCATCTACAGTGAGTGATCTTTAGAAGCTCATGTTCTAGAGTCCCTGCGTCTCCTGTCCAGCCCTTGCTTCTGGATCTAGTCCAGGCTTTTGGCTACAGGACTCATCCTATTCAGTTATGTTTGAGGGAGTTTGAATCCTCCCCGCCATTTCTAGCAGTTGAACCCCAGTACAAATCCTCTGTGGACCCCCCCTCTCCTTCTCTAGGTAAGACTTTATTTTTGCTTCCAGGTTCAACTTATGGAGCTCTTTGCAGAATACTGGGTGCTAACTTCAGGGGGTTTGCATGTTTTTGGATCCTATTTACAGCATGAGTTTCTTGAGTCAGGAGATATATACTATTTCTTTATTTTCTTAGTCTTATGATTAGATTGTATCTGGGACTCCAATTTTGGGGGTGGGGATTAACCAACTAAGTTATTAAAAGGATAGCAGGCTAGCTCTGTTGGGATAAACAGATGGTTTCGAGGTACAGTGGCTTACAGTGCTCCTAAATTAGTGGTTTTCAGAGTTTAGAAAGCAGAACTCTTTAAAATTTTTGTTTTTTTTTATTCTTTCAGAGGTTCATATATGAATATAGTGAATTTATGATATTTTCATGTCTTAGCTCTCAATCCCATTCCTGATTTTCCCATTAAAACCCTTCCTTTTCCCTACCAGTCTTTCTCTCATTTCCATGTCTCTTTGCATGTGTGGCCCACTGGGTTTCATCTGGGTTGTCTTTGATGGTATGTGCCTGAGCGCTGGCTGGAGCATGAATCGTACATTAGTGGGTGTACCATAGAGGTAAGCATCTTCCCTTCTCCTGCTTCTAGTATTAATCCTCAGGGATGTGTGGGGCCTTTTGAGATCTTTTCATTTCCGTGGTGAAATGTTGATAGGCAAAAATCCCATGTAGGTCGTTTGGAAACATGCAGAGCTGAGATGAATTCATTGCAGCAATAGCTTTGACGTGTCCAAAAGATACTGTCTGGCTACATCCCCCTTCAAGATCTTACATTCTTAACAACCCCTCTTGTGCAAGATTCCCTGAGCCTTGGCGTGAAGGTGGTGGTTTAGATGTCCTGTTTAGGACTGAGCAGTGTACAGTCACTTATTTTCTGCATTTTGGTTAATTGCAATTTATTTTAAGGGAGAAAAGGAGGTTTATTCAGCTTATGGTTCCAGAGGGAAGGTACGGTCTCTCAAAGCAGAGACTACATGGCTGGCTGGCCAAAGCTGGAGGAGGCTAAGTCACCTCAGACATCTTGGAAGCTGAGAGCTGCAAGACTGCTTGCTGCAAAGGCAGACTTCTCCTGGAGGTAGGGTGGGACTAATGCACCTCAAGGCCCACCCTATGACTGCCTTCCTCCAGCAAGGCTCCACCTCTCAAGGCACCATGACCTTGCCAAACACATGAGACTGTGGGGGACACATTTCAAACCATGACACTCCACTCCTGGCCCCCACAGGCTCATTGCCCTCTCATTATGCAAACCATACTCAGTCCAACTTTAAAAGTCTTCATAGACTACATTAGTAGTCCCAACAGTCCAAAAGTCCAAAGTCCAAAGCCTCCTGTAAAATTAAAGGACAAGTTACATACTTCCAACATATAATGGCACAAAATAAACATTCCCATTCCAAAAGAAGGAATGGGAGCATATCCAGGAAAGATCAGTCCATAACAAGACTGAAAACCAGCAGGATGGACTCCAAAACTTGTAGTTCCAAGTCCAACAGGTGAGCCTCTTGTTGAAATCATCTCAGTTCCAAAGGACTTTGGTTCCATCCCTCCAATGCAGCTGCCCATAGAATATGTTACTATAATGAGCTGACTCCTCCCAGGGTATACAGCTCTCCTTGGCAGGTGTCCCACATTGTCTCTGGCATCTCTAACATCTTTACTTCTCAATAGCAAATCAGGCTTTAATTCCACAGCACAAACTGCCCTTCTTGGACCTCTAAACTTCAGGCTTCTTGCCTCATAATGCCTGGATTCTGCCAATTTTTGAAATCTTGGAGGAGGACTCCATGATCTCCTTCCTCTTGCACCACTGATGCCTCTAAAACCAGAACCATGTGGATGACTTTGCCAAGACTGGCTGGCCCCTTTGAATCACAGCTGATTCTGCTTCTCTATGTTGACCATCTCTTTCACTCCTGGGCAGTTGCTTTGTAAGAGAAACCAACTCTTGCTTTGGAACTCCGCCCTTTAGCTCCAGTCTTCTGAAAGGATTTGCATTCTTTTTTTAAAATTTTTTTTATTATTTATTCAATTGTGTGTGTGTGTGTGTGTATGTGTAGAACCACAGGCAAATTCGGGAACCACCATGGACCTCCTCCTTGTTTACTCTGCCCCGGAATTCACAGGCTGTGCCCTACCAGAACCAGAAATGCAGGCTGCCCCCACTTCCACTTGGTGTCTATACATGGGGTCTAGGATTCGAACTCAGGACCTTCCGCCTTCAAGGCAGAGGCTTAACCACTGAGCCACCTCTCCAGCCCCAGGATTTGCATTCTTATGAGTGAGAGCCTTCCCTGAGGATCTTGCCCTCAAGCTAGGGCCTCTCCTATTATTTAAATAAGAGCAGGCTTTGATTTACAAATGGAGCTAATCTCTTTAGCAGCCATTTTGTTCTGTTTCTTTTTGGTTCAACTCTTTAAGTTTGGCATTGTATTTTTCATCATCAGATCTTGGTTTTTGTTTCTTCCAGCCTGATTCTTTGCTCTTTTTCATAATTTTGAAGACAACTAAAAAGTAGCCATAGCACATTGTCAAGACTACACTGCTTTGAAATCTCCTCCACCAAACACTCAAGTTTCACTTCAGGCAAGCTTTCAGGAAGAGGGCAAAACTTCACTGAACTCTCGGCCAATACATAGCTGCATGTGTCACTCATCCAGTTGCAAACACAGTCTCTGTTCCCCTCTGGACCATCACAAGATGGGCTTCCACTGCCTGCATCTCTCACAGCATTGCTCTCCTCTGAGCTCTCACGAGAAAGGCCCATTTGGCCCCCTCGCCAAGACACAAAGACTTTCTCAGCACAAAGGCCCAAAGTTCTCCATATTTTTCCCAATAAACAGTTCCAAAGGCACACTAGCCACATCGCAGCATTCGCCATACTACTGGGTACCAACTTCTCTCGGATGAAAAGTGGGCCTTACATGCAATCAGAAAGCTGTTGGCTTCCCCTTTAACATTCATGCCACGATTGCGCTGATGGTGGTCACCTCTTGCCAAGGTACTTGTTATTATAGTTTGTGACTTTCACAGATTGATGAGCCTGTTGATTGCTTTTCTCCCCCCAGCACCTTGCATAGTACTTTCTAGTGCTATGAAAGCTGGACAAGGAGGAGGAAGCTCTCAGAGCAATTTCAGCTTTTATTTTTTCATGTCCTGTGTTCAACATGTATAGTGTCTCCAGCAATAGGGTCTCACTGTCAATTTCTGGAAGGAAAATGAGATCAGTGGCAAAAACCTATACTATTTAGGGGGCCTTTGAGATTTCTATGACCAATAACTTATTAGGAGGTATCACACACTCGATGCTGGGAATTTTGTTTAATTGCCTATGGTTTCTGGTAGGAGTAATGTAGGATATTTTCTGCTATATCCTATCTTCCTCTCTCTGTGTTTTCTCTATGTAGGGTTTAGCAGTTTGTCTAACCATCAAATGGTTTAAGGGAACAAGGAGTTTATTTTCTTATGATAGTCCGGTTACAGTTCTTGGTCCAGCTTGATGGAGAACATGCACCAACACTAGGGCCGAGGGAACTGGCCATATCATCTCTACATAATGGCTGAGAGAAGGACGATCCTTACTTGCCAGATCAGCATGTCTGGCCAATTGTACACAAGGATGCCAACTTTCTCAACCAGATCTCTGTATTTTATTCCAGGGCCTAGCCATCCTCATCAGCCAGACAATTTCCTGCAGGTTTGCTCTGGTTAACTCAACCACTAATTCTCTACAAATGTGTCCAGAGCTCAAACCCTCAACAGTCAAGTTGACACCTGTGCCTAACTATGAAATAGGTTATGTCTATTCACGATATCTTTTGAAAAAAAATTGTTGATGTATTTATAATATAGGAGGTCTCTATGTAGCTGCAGCTTACACCCTTAGTGCTGTTTGTTATTTTCCAGTCCTTTCTGTACCCTATCTCCTCATCTCCCTCCCTCTTAAATATTTTCCCCCATTATTCCCCTTTCCACCTTACTGCCTGTGGTCTTTTATAACTCCTCTGTCAAGGTCTTCCTCTATCCCTTCTTCCCACTCCTGTTTAGTGGTCCCTTTCACGTTTTCTGGCTGTTGTAGGAATTCTGAAAAATACATAAATCAGAAGGTTCAATGTTAGTATCTGTACAAAAGACAAAGTGTGTCGTGTTTGTCTTTCTGTATCTGGATAACTTGCATACTATAATGTTTTTCAGTCTATCGTTTAACAGCAAATTTCATTTTTCTCGATAGCTGGATTCCATTGTGTACATGTACCACATTTTCATTACCCATTAAGGGCAAGCACATGTGTGTGGCCCCTGGAGTTGGAGTTAGTCTAAGTGAAGGAGGCTAGAGTCCAGGAAGTGGCCTTTGTACCTTTTCTTCTGCCCAACTCACAAGTGTCCTCGGTGGAACTTTCTGGGTTTGATTGATCAATATTTTGTGACATCTTAGTTGTCCCCATAGAGTTCCAGCTTTCCCACATGGCTTCCATTCCTTATGAAGTAGGTGTAAAACATTGTAGGTCAATACTACTGAGTGATGTCTACTCCAGTCACACACATGCACAAGACCCTTTTAGGGTCTTGGTAAAAATAACAAAGATGAGGTATGTATGATTCAAAGCCTCAGAGTGTGGCCCATAGATTTCATAACAGTCATTGTCTTTGGGGAATAGTGTCAGCTTAATGCCTTCAGGTGTGACCATAGTTTATATGGGAAAATCTCCCTTCCAAATTGTAACAACTTTTCCAACCCTTCACAGTCTACTATCTAGCTCCTGCCCATCCTCATCAGAGAGTCATCAGAACATTGGATCACCAGCAGTGTAAAACACTGCTCTGTCACGACAGGATGATATGATCTTCTTCCTTCATTTAAAATATGTTGGGTTTCAACTTAACCTCAGTTTTGTAGTGTTACTGGCATCTGGTGCCAACAAATCTGGATCTCCTAGTTGTTTGCAATGGGAAATGTCTCAGATACATGAGAGGATCTTGGGTCAAACTTGACCAAACAATGAGATTATTGGGTTACTTACAGGATCAGCTACATCACCAGAAAATCCATCCCCACATGGCTAGACTTACAGAAACAGCAACCCTGGAGTTCTCTGACGCATGACTTGCTCCTAGGACAGTCTCCTTCAGACTTCTGATTGGCAAGAGAGTCTTCTCCCAGAGCAAGCAGTTATTTACTGTTATTCCTCAACTCCAGTGGGTCTTCTCTGTTCCCCTGACAGACAAGTGGAGATACCGACTGGCAGCAGGTCTGGGCCCTTAGGCAGGATACAGGCACAACATAGTCTACTATTGTGGTGTGTCCCCACCAAAAGAAATTAATATGAAATTGGGGCAATTGCTTTAAAAGCATCAAAAGCACATGCCTTTTGTATGATTGTCTATGAGTTGTTTCTGCTTAGCTAACAATGGAAAGCTTCTGTTTATTTCCAGTCACATAAATTTGAACGTTTGGGAGCTCTTTCTTGGTCATTAGGAAAACTTCTGGAAAGGACCAGCCTCATATGACCCCTGACTCAGTAATTCTCTTCATTCTCTGGCCCTTGATCCCATCCACCTTCAGGTGCTCCTGATCGCCTGTTATGTGTGGGGCTGGTGGGCTTTGGGAGGATTTCTTGGTGCATCACCATGCTTCTCCAGCTTCAGATTCTTTGGGGTCTGATTAGTAACTGGAAAATTCACCATCTTTGTTTACTTCAAGTTGCAAATGAATCTCCTACAGAAATCTTTCTGAAATAGAGAAGATGGCTTTAGATGTACATATTTTAAAATCTCCTGAAAAGTTTTATTGGAGAACAAGTGGGCCTTGAGGAAGAGAAGACTTCTTCTATTAGTGGAGACTTTAGTTAAACTCAGTCCGTTGTCAGGACTCAGCTCTGGTGGGGTGAGGAATGAGAGAGGAGGGTCATTGTGTTCCTCTTTGGAGCTCCCGGACCTTTGCTTTGGCCCTAGCAGAACACAGCACAGGTTGCTTTTCTTGATTACTGTAGTTTTCTTTATTAGTATTCCTTTTGTTATGATAAAAACATACAACGATATTCCACCTCCTTTCCTGTCCCTATCCACTGCTGGCCCCACCTCCTGGGAGCCAACATCCGGTTTCTGTCTTGGTTACCTGGCAACTCTAGGTAGTATATACATAGGATCGTGTTCTGTTTGTCTTCATGTAACTGGCTTAGTGTGCTTGGCATAATATCTAGAAGTTTCGTCTGTGTCTTAGTTTCTCTTCCTGTTGCTGTGACAAAATGCTCGACAAACACAATGTAAGAGAGGAAGGGTTGATTCCAGCTCATAGCTCAAGGGCACAATCCATCATGGTGGGAAAGTCAAAGTAGCAAGAGCTCGAAGCAGCCAGTCACGTCGGACCTGTGATCAAGAAACAGAACAATGAATGCATGCTTTTTCCTCTATATTCAGTCTAGGGTTCCCATTCAGGGGACGGCGGTCCCAGAGTGGGTGGATCTTTTCACCTGGGTTCACTTGTTTGAGATAATTCCCAATTGGGATGCCCAAAAGCTCTTACTGAAGGTGATTCTACATCTCTTTTAGTTGAGAGCTGAGACCGGCCATTACAATCCATGTTGCAGTGTGTCAAACTTCCTTTCTTTTAATAGAACCCAGCAGCAGACCACACGGAGGCATCTACTTGTACTTCTTGGCTGGTCTTAATTGTTTGGGTAATGTTTCTGCTATTCATGTCTGTACGTTTCAGTAAGCAGGGCCAATCTGCACTCTATGTAGCCACAGATGAAGGAGCCAATCAGCTTGCTCTGAATAGTCTGTAGACAGTCTCTGTCCTTGCAGACCTTTAGAAGGATGATATTCTTTTAGTGGTGGGTAGTAGTTTTCAGTGCAGGTGGGCGGTGGGAGTGAGACTTTGTTTCCCTACATAAGAGTTATTCAGCAATATCCATTTGCTTGCTGTGACTGGAGAATGTACCACTGTCATCTAGCTGGTGGAGGGTCGACCAGGAATCTGTTGAACTACTCAAAATGCACTAGGCAGCATCCACAGCCAAGAATTATCCAATCCGAGTGTTAATAGCACTCACGTCAAGGAGCATTGACACAGAGACAGAAGCTCCTGGGGGTCAGGCTGTGTGTGGAGGTTCAGCCAATGAGGGAACTTGCGTGATGATTTGCCTCTTTAAAGAGACCTGGCATATCCCGAAATAGAACCACGCTCATCTACGTCAAATGCTCGGGGTTGATGGAAAGATCACATCAACAGTGGTTTCTTACCTAAACACCATTTGTCAAGACACAAAACCCTTCAAGCCACTGGCATTCTGGGAGCCCAGCCTTGGCCCTGCGAAGGGAGCCCCCAGGAGGACGAGGTCAGAGGACATGTCCTGCTAACATAAACAGGATAAGCCTTGTCAGCTGCGGGGCTGTTTACCAGGAACCTGCTAGAATAAACAAGTTGTTAAGTTTACTCTAGTGAGCAGCAATGAGCCCTGTGGTCTCTCCGTTGTGGGCAGGCAACAACTGTGGGGGTGCATCTCGCAGAGGCGGCAGTCCAGATTTGCCATCTGGAGGAGGACTTTGGAGAGCTTCCCGTGGAGATGAGGAACTTAAGCCACGGCCAGCTCCCTTCCTGAGAGGGAAGAACCACCTTAAAAGCCAAAGAAGCAGAGCACACGACCCTTCCCATCGGCGAGCTCCTGAGGGCCCCATTAGAAGTGTGCATCAGGAGTCCATGACTGAGCAGAAAGTGAAATATGGGAGGTTTAGTTTTCTCTCTATAGCAGGAAACTGTCTTCAATAGAAACCGTGCAAGGCTTTTGTTTATCTGCTTGCCGCGTCAGAATTCCCATCTACAAACGAACAGGGCAAGAGTGAAGGCTTTTAGAGAGAGAAGCATCATACAGCCCAGCATCTCTAGAGATTCTGTGCTACCCTAATAAGAGTAGGGAAATGCATTCTCTATTCATAATCGTAACTGTGCTACAGGGCCAAAGTGGACTGCACTTTTGTTTATCCTCTGACTTGCCTGCTTGAGCTAAGGAAATGTATTTAAATGCAGAAAATGTCCCATGAAGAAATTTAGGTGAATTTTCAGCGGAGTCCCGTTTCACCTGCAACATTACTATTATTTCTTTTTTTTTTTTTTTAAAAGGGTCTCAGTTCTTTTTTCTTTTTTTTTTAATATTTTTTATTATTATTATTATTTATTCAACTGTGTGCATATGTGTGTGTATGTGTGCGCGCGCGCGCGCGCGTGCGTGTGTGTGTGTGTGTGTGTGTGTGTGTGTGTGTGTGTGTGTGTAGAACCACAGACGAATTCGCAAACCACCATGGACGCCTCCACCTCCTTCTGCCCCGGGATTCACAGGCTCCGCCCTACCAGGACCAGAAGCTCAGGCCGCCCCCGCTTCCGCCTGGCGTCTATACGTGGGATCTGGGATCTGAACTCAGGACCTTCCGCCTGCAAGGCGGAGGCTTAACCGCTGAGCCACCTCTCCAGCCCAACATTACTATTATTTCTTATTGCATCTTGCTTCACTGATCTCTTACAATATGATTGGCCTTTAGTGTAATAGGCTGAGTTCAGACTGTAGACCATGAAGGTTGAGATCTTAGTTTTGTCATTTACTAGGTAGGGTGTCCTCAGGCATGTTCTTCAACTTTTGCATGCTATGTTATTCATTTGTAAAGTCTGAAGAATTAAATTTTCAGCTGCCTCATATACTTACACGGCTTTAAATGGCTGAAAGTTTGCAAAGAGCACAGAGAACAGTTGCAGGGGAATGGTTGTCTTAGTCACTTTCTTTGTTGTCGTGCTTTTGCCTAGCAAAAGCAACTTGAGGAAGGAAGGGTTTGTTATTATTATTTTATTTTTTATTTATTTTATTTTTCTAGTTTTACAAACATATTGAGCATTCATCCCTGCTTCACTATATCGTACTCTCTCCTGTCCTCTTCCCTGTCTGCTTCTATGGACCTCAGGGTTCCCTCTGGCTTGTCTACTCTTGTGGGGGTTTGGGCTTCATATGGCATACTAAGTTACCTCTCTTCAGGCCACCCCACTGATAGGAGCATTTCCCTTCACTCATCCAAGGAAGGGTTTATTATGACTGGCAGTTCGAGGGTAGAATGCATCATGGTGGGGATAGCATAGCAGCAGAAGCATGAATAGCCAGTCACACTGTATCTGAAGCCAGGAGGCAGGGATGATCAATGCTTCTTCCTCCTTTTAGTCAGTTCAGGACCTTAGCACATGGGCGTGATGTGACTTACATTTCAGTTGTGCCTTCACCCCTCAATCAACCTAATTTAGGAAATTTCTGGCAGTCAGGCCAGAGGTTTGCTTCTAAAACCTTCCAAAACATGAATGCATATTTGCTGAATAAGTAAACATCTGGCATGTTTTTAGTTTCACAACTCATTGCTGCCACAAATACTTGATGTAAACTTAGGGAAGTTAAGATTTTAACTCAGCTCACAACTCCAGGTTACAGCTCATCTTGGTAGGGGAGTCAAACCAGCATCCGGAGTCAAGGGAACTGGCTGTATCAAATCCCCAGCAAGAGCAGAGGGCAAGGGCTGATGCTGTATACTTGCTTGTATACTTCCCTGCTTCCCTGTTTGCTAATGTGCAGCTAGTTCTCCTCACCTTTATCCACTTACCCAGTGAATGTTCCTGTCCACTAAGGCTGGTTCCTCCCACATCAATTATGCAATCAAGACACTCTCTTATAGGTTATCCGGAGGTCCATCATAACTATATAATTCCTCATTGGTGTGTTGAGAGGTCTACCTCCTAGGTTGACAGCTGCAGCTAACATTCACAGATGTTGTGAGCTGAATCATATTTCTCCTTTTCTGCTTCCCCCACCTCCCTGCCAACTCATAAGTTAAAGTACCTGTGAATGTAGCTTTATTTGGAAATACGGTTTCTGCAGATGTCATAAAATTAGACCCTTAGGTTGGGCCCTAGTTCAAAACATGGTGTTCTGAGGAAAGGAGAAATTTGGGCACAGGCACACACCCACAGGGAAGATGCTATGTGAACCCAAAGGCGGACTTCAGGGTGATGGTCAAGCAAGCCATCAAAGGCCAGAGAAGAGAACAGTTTCTCACTAATAGTCCTCAGAAGTATCCAACACTGACGCCTTCACCTTGGACCTCCCACTTCAGAGCTGTGAGAAAATACCTTTCTGTTATGTAAGCTACCCACTCTGAAGTGCTTTGTTACAGCAATCCCAGCAAATGAGCACCGATGTGAAGGTTTAGGCTTTTTGGAAACAGGAAAGTTCCCTGCAGAAGGATTGGCTCCGCCGCTCTCACGCCACCCTGTTGATTTTTCCAGCCATGTTTTATACACTGACTCCTGGTCTCCTTCCCTCCCCATCCCTTGATCCCCCTGTCTTTGCATGGCACAACACTTCCCTGCTGCTCTGGGGCGTGTGTGTGGGAGGCCAAGAATGGAGCTCTTTGTTTGGAATTTGCATGGTGTACATAAATAACAAGCATATGGAGAACTTTCAAGCCAGAGGCATTTCAGAATTAGGCAAGGGAAGAGAGACTTCATTTGTCAAAGACATTTCCTGTGTGAGTTCATCCCAAGCTTTCCTGCAGCCTCCCTTGCTGGCCCCCCCTCCCAACCTCAGAGATGTAGAGACTTTCTTAGCAGCGTAGGCCCAACAGGATGTTGCAAGAAACGGGTATGAAAAAAAAAATAGTACACCAAGCCAGATAAATGGAAAAAAACCCTATTTTTTTTCCTTATGCATATAATTCAGAACTGTGAACAAGAAATGGGTAAGAAAGTTCCTTGTAAGTGGACATGCGGTTAAGCGTGACTGAATTGTTTACACAAAGGCCGGCCTTTGGAGAATAACTCAAGTTGTTTCCTTTTAGGAAACTTCTGCCCCAAAGTTCTACCTGCAGGCTTTTCCTGCAGACCTTTTGCATCAGTGGTCTGAGAAACCCTTCTCCCCCGTAATCTTAAAGCAGGACAGGTCAATTCCAAGATGAAGAAAGAATTTCTCAGCTTAGTCTAAAAAAGGGTGGCTTTGGGGTTCCCTGAGTGCAGGTACCCCACCAGGGTCGTGTTGTTTCCAGTCAAGCTGTGGGTGCTCTGCAGTGCGGCGCCTGCCTCGCCTCCGCAGAAGATCCTTTAATGGAAGCATTTCCCGAGCTGCCAGGGAAGCGTGAGGGAGGCGTCCTTTGAGGGGCAGCTGCCCAGGCTAGAAGGAGGTGACGCCTGGGTGGCACAGCATGTTAGTTTCACACCCCATTAGCAGGGTGTCTCACAGATTTCTCCACAGATTTCAGTCCATACCGCAGCTCTGGAGAAATGACCAACCTTCCAGTTATCTCTGGTGCAGAGGTTCAGGGTCTGTCTCAGTTGATGGGACTTTTTAAAGGTTAATTCTTTTACACTTTGCTGTCATCCCTCCTCCTCCCTGAGTCCCCTTCCTGTGCTCCCTCTGCCCCCAGCCCATTCTTTTCTTTCTCCGCCTAGTCCTTCACTTCTGATTTCTCCCCTCATGTATTCCATTGACTTCTCTATTTCCCATCTTAATGTGTGGATCTCCTCCTTCCTTCCCTTCCTAGTTTCCTGATCCACAGACAGACAGCAGACAGACAGACATGAGGCAGACACACACACACACACACACACACACACACACACACACACACGTCTAACATAAAGATGTCCAGTTGCATCCATTTTCCTGAAAATTTCAGATTTTCATTTTTCTTTCTGGCCCCTTAAGATTCCCCTGTGTATATGCACCACATTGTCTTCATTCCCCTGTTGAAGGAATCTAGGCAGGTTCCATCTCCTGGCTACTGTGCATGAGTGTCTGTTGGCAGGGGTGGGGGAGTATGTGTGGAAGTGATTTCTTGTGACAGTCAGAAGAGGCACTCCCACCGGCAAACACAGATACTGAGGATTGCCTCAGGGTTTGAGTGGTGGCTGCTTCTAACACAGATCCTGACAGTATCTATGTAGTTGCTGATTTGTGGTAATATTTAGAACATAGAAGTAACAAAATGTCCACCACCCCTAATGCTCTATTTTTTTTTTTTTTTTTTTTTCCGGTGCTGGGGACCGAACCCAGGGCCTCGTGCTTGCCAGGCACGCGCTCTACCACTGAGCTAAATCCCCAACCCCCCTAATGCTCTATTTTGATTGTGTCCCCAACTGCAAATAAAATCTCCAGAGCAGCAGCACTAACAAGGGAGCGGGGCTTTGAGAGGTGATTCGGCCTGGACAACTTTGCCTTGTGAATGGATGGATGAAGATTGGTATAGGACTTGAGATAAGAAGTGAGTTATTTTTATTTTAAAGCTTATTTTACTTATTATTTTGTACATGCATTATGTGCATATGGTGTGCACCTGTGTGTGTGTGTGTGTGTGTGTGTGTGTGTGTGTGAATAGCATTAAGGCCTAGACCTGTTCCCTTCAGACAGTTGCCATGGAGCCATCTGAGACAGGCAGCAGGCAGAGAAAGGAGGCAGGTCATTAGCCAAACATCTTTCCAAAAGATCTAAACCCTATATAATGTTGTCAAGGTCAAGGGCTTTTGGAGACAAATACGCTAATCACAAGTAGCTTTCAGGAACATACATTCTGTCCCCAGTTCATCACAGTGACTTTCACGTAGTGTGCCCTGAAGTAAGTCTATGCAACAGATGAGTAGAAGACTGAAATGTTTGTAGTGGGCACTTCTGTATTTTTTTCTCATGATCTGGTGATGAACAGGGACTTGTCTAGGTTGCAGTAATTTTCCTTTTGCTGTGAGACAACATTCAGACTCAGTGATTTATGGGGATAAAGTTCATTGTGGCAGGAACCATATAACAGAAGGCATGGGTGGAGGGAAGCAGCAGGCTGATTCAGGTCATTGCAGCCATCGGCAAGGCAGAGAAGTCAAGAGAGCAAGTGAGAGAAAGCAGGGTGGAACTATCCAACCTAACGGTCCAGCCCTTGAGACCTGCCTTCATCCTGCAAGGCCTCATGACCTTCCCAAATGTTAACACCAGCTGAGGATTCAAACACATGAGCCTGTGATGATAACCCACATTTAAACCACGACAAATAGGTTAAAGTGTCCGATTGTCAGCATGAAGACATATCAGGAAGAACTTCAGTGAAATACTTCGGTAAGTATCTATGAAAACAGAGAGACTATTTCCCCCTTTCCCACACATTTTATTGTCTCTTTGTGACATGAGGTATATGTGATGTGTATCCACAATCGTTTTTTGAAAAACAGCTGCCAAACTTTGGTCATTTAACATTCTTACCATTGAGGTCCGGTGACTCCCTTGTGACAGATCACGAGAAATAACAAATAACAAAACCATTGCTTTCTTTCCACTTAATAAGTATTCCATGAATAATTGAATATGTTGAATTAGTTTGCTCACAAAGGCTTCTTTCTCCTTTGCTTGGAATAGAGTCAAAGCTTTGCATTAAAGACATGCACCTATAGTCACTTGATCAACTTCCTGACACAAAGCAAGTAGCAGAGGGGTTAGACAGGAGAAGAGCAAGAAGCAGAGCTGAAGGGAGGATTCAGGAATATTTCAGTAGCTGACATGAAATGACGGCAGCATCTTCCCCAGGAGAAGGAGGTGATGATGCGTGTAGCTGTAGGCATCTCTTTTCTTTAGGGATTCAACGGAAAGGAGCAAATGTGGAGGCAGGGAGGGAAAGCTGACACAGGACTTAAGCAGATGACTGGGATAACGCTGCTGCCTTCGCCCATGCCGCTCCAGGACTGGCAGAAGTTGTTTCTCTGCCCACACAGAAGCAAGACTAGTCTCCATGCAGCCAGAGCAGCTGGGATTGGGGACAAGGTGACAAACTTTTCCTTTTTTTGCTCATTGGCATGTGTTTTCAGTCATTTCAGCCAACTTGAGTGGAGAAACTGGAGACAGAATAATGACTGTCCATCCATAGGGACAGACTGCATGTGTAGGCCATACAACATTTATGTCCTGAGAGAGAGAGAGAGAGAGAGAGAGAGAGAGAAAGTGTATCTTGGAGACTGTCCTGAGGGTTGATGGAGAGGGAGGGTCCTGGAGAAAGGCAGCTTTGGAATCAAGTTTGCTCATTAGTGACCCTAGCACCTTGCGCAAGTTCCTCCATCAAAGAAATTTATGAATTAAGGACAAGCCAAGTGAAAGAATAAGAAAATATAACAAGAAAGAGATGACAAAGGAGAGAGTGAAGGGGGGTGCATCATACATGGTTCTTACAGTAGGACTCGTATCTTAGTGGCTGTACTTCATCCTTGTGATCCTGTTCCTCTAGAACCACTCCTGGTACCACAATCTGTATCAATCAGGATTATCTAGAGGAATAGAATGCATAGAATATGTGTATGTGTGTGTGTGTATGTGTGTGTGTGTGTGTGTGGAATTTACTTATTGGCTTGGCTTATGAAATAAGGTCTAGTTGTATAACAATGATTGAGCTGCTCAATTCAGGAGCTGAATATCTCAGCAGTACTTGTCCACTACTGAAGGCTGGAGGATTCAGAGAGAGTCTTGAGTTTCAGGCACATCGAAGAACCTGGGCGCTTATGTCAGCAGAGAGTGGCAGCAGCAGGGAACATGAGTTCACCAGCACAGGTCAAGAGAGAATCACACTCTTCTTTCTTGCACTGCCGTCTATCTGGTCTGCTACTGGAGGTGCCACCCATGTTTAGGGTTGGTGATCACATTTCAATATCTCTATCCAGATAATCTCTTCAGTTGGTTTGGCAGCTAATCTGCTAGTTAATCCCAGGTGTAATCAAGTTGACAACCATGATTCACTATCACATTGGGAGTGATATACATGCATGCTTGTGCACATAGACACACATATGCACACACACACATACATGCACCCATAAACACACACACATACACACAAACATTGTATTAGTCAGAGTTCTCTATAGCCACAGAATCATCAGAATGAATATATAAAAAGGGAATTTATTCAATTGGTTTATAAGATATGGCTGAGGTAGTCCAACAATGGCTGCCAGTAGCTGCTCGGTCCAATAGTCCTGGAAAGTCTTTAGTCATGTTGAAGACTTGGAGAGTTGGAGGACTGGAGGGTCCAAGAAGCCGGGTGGGCAGCAGGAGGGAAGAGAGTTTAGTAATACAGCTTCAGAAAGTCTCTCTTCCAAGTCTTCTGTTTTATGGTTCCTTTTATGGTCTGCTATTGGGAGGTTCCAATCAGATCTAGGGCTGGTCTTTGTGTTGTAAATATATTGATCCAGATAATCTCTTCAGGTGGTCAAGTTGGCAGCCAGGATTAACTATCACAAATATATACATAGACACACACTTAATCATACATACATGTCATGGAAAGCTGCTAAAGCAAGAAATAAGAGTCCCAGAGAAGAAAAGGCAGAGGCTGCAGACGCATGGATCTGCCTTGAGTGAGGCGGTCAGAACCAGCCTCTGAGGAGGCAGTGGTTGAGCTGACAAAACACGAGAAGATATATTTCCAGAAAGATAGTTCCTCAAAGCAGGAACACAGGGTCCATGGCATAGCCGCTGTTCTTCAAGCTCTCTGAGGTCAATACCACTGTGACATATGACCCTGCTGGCCAGCTGGTGAGGAATTTCCAGCAAAACTCTGTCCCTAAGGTTAAAAAAAATAGAAGAGACACACTCTCATTTCTCTTCTTTTTATTGGTGTGTCTGGGGTGCATGCCTGTATGTGAGTGCACAGTCGTGTGTGGTTGTGTATACAACAGTGCACTTGAGTGTGTGTGCCTGTGGAGATCCAAGGGTGACACTGAGAATCATCCTGGATTGCTCTTCTACCTTGTCATTCTGCTCTGGGACTTCTGGGATTCTACCTTCCAGGACTGGAATTACAGGCCGCTGTAATTCACCTGGCATTTTTACCTGGGACCTGGGGATCTGAACTCAGGCCTTTTATTTGCAAGGCAAAAGCTTTAACCCCTGAACCATCTGTTGCAATTTGGCTGTATGGTTGCTGACAAATCACCAAAAAATGGCTGAAGGGAACAAGGGGTACTCTAATGATTATCCAGTTACAGTTCTCAGTCCAGTTTGATAGGAGAGCATGTACCAACACCAGGGCCGAAGGAACTGACCACACCATCTCTACGGTAACGGCTGAGAGAGGGACGATCCTTACTTGCCAGATCAGCATGTCTGGCCAAGTGTATACAAGGGTGCCAACTTCCTCAACCAGCTCTCTGTATTTTATTCCAGGGGCTAGTCCCACGCATCATGGGCTGGGTCTTTCCCATCAAACAGACAATCTCTTGCAGGTTTGCTCTGGGCCTAATTCAACCACTAATTCTCTATAAATGTGCCCAGAGCTCGAACCCTCAACTGTCAAGCTGACACCTGTGCCTGATTATGACACCATCTTACCAATCCTTAAATAAAACATTAAAACCCATTGAAGAGTCATATACATAAAGAGGGGAGAACAATTGCAGAGCATACAGAGACTCAGGTGGGTGTTTTGCTCTAAGGATGGAAGGTACAATTCTGTACACGCTATGCTGGACTCTCTTTCTTCAAGAGGTCTCTAAATCTTTTCCTCCCCACCTTCTCTGTGTGTCATCTGCTCTCAGAAGCCAACTTGTGGCAGCACACTGTGTGTTTTGCCACGCTGTGTGTTTTCATGCTTTTGTTTCAGTTGGGCTTGTTCAGTAAAGAGGTACTGACTGAAGGTCAGAGAAAGGATGAAAGATTGTGATTCATTCCCCCGACTCCTACCTGGTAGGATGCCCAGACTAGCCACATTCTCCTGCTGAAGCTCATAGTGCTTTCAAGGTTGACATTCATGGGGTCTACCTCATCTTTTAAGTAATTCCATCTGTTTTCTTCCTCTCTTAGGCCTCCTTGGCAACACTAGTAATGCACAGACCTATGTGTTCTCCCTTTAGTTTACCTTTGTCCAGAACTTTGTAAGTGATTCCTCCTGGGACTATCTTATTTCACTGTGCCTCTCATTCCACACAGAGCCCTGCTAGTTATAGGGGCCAGGCACCCCTAATTCCATGAGATGTCTTTGTCTCTCCTACATGTGGAAGTGACACACTAGATTTACTCTGATTCAATTCTTCAATCCTGATTTTCACAAAACAGTTGAAAGATTTGACAATGCAACCCATTGATGCTGTAGAGTTCAGAGCATTGATTTTTGGGAATATGGGGCTCTAGGTTTGTGACTTACTTAGAAAGTGATGTGTTGGCTTCTGTGTGCATTTAAGTAAAACTATGGAATGATGTTTATTTTTACATTTCTTATTCTTTAGCTTCTCCAATCCTAAGAATAACAAAATCATAGAGAAATTCTAGTATTCAAAGCTATTTCTTTCCATCTTGCCAGTGGACCTTGGATAATAGTACAAACTTTCTGGACAGGGAATATGGTGAGTTTATCTTGTCAGAAAGAGTAACTTTAATGTTTTGTCGTCACAGTTGCAAGTGACAGTCAAAGGAGAGTTGGGGCATAGTGGGTGGATTCTGAGAATGTGACCTCTGTGTTGAGCATGGAACCCCAGTAATATAACTGGTGAGTGGTTGTGCAGTGACCCAAGGAATGGCCACAGTCACCTATAGCACTGCCTGATGTTTTTACCTGAGATCTGAGCTCAGGACCTTCTGCTTGTAAGGCAAGTCTTAGTCCTGTGCCATCTCTCCAGCCCGTAAACCTGCCTATAGCATTGATGTGGCCATACAAGGCGCTTAGCAGTTGTCTACCTTTCCTCTGGAACACATGTACTTTAAGCTTACATTTTACATAACTTCAAATATATGATTTCTGGGGGCTGGAGAGATGGCTCAGGGGTTGTGACTCTGTCTTACAAATATATGATTTGTGGTTTGAATTCATATATATATATGTATGTATATTACAGTTTGCCTGATAAATGATGATCAAACAGCCTAAGGGAACAAGGGTTTTTTTTTCTTATTGATAGTCCGGTTATAGTATACAGTCAGCTTGACAGGAGAGCATGCACCAACACCAGGGCTGAGGGAACTGGCCACACCATCTCTACATAATGGCTAAGAGAGGGACGATCCTTACTTGCCAGACCAGCATGCCTGGCCAAATATACACAAGAAGGCTACTCTTTCAACCAGCTCTCTGTATTTTATTCCTGGGCCTAATCCCACCCACCTGGGCCTTCCCCATCAGCCAGACAATCCCCTGAAAGTTGCTCTGGGCTTAACTCAACCACCAATTCTCCACAAATGTGCTCAGAGCTCAAACCCTCAACTGTCAAGTTGACACCTGTGCCTAACTATGAATATGAATAATTTTTTTTTACTTTAATTTGAGGTTTCCCATGCTCCATCCACCAAGGCCAGAAGTGAAAGCTTCAGTGTGCCTGGTGTTTTTATGTGTGACCTGGGATTTGAATTCAAGATCTTCTACTTACAAGGCAGAGTCTTAACCCCTGATCCACCTCTTCAGCCCATATATATGTATATATATTTAGCTCTTCATATACTACGGCTAAATGTTTCATTTACAAACATTCAATTGTCTTAGTTTGGGGGGAGCAATAGGACGAAGAAAAAGAACAGGGGCTGTAGTGCCTGGGTTTAGACCTTGCCGGTCAATCATGACCAGAACCCTGTAGGATTCTCAGGACCTCAGATTTCTCAATTGTACAACAGTGGTTTGCTCATAACTTCCGACTGACAAACAAGACAGCATGTTTGAAAGTGCCTGACTTACAATGAATGCCAAGTAAAATATTGTTTTACTCTTACAAAGGCAAAGCTCATAAAATTGAAACATACTTCTTATAGTTAGGTATGAATTTATAAATAGTACCCACAGATGATCTTCTTAGGCACCCAGTTGCAACGCTCCCCCACCCCCAGTCTCCTCTACTTCTTTATCTTTCTGATCCTGGATTCGCTGTACTGAGGTTGGCCTTGATCGCTGAGCTGATCCTCCTGTACCATCATGCCTTGTGCAACAGAGTTTTCTATGCAGCAGGAACTGTTTGGAAGGCTGTGTGTAACTTTCACTGAGCTGACTTCACGTGGCACTCAGCTCCAGGGCAAGAGGTCTCAGTCTTTGCATAGTTCAAACAATTCCTGGCTTGTGTGTTTCTCTTCAGCATTGTGACTTTCCCTATCTCCAACCCGGGCCAACTGGCGCAGAGGCATTCTTTCTTAGCCTTGAAACTTTGTACAGACTCCTTTTGTGATAACAAAGGTCATATAGAATTGGGATTGTTCACACTTACCCTCACTGGTACACGGCGTCTGTCCACATCTGGGACTGATCTCATCTAATGGTGCTGTACAGCAGAAGGGGACACTAAGATTAAAATGCTATTCTTCAAGGCAACATGAGCCTCTCTTAGCCATTGCTTCCTATGGTGATGGGATTGAGACATGGAAAGTGAAGGCTACTGTGAAATGAAGAAAAAGCGAGCATTATATCCAGTAGTTGACTTAGTTCTTTTATTTATTTATGAAGTGTGTGTGTGTGTGTGTGTGTGTGTGTGTGTGTGTCTGTACTTGCCCAGTATGATTTTCAGGGGCCAGTTCTCTCCACCCTTCATGTTTCTAGATCACCAGGATTGGTGGCCATGAGGTTTGGTGGCATGCACCTTTGCCTATTGAGCTGTCTGACTGGTCATCTCACCTGGCCCTTGACCCAGCTCTCAAAGCCAAACTCTCCAATGTTCTTCAGTGATTCTGAGAGCCAAAACAACCACAGAGGCTGGTTCCAGCAATAATAATGATATCTTCTGTTTGTGTAGGGCTTATACTTTGCAAAGCAGTTCTGTAATCTCACTTGACCCTCACATAAACCCACTGAGGTGGTTTGGGAGCCATTAGTTTCTTTGTTTTACAGTTGAGAAATGCAAGGAGATATTAAGTGTCTCGCCATGATCTCATACATGTAAGTGATACAGTCCAGGTCTCCTGGGTTCTGATTTAGTTTTTTTTTTTTAACTTCTACTGTATCTTCTTGAGTATTTATATTCTTTGAAAAAATTTTAATGAAATCTTTAATGGATATGCAATACATGTCTGGTTTGAGGTTCAAAAAGTCACAGAGATATACAGTGAAAAGTCAATCTTACTCTTTCACATGACTTCAGCAACAAGTTGAATTAGGTATGTCCACCATTCTATTCACCCTATAGTCTTTGGGGATAATCTTTTGTGATTGGGTGGCTTAATATTTTCAGATGGTTTTATTGGCACATATTAATTATATATTCTAATGGGTTTTGTGCCATTCTCATACATGTATGTAATGTATTTTAATCATATTCACCCTCTTTGGGGACATTTTATGCATTTATAAGCATATTTTTTTCCTCACCAACAGAGTTTAAAAAATAAGCCAGTAATATGATCCTAGGGAAATAGCTTGGATATATTGGTAAGTGATCTCAGTTTGTGGGGTAGAAAAAATAGATTTAATATGTGTAACGACTTTTAGAGGTCTAAATGGTGTATTTTAAATAAAAGACAATGGTTTTTCATTGAAGTTCTTGAAAGTAAATGAGACAAGTGTTTAAAATAAGCTCTCATTGTGAACTTTTTTTTGCAAAAGGTGAAAACATAATAAATAACAGTAGATCACAGTTACTAAGTGATTTACTAAGTATTGGCTACTATTCTTAATACTTTTTGCATAATATTTTTTTCTTTGTCATACTGTGTTAGACTTTCTGCTGCTGTGAAAAATATTTGAGGGAAACACTTTTAAGAGAGTAAAGGTTTGTTTTGCTCACAAATTTAGAAGGTTTAGTCTACCCTGAGAGGGAGGGTGAGGCATGTCAGAGCAGCTCATATCACTACAGCCAGGAAACAGATAATGGTGGATCTTTCCCTTTGCTTCTTTATTCCACCTGGGTCCTTGGCCTATAGGATGATGTTGCCCATGCTATTTCGGAATGCCATAGCACACCCAGAGGTATGCTTTATTGATTTCCTAGGCTTTCTAGATACAATCAGTTGACCATAAAGTCCTATAATAAATGTACTATTATTCTCTTTTTACATTTGAGAAAACTGAATCTCAGGATTAAGCAATTTTCCCAAGAGTGTACACACAGTACATGTTGGAGCCAGAGAGTCCAACAGAATGCGAGCTTCCCTTATAGCCCACATTCTTAGCCTTTATGTCATGGCACAGAAAATAATTCATTGTGGCTGAATAGCTCCTGGGAGCAATTCTGTCGAGGAAGCTGAAATGTCTAGAGAGCTTGCTCTTTCCCTTCTGGCTTCCTACTGGTGTGAAAGTCGTCACCTAATCTGGGTCTGTTTTTGACTTCATGTATATATATATAGCTTTTCCCTTCTGTTAGGCTTATGCTTGAGGATCTGGAATTTGCTGTCAGGTTGGAAAGGTTATTTCCCTTCTGCAACCTCTAACCGAGGGCTGGAAGAACTTTCTCTCTTGGAAGTGTTGGACAAGGTTTTCTAGAATATAAAACGATCAGGAAGTGACTTGAGAAGTGGGAATTGAAGAAAGCCACCTGGCATAACAGAAATGTGGGTTCTTATATTCCAGGTCGAGTAGAATTAGTTCCGTTAATGAAGGCTCACTGGTCCACAGTGTCATGACACATCATCTTTTTAGATGTAGTGAGCTATTTACAATCTTCTCCCACCCTCTGAGGTGATGGGCCAGGCTGCCTTTTCCAATCCATTGCCCACCAAAGCTTACTACTCAGCCCACTTTTCCCGAGACTTCCCAAGAGCTCCATATCTGAACAGGCTACATACAGTTTTACCTTTTTAAAAAATGTTTATTTATTTATTTAGCCTGCATGGTATATGTGTTGTGGTGGTGGTGGTGGTGGTGGTGTGTGTGTGTGCGTGTGTGTGCATGTGTGTGTGTGTGTGGGCATTGTGCATGCCCGTGGAGAACCAAGGGTGACTTTGTGAGTCATCTTCTACCTCCTTTTTGCTATGCAGAGCTAGAAGTGCAGGCCTTTGCCATGTCTTCCTGTTTTTTTTTTTTTACGTTTTTTACATTCTCTAGCCCCACTTTTACTTTTTTATTTAATTGCTTTTATTAAATGAGGTCACTGATCAAATACTCAGACGTCATTGTTCAGTTACTGTAGAAAGCCTGAATCATCTTCTCCCTTTGAAAACTCTATTGAGTTTGGAGGACTGGAAGCGATATAAGGACCACACGTTAAGGTGGCCCTGGGTATTGGATGTTGAGAACCAATTAGCCCATAAATGAGTGCTAGTCCTATATGAAAAATCAGCAGTTGGTGCTTTTGTCTTCTTGTTTCTTAACAGCTCTTGTATTCATAGTACCTCTCCTTACTTGTTCTTTTTTTGGGAAGTACTAGTGGATGTAATGTGTGAGGCTGCCATCAGAGGCAATTATGCTACAAAGGTGAATAAAGTTGCCCAGCATGGGTGTGTTCTAGCATACAATTTTAAACCATGCATGCTGCCCATCTGGAGAAAGACAAGCAGAAAAACAGTGAAGTAAAGTCTGATAGGAGGACCCCAAGAGAATCTCCCAGCCATCCATCCCACCAGAGACCTATGGGAAGCAGTGAGACTGGGTGCTTGTCCTCCACCCCAAATCACCCAAGAGCCAGTAGAAAGTCTGTCATGTAACTGACACTCTGCAGTCTCATAGCAGAGTCTTTACAAAGCGTTTAACTGAGATTTCCCTCCCTGGAGCCAGCGAGAGACTGTTTGCCAGTGCTGTTGATCATTTCTGAGCATGATTTGGCATCTAAACCCGGGCACCTCTGCAGGGTGGAGACCCGATGCCCTGTGACTGCTGCTGCACATCCCTGCAAACGTCCATGTTTGTCACCAATACAAGAAACTAGGTGCAGAACTTCACGGGAATTGGCAGGGAGATTGGAACTGCTTCGGATGAGGGAATAAGGCGAGAAAGTTCTCAAAGAACAGAATACGTAGACCAAATAGCCAGATGCTTGTGAAAACACAGCTACCAAAGCTATTGGATCAGAGTCTCCAGGGGTCAAACCATAAAGTCTAAAATTCTGACTTCCCTATGGAATCTTAAACATGCTAAGGTTTAACAGTCCCTGGTGCAGGGTCACTTGGTGTAGCTTACTTCACACAGTTTCAAGTGTCTTTCTGGATTCCCTTATCCTAAAGAGTGCTAAAAACAGGAGGGAATTTCACGTCACACTAGAATCATCCACCAGGATGGGTCATTCTTCACAGTGGTTCCCAGCTCTGGCTTCTCACTATCTGCTTCCATGACAGAAGCAGCTTCGTCCTTCACCCAGACTGCTGGCATTTTCTTGCATGTTTACCATTGCTAGCAAGGTTGCCCTCAGCCCATAAAACTCAGATCTGGGGGACTTAACAGAATTGGCATGGGACATCTTCTATTGCTTCCATCACTCACCTGTAGAATCTTTGTTAGATTCTCGGTCTCAGGTTCCTCATTTCTAGGCTGTGCTTAGCATCGCATGAGATAAGTGATCTGCCTGACACACAATGGATGCTCAATGAACTATACTATTATGTTTTTCACTTTAGCAAAATGTATCATGCACATGATGGACATCTCTGGCTATGGGGTTAAAGTCTTGAATCTGAACTCTGTCCAGGTGAGATGTTTCAAAGAGGCACAGCTGCCCTGCTCGGGAACTAGGCTGACAGGTCCTCGCCTGGACTGAGTTCAAAGTCGAGACTTTTGCTTGGGTTCTGGGGATCTGATCTCTGGTTCTTACGCTTGAGTGACAAATACTTTATCCACTAAGCTGTCTCCTTAGCCCTCCTTGACTGCTCAGTTGCTCTGGAAACAGCCACACTCCTTCATTTATGAATCATTTATGGACGTGTTCACATTACAGTGGCAGGGCACATGACCTTATGAACAGAAAAATGATGTTTATACCAGACCTCTGCCCTTGAAATATTATTTGTGGCACTTATGATAGTGTGTGATTAGATGCCAGTACAAGGCATTGTTAGGTTGATATCCTTAGCTAGACTCTAAATCCTATTAAGGCTGGCAAGTCACATAATTCAAGACGGAACAGTAGCATTTCAAGGGCTAAAGATGACTCCACTGTTGGAGTGGGGGAGAGTTGTGAAATGACTCTGGGAGAAATATTTGCAACCCAAATCTTTATAGACACAGAATGGTGGTCACTAAAATGACTGCCATCTTTCAACACAACATAGAAACAATAGCGAAAGAGATGCATAATAGGTGACTCTACAAATACTCTTCACAGGTGGAGGACATTGGTGTCAATGATCATCCCTTATCTTTGAATCCCAGATCTACTCCTCATTACCTGCTTAGAGATGATGAATCTGGACCCTTTAAGTGCAGTGGTACTAAGCTCATCAGCAGAGAGCCCATGAGAGTTATGGTGGAAGGAGAGGGGTTTCTTTCAATGGTCCTGGTGAACTTGGTTAGCCTAGGCTTCCCCCGATACTGGCTGATGAGTACTTAGTGCTAATACTGTGTGCTTAAAATGATGGGTTGGCAAGTTTACCTAATGCCAGGATCATAGACAACATAATGTATTGTAAATTAATGACCAGCCCACTCCTGGTGATCAGACTGTGCCACTAAACAGCCCCATCTTGTAAGATGGTCAGGATGCGGGGGTCCGCTGGCAACCAATAGAGGGAAAACATGCAGCGCTTAGAAAAAGCCATGATTGTCCCACATATGGGGGTAAAAGGTCAAGGCTCTCCACCTTGTCCTATCAAAGCTGGTAACTCCTTGGTTCAGGTAAGTACCCCTCTTTTCTTTCTCTGAACTACTTTTACATCTCTTTGTCACTTGTCTCTTTGATTTGTGTCTTGGCAGATTGATAGCAATCTATTTCACACTATGTACCCTGATTTGAATCGTCTTATTAGTTCTGTGTGGTTTTTTTTTTTTTTTTTTTTTTTTGTTAGAAATCCTCCACTTTGGTCCCACGGCAACCTCTATGGAACACTTTCAAAGCTATGCTTTTGATATGTGTCTTAGTTTCATTTCATGTTGCGCTAACAAAATATCCAGCCCAATCAATTTACAGAGTAGGGGATTAACTGATTTACCATTTCAGATTACTCCACTGTTCTGGGAAATGACAGCAGGAGAAACCCACAGCAGCTGGTCACATCACATCCACAGCAAGAACGGAGGATAAGGATCAATGAATGCGTGGTCGCTTGCTTGCCTGTGGTCAGCTACCTTTCTGTATCTTGCATAATTTAGACTATCTGCCTGGGGAATGGTCCCATCCTCCACGTGCTCGGTCTTCCCTCATCAATTATGCAGTCAAGACAGTCCCTCATAGGCATGTACAGAGCCCACCTCAACCTAGAGAATATCTTTCAGGTAGACCTAGAGACCTGTTTTCTTGGTGTCAGGGTGACAATCAGTAGCTATCACAGCATACCTAGTTCAGGTATCTCTGGTTTTCGGGGTCCTAATGGGATTGGTTTTGCCTCCTCTCCTGGACACGTCTCTGTCTGTTCCCAGGCCGGTTTCTCCTTTGTTCCCAGCAGAGTGTCAATGTTAGTGTCTCGACCCAGAGGATCAGCCTTGGTACAATTTAATTATATTAGTCGTTAATATTATTATACACTAATATATGAACAATGATTGCTTCATAAACTGTGGCCTTTTAAAATTCTTTTTTTCATTTTATTTTTTTCTACTTTTACAAACATACCAAGTATTCATCCCAGCTTCCTTCCTTCTCCCAAATTCTCTTTTTTGTACATTAAGATTTAAATGAATGTCCCTTATGTTGTCTTTTAGGATAAGGAAACCCTGCGAAGTCAATCCAATTCAACGTGTGCAGCAATTCTTCGCCTGCGCAGGGAGGCAGGGCATGCATCTGACCTTAGTATTAGAATTTCCATACTGCAGAAGCAATTCAGAGATGACTTCTTAGCTGTGACTAGGACAAGGAAACCATTCAGACTTTCTAAAGGAGGCGAGTCTTATTTTTATCATGTTGCCTCATTTTCCCTTCCTTTCCATCTGCATAGCTCAAGAGAAAAGTTATCTTTTCTAGGGGGGAATGTTTGAACTTCCTGAACACATCTTTGTTAGAATAAATAGGTTCAGTTGTTTGAACAGCCTCAGGGGCTCTGCATTACTGAGAATTTGAATACATCCTCTACTTGGAAAACGGATCCATGAGAAGACTATGCCTGCCATTGTCTTCGGACCTCATCTGTGATATTTTCCTAGCATGTTTGCAGTTGGGCAGGGTTCGTGTGCCAAGGTGTAGGATGAAAGATAACCAGACCCAGAATAAACCGGGCAGCAGGATGGGTTTTGAATTTTAATGTGTATTAAAAATGTTACAGTGTGTTGGAGTTGGAATTGAAAGGGAGACACAAAGATGAGGGAGGTGCTTGAAGGTCTGTTTTACTTGGAGCTGTCCTAGTGCAATAAAGGCTGACCACATCTGGACTGGACACCAGCTGGAGCTTGTTTCTAAAGCCCCAAGATGGAAAGGTGTAGGGTCTGGGCTCTGATGCTAAACTGCCTGGGTTTGACTATCACTTACCAGCTGAGAGATTTGGGGCAAGTTGCTTATCATATCTTTGCCTTGGTTTTTTTTTTTTTTTTTTTTTTTTCATCTGCAAGATAGAAAGAGAATCTTCTATTTCACAGGGTCGTATGAGGATTGTTTTGTGTGAACCAGGTAGATGAGGAATTGCTAGGTATCACAATCTGTCTGATGTTTTGCTAACTAATAGTTTTGATCTCTTCCCCCACTCTCCACCCCTGCCCCGCCCCAGTACCCCTCCCTTTTTCACCAAAGAGACAGAAAGAGCTGGCATTTACCTTGTCAGTTGCTTCTGCAGCTAGACGCGACGAGCCAAGTGACTCTGGGCAAGCTCCTTTCACCGTTCTAGCCAGTGGGCAAGCTATTCATCATTCTAGCCAGTGAGATGTAATGGACAGTCTAGAGAGCAACTTCCTAGAATCATTTTGTCCTCTCCAAAGGTTCAGTTTCAAACAGCACTGCTTGCTTCTCTTCTTGCTTAGAATATGCACGTGATGTTAGAAACCATAGCCGGCATTCATCAACCCTGAGGTGACAAGCCAACGAGCAGCCAGGCGACTCTCAGAACAGCCCAACGTCTTGCAGCTGTGGAATCTATGGTAATACCACCATCAGGCTTCTTGCTTGTAAGGCCCAACAGGTCAAGCTTGTTTGCTTCAGCTGAAAACATCGTTAACCAGTACATATGATAGACATTTCTGGGTTATTGTAAATCCCACCTCAGTTTTAGTGTTGTTTTTGTCAAAATATGTTTTTAGGGAGGAATGCTTTCATTAAAATTATTTCAGGCTTTGATTAGTGATTCGGAAATGCCTGGAAATGGACTCTTTGAGTTTGCTTGTTAACCAAGACTCTCAGGCCCTCCAGATGGATATTATTGTGAGAAATATTCTCCACATGTTGCCCTAGTAGACCTTTTTGTTGGACAATTGTTAAGTACTAGGTTTTGTGCAGGTGCTGTGGATGCTAAGATGGATAAAATGACTTTGTCCTCAAGGGACTTCCATTTTGCAGGCATATGGTGGTAACTGTGAAAGTAAAAGTTAGTAAAGCGATGGGCCAACCTTAGGAGATCAAGAAACCTCCTGGAAGGGCGGAAGAGATGGCTTGGTCAGCAAAGGTGACTGCGTGCAAATCTGGTGACCTTGGAGACCTCATGATAGAAAGAGAAGAGAACTGACTTGAAAGCTGTCCTTTGACCTCCACACACTTTGTGCTATTGGACAGAAGCAACTTAAGGGCCTCAAGAGGCTGCAGATCATCAGTGCAGGGACAGTATCAGGGAGCACATGACAGCAGGAGCATGTGGCATGCAAGTCCTCAACGGCAGCCGAACCAGGGAACACACATCGCATAGGCTGGAACTAGAGGCAGGTGTAGGTTTGCGCCTAGTGACTGCTCTCCACTAGTGAGGTCTCATGTCTCCACAACCCTCAGAACAGTACCATTAGCAACTGTTCGGACCCACCCATCTAGATCTCTAACATCTGGTGGCAACTTAAGACTAGAGGAGGGAAGATGGCAGAGATGACAGTGGTATTGAGGGTATCATCGCAGAGAAGTTGGGAGAAGAGCATCGCTTCTCTGCTCTTAGTTCCTGCCATGTGCACCTGGTACTTTGCCTGTCTGCTTGCAAGAAGCCTGGCAGCAGAAGGAGAAGGAGGCATTGACACGAGAAGGGGCCTAAGGCAAGAGATGGACAAGAAGAGTCACGTGGGCATCGCTCTGTGTTCAATCCTGCCAGCCTCTGATGGGTCTCAAGCCCTGGGAGTGGACCTGCAGATGAAAGCCAGCACTGGCATTTGGCAGACTGGAGGGCAGGCAAAGGAGGGAGAGGTGTACAGAGAGAGAAACAGGAAGACTTCAGGACACTTGCTGGCAGGGGAATCTGGAAGGAGGATAACGGCCTTTGCGAGCGATTAGGGAAACGGGTTTGGTTTCCTCTGATTGGTTCTGTGCTGTAAAGAGAGTCAAAAAGCAGGGGATGTTGGAGTTACTGATCAGGTCTTAATGTTTGGGGCTGGTTGCTATAAAGGTTGAGATTTGACTAGCTGGGTTGTCTGCTACGGAGGTTGATAATCCAGAGTTCTCTTTCTCTGCGTGTCTATTCTGTGTTTCAATGACTATATATTCTCTTTCTGAGGAGCCAAATCTCATGTTGGAGAGCAGTGGTTTTCAAGTCACGAATCGCCGTACAGTGGTATTCATGTCTACCACTGTCCAGTACAAATTACTAGGTTTCCTTCAACAATGTTCATTTTTTCCAGCAATGGCAGCTGTTCTACTGCCTGCCTTTTCCACATCTAAAGCTTCAAGACTGCCAGCACAGCTCTGCTCTATCGAGCAATCCAGTCCATCGTCTTTAAATTCAACAGGAAGAAATCTTGTAGAAAGGGAGTCTGGGGGCAAGTTGCAAGTGAGTTTGAGGTAGAAAAAAAAAAATCCCTGAGCTGATAACCACTGAGCACCTATCTCCTTCTGAGACCTTACATAAAGCAGGCCACTTAATCCTGAAGCTCCGACTTAAAGTTGCCTACTTCTCAGGTGGAGAAATGGACCCACAAGAGGCAGGAATTCATGGAGTTAAGGATTAAGACCGGAAGGAATTCTCTGTTTTGAGGTTTAAAGCATCTCAGGTGGTGCTTTGTCAAATGGAGAAAGAAGTGGATTTTCCCTCCTTCTAGCTTGTCAGCTGGTGGCCGCCTTATCGGGACATTCACACGGACACCTACACATTGTTTTTGTGTTTATCATGTTCCTGTGAACATGGAGCAGATCCCTTGTGGTTGACTCATTGAGTTGACACCTATTTTATGATGAATTTAAAAATAGAATAGTTTGCCATGGAGGAAAAGTTAACTTTTAATACTTGACTAGATTTCTCGTCAAAAATATCATTTTGGGAGTGATATTGTTAGAAAATGTTAATATTGACTATATGGATAATTCTATGCATTATCAGCCAAGGTAGCTTACAATTCCTGATTCAAACAGTAGCATGTCTTGATATCACTGGATAGGCACCAAATTCAATAGATAAATAGAAGGCAGATGGTGTGTGTGCTACCGAAGGAGTATGTGTTAGAATGGCTGTTTCTGAATCTTATGAAGGAGGTCTGTTCCTTGGGATGGCTGTGCACATCCCCAAGGGAGAGGGGCATTAGAACCAACTGCAAGTTGATTGGCCTGATTTGAGAACTCCTCTCTCCATTAGAACTGAACTGTATTGCTTTAGAAAGATTTTTTTTTTTCTTTTTGTCATAGTTTGAAATGTCCCTCACAGTCTCATGTGTTTGGGAAGGTCATGGCACTTTTAGGAGGTGGGGCCTTGCTGGAGGAAGGCAATCACAGGAGGTGGGCCTTGAGGTGGATTAGCTCCACCCTGCTTCTGTGAGAGGTCTACTCTTGCAGCTGGCAACTTTGCAGCTTTCTGTCTCCATGAAGGATGTGACTTAGCTTCTGACAGCCGTGCTACTTCCACCATGAAGGACCGCATCACCCCTTTGGAACTTTAAGCTGAGTAAATCTTTATTTTCCATTAACTTGCTTCACTTTGGTGGTGTCTCAGAGCAACTGCTACGCTTTCCTTTTTCTTCATGGATCTTGAATAAAGTTTATTTGCTTTCTGGACATTGATGGAATCATCAGAACAAATCTGTGTTTTCTCTTAGCTAAGATCTTCATTTAGAATTTGAGTTTTGGAACTTGAAAGGGACCAATGAGTGGGAGGGAGAGAAAAGAAGATTAGGTGAATGTTATAGCTAGGTACGGGTGTCAACTTGGTTGGAAATCAGCTCTGGGCACATTTATAGGGAATTAATAGTTGAATTAAACCCAGAGTGAACCTGCAGGAGATTGTCTAGTTGATGGGGAAGGCCCAATCTATGGTGGGTGAACTAGGACCTGGACAGGGAAATAAAGAATACAGATTGCTGGTTGAGGAAGTTGGTATCCTTGTGTATACTTGTCCAGACATGCTGGTCTGACAAGTAAGGATTGTTTCTCCCTTAGCTGTTATGTGAAGATGGTGTGGCCAGTTCCCTGGCTCTGGTGTTGGTGTGAGCTCTTGTCAAGCTGGACTAAGAACTGTAACTGGACATCTAAGAGAATAAAGCCCTTGTTCCCTTAATCTGTTTAGTGACAATTTGTCAGCAACCATGCAGGTGAACTCTAACAGTGAAGACTCTGAAGGAAGAGCTATAGGTTGCAATGAGCAGCAGAGTGAGTGTGAGGAAATAATGGGGTGGGTGGGAAATGCCTGATGGGGGAAATTAGGGAATGGGGTGTTGCAGGGGCTGAGGGAATAATAGAACACCCTAATAATATTGGATGCAACCAGATAGAAACCTCCTATATTATTAACATGTTAAGAAACATTTTAGTTACCAAAAGGAACAAGAACTGACATTCTCTGTTCAAGGGAACAGAACAGGAAAATAGGGTAAAACAAAAAAATGCCCTCAGTTGTTCCAACTAGAACCCAGAGGTAATTAAGCAAGACCAGGTATATGATACTTCCTGATGTTTGTCAGAGAGATCTCAGGTCCTCCCCTCAAATAATATAGACTTTGGCCATTACCCTTGGTTGCCTCCCAGAAGCAAACAGTAAGACACAGGACGTGGACCAAAAGTGCCAGCTGTAAATGGTCACTTCTTGCTGGACAGCTTTCAGAGTGCCAAAAAGTACTATGCAAGCTGCAGTAATCATCTCCTGGCAAGCAGTGCTCACCAGTGTAATAGTGGCATGACTGGCAAGAGGACATCCGACAGTTTTTTTTTTTTTAAATTTTTATTATTATTATTATTTATTCAATTGTGCATGTGTGTGTATATGTGCGTGCATGTGTGTATGTGTGTGTGTAGAACCACGGACGAATTCGCGAACCACCATGGACGCCTCCACCTCCTTCTGCCCCGGGATTCACAGGCTCCGCCCTACCAGGACCAGAAGCGCAGGCCGCCCCCGCTTCCGCCTGGCGTCTATACGTGGGATCTGGGATCCGAACTCAGGACCTTCCGCCTGCAAGGTGGAAGCTTAACCCCTGAGCCACCTCTCCAGCCCCGACATCCGACAGTTTTTTGACTAGATTTAAGGCTCACTTTTCAGCAGGGACCACATTCCTGGTGCTGCAAACTAGAACAAGAACCTATGACAGAGGAAAAATAGTCCCTAGGTGGACTGCAATCTCTACAGGTTTAGCTATAAAGACACTGTATCAAACTGCCGTTTAAACAACGGTCATTATACCCGTAGATTAGAGGAGCACTCAGCACTCCATATAGAAGCGTTTATCACAGAAAATCACAACTGGACAAAATGCAGAAAATAAGTGACTTTGGACTGCTGGGTCTTGAACAGAACATCTAAGCCATGGCCATTCCTATCACAAAATTCACAGGGGGATAAGAGGGAGTGATAAAATTATCAGAGAAGCACTTGGCACCCAACCGAGAAAGACCAATGTGCAATGGAAGATGCGTAACGCAGAGAACCACAAGTGGTCGAAATACAAAATGAAAGGATCTGAGTATGCTCAGCCCTATTCAGGACATCTAAATGAACTCCATCCCAAGACAGAAGAAGGGGCGGTAAGGACGAGAGAGCTGGAGGACGAAGAGAACTAGTATTAGACAATAGCTGCTGTTCATTTCAGGATGTACGCAGGCATTCAGTGCAACGCTGTCTACTGTCACTGTCTGCAGTAGCTGCCTAAAAACACTTTGCAGCGGAACAGAGAAGATTCCATCAGACATGACGCTACCCTGAGAGACGGGTGCTAGATACAAGAGAGGGGGAGCCTCTATATTCTACTGGTGGGCCCGCTGGTGGGCCATTTGTGCTCTGACAGGTACCCAAGTACCAACTAAAGCAGGCATACTAGACCCAGCTGCACATTGGGGAGACTTGGGAGAGCGAGGAAAACAGGTGGGAGGGAGAATAGGAAGGGCAGAAAGGGATGCATGCAAGTTGGGGGTAGGTAATGGGTGATGAAGACACGTGAATGCATGCATCACACAACTTAAAGTTAATACAAAAAAAAAAAAGAATTTGAGTTTTCAGGTTCCTTTTTCATTTATTCTTAGAAACTTGTGGTAAGGTAAACATGATTGTCGCATTCAAGTGTCCTGAATACATAGCTCTTAGTCTACATGGTGTAGAGGAATTCCTTTTTAACATTTGTGTGTATGTCCGACTCTGTGCTTTGGCACATCAACCTGCTGTGAAAAGGGAGGACAGATGAACCTAAATGGGTACTGTGATGGCTGGGCTGCTCTATCATGTGAGAATTTGGTTAATACCTCATTAATTTATTATAGCCAGAGAACAAAAGACTGAATGAAATAATGGCTGTGTTCCCAGAATGATTTCCCACAGATGGCTAAGCGAGTCTAGTAAACAAAACAAACAAAAACCAAGGTTCCATTTGGCCTGTGTTTGGTGATAGCCTCTAAATTCGCATATCTCATTTAAAAATTTTTTTTATTATTATTTATTTAATTGTGCATGTATGCGTGTGTGTGTGCATGTGTGTGTGTGTGTGTGTGTGTGTGTGTATATAGAACCACGGACGAATTCCGGAACCACCATGGACCACCTCCACTTTCTCCTAGTTTACTCTGCCTGGGGATTCACAGGCTCCGCCCTACCAGGGCCAGAAACGCAGGCCGCCCCAGGCCCCCCCCCCCCCCCCCCCCCCCCCCCCCCCCCCCCCCCCGCTTCCTCCCGGCATCTCTACGTGGGGTCTAGGATTCGAACTCAGCGCCTTCTGCCTGCAAGGCAGAGGTTTAACCCCTGAGCCACCTCTCCAACCCCTTAAAAATATTTTTAATTGTGTGTATGTGTGTGTATATGTGTGTGTGTGTTTGTATCAGAAAGAACTGTGTGTCCTTGTAGAGGACCAAGAGTGACTTTGGGAATCCTCCCGGATTGCTTCTACCTCCTTGCTCTGGGAGCCCAGGCTCCGCCTACCAGGGCTGGAAGTACAGGCTGCTGCTGCTGTTTCTGCCTGGAGTTTCTATGTGGGACCCGAGATCTGAACTCAGTACCTTCTGCTTGTGAGACAGAGTCTTAACCCACTCTATATTCTCTAGCCTGTGTGTTCTATTTTCAAAGTCTAGGAGACTGTGTGAATAGCCAGCTAGTCTTTCTTTGGTGATTAGTGTTGGCTTTAGTGTTGTCTAAGCAGTGATTCTATGGTAATTGGTAACTAGGAGCCTTCACTGAATTATATCTGCTGCAAGTCACTATTGTGGCGAGACATTTTCATGATTTTTAAACAAGCCAGTACATTTCTCACTTCAAGAAAAATTAAAATTTTACCCGTTTATTCCGAGACTTGCATGTGACCCTCTTGGAATCACTCCTACTCATGTGACCATATGTACACTTTTTATATTTTTATGCACTGAATTAGAGGTAAATTTGATTTTTTAAGAGAAAAAGAGGAACCCCCTTTTGCACCCTAAACCCGCTCCGCCGGTCGGGACGCGCGCGCGCGCGCGCGGTCCAGCCGGGCGTCCACGCCGCGCCCTAGCTGGTGAGTACCCCCCCCCCCCCCCCCCCGCGCACCGCCCACCAGGACCCCCAGGTCGGCCCACAGGGACCCGGCTCCGACTCCCACCATCCAGCCGGAGCCGCGCGCGGGACCCAGGGACCAGGAGGACCTCCGCCTGCGCCCGGGCCCCGCCCCAGCTGCCCTCGGGTTAAATAGCTCCACGCCGTCGCCCCCATCCCCCCTTTTGCACCCTAACCCGCTCCGCCGGTCGGGACCTGCGCGCGCGGTCCAGCCGGGCGTCCACGCCGCGCCCTAGCTGGTGAGTACCCCCCCCCCCCCCCAGCGCACCGCCCACCAGGACCCCCAGGTCGGCCCACAGGGACCCGGCTCCGACTCCCACCATCCAGCCGGAGTCGCGCGCGGGACCCAGGGACCAGGAGGACCTCCCCCTGCGCCCGGGCCCCGCCCCAGCTGCCCTCGGGTTAAATAGCTCCACGCCGTCGCCCCCATCCCCCCTTTTGCACCCTAAACCCGCTCCGCCGGTCGGGACGCGCACGCGGTCCAGCCGGGCCTCACCCCACGACCTAGGTAAGTCTCCGCCCGCCCCGCCCACCAGGACCACAGGCCAAATAATTCAGTTTAGTGAAATTGAGAGATCTTAAGAGTTAAAATGACAATGCCAAAGTCAAAGTGCAAATCCATGAGAAGCAACAATCAAGTAAACAAATTTCCCACTGAAGAAATTAATCCCATAATGTTAGACTCCAACAAGAACAAACCCATGGAAAAAGGCCAAGAAAGCCCCACCCAGGATAAAGACTTTCAAAATATGATCATTACCATGTTCAATACTATGAAAGAGGAAATCAGGGAGGAATTAAATAATCGAATCAATCGCTTTGAAGAGGAACACAACAGACATCTGGAAGAGTTGAGAAAAACAGTGCAAGAAACAAAAAGTGGCATAGAGCAGTTAAAACAAACTCAAGCAGAGTTTAAAACTGAGCTAAAAGACAAGTTATCTTCAACCCAGAACGCCACAGAGAGTCTTACCAACAGAACTAACGAAGCAGAAAACAGAATTTCAGACCTTGAAGATAAAGTGGGAGTACTAACCAGCTCAATGGAAGAGGTTGTTAAAGCCAAAAAGATACTTGAGAGAAATATCCAAGAGATATGGGACACCCTGAAGAAGCCTAACATGTGTATTCATGGAATACCAGAGCAAGAATCTCAAAATACCACCCCTGAGGAAATTTTTCAAACGATCATCAAGGAAAACTTTCCTCATCTAAAAAAAGAGAGGCCCATCCATATACAAGAGGCATTCCGCACCCCAAACAGATACGACCAAAATAGAAGCACGCCGCGGCAAATAATAGTTAAAACACTCCACATTCAAGATAAAGAACTGGTGCTGAGAGCTTCAAGGGAGAAAAAACAAGTCACTTTTAAAGGCAAACCTATTAAAATAACAAATGACTTCTCAGTCGAAACAGTAAAAGCAAGAAGAGCTTGGAGAGACATACTTCAAGTATTGAATGAGCAAAAATGTCAACCGAGGCTGATTTACCCTGCAAATGTCTGGAATTAACAATAGTTTCTCCATTATAACACTAAATGTTAATGGAATTAATTCACCGATCAAGAGACACAGATTACAAACATGGATTAAAAATCACAATCCATCAATCTGCTGCCTGCAGGAAACCCATCTCACCACAAAAGATAGGCACGCTCTAAAAATAAAAGGCTGGTCAACAATTCTACAAGCTAATGGAAGCAGAAAACAGGCAGGGGTAGCCATTATGCTATCAGACAAAGTGGATTTCAAACCAAAGAAAATTATAAGAGACACGGATGGATACTACATTTTAGTCACAGGCACAATTCACCAGGAAGACCTCACAATCCTGAACATATATGCACCCAATACGGGCCCCTCCACATTCATTAAGAAAACCCTACAGCGTCTAAAGCAAGAAATCAATCCCCAAACGATAATTCTTGGGGACTTCAACACCGCCCTGTCAACATGGGATAGATCAACAGGTCAAAAGCTTAACAGAGACACTTTGGAACTTAATCAAACCCTGAAAGAAATGGACCTTACAGATCTCTATCGAACTTTTCACCCACACACCAAAGAATACACATTTTTCTCAGCAGCACACGGAACTTTCTCCAAAATAGATCACATATTGGGCCACAAAATGAATCTACACATATACAAGAAAGTTGAAATTCTAACCTGTGCCCTATCAGACCATCACGGCCTAAAGCTGGACATCCACAACACATCAAACAAGAGAAAATGCACTAACTCCTGGAAACTTAACAATATGATGCTGAATGAGACATGGATTCAGGAAGAAATTAAAAAGGAAATTCAAGATTTCCTGAAAGTGAATGATAACGAAAATACAACTTACCAAAATCTCTGGGACACAATGAAAGCTGTTCTAAGAGGTAAGTTCATAGCTCTTAATGCCTACGTCAAAAAAATGGAAACGTCAGAAATAAACAACTTAACAATGCAGCTTAAAGCTTTAGAGAAGCTAGAGCAATCTGATCCCAAAAGTAGTAGAAGAGAGGAGATTAGCAAAATAAGGGGAGAAATATCTGAAATCGAGATTAAGAAAACGATAGAAAAAATCAACCAGTCAAAAAGCTGGTTCTTTGAAAAAATCAATAAGATTGATACACCCCTAGCGAAACTAACCAAAAGCAAGAGAGAGAAAACCCAAATTAACAAAATTAGAAATGAACATGGAGTTATCACTACTGATACCCAAGAAATCCAGAGAATTATAACATCATATTTCAAAAACTTATACTCTGTGAAGTTTGACAACACAAAAGAGATGGATGAATTTCTAAGTAAACACAACTTACCTAAATTGAATCAGGAAGTTGTGAATTATTTAAATAGTCCTATAACATATAAGGAAATTGAGGAAGTAATCTCGAATCTTCCCACCAAAAAATGTCCTGGACCAGATGGATTCAGCACAGAGTTCTACCAGACATTTAAGGAGTTAATAACACCAATACTCCTTAAACTGTTCCATCAAATAGCAAAGGAAGGAACACTACCAAATTCCTTCTATGAAGCTAATATCGTTTTAATCCCAAAACCTAATAAAGATTCGCTTAAAAAAGAAAACTATAGGCCGATCTCCCTGATGAACACAGACGCAAAGGATTCTCAACAAAGTCTTAGCAAATCGGATTCAAAAACATATTAAAAAGATCATTCATGGGGACCAAGTAGGCTTCATCCCCGGCACACAAGGTTGGTTCAACATACGCAAATCAATAAATGTAATTCATCATGTAAACCAGTCCAAAGTCCAAGACCACATGATACTCTCGATAGATGCAGAAAAAGCTTTTGACAAGATCCAACAGCCTTTTATGATCAAAACGCTAGAGACAGTAGGAATGGAAGGAACCTTTATCAATATAATAAAAGCTGTATACAACAAGCCCACAGCAAGGATTATGCTCAATGGGTAACAATTGGAAGCATTCCCACTTCGATCAGGAACTAGACAAGGCTGTCCACTCTCACCACTTCTATTCAATATTGTACTTGAAGTCTTAGCTGAAGCCATAAGACAAGAAAGGGACATAAGAGGGATTCAAATCGGCAAGGAAGAAGTCAAGCTATCCCTATTTGCAGATGACATGATCCTATACCTGAGTGATCCCAAAAACTCCACCAGGAAGCTCCTGGAACTAATTGAGAAGTTCAGCAGGGTGGCAGGATACAAAATAAATGTGCAAAAATCAGAGGCCTTCCTATATGCCCAGAATGAAAGAAGTGAAAAAGCCTTGAGAGAAACAATCCCATTTACTATAGCCCCTAAAAAAGTGAAATACCTTGGTATAAACCTAACTAAGGAGGTAAAAGACCTTTACAATGAAAACTTTAAAACCCTAAAGAAAGAAATAGCAGAAGACACCAGAAGGTGGAAAGACCTCCCTTGTTCCTGGATTGGCAGAATCAACATCGTGAAAATGACCATCCTACCAAAGGCAATATACAGATTCAATGCTATACCAATCAAAATCCCAAAGCAATTCTTCAAAGAAGTTGACCAAACAATCTCAAAGTTCATATGGAGGCACAAAAGACCCAGGATAGCAAAAACAATCCTGAGTAACAAAAACACAGCTGGAGGTATAACCATACCAAACCTTAGTCTATACTACAAATCCATAGTTGTAAAGACAGCCTGGTATTGGCTCCAACATAGACACACAGATCAATGGATAAGGATTGAAGACCCAGATATAAGCCCACAAAGTTACAGCCATTTGGTCTTTGACAAAGGGGCCCAAAGAATCCAATGGAAAAAGAACAGCATCTTCAACAAATGGTGCTGGCAAAACTGGATCTCCACATGCAGAAGATTAAAGCTGGACCCGTACTTGTCACCATGTACAAGACTTCATTCCAAATGGATCAAGGACCTTGATATCAGGCCAGAGACTTTAAAAACCATAGTTGAAAGGATAGGGAACTCCCTCGAACTGATTGGGCTAGGCCAACATTTCCTAAACAGACATCCAATGGCACAGTCACTGCTACCAACTCTCAACAGTTGGGATCTTGTGAAATTAAAGAGCTTCTGTTCAGATAAAGAGATTGTAACGCGAGCTCAAAGGCAACCCACAGAATGGGAGAAAATCTTCACTAACCACATATCTGATAGAGCTCTATTGTCCAGAGTGCACAGAGAACTTAGAAAACTAAACACCAAGGAAACCAATGGCCCAATTAAAAAATGGGCCCTGGAACTTAAAAGAAACTTTACCAGGGATGAAATTAAAATGTCTAACAAATATCTGAAAAAATGCTCCACTTCTTTAGCCATCAGGGAAATGCAAATCAAAACTTCCCTGAGATATCATCTCACCCCGGTCAGGATGGCAAAAATCCACAATACTAACAACGACAAATGCTGGAGAGGATGTGGAGAGAGGGGAACTCTCCTACATTGCTGGTGGGAATGCAGGCTCATACAGCCACTCTGGCGAGCCGTCTGGAGATTCTTAAAGAAATTAAAGATTGAAATGCCATATGACCCTGCTATTCCACTTTTGGGAATAACCCCCCATACAGCAGAGGTTCGCCTCGATAGCACAAGCACGACCATGTTCATGGCAGCACTGTTTACAATAGCAAAGACATGGAATCAGCCCAAATGTCCAACAGTTGACGAGTGGATAAGGAAACAGTGGTACATCTATACAATGGAGTACTACTCAGCCATCAAAAATGATGAATTACTGGAATTTGCCGGGAAATGGATGTCATTAGAAACAATTGTATTAAGTGAAGTATCCCAGACCCAGAAAATTAAGCGCCGTATGTACTCCCTAATAGGTGGCTCCTAGTACCAAACCCACCCAGCCCACCTAGAGACAGGAATTCCAAGGATTATGAACAGGAGGGATGGGGTAGGAGGGCCACACCAGAAAGAAGGAGAGAAGGGACCATGTTACAGCAGGGAAAATAGGCCTCCACCAAGGACCCAAATAAGTAATGAGACATCTGATTAAGTTCACAGACTTTTGTTCCTGATCATTTACTACTGAGGGGGAGTGATCTCACCAGAAGAGGAGGGCATATAGTCTGGCAGATAAAAAGTAACAATTTTGCAAATGGGTGATAGACCCCTCCCTCACTGTGGTTTCCCACTTTTATTACATCTACCTTTGAATGTGCTTTTATCACAAGACTCTAACAGCTTTTTGTCTCTGGCCAGGGGGTAACATACAATGCCCACCAGGATGGAGTGAAGGGACATTGCAGGAGCAGCAAAACTGCAAAAGAAAATCAACAAACCACAATCCAGAACTTCAGAGACTCTATATCAACCACCTAGAACTAGGCCAGCTTAGTCTCTCCCCATCTTGAAGCTCAGGGAAATTTGCGGAAGAGGGGGCGGTAAGAGTGTAAGAGCATAAGGATGGGAGGAGCAATGATATGTAAGATACTCTATACTAGTTAGGGCTGAAGCAATCATAATTGGACTTTGCATGCCCTGCGCATTGTCCAGCACACTGTTGACCTCACAAAGTCTAGCATCTGCTGGGGGCACCAAGATCCTTGGAGGCAAAGAATTGGCAGCCACAGCAGTGTTCCTATACCTAAGGGGAACACAGGAAAGGGTTCGGCATAGGCCACTGGGTCCTTGTACGTCATCGGAGAGGAGGGCCCAGAGGAAAATCAGTCATGCACAAGAAAGGACTCTCTGGGAATTGGGGTGGGAGGCACTGGGGGATGGGGAGGGAGAGGGGTGGGGAGGGGGAGTAGGGGGTACGGGGGGAGGAGGAGGGAGGGAGGGAACTGGTGTACCTAATAAGTTTGTATGAGCTGAAATAAAAAAAAAAAAAAGAGAAAAAGAGGAAAATGTGGGAGGAAATACACTAAATGTGCTATTGTTATGTTATTGTTATTACCTCCCACATACCTTATTGTCTCCCCTGTCCCTTTTGCCAGGACCCCAGGGCAGAACACTTTTAATCTGGATAATCTTTCCAGGATAGACACCTAGGAGGTAACTAACTCATTCTCTATTAATTATAGTTCAAAGCTTGCCATTTGCTATCCTCGGTGGCCTGTGAGTTATTCAAACAGAGAAAAAGTAAACAGCCAGAAAGACACCTTGTAGGGCAGCTCGATAAGTCTTGTTGAATGAATGGGAGAAAACCCAATATTTCTTAGTCTATGAAAATTATGATTATTAAATATGAATTCAAGCACATGAACCTCTCATTGCCAAATAATTTATGTGTGATGGCTTATTAACATTATTTAGTGTCTGTGAGCTATTACCTCTCCTAAACCTGGAACCAGAGGGCCCCACAGGACAAACGTCTGGCCTCACTGTGGATGGAGATGGGGGGGTCGACAAGGGAAAATATATAAGGCCCTGAAGGAATGGCTAATGCAGAACAATAAAAACAAGTCAGAGCTCCAAATCCGCCCCTAAGTGAAAACATCTGCCTGCATTTCTAAAAGCCTGGAAGTTTTAGAATTCATGTGAATGGTTTAATTGCAAATCACTAAACAAATCTGGGAAGAATCATTCGTATCTCTGATGAATTTTTTTCTTTTATCAGTAGGGCAACAACTAGAACTGTGGATAAGGAGAATATTTCACCAAAGAAGGCTTTTAAACCATTGTTTGAGGCTGGAAAGATGGCTTAGAGGTTAAGAATCTGCTTTGCAAGCAGAAGGTCCTGAGTTCAGATTCCAGGTCCCCATGTAAAAATGTTAGGCAGATGCACTTCAGACCCTGGTGGACGGAGCCTGAGAAATCCCAGAGCTAAGCAAAAAGAAGGTTGAAGCAACCCAGGATATTCACTGAAGTCACCTTGGCCCTCCACAGGGACACAGTGCTCTCTGACACACACACACCCCTCACCCCCCCACAAGACAAAACAAACCACTGCTTCCACAAGTAGCTAATTAGTCTTTTCTTTCTCTTCTTCCTCTTTCTCTTCCACCTTTTTCTTCTCTCTACCTCTTCCACCCCTTTTCTTCCTCCTTCTTTAATGACAAGAGAGTGAGACTGAATGTGAGTCACACTTAATCCAAGAAGAATTTCAGGGCCACAATTCTTATTTCTTTTTATCATTTTATGCATGCCATGGTACAAGAATGGAATTCAGAGGCTACTTCTTTCTTTCTACCATACGGACTTTTGGGGACCAAACTCAGGTTGCCAGGTTTGTGAGCATGCTAAGTTATCTCCCCAACCCCAGAATTCTTAGATTTTACATCGCCTTAGTATGGCTAAAATACTCCAGGGTGCTGTGCGGGCAAATTCCAGACTGTCAGTCTCGGTGGTGTCTTGGAGGGACACATACTATCACAGCAGGTGAGACAGATGGTATAAGCCATGAATTGCAGGTGGCAAGTTCCTTACACTTAGCACATGCCTTTGTGAGTCTCTATAAGGGTTTAATGGTATTGGTTTTTGTGTAAGGCCTATTCTTTGAGTTATTTCTATTTATTCCTGAGAACCACCTTGAGTGAGAAGTGAGAAGGTGAACGCTTTGCACCTAAGGATGGGCTGGTGTCGTATTTGCATAGCTGGTTGAAGGCGTGGAGCAAGATGAACCCAGCAGGGGTGGGTGAGAGAGGAGATTGTTTTCCCACAAACATGCCGGAAGCAACAATGAGAGGCGGCATCTTTCCCAGGTGCTCAAAGCAGTAGAGGGTCCTTGCGGATGGGTCTGAACCCCACCTCTGCCATTCCTGCCATACCTCTTGATTGATCTGGTAACTTCTAAGGAAGCCCAAAGATCCAGGTAGCGCTCCTGTGTCCCACAGTGTAGAATGCAGCATTAGAGAGGCACTTGCTGACTGCGTTGGCCATTAGGCTGTTTCGGGCAAGAAGGATTAAATGTAGTGAAGGTGCGGCAGTTCCTTTTCCAGAGCGTCCAATTCAGCTTGGGAGCTTTGCCTGGTGCACAAAGATGAAAAGAACATAGAACCACCCTGTGCTAAGTGCAGGATGAGGAACACAGGTCCAAGTTCCGGGGGAGAGGGGGGCCCTCACATAGGCTGTGGGACAACTGTGTGGAAACAGATCTCCCTCTCTGGGCTTGGGAGGGCTATTTCCCGGGTATTGGAGGAGTGTCTAGAGAAATTCCATTCATCAGGAGGGTTAGCTTTTGTGGGATCCACAGAATATAAGGCTTGAAGGATAGGTGACCTCGGTGAGTTTTAGAAATCCCTTTGGAGTCTCTGACCAAGGGGACAAGTTGTCTTTTCTCTGAAATCTTTGGTATGCAATTTCTTTCAGTCTATGTAACAGAATCTGTCTTGTGAGTGTTTTTTTTATTTGTGAGTCTGTGTGTGTGTGTGTGTGTGTGTGTGTGTGTGTGTGTGTCAAAGGGCATTTGAGTGTGTGTCTGTAGAGGCACAAGGGTGATATAGGGAATCATCCTGGATTCCTCTATCTCCTTAGTGCTTAGCTTTGGGGTTTCCTGAGCTCTGCCTTCCAGGGCTGAGAGTGCAGGCCACTGCCTTTTCTGCTAGCATTTTTATGTGGGATCTGAACTCAGGTCCTTTTGCTTGTGAGACAAAGGTTTAACCCCTAAGTTATCTCCTGGGCCCCGTGAGCATTTTCTTGTCTGTTCCAATGTCTGCCCAGAGTCGATCTTCTCCTGCTGAGCAGTTAAACCAGAATATGGTTTCTTCAGAGCTTCCTTGCTGGGACAGTGAAATAACCCAGGCTGGTGAGAAGCAGCTTATAGAGGACAAAAGGTGCATAGTCTTGTGAAAACCCGAAGAACAGATGCTAGTAGGACGGCCACAGACAGTTTCAATGGGTGCAGACAAATCTGAAGAAGGCACCTGGTTTTTATGGTGAGCAGAGAAGAGCTGCTGCTTTTCGTATTTGTTTCTTCTAGTATTAATGGGAAGCCAGGGTCAGTCCGTCAGCTTTCCTGCATGACACATCATTCTAAGATTTCTATTCATGTTATAAAAAAGAGTTAGATTAAAAATCTAACTCTGCTTTCCTAGTCCAAGAGACCTCTGTGTATCCAGTGCATGTAGTAGTTTAAGGAGCAGAGTTTTTGGCTCATGATGTGTGGACTTGCACTCTAGCATGGTTGGGAAGGTGTGGCTATAGGTAGCTGGGTGCAACTCCTTACATCTTGGTAAAAGAAGGGAAAAGGCAGAAAGTGATAGGCTATAAACTCCACAGTCGATCTCCTGGTCATCCATCTCCTCCAGTTTGGCTCATCTACAAATGGTTGCAGCCGTTGGAAAAGACATCACCATCTGGGGACCAGTGGGCGGCGGCGGCACCTTACATTCAAACCATGACATTAACCTTTGGATGCGTTAAACAGTTTAGTCATTTTTTAAAAGTGAGATCATTAATTTTGATATTAGATAGATAGATTTAACTGATATTTTGAGAGAAATGTGTGGGAAATAAGCTAAATTGAATATCTCAGTGAAGCTTTTTGGAATTTCTTGACTGGGACGTTGAAGGAGGAATGTGAGGCAGGAAAAGAAGCCATTCAATTTAGAAGTGTTGGAAGGCCCAGTATGAAATCAATAGGAAGAGAGGATTTGGTAAGGGAGAAGAAAAGCAAAGGGAAGGGGTAGGAGAAATGTTATCAGCAAGAAAGTGTTAAAGAGTTAAAAAAATACATCTTATTGTCCTATCTCAGTAGTTACTTTAACCTTTTGAAAATATTCTATCCTGGCTGGAGAGATGGCTCAGGGATTAAGACTCTGCCTCACGAGCACTAGGTCCTGAGTTCAAATTCCAGGTCCCACATAAAAACGCCAGCTGGATAATGCAGAGTACCTTCGGCCCACCGGTGCTCACCCAGAATCAGGTCAACCTAATCTCTCCCCATCCTGAAGCTTAGGGAAGAGAGGGGGCGGTGTGATTGTAAGAACCTAAGATGGGAAGGTCCACCGTTGGACAAGACATTCCATCCAGGATAGCTGCATCCAGGAACTCACTGTAGTGATTCTTGTCCTTAGCAGTCCTGCATAATGACTGACGTTCCAGCATGCCCCCGCAGACTACAGAACTGAAGAGAGATGAGAACACACAGTGGGAACCTTAGGGACTAGAACTGGATGAGTGAAGGGAAATGCCCCTATCAGTGGGGTAGCCTGAGGAGAGGCAACTTGGTATGCCACAGAGACCTGAACCCTCTGTGGCCAGAGGGAACCCTGGGGTCCATAGAAGTGGACAAGCTGGGGGGTGTGGAATGGATTGATAAACGGAAAGAAGGGAATGGGAGGAAGGGGGATGGAGGGAAGCAGGGATAAGTATTCAATATGCTTGCAAAACTAGAAAACAAACAAAATGCCAGCCAGAAACAGCAGTAGCCTGCACTTCCCAGTGGGCAGAGCCTGAAAAATCCCACGGGAAGGCAAAAAGGAGGTAGAAGCAATTTAGGATGATTCCTGAAATCACCCTTGGTCCTCCAGAGACACACAGTGCCCTCTGACACACACACGCACACACACACACACACACACACACACACACACGCACATACACACACACTAAAATAAAAAAAGATTATTTTTTTAAAGAGAAAATACCGTATCCTTGCACCTCCAGGTTGCTGCCTACTTCATTCTTTTAAAAAACACTGTTGCAACCCACAAGGCAATGAATCTGGCCTTCTGTCTTCGGGTATGTCCGACATATGTCAATATTTCTACTTAGTCCACTAACTCCCTTTCAAATTGCTCCACAGAACTCCGCAGGGTTTCCTCTCATTTCCTGCACTTGGTGTGGACTTGTTTCTCTGAGTTGGTCGTCATCCCCAGTGACAGAGCCAGTGGGAACCTTGCGTTCCGGATCCTGAAAGTACTTGCTTGTTGGTGCTCATGTAAACGTCATCGCTGGGTGTCTCCTGTCATGCTCAGTTGGGGAGACAAGGGAGAAAGAAAAAAAGGACCGTGGAGTGGAAGGAAGGAGAGATACGGACAGGCTGGGAAGACGGCGGGGAGATACGGACAGGCTGGGAAGACGCCCCCGGTCAGGCCGTCCTGCACCTAGCACTACTTTCCTCTCCTTTCCTGTGCATCTCTCTAGACTGTCCTCAGGGGCTTGGTGTGGTTTTGAGATGCTGGACCCCATCAATATTTAATTTTTAAGTTTATTCTTTATTTTTATTGATGCTTTCATATGCAAATATGGTGAATTTATGTGTTTCTACCCATCCCATCCTCGTTCCTGTCTCATTTCATACTTTCTTCTTTCCAGCTTTCCTCCTACTTCCGCATCTTTTTACATGTGTGTCTCGTGGGTTTCCTCTGGTACGTAAGTCTGGGCTGGCACATGCCTGAGTGCTTGCTGGGGTATGGGGGACTTATCAGTGGGTAAATCATTGAGGAAAGAAGCTTCCCTTCTCCTGTCCTGCCATGAGCCTTAAATGATCTCTCAGGCAATTGTGTCCCTTTTCAACACTTACTTTTTGATGTCTCCTTTATTATCCTAAAGTAAAATCTGTAGGTCAGGGCAGCTCAACACTCACAATTTTAAAAACCCAATTTAATGACCTAGTTTTGTAAGATTAAAAAAAAGAAATGAATGTGAAGCAGGTTGAAGTAAAATAAAGTACTTAAGTGTTCATCATAGATATGGCACGACTCATGGAAGTGGAGTGTGCTCTCAACAGTGATGAGCACTTAGGAGAATCGAGCTGCATTCATTTGATCGTGCGCTATACCAGAACGATGGAAATGCAGTACTTTCCTGTCTAGCCTGGGCACTGCCCCAAAACACTTGGCCAAAGGGTAATGGTTGGTCTAGCTCTTGTTTTACTTTCTAAGCTAGGAGCCCATGGGATGACATAAGTCTAATTGGAGCCTTCTTAAACACTTCCCAGAACATCCACATCAGTTACTACTGGCATCCCAACTCACCCCCTACTCTTCACCCACGCACACGGACACAGCTACAGTACCCTTTGATTGACAGTGAATTGTGCCCTCCAACATATCAGCATGACATGCATTATATGTCCGGTGGCTTAAACACCATGAAAGGTGTTGCCATTGGTGATAGGATTTTCTGAAATGATAAATAATTCACACTACAGTTGAGAGTAAGAATAAATTGCATTTTTCTGGATTTAGATGGTAGTTGTATTCCTGGCAAATTCATGGTCTCTAGAAACCAATGTAAAAACATTCACATGGAAAATAGTTAAGTTCTGAGCTCAGATAAATCAGAAAAGAGTTTCCTTCTTTCCTTCCTTCTTTCCTTCCTTCCTTCCTTCCTTCCTTCCTTCCTTCCTCCCTTCCTTTTTTTTCTCTCTTCTCTTTCTTTCTCTTTCTTCTTTCTTTCTTTCTTTCTTTCTTTCTTTCTTTCTTTCTTTCTTTCTTTCTTTCTTTCTTTCTTTCTTTCTTTCTTTTCTTTTCTTTTCTTTTCCTCTGTATCTTAATTAGCATTTAATAGTCATGGTGACCCAGAAAAATTCTTAGTTATCAGAGACTGGAAGCATCTAAGGATCGCTAGCATTCCTGACCCTGGCCTATTAAATTTCAACAGCTCTCTCGAGTCATTATGACAATTGAAATGCCCCAATAAAGAGAAACCAGCCCAGTGAGTTTGGGTGTGGCATTCTCTCTGAAAATCACCACATGTGAAAGGCAGGCTGACTTCTGAGCTTTGAAGCTTGGATCCAGGTTCTGTCATTTCCCAGCTATTTTCAGGAGTGCAGGACAAGTGGGGCTTTGGTGTCTGGTGACATTTCCTGATGGGACTCTAGGAAGAACGGCTTGAATGGGAGCCAGTTCTGCAGCTCTCCTTCAGACAGTGCTCAGTGGGCTTGGCCCGCTGTGCGGGTGTCTCCCATTCTTTTGATCCATGCACAGCTGTTGGAAATCAAGCTCCTTTCCACTCCAATCATGAGGTTGGAAGGTGGACTCCTGGGACTAGTACACAATGTTGACATGGATTCAAATAAAGTTCCTTGCCCTCCGCCCTCCTTGTTTAGGTGGGTGTACTTGTCACTGACCTGTCTCAGAGTGTCTCCTTGGGATTTGTGTTTTTCATATTGCAGTTGACATGAAGATTGTCTTTTGAATATTGGCAAGTTTCTGGAAAGTGAGTTTTAACTTGTAGAGAAAGGAGGAGTGAGAAGTCAGGGTTGGCATGGGAAGGACGCAGGCGTGTGAGATGTGGATGTCTGCTAGTGATCTTTGAAAATGTATCCTTTCTTCACCTTAGCTAATTTGAAAGTCTTCCAGAAGACTGTATCTTCATGCCAACTTTCTTGTGTCTGAGGCTTCATATGGAGCCATTTTTGAGTTCTGCTGTGATTAATCTAAACTGAGATACAAGTATCATGTAGATGCTGGATTTCAAAGGCTTAGTCCTAAGAAATGTAAAGCATGTCAGTATATCAATCGTTATTTTTTTGGTGTCTTTGTATGTGTTGCATGTACACGTGTGTGTGTGTGTGTGTGTGTGTGTGTGTGTGTGTGTAACAGAGGGCATTGTATGAGACTGTGGAGACCCTAGGGTGACTTCAGGAATCATCTTGGATTGCTCTACTTCCTTTTGACTTTGCTCTGGGGTTTTCCAGGCTCAGCCTTCCAGGGCCAGAAGTGCAGGCCTCCATCATATCTGTTTTTTTGTGGGATCTGGGATCTGAACTAAGGCCCTTCTGCCTTTGAGGCAGAGGCTTAATCCTTGAGTTATTTTTCCAATCTCTCAATAGTTTTTTAAAATATTTTATTTATTTATTTAATTAATTTATTTATTTATTCTGTGTGTGAGATTTATTTATTTATTTATTCTGTGTGTGTGTGTGTGTGTGTGTGTGTGTGTGTGTGTGTGTTAGAGGGTACCGCTGTCCCTGTGGAGGACTCAGGATGACTTTGGAACTCATCCTGGATTGCTTCTGCCTCCTTCTTGCTTCGCTCTGGGATTTCCCAGGCTCTGCCCACCAGAGCCAGAAGTGCAGGCTTCCACCCTTTCCATTTTTATGTGGGACCTGGAATCTGAACTCGGGACCATCTGTTTTCAAAGTAGAGTCTTAACCCCTGAGCCATCTCTCAAGCCCTCAATAGTTTTTATATGCATTTTTTGAGTATGTTGAGTTAATTAAATATTTTGTGAGAATTAATTCACTTCTTTGTCCTTTTCCACATGGCTACTAAAAAATTAAAGATTACATGTATGACCCTCACTAGGTTTCATTTGGACACATTGCTCCAGAATATCTAACCTTGACCATTACCTCCCCTGCCAAATTCACTAGCTTCTGAGTTGACATATTAATTTCCTAGACTCATCTACCAGAAGAGATGACCTGACTGAAAAGTCCTGGCAACACCATCTCATTTCCAGGCGATTACATTTGCAGATTGCCACCCTGGAGTGTAGTTTGCGATTTATGAGCGTGAGTGAGTCGGTGAGGCTGAACGCACTTCAAAGAACGCGCAAAGCTTGGCCTCCGTTCCTCTCAGCACCTCTGCCTGCAATGATTAGCAGTGCCGTCGTCGAACAATGCCAGCTAATGACATGCTGCTGGTTTCTAGCCAGCAGGAACTAGTGTTCTTCTGCGAGAGGAAAGAAGCCTGTAATCTCCATCCTTCACACTGCTGGCATTTATTAGTGCTTTTCAGAAAGTCAGGTGCACGTGCTGTCGTGCTGCAGAGAGATGGTGATGGAATGGAAGACTTCGTGAGGCTGTCAACACCTCCAGTTTAGTCCTCAAAGTAATTGTGGGTTCCTGAGCATCAGAGATGTCTAAATTATAGTTTGACACCTCGTGCAAATTAGCTCCTGATTAAGCTCTAGAGAGGCCGAGGTAATGGGTTGAGGTGAACTACCTTATACTACACACACACATACACACACACACACACACATGCACACACACACAGAATACAGATGTGTGAATAGATGTGCATATGTGCCTCAAAATACTCACCAACACTAGAACTTGACCAAGACCTTTTGTGTAAGTTTGTGCAGATACTGAGGTATCCCCTTGTTTAATGGCCACTTACCGGATTATGACTATTTCTCAAAGTCCTCAAAACTAGGCTGAGTGCACAGGATGCTCGCAGCTTGCAAAGAATGATGATCACTGGCAGAGATCTTACTGCAGGAATCTATGGGCCCACTGACTGAGAAGGAAATGGGAAAAAGCAGGAGGAATTTTCTGGAAGAATCATAGTAGGTGAAAAGAACATAAAATACTGAACCGTAGTAGATTTCAGTACTAATCCATGAGAGCGAAAGAATGCTACTCTGAACAGAATCTCCTCTACTTGATTGGCCTTCTTCCTTGACTGTCCACAGCATAGACACCTTGGGTTCCTCTGTGACAATGTGAGGTTTAGAAAGTGAGAAGTCAGGGAGGAAGGGGACCAGAGGTCTCTGCGCACATACCTGCCTCCTTCATGACTTTGCCTTGGGCTTGTCAAGACGGCACTGCTGCTTCGACTTTTTATACAGTTGGTCCTTCATTGTCTTTTTAGTGGACTTGCCTACAGTGGGAATCAGGGTTTGTTCTCAGTAATAGCTGAAAGTGCCATTGTGGCCCCCTATATGTGCCCAGGACTCAGAAACAGCATCATATTCACATTGTTGATAGAACATCTCTTGTCATTCAGCTCCATGGTCTCTCATGAAGAAGGGATATCTTATGTTTACTTAGGTAGAGCTCAGGGGAGGGGAGAGAAAGCTTATTAAGAAGGTGTATATAAGCAGAGGCAGGAAAGGTGAGCAGGAACAGGAAAGACAGACTTGGTGGGGAATGTGTTAGTTACCTTCCTGGCTGCTCTGACTAGCACATCTGACAGAGACAATTAAGAAAGGAACGATTTACTTTGCTCCCATTTCCGTGGCTTCAGTCTATCGTGGTGAGACAGACATGCCAGAACAACTCAGTTTACAACATGGAGGACCAGGAAGCAAAGTGAGACAGGAAGTAGTCAGGGTTAACATCCGCTCCCCCCCATTACCTACTTCCTCCAGTGAGGTCCCACCTTGAAATGTTTCCCCAGCTACTGGTGGTAGCACCACCAGTTGGGGACCACGTGTTCAAAAACACAAGTTCTTGGGAAGAAAACTGAAAGCAGTGACCAAAACACGACACTAAAAGCCATATTTAAGAAATAATAAAGTAATCGGAAGCACAGCAATGTGTAGCAAAAATATGTGTGGAGCCCCTGGAGGGTTGTTAGGTATCCCAGGAGAGAAGCTGGAACTGTGAAGATTAGCTGGCAGCTATTTACAAAAATAGGACTGAGAGCCTAAAGATGGGGAGGACCAAATGATATGCAAAATACTCCACACAAGTTAGGGCTGCAGCAGGTAGGATTGGACTTTGCCTGATCTGCACAATGGCTGACATGTCAATGACCTCTCAAAGTCTAGCATGGAGAAGGCTTCAGGCAGTAGGATTCTTAGAGGCAAGGGATTAACAATCACAATAGAGTTCCTCTACTAACAGGGAGCCCAAGAAGGGGCTCTGGGCCATGCCACTGAGTCCTTACCTCTCACTAGGGTGGAAGACTCAGAGGGAGATTTGGCATTCACACAAAAGGATGCTCTAGGAGATGGGAGTGAGGAAGGGAAAGACACTGGGAGAGGAGGAGGGTGGGAGGGGGATGAAAAGAAGGGAGGAAGGGGGAGAAGTGCAATGGGGGGAGGTGACGGGGAGGGGAAGAGGGAGGGAGAGGATGGGGGTACCTATTGAGCTTGTATGATTAGAAAAAAAAAATAAAATGTGGGAGAATAAAAAAATGATGCCAGAAGAGGCAGAGGCAGTAGATAAGAGATCCATTGGGAAGCAATCAGAGACAGCTGGCGAGATTTTAAACAGAAGTGGGGCGAAAAGAAGTTTCATTATTCGGAGCACGTTGACACAGAATCTGTGTTAGCGGTCAAGCAATTATGATGCAAGTTAATGGCAATATTTCAAAGGAAGAGTGCCTAATATTCATTAATCCCTTTATCTGTCAAATGTGCTAATTTCCCCCCTCTTTTTATGTGTGGTTGGAGCTTGTGGTTGGAGCTCTTTTTAATCTACATCTTTCTGATGACAAAATGATGACGCAGGTCGCTTAGCTTTCAGAGTCTGGCTTGGAATTAACATCTGGCAAACTGCAGAGCTGCAGACCACTGGTCACACTGTCCCTCATGTCTGGCAGAACTTCCCCTGTGAGGCTTTTAAGCATGTGATGTTATGCCCCAAGCCAGAAAAGCAATGGTCCGAGGCTAAAGTCAAAATCAATGCCATTTTCTACATTTAAGCAGATATTTAAAGTATTGGATTATCTATCTATGTATCCATGTATCCATGTATCCATGTATCCATATCCATCCATCCATCCATCCATCCATCCATCCATCCATCCATCCATCCATCATCCATCCATCCATCCAATCTATCATCTATCTATCTATCTATCTATCTATCTATCTATCTATCTATCTATCATCTTTCTTTATTCTATCTAATCTGTCTAGATGGGTGAAAATTTTAGGTTCATCTTGGTTTTTGTCACTGAAAAATGTATTATAGATAAGAATGTTGTGCTTTTCTCTATTTTAATTTTTTCCTCTCTCTCCTGCCCTCCCTCCTTTCCTCCCTCCCTTCCTCCATTCCTCCCTCTCTTCCTTTCTTCCCTCTTTCTTCTTTCAAGACAGAGCATTGCTCTCTAGCTCTGGTTCTATTTGTCTGTGCATAGCACAGTCTGACCTTGAACTCTTCATAGTTCTGACGTATTCTCCTGAGTGCTGGGATTATAGCCATGCACTATATCACTTAACCACTTAGTCTTTCTTTCTTCCCTGGGTTGGTTCCTCTGTGCATATTCTGGGTCTTCCTCATGCCTAGAGAGTTCCTCTGGTACTATGACTGCGGCCAGACTGCCCAAGATTTATTTCTAGCTGGGTCCATTACCAGCTGGGTACTCTTGGGCAAGCAACTCGACTTCTTCAGGCTAGCTTCCTCATTAAACTGGTGATAATAATAGTACTTCTTTACAGGAAAGTTGAAAGGCATCTATGAGGTGTTTACAAGCCTTTGAAGAACACTTGTCCTGGAGTAAATACTACATATGACATTGTTATTATCTGATCATTTGGCAGCTGTCTCCCAGTTTTGAGGTCCTGTCTCTGATTTCCTAGGTCCTGTTTCTCCAGCGTACCCCCTCTAGTGTCACTTCCTCTAGACTTAGTAACACTTCTGATGTTCTGAGTTCAGATCCCACGGCCCACATAAAAATGTCAGGTAGAAATGGCAGCGGCCTGCACTTCTGGCCCTGGTGGGTGGAGCCTGAGAAATCCCAGAGTGAAGCAAAAAGGAGGTAGAAGCAATCCAGGATGATTCCCGAAGTCACCCTTGGTCCTCCACAGGGACATACAGTGCCTGCTGATATACACACACATACATACACACACACACACGCACGCACACACACAAAATAAATAAATAAATAAATAAATAAATAAATCTCCTTCTCTACCTTTTGCTTTACCTGTCTTTTCCTAGTTTTCATCCACACAAATAATTTCTTTTTTTTTTTTTAGTTTTTCAGAATACTTCTTTTTTCTTTTGATATTTTTGTTCGTCATGTTCGCCCCCACTCTGCCTTCCTATGCCCTCTGGATATCCTTCAGGATGCCCCTTCCCGCTCTTCTTCATGTTCTCTTTTAAAAAAATAGTTAAAATGATCCTTTTAGTGTTTCATATATGAATATATGAATTCATGGTATTTTCCCACCTTAATCCCCAACCCCATCTCCTCTCATCTTCCCATTGCACCCCTTATCTCCTGCCAGACTGGCTCCTAATTTCATGTTCTCATGCATGTTCTCATGCATGGCCCACTGGGCGTCTTCTGGCTTGCTCTTGGTGTGTGTCTGAATACGCAGTGGAGCATGAATCATACCAGTGGGTGTGCCACTGAGGAAGCATCTCCATTTTAACTCTCACTGGTCCCTCAGGAAGGTGTGAAGCCTCTTTAGATATTTTCCCTTCCATTGTGAAATGTTGATAGGACAATTCCTGTTCAGATCTTGGGGGGGGACACATGCATAGCTGCAGTGAATTCATGGATACAACATTCGTGCCATGTCCAGGAGACAGTGTCTGGCTGTGTCCCTATCCCACTTCAGATTCTTACAAACTTCATGTTCTTTTTTAATTAGAAATTATATATTTAGTGTACACATATTCTTACCACTGTTGTTGTTTTTCTTTCTTTCTTTAAATAATATCAGTCAATAGTGATGATAGAGGGGAATCAAGGAATGAGACAAAGGTTTTCATACCCTGCTGCTTATAGTTTGGATTGTCCCTAAAGACTTAAAAAATTTATTTGTGGTGTGTGTCTGAAAGGGAGCAGGGCCACATGTTGTGGAATCAATTCTCTCCTTCCACCATTCTGTGGGTTCCAGGGTCGAAGTCAGGTTATCAGGTTTGTGCAACAAACCCATACTTGCTAAGCACAATTAAAATTATTTTTAGCACAATTAATTTTTTTTCCATTATTTATTTTTGAGATAGGGTCTCATGTATCTCATGTATCCCAGGTTGATCTGAAGTTGCTATGTAGTTAAGGATGACCTCAAACTTTGGATTTTCCTGTCTCTGCCTCCCAAGTGCTGGGATCACAGTTGTGCTACCACACTTTGCATGCCAAGCAAGCACTTTGCTAACTGAACTACTTCCCGACACAAGTAAGTTCCTATTTTGCATAATCCTTATCAGTTCAGAAAGGAACCTGTTCTAAATTAGAATTTGGAAGGAAAATAGTCTTCACTATTTAGGACATGAATTAAGGCTGTAGATAATAATGGGTAATAAAGAAGCTACTCAAGTACTTTGTCGTGGAGGGAGGCTGCTGGAAGCCAGGACATTTGCACTGGCTCTGGTAGAAGCACTGAGAATGGAGTTGGGCCATTACCTTTGCAGAACAGAAATGCTCCAGCTCAATTTCAGGCTTGAGCTAATTACACTTGGACCACATGGCAAAGGACACTGTGTCATCGCCTGGCGTGGCCTCCAGGTCCCCAGAGATAAGAATACTGTGCTGGGCAGCAATTGCAGTCTCTGCTTGCAACATGAATTGCTGTATGCTAATGAGTCATGTGGCATCATTTCCGGAAAGACAAGGGACTAATGTCACATGAAACCTTTCTAATCAAAACTGTGGAGTCTTTGTGTTTAGTTTTTTTACCAAAATAATTTCTCAGTGATGATTCATTTTCAACCTACATGGAAGGCACAGACGCAGGGAGTGCGACATGGCGTTCCCTCTGCCTCCGCCCCTGCATTTTAAAGAGCCACTGGGCAGTTTTTCTAAGGCCTGGCAAATGGAGAGTTTGCCCCTGGGGGAAATGTTACAGCTGTGAGGGGTTGGCTCACTCAGCACTCTGGATATAGTGCGGAGGAAGCCGAAACACTGCAAAGGGACTGCTGCTGTCGCTTTTGGCTACTGCTGATCTTTGGGACTGTGAGAACTTGAGGAAAGACTGCAAAGGTTTCTATGGCTAAGCGCTACCGTTTCCTGATGCTGTAAATGTAAACTTTTCTGTTAGAGTGGGTGCGATGAGTCAGACGGGTTCCCTAAACAAATGGAGCAGGCTTCTGTTTGTTCAGCATGCTAATGAGCTGCTCTGAGAGCTGACTTCCTGGCCAAGGGTGGAGGTGTGCATCGGCACTCCTGAACCTCTGGCGGAAGATGGAGAAAGATTGCTGGGCCGCATAGGGGGTGTGGCCCCTTCCAGCACGGTGCAGCGCTGAAAGAGATGCTTGCAGAAGTTTTTGCATGTGGACCACTTAGAGACTGAGCCTTCTCCCATGGAACTCTGGGTCTGACTGATGACCACGTGCTTCTTGGCCTTTTCTCTGCCAAACGGAGTGCTTATGCCTGAGTGAGTGAGTGTGTGTGTGTGTGTGTGTGTGGGTAGGTGTGTAGGCTAGAAAGTTTTGAGTAAGAAGAGCAAAACATTGGTGCTCCATTATCCTGTGCACTGCGCAGTCAAAGGCATCCAGATTCACACACTAGGCCATTCCAATCAACTTTGCTGCAACACGCGGCAGCTATGCCTAATGCTTAAATCCAGCTCCCTCCTGTTCTCACAGAGCTCCGGTTTATTCTAGGCAGCGGCTATAAGCTTGAGGCGAGCACAGGCCCTAAGTGAGTCATGTAGAATAAAGCACTGGAATGTGTTATGAATGAAATCTAATTTCTTGTACATGAAAGTTGTTTTTTAAAAGACAAACCAGAATACAGTGATTTGGGTATTAAGAACAAAGAAAATCCTTTATATATCTGCTGCTAGAAGATTTGGTACTGAAAGGTTGTACTTACACAAGTGCATCAAAGAATCATAAAATATCTGCGAGTAATGGATAACAAGGGATCTGAATAAAAAGTGGACATCTCAGCATTCATAATGTGGAGCAAGGAAAATGTAACACAGACAAAGGACTGGAGAGAAAGGGACTGGTCTATGAAATGACCAAATGTTCTTCCAAAGGATCTACAACCATTTTGCTCTCCAAACTGGAGAGTTATCATCTTGAAAAAAAATTGATATCTCCTGCCGATACATCTGTAAACAAACACTGTTTTAATTCCTTTCTTGTCAATTGGTGTAAACTGGTTTCTTATCTAGCATGAGCTGGGCTTTTCAGTACAATGTTTGAAAGGATGATGGATGGGGGGCATCTTTGCTTGTTCCTGATATTTTTTTCCCCCTTCACTTTTTTTTTTTTTTTAAATCAGAGAGTTAGCCAAAGAGAGGGAGCAAGTACTTGTGCTGAGATCAGAGGACAACTTCAGCGAGTTAGTTCTTTCCTTTCGCCATGGGGACTCTGGAATCAAACTCACACCACCAGTTGTCACCAGGTTTGTGTGCAGATGTACCGGGCCATCTCATTAGCTCCTTGCTCCTGATCTTAATGGGCAAGTTTCTAGTTTCTGGAGATTTTTTTTTACCAGTAGCTATTCTTTATCAAGTTGGGAAAGCGCCTTTTCATTTCTAGCTTGCTGAGTTTTTATTATGAACGATGCTGGATTTTGTCAATGCTTTTTCTGTGCTCTTAATGTGATCATGTTTTCCTTCATCCTGTTGATGAAATCATATTACTCGTTTTTGAATGCTGTACAAGTCTGGCATACCAAAGGTCAGTTCTACTTGACTGCTATTTACAAAATTATTTTTACACGATGTGGGATTCAAGTTGGGAGTATTTTGTTGGGGGATTTGGCATCTCTGTTCATGAGAAATTGTTGTTTCTCTTCTTACAGCATCTTTGGTATTCAGGTGGTGATGGCAACACAGATGCATCAGGAAGTATTTCCTTTGCTTCTATCTTCTTCTTTTTTTAAAATTTTTTTTATTATTTATTCAATTGTGCATATGTACGTATGTATGTACGTGCGTGTGTGTGTGTGTGTGTGTGTGTGTGTGTATGTGTGTGTGTCTGTGTGTGTGTAGGATCACGGACGAATTCGGGAACCACCATGGACGCCTCCACCTCCTTCTGCCCCGGGATTCACAGGCTCCGCCCTACCAGGACCGGAATGCACCCCCCGCTTCCGCCTGGCGTCTATACGTGGGATCTGGGATCCGAACTCAGGACCTTCCGCCTGCAAGGCAGAGGCTTAACCCCTGAACCACCTCTCCAGCCCCTGCTTCTATCTTCTAAAAGAGAATGAATAGAATTGGTAAATTTCTTCCTTAAATGTTGGTAAAACTTGCAAGTAGATACATCCGGGCTTATTCTTTTTGTTTTGGAAGATGTTAATTAATTAATGATATGATCTAAACCGATCTAGTTTTCTGATGATCTATGAATGCTGGTGGACGTGTATCGTCAAGGAATTGGTGCATTTCATCTAGGCTATCAAATTCATGGGCGTAAAGTTGTTCATAGCATGCCTTCATCTTTATCTTTATGCCTGTAGGATCTGTATTGATGGTCTATGTTTCATTTCAGATACTATTATTATTACTTTTCTAGCTTAAAAAACATTTTTCCCCTAGTTTTTCAAACATATTGAGTACTTACCCCTGCCTCCCTCCTTCCCCCTGCTGTTATTATTTTTACTGCTAGGGATTGAAATCAAGTCTTTGCATATACTATGTAAATGCTGTATAGCAGAGTTGCATTCTAGCCCCTGATGTAAGCAATTTTTATTCTCTTTTTTATTCCCCTCACCTTTCTCAGTTTATCAATTTTAACTTTCAGCTTTTGGTTTCATTTTTATATTGACTTTGCATATTCAATATCATCTATTTCTGCTCTAATTTGTGCATTTTCTATTCTGTTTTCTTTGGATTTATCTCCTTTTTCTGGTTTCCTAAGTTAGAAGCTTAAGTTGTTGATTTGAATTTTTCTTTTTTTCTAGTACGTGTGTGCAATACCATAAAATTCTTTCTGAGAATTGTTTTTGCTACATCCCCTAAATTTTTGATAGATTGCCTTTACATTTTCATTGTGTTCCAAAAATTTCTTAATCTTTCCTGAAAATTCCTCTTTGTTCTATTTAGAAATGTACTACTTAATCTCCTCGGATTTGGGGATTCTCCTGTTGTCTTTCTGCTATTGGTCTCAAATTTAATTTGAAACTGTGGAACAACACTATGATTCCTATTCTAGTTTGTTACAGTGTGTTTCATGGTCCACAATGTCATGTTTTGGTGAATGTTTCATTGATCTTGAGAATAGTGTAGAGCTTGTCGTTGGATGAAACAGTCTGTAGATGCTCATGGTATCCAGTTGGTTGGTGTTGTTCAGCTGTGTCCTTACTGATTTCCTTCTGCTGGATCTAGATGTTCCTGACATAGGGTACAGATGTCTTCAATGAGAGTAGTAGAGTCATCTCTATCTCCATGAGGTTCTATTAATTTTTAAAATACTTTTCTGTTCTGTATTTAGGGACATATACCTTAGGGATTGCTATGTGTTCTTAGAAAACTGACTCTTTTGTCTTTACATAATGCCCTAAAAGTCTTTGACTTCTCTGTGTGAAGTGAATATAGCTCCTACTCTCTTTGGCTTGGAATCCATGTGGTATATAAAGTTGATTCTGATTCCAAGGCTGCTCCCAGCTTTCTCACATCCCTCTGCTGAACAGAGATCAGTTGCTTAACTCTGTATGGGGGCAAGTGAAGAAAGGAGGGAAGTGAAACTAAGTAGAATCATGTAGCTGGATCTCAAGGTATTTTGAGAAGAGCAGATTTTGTACGTGAAATACCAATAGGAAAGCTATAAATGGAGGTATTTTAAACATGGTGATAGTCTCTGGGTGCTTCTTCCCCCACCCATAGTGTTAGAGAATTTCAGCTCATTGTCTTGGGTGTGCAGGCACTGTCAGACTTGGTCATATCATGTTTGAAAGGCTGTCTTGACTCAGTTTAACCCAGTTTTCACAAGGTCTTGACTATGAGCTAGTCAGTTTCCCAGTTTTTTGGGCAGATAACTAAGTTACCATCTGAACTACTTGCTTTACTTGATTCTTATCCTCTGGATTTTTATCTGCTAACCTTAGTCCCAATGAGCCTGAATTAGACAGCTAGAGACAGACAACCCCCTTGGCCCCAGTCCGCTGAAGTCATTCATAGTAGCCAGTCCTAAACTCGTTTACTCGGTTTTGCTCAAAATAGTTATTTGCCCACATGTCCTTATGAAAGGTCCAAGTTAATTCTCTGTGTGGGCTCTTATCACACCTAAAAAATAGTCAGGTGGGCCCATTGGCCACACCAGTTCTCTAGGATCAAGACTTAAAAGCTTTATGTTAAAGAATGCCAGAAGAGGAGGAGGAAGAGAAAAAAGAAGGAGAAAAAAAAAAGAGAAAGGAGAGGAAGAGGAGGGAGGAAGAGGAGAAGGAGGAAGAGGAAGAAGAAGGAGAAAATAGGAGGAGGAGGAAGAGGAAGGAGGGTTAGGGGGAAGGGAGTCAATATCAGATCACCTTGACTCTGGCAACACGTAGCCTTTGCTCTCCTGTGCTATTCTGCTGGGATTACTGGGAATCAGGAAAAATGTGGGCGGCGGGGGTGGTGGTGGTGGTGGTGGTGGTGGTGGTGGTGAGGTAGTGGGGTGAGTTGCTTATATGTGTGTAGACACATAAATATTTATACTACTTTTATGTAACTTGGAAATTGTCAAAAGTCAGTCACTGCAATTTATCCATATTAATGACCATAAACACTTCATGATACTTATTTTGTGTATTCATCATAATTAACTCAGCTACTGTTGTTTTTGTCATTTTATGTTTTTTTCCCCACAAAACAATCTACTCATAAACATCTTTATACCAAAACACCCTGCCTATTCTTTAGATTATTTTTTAGATTAAAATTTTAAATTAAAACCATCATGTAGGATATTAATATGTTCTCCCTTTATATATATATATGCAAAATGTATCCTTAGTTCATATTCCATCAATAAAAACTATTTGCCTCCATTTCATAATATTTATGTATTAACTAAATAAGAGTTATAGAGATAATATTTTTAAAATTAAAAAGGAAAACACATGTACATTTTTAAGTTGTAAGATGTAGTTTGGGAGCTGTATGTCTAGGAAATGAAACAGCTGCCTAAGACCTTGTGAATCAAATTCTCTTGGAAGGAGACTTTAGTCACTTATACTCAGTACTGAACATTTTTCATAAACTTCCCCGTTTTTTTTTTTTCTTTTTGGTACTGGGAATGGAACCTGGATCTTGTACATACCAGGCAGCTCTACCAATGAAGCTATAGTCCTCCCTCCCAAGGTTATTTTTTTTTACAAATATGGAACAGAGATTCTAGGAGATAGTCTTTACAGGGATACAGGTCTTTGGCTTGTAGAGTAGACGCTCTTTGGGTGAATGCTATGAAGATTCTAAGATAGATGTCATTTTAGATGGTCACTAATTCTTTCATGCATCTACCCCTTAATATGTCTGGGTTACACTGTAGTAATTAGAGTTTCGGGAGACAGTTCCACAGCAATCTCTTTAACTTTGTCATTCAACTTGGTTTTTCCTCACTCAGCCTGTTCATTTAGCCATTAGTCAGTTCGCTCTTTAAAAGGCACACCACATGCTTTGTCCTTTGCTGGTACCTAATAAGTTTCTGTTTTCCCGTTTGGAAACAGAATGTCATGATCTGACATTTAGCTGGCAATTTGGAGGAAATCAAAATGCAGTTGGAGGCAAAGAGAAGTTCCACATCTCAGAGTGCAGAAAACTGAGCCATCTAATGGGTGGGTCTCATCTCCTGCTGTGTGGGGATAGGGGGGTCATCAATTAGCAGCATTTTAAGTATATGACTTCATATCTCTACTGAGACCTAATTGGGGGTTTCTGGGAAGCTGTTTGACAGAAAGAGATATTCTTACTAGTGTTGATCCACAGAAATGTCAAGCTTCCTGAGTACTTTCAGTGATAGAAAAAAAAAACCTAGGAAAGACCCTCTGCTATGGATACATCCATCTTCTCCCGGGCATTGTCTCTTACTTTGTTTTTTTTTTTCTACCACATTTTTGTTTTTGCATGGGAGGTTGCTGCCAAGTATTTACATGATAAAGATGGAAACCTCTAAGCTCAGATGACTGGGCTTCTTGTCTCAGCATTCTCTTTGGATCTGTGATCCAAATCAGATAGCAGAGGAAACTGAAGTGTGTGTGTGTGTATATATATATATATATATATATATATTTTTTTTTTTTTTGCCTAATCATACTAGCTTAATAGGTACCCCCTCTTTTCCCTCCCCCTCCCCTGTCATCCCCCATTGCACTTTATCCCTTTCCCCTTCCCTCTTATCCCCCTCCCTTTCTCCAGGTGCCTCCTGCTTCCTCCCTCCCATCCCCCAGAGAATCTGTTTATGTGGGCTTTGAACCTCCCTCTGAGTCATCTACTCTAGTGAGGGTTCAGGACTCAGTAGCGTAGCGGGGGGGGGGGGCGCGGAGAGGAGGACAGGGGGTCTTCTTGGGCTGCCTGCTAGTATGGGAACTCTATTATGACTGTTTAACTCTTTGCCTCTAAGGATCCAACTACCTGGAGCCTTCTCTCCTGTGATCTGTGCTAGGCTTTGGGGGGGTCGTTGAAATGTCCGCCATTGTGCAGGTCAGGCAAGGTCTAATCACATTGCAGCTATATCCTGGCTGCTGCAGCCCTGACTTGTGTGAAGTATCTTTGCATATCATTGGTCCTCCCCATCTTTAGGCTCTTACAGTCTTGCTGCCTCCTCTTCTGCAAGGTTCCCTGAGCTTTAGGATGGAGAGAGATTTGGGTGGTCTGGTTCCAGGTGAATATTATAGGGTCTTTGGTGTTCTGAATTAGGGTTTGTTGTTGTTTTTAGTTTTGCTGTTCCTGCACTGCCCTTGGCTGCATCCTGATTGGTATTGAAGGTCATCTCCTAACCAAAGATAAAAGACTGTTTAACCAAAGATCTTAATATAGGAGACTCAAAGGTAGATGGAGGAATAGGAGTAGGACACAGCAGTGAGAAGGGTCAGTCTCCCATTTGCTGGGATTGGTTATCATCTAACTGCTGGTGCCTACATCCTCCTTGGCTGGGGAGATTGAGCCCGTTCGGACCCAAGTGACCGAAAAGGGAAGTGAGAGTGAGCCGCACCAGATGTCTCACTACTTACATGCAATACATGATTGTGGCCTAATTTCTCTACTGAAGCGTGTTCCCCATCTCCTTTCTTTTGAGATCCTTCTCCTCCTTCCCTCCTGTTTATAATCCTTTGCTTGAAGTATATATATTTTTTGACAGGGAATCAAATCCCAAATCTTTTTTTCTTACTTTGACTTCTATTACTTTGGGTTCTATTACTATTTCTATTACTATGATTCTATCACAAGGTAGTAAAAGAAAAAATGAAGATGAAACAAGCTTCATGAACCGCCTTCTTACAATGGTGACTTTTGACATGAATACTGTAACAGTTACTCTTCCCTGCTGCTGTGAGACAACACTCAGACTCAAGCAACTAAAGGGGAGAAAAGGAGATTTATTCAGCTTACAGCTTACAGCTTACAGCTTCCAGAGGCGAGACACAGTCCATTATGGTGGAAAAAGCATGGCAGGTGACAGAAGCTGGAGATGACTTAAGTCATGTTCATACAGGAGGCTGAGAGCTGCAAACTCAAAGAGCTTTCCCTGGAAGCAAGATGGCATTGAACAACCTCAAGGCCTGCACCCTGTGACATGACTTCCTCCACGCCTAAAGGTTCCATGACCTTCCCAAACAACGAAGGAGTCAAATACATGAGACCTTGGAGGACAAATCACATTCGAACTATGACAAATGCAAAGATTTTACAGTGGTTTTCTTGGAAAAGATAATCTCTTTTAGTAGAGCTGTAACATCAGTGAATAAAATTTGAATCTATGTGTTTATAAACAAGAAATACAGACATTTCCTGTTTGCATACAAACAAGAAATAGACAATTGTGAAAACTTTTATTCAAAGTAAATGATTTCCTCCCTCCCTCCCTCCTCCCTCCCTCCTTCCTCCCTCCCTCCTCCCTCCTCCCTCTCTTCCTTCCTTCCTCCCCCCTCCTCCCTCTCTTCCTTCCTTCCTCCCCTCCTCCCTCCCTCCCTCCCTCCCTCCCCCGTCCCTCCTTCCCTCCCTCCCTCCCCTCCCTCCCTCCCTCCCTCCCTCCCCTCCTCCCTTCCTCCCTCCCTCCCTCCTTTCCTTCCTTCCTTCCTTCCTTCCTTCCTTCCTTCCTTCCTTCCTTCCTTCCTTCCTTCCTTCCTTCCTTCCTTCCTTCCTTCCTTCCTTCCTTCCTTCCTCCTCCTTCCTTGCCTATGTTAAGCGCTGAAGATTTAATACTGGCCCTTGTGCATGTTAGGCAAGTGTTCCAGTGCTGACCATCTAGTCCAACTTCTTAGGTTATCTCTATCTATCTATCTATCTATCTATCTATCCATCCATCTATCTATCTATCTATCTATCTATCTATCTATCTATCTATCTACCTATCTATCTATCTATCTTCTATCTATCTATCTATCTATCTATCTATCTATCTATCTATCTATCTCTATCTATCTATCTATCTATCTATCTATCTATCTATCTATCTATCTATATATGTGTATCAGAAGGCACTGTGTGTCCCTGTGGAAGACCAAGGGTGACTTTGGGAATCATCCTGAATTGCTTCTACCTCCTTTTTGTTTTGCTTTGGGATTTCCCAGACTCTGCCCACCAGGACTGGAAGTGCAGGTTGTTGTCATTTCTGTTTGGCATTTTTACATGGAACCTGGGATCTGAATCAGGACCTTCTGCTTTCGAGGCTGACTGAGCCCCTGAGCCCTCAGGTTATTTTTTAAAGACACATAGTGCATGATAAATTTCTCTAAATTCTTAAGAAAAAAATAAGCAATATATTTATCAATAAATATTAATGTCTATTAATTCAACTAAATATTCATTTGACTCAAATTGAAGATCCTAACACTTTTGACTTTTTTCTATAGTCTGTGTATACTCATCAGGACTTTGGGGTCATTCGTATTACTATGGGTATGTCATTTCTTCTAGAAGAGGTTATAATCTTAAATTATGATGTTGTTACAATGAGAATATGTAAGCTGCTTGTAAAGACACCTTTGATATGATCTCGTTACTATTAAGCCCTTCCATAATGACCATATTTGCTGTAGTCTCTTAGTTTGCACCAATAAACAGAGTACCAGTGCACACGTGATTGGAAAAATCTTGCCTGCTATTCATTGCCAGCATTGACTTTGATCTCTTCAGTGGATTCAGGATTTGATCATGTCCATGTTATTTCAGTTTCATTTTCTTTACTCAGTTTAGGAGAAGTTTTTTTTTTTTCTCCAAAAAGACATTTTTAAATAAACAAGCAATATCAATTTGGGGGAAATAAATTAGGAAACTGTGTAGTAAGGGAATACAACCTTTTCAATTTAATTTAGTCCACATGTATTGACAAAGATAAAAGAATTTCACATCATAAAGAAAAATAAATGTAACCCTAAGAATAGTGTCCCCATCTAGACAGTTCACTTGCTATTCTTAGAGCATTTGATCTTTAGTGTTTTTCCAAAGTCTGAGCCAAAGTGAATATTGTCAAAGAACATCCCATTACATGAGTTGATGGCTCACCATCGCCCTTCACTTTAGTACAGCAAACATTTGTTAATCATATTTCATTCAGGGTAGTTATGCAGCTGAGAGACATGCAATCTGTGCTTTCACTTTCGGACATGAAAAATACTTCCAGAATATAATAATAATAGAAGAATCCAGAGCTTAATACTGGGTCCAATAGCAAGACCTACCTATGACAATATGTCAACTGAGCTGTTACTGTAGCTAGAAAACAAAAAATATGATATTTATTATTTATAAGGGCTGTTTTTTTTTTTTTTTTCTGTCAAGGAGCTTTCGACCTGGGGCGGTGAGGAGAGAAGCTAGAAAAGGAAAGGAGAGAGAGTAAAGTGGAAGTCTATATAATTGCAAACTATGGTAAATGCTGTGACTTAGTCAGGAGAGGAAGGGTGACACAAGCCATGCCTCCATGGCTCCAGCATGTGCAGATGATTCTGTGTGAGGAGAGTCAACAAGCTGTGGTGGGAACAGGGAGTTGCCATGGAGACGGGTGGCCCCTCACAGGTGACAGCACAGGGTTCAATTCTGCACAGAGTTCATCACTTCCCAAGGGGGTAGAGAAGATAAGGGGAACAGCTGTCAAAGCTCAAAGGAGAGGCCAGCCAAGGAGTTGTGACCTTTGACTGAAGGACCTTCAACCCTGAAGTGACCCAGCCAAAGAAGGAAGCTTCTTTATGTTCCCTGCCCCGGCAGGGCTGACCCTAGTGAAAGGGAATTCGTGGGCCAGGGAGACCAGCTACAGCTCGGCATCTTCACTTCTGCTACACCTCTCACTTTGGAAGTAATTTGTTTTCTTTCATTCTATTGAAAATGTTCCCTTTTCAAATCAAATCCCCTGAAAAATAGGGAACAAAATATGACTAATAGCTGTTAAAAATCTCTAGATCCAGTTTATGAATTTAAATGTGCCTTTATTACAGAATAAAAATTGCTGAGGGAAAATATAAAACCACTTAGAATATACTATCACAACTGGAGTAAATTTAAAGAGGAGTTTAATCATGCACGTGCGTGCACATACACACACACACGCATGCACACACATGCTTGCTAGCAACATGCACGCTGAAGTTAGAGGAAAAATTGTGAAAGTCAGTTCTTTCCTCCACCTGGCAGAGACAAGGCCTCTTCTGTTTCTGCCACTCTGCATAGTCCAGTCTAACTGGCTGGTAAGTTTCCAGACGATTCTCCTGTCTCTGCCTCCTGTCTTGTCACAGAGGCACTGACGTTATGATATGTGCTTCTGCACTTGGATTCTGGGGATCAAACTCTGCAAGAGCTTTTACCCACTGAGCCATCCTCCCTTCCTGAGAATTTTAATATTTTTTTTAAGATACTTTATTTTCTCTTCTAGCAGATAAGTCAATATTTTTATTAGTCAGTGAAGTGTAAAGCAAACATAACCCAAAAGAGAAATAACTGAATGAAAGAAAGCATCTCACAGGAACACTCCATGAGTGATGTATGTCAGATGTATTTAGATGATTATCTAAAATCACAAAACGGTTACACTTTGTTGCAGTTAGCCTGCATGATTGCTGATGAATGACCATCAGACAGAACAAGGGGTTTATTTTCTTACTGATAGTCCAGCTAAAGTCTGTAGCCCAGCTTGATGGGAGAGCACACACCAACACCAAGGCTGAGGGAACTGGCCACACCATCTACATAATAGCTGAGAGAGGACGATCCTTACTTGTCAGACCAGCATGTCTGGCCAAGTATACACAAGGATGCCGACTTCCTCAACCAGCTCTTAGTATTCATTTCCCCATCAGCTGGACAATCTCCTGCAGGTTTGCTCTGGGCTTAACCCAACCACCGATTCTCCACAAATATGCCCAGAGCTCAAACCCTCAACTGTCAAGTTGACACCTGTGCCTAACTGTGACACACTTGCATTGCTCACCATTGTTTCATGGTGGCCAAAATGAGGAGGAAAATAAAAGAAGCTGCAATTTTCTTGAGCAGGAGGATTTATTAGTGATACTGACAGAAACTAAGTCAATTGGGGTTAAGCACAAAAGGGAATTCGCTCTTTGAGAACTAGAGACATTCAGTGGAAGGGGCCACAGGTGCCTAATTCAAATGTGTGAACAATACTGACAAATTCTGCTGCTTCCCTAGCCCGTCACCCCCACTCTCACTCTCACCTTTGTGCCTCAGCTCCTCCTCCTCGGCACTTGACTCTTACCACGTGACAGGTAAGATGGCAGCCAGCAGCCCTAGGTTGAAGCATCTGAGTTGACTATCCCGTTCTCTCCCAAGGGTGCAGTTTCTTTCCCAAGAAGACAAGAATGGTTCTCTCAAAAGTTGATTCTACTCTTAAGCGTCACCTTAATCTTTGTAATATACATTCTACATTTATAAAAGATTTGTGGGTTTAAATGCATTTCATGTGTAAGTGCCGTGCCAGATGTTAGACAGATGTCCAATAAATGATAGCTTTAAAGTAAGTGGCAAGGTAGTGTGCTTTGGAGAGAAGAGCGGTGTGGATTTACTGGTGTTAAAGTGCCACAGGAGACTTGAGAAGAAATGTCTAGCAGGCAAGTAGGGACAGAGGTCTGCGACATGGGAATAGTTTTTGGAGAGGCTACGATTGGATCGTAGGAGCTTATTGCACATTTTAAGGTCTCCTCAGGTTAAGGACTCCTAGCTCTTCATAGTTGCAGCATTCAAGTCTGGAAGGGGCTCAGAGGCTGACTGTGCCCTGGGGTTGGGTTGGCATAGACTGTCTCCTGGGACTGTGGTGCCAAAACGGGGTTGTGTTGCCGTATTGTTCTCATAGGTGCTCCTTGCCCAGTGCTTGGGCTACTCTTTTGCCTATTGCTATTTTTATCCACATGGTGGTGTGGGCTTTTTGAAATTCTCCCTACATTTATTTCAGATCAATGTTAAAAAAATGTCCACGCCGGCATTGTTTTCCAAGTGCCTTGTGAGGTCAGAAGGGGTGAATGCTCTAAAAAGCGACAAGGCAGACATGAGCAATTCCTTATGAGGTCAGGTGCGGAGTTCACTTGCAGGACTGATTTGTTGTTGTTGCTGAAGAATCTGTATCTCTAGGGGATCTGCCAATAGTTCGGGGAGGATCCGGAGCAGAGAATACAACTGTGAATATACAAGCGTGAGGTCATGTTTAGGATGTCAGCTATTGATTCTGAAGATTATGACTTTGCTCAGCTTCAGTTGGAGATGACTTGGTAAGAGGTGTGTAGTCACACCTACTCCTCATAGTAATGTGGGTTCAGGGAATGAGAGAAGATTAAGGAGAGAAGAAATTGCTTCTTAAATATGATAAGGGCAAGCAAAGTACTTAGCAACAGGATGGGTCTATTTATACTTATTCTATAGTTCTGGGGATGGAACTCAGGGCCTTATACATGCTGAGCCAGCACTCTATTACTGAGCTACAGTCCCAGTGATTATCTTGATTTTTGCTATCTTCTTTTAAAAACTACTTTTACTATAATCTTAATTTTTTACTATAAAGAATCTTCACAGACTTAAATGTTTTAAACAATACTGTTTATTATTTCATGATTCTGTAAGTCAGGTTTTCATGTCGGCTTGGCTATTTTGTTTTGTTCTAGGATTCCCAGGATACAAATGAAGGCGTTGGCTAAGCCAGGTTGTGTTCCTGACTAAGGGCTCTGAGGAAGAATCTGCTACTAAGCTCCTTTAAGTTCTTGGCCCAGTTTTGTTTCCTGCATTTGCATGGTTTGAAGGTCTGGAAGAATTCTGTAGTGAAACCATTTGTTCCTGGGCTTTTTTTTTTTTTCCATTTGGGAGACCTTTTTTTTTTTAACTACTGCTTAAATCTCATTGTTGGTTATAGACCTGTTTAAATTATTAATTTCATCTTGGCTTAATTTGGGTGAGTCATATGAATCAAGAAACATCCATTTCTTTTAGATTTTTCCAATTTAATGGAATATTGGTTTTTATGGCATGCCCTTATGATTCTCTGCATTTCATTGATAACTGTTGTAATGTCTACCTTTTAATCCTACTTGTTAGTGATCTTTTTCTATTTGCAGTATTCCTTCATAGTAGCATTTATATTACTGTATGATCTAATAGCCAGGGCTAGAAATCTTAAAATTTTGACTGCACTGTTGGGTTTTGAATGTGAAAATGTGAAATGTCCTCCACGGCCACATGTGTTTGAACAATTGGTTCCCACTAGAGGTGCTATTTGGGAAGATTTTGGATCCTTTGGGAGGTGGAGTATTGCTGGAGGAAGATGTCACTGGAGGCAGGATGAGATTTGATAATCCAGCTCCACTTACTTCCTGCTTCCACTCTCTGCCTCTTGAGTATGTCTGTAATGTTCCATTTGCTTGTGGCATGCTCCCCACCATGAGTTTCACCACCATGTCAAATTATATCTTTTCTGGATCCATAAACCAAATAATAAACTCTTTCTTTCTTAAGCTGCCTGAGTTCTAGTACTTTATCATAGCAACTGAAGAGTAACTGGAACACACTGCACTGTGTTCAGTTGCTTCATCAGAGCTGCCTGCACAGAGGCTCACGGAAGGGTTGCTTAGACGTTTTCATGATTCTGAAAGAAGTGGAGAAAATTCTCACATCTCTGTGTGTGTGTGTGTGTGTGTGTGTGTGTGTGTGTATGAGAAAGAGAGAAAGGGAGAGGGAGAGAGACTTTTCTCAGAGGTGGGCAGCAGAAGCTTGGCAGATGCCGTGGTGCCCTTTACATTTAGATGAAGACCACCCTGGCAGGATCAGCAGCAGCATGTGCTGTGTCTGGTGCAGTTAGGAGAAACAGGAGCTGTAGAAAGGAAGATTGCCACTGGCAATCGAGGTTGGTTCGTTCATATAGACAGGAGGTGCTATAAATTATTTTTCTTTCAAATTTGTGTGCTGTGGTTCTAACTTCTAGTATCTTAGTGTGTGACTGCATTTAGAGACGAACTCTTATTTTTCAAGCTTTATAGGCATATTGAGTACTTATCTCTGCTTCCCTCTATCCCACTTGCTCCCATTTTCCTCCCTTCCCTTCATCGATCCATTCCACTCCCTCCTGCCTTCCTGCCTGGCTGCTTCTATGAACCCCAGGGTTCCCTCTGACTTGTCTACTCTTGTGGGGGTTCAGGCAGGTGAACTCTTTTAAGAGGTGGTTAGGTTAAAATAGGGTCTTCATGATGGTCTATAGTCTAGTGTGTGTCTTCATCACCAGAAGAGATTAAGATGGAGATGTGCGGACTCAGCTCAAGGAAAGGGGCTTTTTCAGAGCTGATGCTCTGACCTTAGACTTCCAGCTTCTAGAATTACATGAAAATGAATTTCTGTTTAAAAGGGACCCAGTTCATGGCACTTTGTTATGGAAGCATGAGCAGACTTTATATCTTAAGGAAAACTGACATTCTTTTTTTTAATAACATTTTTATTATTATTTCTGCTCATACAAACTTAATAGGTACACTGGTTCCCTCCCTCCCTCTTCCTCCCCCCTACCCCCAGCTCCCCCTCCCCTCATCCTTCCCTCCCCATTCCCCAGTGCCTCCCCCCCAATCCCCGGAGAATCCTTTAATGTGCATGCCAAACTCTCCTCTGGGACCTCCTCTTTGACGACGTACAAGGACCCAGTGGCTTTTCTCTGAACCCTTTCCTGTGTTCCCCTTAAGCATAGCAACACTATTATGGCTGTCAATTCCTTGCCTCCAAGGATCTTGGTGCCTTTAGAAAATGCTAGACTTTATGGGGTCAATAATGTGTGGGACATTGTGCAGGGCATGCAAAGTCCAATTATGATTGCTTCGGCCCTAACTAGTGTGGAGTATCTCGCATATCATTGCTCCTCCCATCCTTGTGCTCTTACAATCTTACCGCCCCCTCTTCCGCAAATTTCCCTGAGCTTCAGGATGGGGAGAGATTAGTCTGGCCTAGTTCTAGATGGGTGATATAGAGTCTCTGAAGTTCTGGATTATGGTTCGTTGATTTTCTTTTGCAGGAAAACAGACATTCTTATCCAGAGAAAAGCTCGGCAGTTCCTGCCCCTGGGAAATCTCTGTCTTTCCAGTGGTGTCTAGACTCTTCTCAGCTAGCATGGCCTTGGAGACAACACCATGCCTGCTTATATCCAGTGTGGTTTCCTCGTGGTGGCCATTCCAGCCCGATCGCCTTCATGAGCACTCCATACGCACAGAGGAAGAGTGCTTTTTCTTAGTACTATGAGGACCTGTCCTGCAGGGGGTTGTGGGCAGCTTGCCCTGGGCACTGGGGTCTCAGTGACCTCTCCTTTTTCTCTCTCTGCCATTCTGGCAAAGTTGCTGACACATCTAGTTTGGGAATGAAAAGAACATTGTGTGAAAGAGGAGGAGATCTGGGTTATTGACTCAAAATTACAAACAATTAGACACTCTGCCTTGAGCCGTTGCCATTTGCTTTTAATCCATAAAATGAAGTGAAAGCGATTCTATAATTCTGGAGTTCTGCAAATCATTAGTAGCCCTGGAACCTGAGAAATGCCGCCACATACACAGATCCAGATTTAAGACTATATTCCTAGGAAGTGAAGTGAACTTACTTTCTGTATTGGGGTCCTTCTACTGCTGTTTTTGTTATGCACCCACTTTAGCAAGAAAGGATGATTTCACAATTTTTTTTTGGACAGGATCAAAGTTCAGTTCAGGAAACATCAAAGATTGGCTATTACCTTACTGTTATTTTTAACCACACTTCACTTTAGAGAGTAATGTTTTCCTCTGTGCTTGAGTGGGACTATCAAAACAGAAACGAGAGGTGAAAACCTGTTTCTCAAGAGCACTGTATAGCTCTACCAAGCTCCTTCATTCCAGGATGTGCCCGTGCTCCAAGTGTGGACTGGAGAATGTATCTGTCACATCTGTTGTTGATTGTTGCTGGATGTATTTCGCTTCCTGAAGTCAGATGGTTTGTGTTAGTGTATTGAATTTTCATGTCCAGTAAATATTTGTATGTACATCCCCCAAATGTGTGGAGCAAACAAGAGTGATTTTCAACTTCCTGGAAATTAAGCTGAGTTTGAATCTGGATATACTTGAGGAAGATAGCATCTAGCAAAACTAGGAGGCTCAGTTTGCATTCATCATCCTTAGCATTTGCTTGAGCAAAGCCTAGAACACAAAATACAGTGCCTCTGAGATGGTACTACAGAGACTTTGATTGGTCAGTTAGAATTTGCAAATATCTTTTGAGCAATGTCAAATTCAATTTTATAAGCTTGGCAGGTCCCTGTATCTTAAAGAAAAATGAACAGATTTTGTGACCCTTGAGAGAAGATATTTTACCTATAGACCATGAATTATGAATTTTTAAAGAAAATTTAAAAATTTATTAGATGGTCACAATCAGTACCTTATAAATTTGAGAGCTCTCCACAATTTATAGTTTATCATCTATTTTTTGATATTATTATGAATTGTTGAGAAAGAGGGAGAGAGAGAGAGGAAGAGAGAGAAGGAGAGAGAGAATGTGTGTCTTTTGTCTCTTTAAATTTGGTTTCAGCAATTTTAACGGCGACCTCAGGAAAAGCTGTGATGTTTCAGGGAAATAGAAAAATCACATTTTTAAAAAAAGCAAAATTAAATAAGCTAAGAACTTGGGGCTGGAGAGACGGCTCAGGGTTAAGCCTTTGCCTTGCAAGCAAAGGAACCTGGGCTATGATCCTCAATCCCAGGTTAAAAAAAAAACAGGTGGAAATGGCAGCTGTCTGTCCTTCTGACCCTGGTGGGTAGAGTCAGGGAAAACCCAGAGCAAAGAAAAGAGGAGGTAGAACAAAACAGCATGATTCCTAAACTTAGGAATCTTTGGCATCCACAGGTACACATATTGCTCTCTGATACACACAGACACTAAGAGAAAAGGAGACAAATGTGACGTCTAGAATTGGAGAATAAAGTACTTCTTTTAAAATAAGAGCAGACCTTAGTGTAATTAGGAACAAATTCCAAGAGCAGGGAATGGAGAGAGAACTAGCGGTGTACTATAGCAACTGGAGTATAAATACACTGAAAGGTACCTCTATTAGTCCCAAGGGAAGAATGCTGTTGCTGACACTTGGGTCTGAACAAGCTTCCTTTGGTTGTCAAGTTAGCAGTGAACCGTGTAGCCATAGTCCTCAGGGTTCCTCAACAAACAGGAGGTTACTACCCATGGAGGGCTGGAGGTGTGTGCAGGAGGGGCCTCTGAGGATATCCTCCTAAAAAACTAATTAAAACACATAGGAGAAACATGTTAACTTGAGTGCTGTACCTGCTGAGAGGGAGGCAGGAAGAGCCAGTGATAGTTTTGGTTAAGGTTGCTTTCCATGCCACAAGGTGCCATTTATCAGGGCCTTCAAAACTAGGAGCAGGCAAAATGTAGGTAAATGAACAATAGCACAAGAGAAGCTAGACTTTGCCCGTGTTAATCATTGTAGGCTGCTTGAAATGTGTTACCTCTTATCACAACCTCCAGGAGACTACATCAGTATAATTTTGGGCATAGAGAGTAAGGCATGAAATCATGATTACAGTCTGCTAAACCTGGTAACAGCTTGATAGATGCATCTTCAAGGCCTATGTTTGGAGGCAGGTAAGTAGTTCCCATAGATTCTATGGTAGTAAAATGCTCCCATTTTTAAATGGAAGAGGAGAAGCAAACATCATTCGCCTAGTATCACAGGATACATGTGGAGTCACTGGCTTTGGCTAGGAAATGTCTACCGTGGATTACCTGGGGTTTGTAAATGCTTTTGCAGATGCTGACTGAGTCTTAATTTGGCTCTTGGCCCTCAGTGAGTGTAACCTCATGCCGGTGGGAGCTGAACGGGTCCTGCTGAATTCAGTTGTGTGTCTCTGTTCCTAGGGGCTCTGTGGAAAGGATTACTTGTATTCCCTGAGTCTGCTTTCCTTCACAACTGACCCAGGAGTGACACAGGAAAGGACAAACTTCCTTTCTGACCAATTCCAAACTCATTTTATTCTTTTGAGTCTTTCCTTTGTGCATCAGATATAGTAATCAGGATTACCAAACCTAAGAAGGCAAACTTGATTTTGAGAAAAGAGGCACCCAAGGGAGGCGGAGATGTGTAAGTGATAATCAAGAGGGTGCTATTGCCTGGCGAAGCCAATGGGCATGTTGCTGCTTTACTTTTTTTTTAATTTTAAAAACTTAGTTTTTTTTAAAAAGCTGGAATAGAAAAGACTGGGTCTCATCATGGCATTATCATGTATATGTGCCTTTATACGTTGATCTTATATGCCCATCATTCTGCGTGTGTGTGTTTGTGTATACGTGTGCGTATGTGCGTGCATGTGTGTGTGCATGTGTGTACATATGCATGCATGTGCATATGTGCGCGCGCGTGCGCGCGTGTGCATGTGTATGTGTGTATGTGTAGTGTGTGTATATATGTGTGCATGTGTGCGTATGTGCGTGCATGTGCGTGTGCATGTGTGTGCGTGTGCATGTGTATGTGTGTGCATGTGTGTGTACGTGTATGTGTGTACAGATGTGCTCCCCCACCTGGGCATGTACAATCACAGCCTGTGGGCACGTGTGGAGGCCTGGTGTTGACGTCAGGATCTCACTTGCTTCTCCACCTTATTTTTATTTTCCAACAGGTCCGTCATTGAATCTGGAGTTTGCTGTTTGGGCTCAGCTGACGGGCCAGCATGTCCCTGGGTCCTCCTGTCCCCACAGAATTGAGGTTATACCTACTACTCCTGGCTTTAAGTGGGTGTTGAGGATCTGAATCCAGGTCCTTACGGTTGTGCAGCAAGCGCTTACTCTCTGACCATCACCTCAGTCCCCATTCTGCTCCTTCAGTTGTAACACAGAAGCAATGCTGTCCTTGTCGTGGGGTTTGCTTGACATTTGTACTCCATGTTTAGTATCCCTGGGGGGACTATTTACAGAAGAACTCAGCAGTAATCATTTTAAAATGGCCTTCCTGTTGCTGGAAATCAGCACAAAATACTTGGATAAGAGAACTCCCATCGATATGGTAAACAGCTTTCAATGTGATCGCTCTGAATCTAATGAGCAATTAGGAGGACAGATACAACCCATCGGGTCTGCCAGCTCCAGCTCCTGCTGAGAGCAAGCTAATGGGTAGAATGGAACATGACTTAACCCCGCGGCTGAGGACAAGGACTCAAGTGTTGGACTTGGGAGACTTATTGGCTATTATGGAGACAGGGCTGGAATCAGATAAGGCTTTGTTTTCTGTTCTCTGCTCTGCTCTGTTTAATAACAGTATGGTTTGCATCCACATGGAGGGGCTGTGGCAGGCTTCCTGTCATCTTTCCAAAGCAAGAGTTGATGCCCTCTCTAGAAGCAATTGCATATAGGATTAGCGTTGTCAGATTAAAATACTAGACAGCCTATTAAATTTTAATGTCAAGTAAACAAATTGTATTTTTAGGATTATTTTTCCATGCAAAACTGAGGATACACCAGTACTAAAAAAGTTCATTATTTATCTAAAATTCTAAAGTAACCTGTTGTTTATTTGCTAAATCTGGCTACCCTGTTTCAGACTATCATGGATGAGAGGCAGCCTTTCTCCTATGTCATTTCAAATCAGGATCTGGTCAAGAGCGACAGGAAGTCCAAGTTAACCTTAGATGTTTGGGTTGATTCTAGAATCTGTGTATACAAGCTGCAGGGATGAGAAAGGAAGGAAGAACAGGCAGGTTTGAAAACACTCACTCCTGATTTGGCTTGTATAGAAACTCTTAAAATTTTGGAATATATGTGTATCTATCTATCTATCTATCTATCTATCTATCTATCTATCTATCTATCTATCTATCTATATCTATATATATATAATGTATTTAAATATAACATGTTTACTATTTTAATGATTTTAAACATGGTTACTAGTGGCAATAATTGCATGCATAATGACATACACAGAGCACCATCTCCAGAATGTTCTCTTCTCAGTGGTCTGAATCTAGTAAGCAATTGGGGAGGACAGATATAATTCACTAGGTTACTCACTATTCTGTAACTGTTCTTTCTGCCTTCCCTGGAAGTCTCCGACAACCACCAGCCTCTCTCTATTTCTTCTTCTTTTCCCTCTTGGATGGTGTCTCATCTAGCCCAGGCAAGCCCTAAACTGACTCTGTAGCAAGCCCTAAACTGACTCTGTAGCTGAGACTCTCTTTAAACTCCTGCTCCTCCTACCTCCATCTATCTGCCTTCAGGATTGGCAGGTGTGTACCACCACACTCAGCTCATTCTCTCTATATATTTTTTGCCTTTTAGAATGTGACTACTTAGGGTACCTCATGTTAGTTGAAACATAATATTTGTCAATTTGTATCTGACTTATTTCTCTCAGTGTAACATCTCCCAGGTTCATCCATGAAGCAAGTGCGAGCATTTCATTCCTTCTGGAGGCTGAAGAATTCCCTTCTGCATATTCGTAACATCTTTTTTCTGTCTCTTTATCTGTCAATGGCCCTAGGGGTTTTACCTGTTGTGAATCACGCAGCTAGGAGCTGTGGGATATGAATTACGTTTGAACCCTGCTTTTAATTGTTTGACAACATATCTAGAGGTGAAGTTGCTGGACTGTAGGTATGAGGATTCTGTTTGACTTTTTTTTTTTTTTTTTTGGCTACAAAGTCTCGTATCCCAGAATGGCCTGGAATTATTGTAAAATGGTCTTGAATTTGCTGTGTGCTTGAGGATGTCCTTGAACTTCTGATCCCTCTGCCTCTATTTCCATTTTTATTTGTTGTAGATTTTTAAAAAATAAAAAATATTTATTTTGAGTGTTTGTGTGTGTATGTACATGCACGAGAATGCATGTGTATATACTTACATGCCATGGCATACATGCACAACTTGTAGGAGTTGGTTCTCTTCTACCACATAGGTTCAGGGTTTGAATTCAGGTCATCAAGCTTAGTGGCAAGTCTGTTCACCTATTGTGCATTTTCCCGCATCAGTTTTTTTGATGTGGCATCATACTATTTTCCATGATTTTATAGTCCCATCAGCAATGCATGCATTCTAATATTTACACCCCTTTCCAATGGTTATTGTCTTCTATGATCTGCAATGGCCATCTTTATGCATGCATATGGACATAATTTGTAAGGATGTTTGCCTTTTTCTGTTTCTAGTTTAAACAAGAATGGTTTGTTCATTCTTTCTCTGGAGCCACAGTAGCCTTTGGTACTGTCATGAAAGTATTTGCTGCACCAGACACGTCTCTAAGATTAGGAAATGTATTTCCACATGGGGATCTGAATTGATTTTCAAGATAATCATAAAAAGGAAAGTTCATAGAGGAGCACAGAGAGGAAAACAGGGCAAGACAAAAAAAGGCCTGAGCCGATCCAGTTAGTACCCAGTGACAATAAAATATATTAGAAGAAACAGGAATGTGACACTTCCTGATAAAATGTTGGTAACAACATTATAGGCTTTTGTCATAACTCTTGCTTGCTCTCCAAAAAAATGGTCAGTATGACCCTATTACTGAAGATGCAATACATATGGACCATATAACATGGGCAAACTATATCAACTGGAACTGGTCTGAGATCTTCCTCTTTGCTGATAGCTTACACAGTACCAAGGAATACTGTAAAATCTACTGGGGAAGAGAAATAATCACAAGCCTCATCAACTCATGACATCTGCAAGTCACAATAAAAAGCGCCATGGCAACAAGTGACCACCAGAGCCACAGTGGCATGAGTATCAAGGAGACAACCAACAGCTTTCTGCTTGAATTCAAGACCTGATTGTCAGAATGGAACACATTCTGTTACTGTTAACTAGATTAAGAACCTAAAAAAGGGAAGGAAATAAATCAACAGAGAAAAACAGCCTATGAACCTATAGGTAGGAAGACAGTTATACCCATAGATTTGAAGGTCACTTAACACTCAGCCTAGAAGTCTTCTAGAATAGAGGTAGAGGATCTTAACACCTTTATAGGATACAGCCTAGGATCAAGTGAAGTGAATAACAATGGCCAGCTATGATGCAGAGTACTGGTGACCCAGTGATGCTCACCCAGAATCAGGCCAACCTAATCTCTCCCCATCCTAAGGCTTCCCTAAGGAAGGGAAAGAGGAAAGAGAGGGCAGTAAGATGTAAAGATGGGAAGGTCAACCGTTGGACAAAACATTCCATTCAGGGCATCCAGGAACTACTCACTGCAGTGAGACTTGAACCTTACCAGATGTGATAGTTAATTCTGGGTGTCAATTTGATCACATGTGGCATTAACTAAGATAAACTGTCAAACTATCCAAGGAGATATTTGTGGTAGTTAAATCTGAGTGTCAACTTGATCACACCTGGCATTAATTAAGATCAGCTGTCAGACTATCTGAACAGATTATCCAGATCAATACATTTACAATATGAAGACCAGCCCTAAATCTGATTGGAACCTCCCTAGATCTAATTGGAACCTCCCAATAGCGGACCACATAAAAGGAACCATAGAAGAGAAGACTTAGAAGAAGAGAGATTCCAGGATGCTTGCAGTGACTTAGCCGGTCTCCAACTTCAGCTACCAGCCATGTCACCTTTGCCATGAAAGACTGTTTCTCCCTTTTGGAACTATAAGCTGAATAAATCTCCTTTCTCCCTGAAGTTGTTTGACTTTGAGTGTTCTCTCACAGCAACAGTTAAGAGTAACCATTCCCCCGACCTGCATAATGACTGACATACTAGCATGCCTCTATAGACTATGAGAAACTCAAGGGAGATAAGAACACACAGTGGAAATCTTGGGGACTAGAGCTGGATGAGTGAAGGGAAATACCCCTATCAGTGGGGTGGCTTGAGGAGGGGCAACTTGGTATGCCACAGAGGCCTGAACCCCCACAAGAGTAGACGAGTCAGAGGAAAAGCTGGGGTCCATAGAAGCAGACAGGTAGGAGGGTAGGAAGGAGTGGAATGGGTTGATGAAGGGAAGGGAGGGATATGGAAGGAAGGGGATGGAGGGAAGCAAGGATAAGTACTCAATATGCTTGTAGAACCAGGAAAAAAAGTTATTAAAAATATAAAAATAAAGAAAGGAAAGTTCAACTACAGGAATAAATGTCTGTTAAACAGGTGGAAAACAGGTGTGTGTGTGCTATGTTAATGTAGTTACTATGGAAATCAACTTTGAAGATTGCTCAAAAAATTAAAAATAGAACTACCATATAATCCAGCTATACCATTCTAGTCTTATCCCTGAAGGGATCTAAGTCAGCATAGCACAGAGATGCCTGCAAATCTGTTTATTGCACAGCACTATTCACCATAGACAAAATATGAAAGTGGCATTCATGTCCATCAACAGGTGGATGGGGAAGAAATGTATTATATACTCACAATAAACAATTGTGTTTTGTTCAGTAAGAACAAAATTATGTCATTTCTCAAAAAAATGGATGTAACTAGAGATCGTATTAAACAGATACCACATGTTTTCTCTCATATGGATTTAGATTAAAAAAATAAGGTGTGAATATCAAAGGTGACTATTTAGAAATAAGAAGGGGATCAAAGAGAAAGGAGGTGGTGAGACAGGATAATGGAGCAGGAATACGACCCAGAAATATGATTAACATTTATAACCATGTCATAATGAAGCCCATTATTTTGTACAATAAAGATATATAAAAACTAAAGCGAATGGCTGTTAAAAGTGAAACAGAAGAGTTCTAGTAAAGTTATAAGAATGGTAATATTGTTGGGCTGAGCACACTGTGACTTCGCAGGACACTAGGTGCTTTTCTTCAGGCAAGTTCTGGTTTGTTCACATTCAAAACACAGCCACTTGGCTTTGTAGTCAGACCCATACCAAGCATCCTGAACAGATGTTGGGAATCTGGATTCAGTAGCTTTCTTCTTCCCAACAGATTCTGAATTTTGAGGAACAGTACTCAAGATGGGAGAAGTAGAGGAGGGAGGGAGCTGAATTCAAGTCTGGAGCAGTATTTAATTAGTTCTCAGTCTAATTATTAACAACCATTCATAAAAATAGATGATGGTTGTTCCCATGGCAACAGAAGCCTTAAGGCCAAAAGACATTTATTTAGCTGTGACATTTTTAATCAAGTCTACACTGAGCCAGCCTGTTGCTCAAGGAAACCAAAAACCAGGGCCAAATGTGGTTTCCTAGCAGGATGTTTTAGCTTTCCACTTCTTTTTCCACAGTACTTCAGAAGAACTCTGCCTGGTGCTGTTTTGCCCTTTGGCCCTGCAGCCCCCTCCCTGAATCATGGAGAGGTTTATGTGTCATCCAAGCCATTTCCATTCTCTGTGAATCATCAATCGCTATGCAAATCTAGATTCATGTTCATTATAGTTGTCAATGAGTCATTGAGAGTGCACCTTTAGCCTAGAATTGAATAATGCCAGAGTGATGAACAGTCTATTATTAAATGTCCTCAAGCAAGCCTTTAGCTTACTTGCCAATCAGAACAATTTTCCTAGCTGTTCTTGATTGTCCTTTATTTAAAAATATTTCTCTCCAGAGAACACTTCTGGACCTGTTTTATTTCGATTGATACCAACAATGCTTTTCATTGTTTCATTGCTTGTGAGTGAACAATTTGCATAGCCTGCTTGCAGATTTCACAATTTGCAAATGCCTGTTATTTTTAGTACCCTCCAGTCTACTGAATAATCTTTACTGAATAACCACTGTGTGGTTGTACCTGTATTTTACTTTCTGTTTTTAACATTATATGCAGATAGTGCAATTTATCTATGAATCAAATGAATTTAACAGAGTTGATCTGGTTTGTCTAGGTGCGGGGGGACTATCAGGCAAGTGGTAATGAACTTTTATCCAGAAATATCAATTCTCCAGCATCTGCAAAGAAAGCCTGAAGCTTCCTCAGCTCCTGTGTATCAGGGTTGCTACATAAAAATGAACTGCGTATGAACCTTCTCTCCCATTCTCCTGCCCTCAGCTACACATATTCTGGAAGCATTCCTGCTTGGGGAGCGACAAAGATCCTGAATTAGCTCTTCATCACCAGTCAGGCTTTTCTAAATCAGCAGACTAGGAAAAAGAACAGGAAAGCATGACCCTGAGTAAAGTCAATCAAGAAGCCCTCCACCCCAAATCAACATCCTGCTCTCTGTCGCGCAAAGGCAAGACAGAAATTTTAGGATGAACTGGATTGGGTCTAAACAATGTAAATAAATCCATCTTTGGGATAGTATATGACCCCAAAATTATAAGTCAGTGTGAGATATCATTTCAGGAGCCTTGCATCCTGAGCAGCAGATGAGATGTGAGAGGAGACTGTGGGTCACACTTTTTGGAAACAGCCTTGTCCTTTGGATAGAAAGAAGACTCTTTACTGGCCTCCTTCCATCTCCTTTCTCTCTTGTCACTTTCTGTTCTTGCCCAGGACCTCGGACCTCGGAGCCGCTGGTGATGTGACCACAGTCCCCGTTCTGAAAAGCACCACTGTTAAATTTGCCAGTTGTGCGAGCCCCGCATTCCGCACGGTGGTAGGAAGCACAGATGATTCTTATGAGTGGAAGCGCTGATGAGGGTACTGGCGGACCCCTACAGTACACTCGGCCTTGCACCGGCTTGTATTTTAGCTTGACAGTTGCATGTGCTTGAAGCTGACCCAGTTTAAGAAAAGAGATGTTGGCAGTCGGTCCTGGATGCTTGCTGGTGGGCGCCCTTCTCTGATTTCATGGAAGAATGACCGTCCATGAAGGAGGCAGGGGTGTTGGAGCGATGAAGGGGTCCTGGCTGAGGATGGCAGGGAAGACGGGAGGGAAATGTGCTACAAATGCACCCCAGGTCGGCCTCTGGATGGTGGCATCTGCTTTGCACAGCAGAGAGAATGCGTGCAGGGTCCGCCTTGGGCCTACAGTCAGGAGCTCCACTGGAACGTGGCAAAGAGGCAGTAGCTCTCTGAGTAATTGTTGATGAATGGTGAGGAACCCACGAAAAGAGGCTTAGGGGACAGCAATGTAAAACAGCTGTGCGCTGTCATTGAGGCGGGGGCGTGGAGAGGTGGCCCTGGCCCCTAGTAATCTCTGAGACCAACAGCTTCTAACTCATTCACACCAAGTAGTGACTCAGCACGGAGCACTTTGCTCTCAAGGTTAGCGGTGGGCAGTAGTGGGGGCAAGGAGCGCAGAGGCACACTAGGGTTCTGAGGGGGGTTTTCTAGAAAGTGAGCAAAAGCCCGTCCCTCTGGCTTTTGCAAGCCAGTTGTGTACTTAGTGTGCCGCAGACACTAAGGAAGCACAGGCTGCTCACGGCCAGCCTCTGATGCTAGGGTACTTACATCCCATTACTGACCGATGGGTAGCCCGAGACTTGGACTGCTCGTGTGACCTTCCCGGGCTGCCGGGGTCGCTGAGGCCAGACCGAGGTCGCAGCTCCACCTGGCTCTGAAGAACACTGAGCCCCGAGGATCAGACTGGTGGTGTCCAGACCTGGGTGACAGCGGCGCTTAGAAGCCACGCCTTCAACATGCTGGCTCTCATTAAAAAAAAAATTAATGGAATTTGAAAACCTGATTATAAAGTTGACCTGAGCAAAAATAACAATAAAACATTCTGAAAAATAAGAACAGTTGATGAAGGACCTGGAGACTATTTTGGCTTACTAGATAGTAAATCAACAACAACAACAAGCCAGAAACACATACACACACAAAATCATAAAACTATAGGTGTGTGTCTGTTAATTACAGATGGCTACGTGACATGGGCACACCTGTGAAGAGTTAAGGCAGCCTCGGAATGAGCCTGTAAGTGATTAATCTAATTGATATGGAAAGACTCAGCCCATCCCGCATGCAACCAATTCCCAGGTGGATAAGATAGGGAGAATTGGTTGGCTTTAGTGGATGAGAAGACTGAAAAGCTAGAAAGAATGCCCCTCTTTCAGCTCCCCCCAGCTATGGGGGGGCCACTTCCCTTGGATCCTGATGCTGTTATGAACTCTTCTTTCATCATAATGGATTATAACTGTATCCATGAGCAATAGTAATGCCCTTGCTCCTGAAAATTATCTAGTCATGCATTAATCACAGCAATAGAAAGATGAGATGAAAATATCTTGGTACCAGAAGAGCTGGATTTGCTGTGGAACTAAGACAGTTTTGGTGCCAAGAAATGGGGTGTTACTGCAAAACTAAGATGGCATGAAATAATATCAGCACATTTTTAGAAAGCAATTTGACAATGATCAAAATTGGCAATAAGTAGCATTTGCTTTTTATGTTTCCTTTAAAAAAAACCTTTGTATGATGTGTATAGTATTTGTGTTTGTGTGTGTGTGTGTGTGTGTGTGTCTGCCCACACATACAGGGCCTCTTGTTATATTGCTTCTGCATTTTCCAGGTGAGCTGTCACCTGTGAAATTTCATCAGTTGTCCTGTCTCTGCCTTCTATGTCACCATAGGAGTGCCAGGATTACAGAGACACAACACCATGTCTGGCTTTATGCATGTTCGGGGGTTCAAACTCAGGTCTTACACAGCAGTCTTTTATTCACAGAGCCAGCCCAGGAATTAATTCAGCCCAGGAATTAAATTTTTTTTTGAATGTGTGTGTGTGTGTGTGTGTGTGTGTGTGGTATACAAGAGGGTACTTGCATGTGTGTGCCTGTGGAGGCCCAGGATTGACACTGGGAATCATTCTGGATTTCTCTCCTTCCTCACTCCTTTGCTCTGGGTTCTCAGGCTCTGCCTTCTGGTGCCAGGATTACAGGTCACCACCATTTCCACCTGGCATTTTTACGTGGGCTCTGGGGAATCCCACCTCAGTCCTTTTGCCCGAGCCATGTCCAGCCTTAGGAATTGCATTTTTGCGTACACAATAAAGGACTCTCGGGAATTGGGGGGGAGGCACTGGGGGAAGGGGAGGGGGAGGACGGGGGAGGGAGGGAACTGGTAAAAAATTTTAAAATGTACAATTAAATTTTTAATAAAAAAATGTAACTACTTAATACACAATAAGAATGTAAATTTTATCCCAGAGATTTTATTAAAATATATTGTAACCAAAAAAAAAAAAAAAAGGAATTGCATTTTTAAGAGCCATTTTGTAGAAACACTCAAAAATGTGCCTATAGGATACATGTGCTGAGTTTTGTGCTGCGGCATTGTTTGTGATCTTTTATGAGTGGAATCATCCTAAATGTTTATCAGTGATAAACATTTCATGGAACCATATACAACTAAACGGGCCGACATAAGAAGATCTTAGAAGCTGAATGGAAAAAAAAATCATGTCACAGAACACTATTGTGTGCTTAGGCTATAAACATGGAAAAGGTTTGAAGGAATGTGTATTGTAGTCACTCCTTTTTTTTTTCTGTGAGACAATTTTTTGACACAATCAGCTTATGGGGGAAAAAAGGGGTATTTATTTGGTGTATGGTTCCAGAAGGGAGATAGTTCATTAGCGTGGGACTCACATAGCAGAAGATATGGCTGTAGGCAGAAGTAAGAGGCCAGTTCAGATCATCACAGCTATCAGGAAGCAGAGAGAGCAAGAGGCAGCAGGAGGGAGGAGGAGGGCCAGGCTGCAGACCCTCAAGGCCTGTCTCCGCGGGCTGTGCCTTCCTCCAGCAAGGTTCTACCTCTAAGAGGTTCCATAACCTTCATATCCAAGCACTAACACCAGCTAAGGATGTAAACACACGAGCCTGCGGGGTGCAATTCACGTTTAAACCACAACAACGCACAAACCAACCATTTTCAGAGATTAGCTTCACGATTAAGGTGAAGCCTAGGGTATGTGGTTTATTTTCTATCTGATGTGCTTCAGAGTGGATTTCTTTCCTTTTTTTTTTTTTTAAAAGAAATTATAAGAATCACATTTTCCATCCTTTTTTATTTTATGAGTCACATTCATCTGTTCATTGGTCAATTGTATCTCAAGAACAATGACCTGGGAAACCAGAATCTGGTGGCAGGAAAGTTGTGGAGGCAAATGAGGTGAAGATTATTTCAAATTTCACAGTGCAGGTAAATTGCCAAGCAACTTCACAGCTAGGCAAAACCATTGCCTTGCTGACAAGAGCCATGCATTTGAGGACACACATCCGTGGGGCCTCATTTAGGTTTCTGTGGTCAAAGATGCTGTAGCGCTCTAAAGTGTTCTGGGAACTGTTAGGAAATAAGTTTATTGCGGCCAAATTAATGTGGTCTCTGTGGCTATTATCAAAGAAGCATTAGTACACTGAAGAAAGTGGAGAAGGGAAGAAATCAACTGAAATTGCAGTAAACCTTCATAGATAGCAGAATTGAGTATCTGCTGGTTGGGACCAGGAGCCCACGGGGAGAGGGAGTTACCTGCCACCACTGTGCAAGAGGATCTCTTACCAAGCAGAGATGTGGCCTAGATGACTTAAACTTTTTCCAAGTTAAAACATGACTGAATAGGCATGTAAAAAAGAGAATAATGAGACTTAGAAGGAATAGTTCCCCTCTGTTGCCATTTTAACTCTATCCTCTTCCTGTGAACCATGTTGCTTGCATTTGGTGTATTTGTGTTTAAGTAGTATTCAGAGCATTTAGATTCACATGTGTGGAGGGGAACACACAGAAACACATATATGCACAGTGGCACACATGCAGAATGAAAAGATCCAAAAAAGTACCTATAAAATTGTCATGTCATGGCCCTTGAGAGAGGGATATCCTCGGGGAGCTAGCTTTTCTCTTTCTGAAGCTTTTCTTTGCATTTATTTGTGGAACATTTGTTAACTACCATGGAGAGAACTTAATGTAAGTCTTCTGACATTTTCACTAAAGCACCCGGAGAACGGTATAGAGGGTTGGGAATGTCATTGGAAGGACAGATATTGATGTGGATCTGCTGGACACAAGGCAACAGGTTTTTGATTTGGATATTTATAGCGCAGAATTTCAGCTCCAAAAATATGTGTTTGAATATGGGTTTTGGTCCTAACTATGATGATTGGGGAAATTTCTTTTTTATTATTATTATTATTTCTGCTCATACAAACTTAACAGGTACACCGGTCTCCTCCCTCCCTCTACCTCCCCCCAACCCCCCTACTCTTCCCTCCCCTTCCTTCTCCCTCCCCATCCCCCAGTCTCCCCCCCCCCCAAGTCCTCAGAGCATCCTTTAATGTGCATGCCAAACTCTCCTCTGGGTCCTGCTCTCCGATGAGGTGCAAGGACCCAGGGGCATTTCCCAGAACCCTTTCCTGTGTTCCCCTTAAGCTTAGGAACACTACTGTGACTGTCAGTCCCTAGCCTCCAAGGATCCTAGTGCCTTTAGTCCATGCTAGACTTTGTGGGGTCAATAATGTTTTGGACATAGCGCAGGTCATGCAAAGTCCTATTATGATTGCTTCGGCCCTAACTTGTGTGGAGTATCTTGCAAATCATTGCTCCTCCCATCCTTGTGCTCTTACAATCTTACCACCCCCTCTTCCACAAATTTCCCTGAGCTTCAGGATGGGGAGAGATTAGGCTAGCCCAGTTCCAGGTGGTTGATATAAAGTCTCTGATGTTCTGAATTATGGTTTGTTGATTTTTTTTTTCAGTTTCGCTGCTCCTGCAATGCCCTTCACTCCATCCTGATGGGTATTGGATGTCACCCCCTGGCCAGAGATAAAAACCTGTTAAATTAGAGTCTTGTTATAAGAGTATATTCAAAGGTAGATGTAATAAAATTAGAAAACCGTGGTGGGGGAGGGGTCAATCACCCATTTGCAAAATAGTTACTTTCTATCTGGCAGCTTATATGCCCTCTCCTTCTGGTGAGATCATTTCTTAACTGTCTAAAGCCTGGTTACCTTTTAAATTAATTAATTTATTTTTTCTTTTAGAGTTTCATATATGAATGCAATCTGTTTATGTCATTTTTCACCCTTTATTACCCAATCCCATCTTCCTTCCCTTTGAGTTACCTCTTTCATAAAGTAATCCCCTAAATGGTGCCCCTCTTATAGATGGACTGCCTGAGGCCAGCTGGTGAAATGTATCATGTTGCCTAGCATGTAGTAACTGCTCACTAGAGTCTGTGGCCCTGTTATTTTGGGCCTCTATTTTATTTCTATTTCAGTCACTTTTGCACGCCTATAATCCTCTTCTAGTTCTTCTGAAAATTGCTTTTCCAAAGGCTTGACTTGCTTGCCTTTATTTCTGATCCAAGACTTACGCACACACTTTCTATTTCCAATCCATCATCTCTGCTTCCACATGCCAAGCCTCCTACATGGTGCTTTGGAAACAAACCAAAAACAACCCCAAATGCTTCACACACAGGATCTTGGGCTTTCCTTATATTGAGTTACTGATGATCATTTCTTACCTTTCGTGGCAGGGACGGGTGGGGGAATTAACAACTTCATCTTTTGTTTGATTTAATAGCCCAACTTACTGGAAGAATATTTGGTTTCAATGTCAAAGCCTGACACATTTCTTTGCTCTTGGACTTGTAATATTGCTGCTTCTATGCCTGTGTGGCTAACTGACTCTTGATTGTCAGCCTGCGTGGACTGGTGTTGAGTTCAGGGTGGATAGGCACCCTACTGACATGTCTTCTTCTATAATAAATCATCCTAAGTTTCCTTCTGTGCTGGGAATTAGTGTTTCCAGGGATACACTGGCCGATGGTAGAGGTAGTCCCTTCTTCCATGAACTATAGAATTCACAGTGAATAATGACGGGCTTAAAACTGGGCCAGTTCTTCTAGGGACCTACTGTGTGAGGAACTGAGAGAACTTCCTCCAGGAAAGTGATACTGATGTGAGATCTGAAAAGAAAATGATTCAAATAGGAACAAGAGAATATTCCAGGCAGGAACACCAGCACATCAAAGAACTGGATGTGGGAAAAGCCTCGAAGCATGTGAGAAATGGAAGTAGACCCAATGAAGGAAGTGGAGAGAATGAGGGATGGAAGCCTGTGAGGGACGCTGCCTTCTAGAATGTTTCTGATGATAAGTGGTTACAGTCTAGACGCTGTTCACCATGATGACAGTGTGTTTCGGCCTTTTGGATCAAGGCAACATTTTATGGCTCTTTCGTGATTAATGACATCTTATGTTATCTATATAAACAGATTCTTCTTGTATGACATATTTTAATTCAAGTTGAGAAGATGAAAGTACGGAGACTTGTGAATGCCTCAAGCTCACAATACATAAAAGTGAACTTGAAAGTAGTTTTCTCTTGATTGTGAACAGCCATTCTCCACTCTCCTTTGTTAGTCTTCTTTTTTACATACATTTTTAAACTTTTTTCTTTTTTAGAGAAAAGGTCTTATGTAGTCCATGTTGGCTTTTAACTAGCTATGTAACTAAGGGTGAACGTGAACTTCTGATCCTCTTTCCTCTACCTCCTCAGAACTTGGATCGTGGGTGTTTGCTGCTATACCTTGTGCTGATGGTGCTGGGATCGAATCTGTGGCTCTGTGCACACTTAGCAAACATCCTACCAACTGAGCTACCTCCTTAGCCCTTGTTTTTCCAACTCTGTCTAAATGTTGTCAAGCAAAGTAAATGAACAGAACCAAAAGTCAATCCCTGACAGATGCATGAGTTATCCTTTCTCAGCCACGGTGGCAAGGACTAAGCAATGTCTCTATGATGCTGTTGGTTTAACTCTCTTTTCATTTTATTTTATTTGATTTTTCCAGTTTTACAAGCATATCGAGTACTCATCCCTGCTCCCCTCTATCCTCCATCCTTCTCCCTTCCATTCATCAATCCATCCCAATCAACCCCCTACCCCGGTTTAACTCTTGAGAGCCCCGTGATGATCTAGGTTTTGTTTCTGCCATCTAGAAGGTTCTTGTGAAAATCCCTTTCAAGATAATACCAGATGTGAGTGGAAGAATTTTTAATTTTAAGAACCAGCTTATGATGAATTGACCTGTTGGCTTCTTCATCATGGATACGCGTTTGTTTCCTTAATGTTTCTATCTTTTTCTTTTGGTGGGGAGAGCTCAGGTAGCCCTGGCCTGAAGGAGCTGTGTGATGATAGAAAGTGATATTTCGGTAAAGAAGTAATATAGTTTTTTCAAACAGGGAAGAGTTCCAAAACAGGATATTCTTGCAAGACTGAATAATATCCTCCTGGGAATCAAGAGGAATGTTAAGATAAGTGAGAGCGAACGTGAGTGGGAAGAGAACCAAAGAGATAGGAACACAGGCATAGACAGCTGCATTTTGATGCCAGAGCAGGGGGGAGTTAGACATAAGATCTGAGAAAATGACCCCAGGAAAACCGGCTAGGAACAATGCCAACTTTGGATGAATTGCAATGGGTCAGAGGAAGAGAAGGAGGGAAAGGCCTTGTAATGGAGTGCTGTCTGGCGTGTGCCTGGGAAGGGAGGCTCGTAGAGGGAGTTCAGCTGTGCAGAAGGGAAGGGCAGCAGTCATAGCCAGCAATGACTGATGAGCTTGTGCAGGGACGAAGAGAAGAATGGTGTGGCCATTCCCTTATCCTCTCTTATTGCTGGCTTTTTATAAGAAGTAGTATTTTTCAAACGAGACAAGACATTTCTGCATGAAGCTGCACTCCATGCACTTTCTTAGGTTCAAGTGGATAATAAGATTCCATGATGCCCATGGGTCATGCTTGGTTCCATAAAACTGGACCTGCTGAGGGGCGCCCCTTAACTGTGGAAGAGGTGCTTGTAGCTTTTACTGTTGTCCATGTGACTAGGCAGAGGTGACTGTCTTTGGTTTTCACCTTGCATGGAACTCAGCTCACATCCTGTGAACACGGGGACATTCTCATGTGCCCTTAGAGCAGTGCCCATTGTGCCAGCTTCCCCCAGGTCCTTATGCTCCATTCATAATTCCACTCATTCCAGGAACAAGAGGTCATTTTTACTCCCAGTAATGCGGCCAGGAAATGAGTGGGTTCCATTTTTGTCAGGTTAACTAGGGGCCAGGGAGAGAAAGCTAGCTGGAAGTTGAATCCTCAAGTAAAAAGAAAAGCAGTTCAGTCACCCTTTACCCACAGATTCCTTAGGAAGGCTCTTGTCCACGTGAGGCTACAGTCTGTCTAATGTGTCTCGATGTGGCCTTGCCCTGGCTCACACATCAATGTCTGCTGTCTATGGGTGATCAGCGCCCAGCCATTGCATTGGTTAGTTATTCCATTAGCTAGCCCACAACCTCTTTACTTTATAACCAAATTACAAGAAGAAACAATGGAGAATACTTCCTGTCTGCAAGACTTAACACAGAAGGGAACTATAACTTTACATTCATAATCTCTGTTCTCTTGAAACCAACTTCTCCATCCTTTCTGCCCTGTCAGACCCCACTTGGAGTATTTTCATATTCAGAAAATTATAGCTCAATACATCAAGAATAGAGAGCTTTCCAAGAGCTGTAATTTTAGCATACAGGTTGATTATTATCCATTTGTTTTAGTTGCACTTCTTCTATTTTAGGTTCTGTGATTTCTTTTTTTGGTGGGAAAATGACTCTGGTGGATTTATTGGATGCAGAGTTGTGAAAGATGCCACATCAGTGAAGGGCAGAAAAACCAAGGATGCCTCCAGGTTTAGAAGTGTACTTATGGTGGGTGGGTTCCCTTGCTGAAGTATGAACTTCGACAATTTCTTTTTTTTTAATTTTTAAAAACTTTTTTATTACTCCATTTTAGTTTAGTTTTTTTTGAAGATTAAGGTAGAGCTTATTAGAGGAGAGAAATGCTGGATCTCATGGACTCCAGACATGGAGTGCCATAAAGGGCTAGGGCACCCTGGAGAACTCATGGAATCCATGAGGAGCAGGCAATTGGAAAAGAACTCATGGCACCCCGAGTGCCAGGAGGGGTTAGGGCACCCTATTTTTAGTTTTATAAGCATATTGAGTACTAATCCCTGCTTCTCTCCATCCCCCCTCCCTCCCATACCCTTGACTACTTCCCATCCTCCTGCCTGGCTGCTTCTGTAGACCCCAGGGTTCCCTCTGGTTTGTCTACTCTTATAGGGGTTCAGGCCTCTGTGATATACCAAGCTGCCCCTCCTCGGGCCACCCCACTGATAGGGGCACTTCCCTTTACTCATATAGCTCTAGTCTCTAAGGTTTCTACTGTGCCTTCTTATCTCTCTTGAGTTCCTCATAGTCTATGGGGGCATGTTGTTATATCATTATACAGGTCTGGTAAGGACAAGAAACTACAGTGAGTTTCTGGATGCAACAGTCCTGCCTTGAATGGAATGTCTTATTTAATAGTGGACCTTCTCATCTTTAGACTTTTACAATCTCACTGCCCCCTCTTCTGTGAGATTCCCAAAGTCTTAGGATAGGGAGAGATTAGGTTGGCCCGATTCCGGGTGAGCCCTGTTGGGTCGCTTGTACTCTGCATTCTGGCCGGCCATTGTTGCCCACTTCACTGCTCTTCTACTGGCCTAGGCTCCATCCTGTCAGTGTGTTGAGATCCTTTACCTCTGTTGTAGAAGAAGACTTCTAGACTGAATACAAAGTACTCTTCAAATCAGCAAATTCTATAATTTCATTCTTTCTGATGGCTGAATTCCATTGTGTATATGTACCACATTTTCATTACCCATTCCTCTGTTGATGGACGTGTTGGCTGATTCAATTTTCTTGCTATTGTGAATAGAAATGAGCCAAACTGCAGATGCATGGGCAACCCAGGGGATCTAGGTGGGCCAGAAGCCTCCTACCCAACCGGTTCTGTGATTTCTGCTCTCTCATCCTGTTCCACAGCTTCTTTGCATTTTTGTGTTGGCTGCAGGACATTGCTACCAGCCTTTCCTTTGTTATCCCTTGAACTTGTGTGTCCAAGGTTGGGAGGTATAGTAATGATTAGTCAGATCTGGAGTCTAATATGTAACCAAGTGATAGACTTACCAGGTGTGATGGTTAAAACTGATTGTGAACTTGACAAGATCTAGAGTCATCTGGGAGAAAAATGTCTGGGAAGACAAATCTCTGTGAAGAAGTTTTTAGAATACGTTGTTTAAAGTGCAAAGATCTATTCTAGATTCAGAAGGTACCATGTCATGGGACCCACTGAAAAGGAGAAAACTAGGTGAGCAGCAACATTCACCGTTCTTGATTCCCTTGCATCCCCACCATGATGGTCTGTACCCTTCCACCGTGAGTGAGAATAAACCCTTTTCTCCTTAGGCTGCTTTAGCCAAGTACTTTTGTTACAGCAGCAAGAAAAGTAACTATGAGGCTGAGTTCAGGAGGGAAATCAAACAACAGCTGTTCGCAAATATTGCTGAGTGCACAGTAGAGGTTGGTAATCTGCTTGGATGCCAGCTAATTGGATAGGAGAGTCACCAGATCTCCATGGCGACACAGCCATGGGGGTTGTGTACGGCTCCCAGGGGGCCCCTTTCACACAGGCAACAGTGGGACTTAGCCCTTCTGGGCTCTGCAGGACAGTAGCTGGGCTCTCCCAGAAGCAGACTTTGAGATACAGATACCAATAGACTATTTGAGACATGCAGAGAACACCATTAGGGAAATGGAATGGGAGGCAGATAATGGAGATATGCTACCAAGTCAGTCAACCGCAGGCAGTTGGCTCTTGGAGAACCACGGGAAATAGTCCAAAGTCACATCAGAATGATCCCATCTGAAGGACTAGGGGTCTGCTGGGGTCCCATGCTCCAGAGTTATTGATTAAGAGAAATTCCCAGCAGGTGTTATTTCCCTTTGACCTGGGGTGGTAGGACAGACTTCTGGGGGGTAGGAAAGGAAGTAACCAAGACAAGAGATACGATATGATTGGACAACCCCTGCCATCGCAGCCTTGTACTTCAGACCTGGAAGTGACACGACAAAGGAAACGTTTTATCCTTTTGTAAAGAATCTCCTTAAAGTCTCAAGGATTTTTCCTTGAAAAATGTCATGAGACTTCATGTGATGGAACAGGAGCAGGATTGCAGTGTCTGGGGAAAGGGGAGCCGTGAGCGCCCTGACAACATGTAGCTGCCACGTAGAAGTCCATGAGCAAAGAGGAACTCACTGAAGGGAGAGACTCAATGTGGGAGCGCAGCAGAAGAGAAGAGAGAGCTTGAAGCCAGAGAGCACTGTGAGCGCAGGAAAGAGTAGCCAGCACGGTCAAGGCTGGGGTCCCGGAGGGGCCAGAGCAAGAGAGGAAGGAGAGCAAAAGTGACCCTGTCCACGAGTCACCTGAGTTGCCACTGATGTAGGGAAGCGGGGTGGAGAGAAGGCTTCGTCTTGGGGCACCGAGTCGAATGTTCTGTTCTCACTACCTTCAGTGGTCAGGAGCTCTGGAAGGTCTAGCGCCTGGGTTAAATCCTGTCCCCAGGTCATCCGCCCAATTGTGTCAAATTCTGTGAACTTCTTGTGCTCCATTCTCCTTATTTGTGGAATCAGGATAGTAGACATTGCTGTGAGGATTGAATCAGTAAAATACATGGACAGTAACGACTGTTAGGATCAGAGATGAATAAATACAGACTTTTTTTTGCTCTCATAGAGTTGGTTATTATTTTTGTGGTATTGAGATTTAACCCTTGGTCTTGCATGCTAGGCAATTTTTTTTCAATCATGGAGCCATAACCCTGGACCTTACAGTTTTATGTTTTAATGAGGAAGACCTTGAGCAATCAGATCATTTTAATTTGATGTGATAACATTTAAGGCAGTTCCAGGCACACAACACTTGCCGTGGTCTCAGATGCATGGGGAGGCCACATGTCCATGCAGTGGTCTCAGATGCTGTCTTCAGTGTTTGACTGGTGGCTGAACAGGACTCTGTTACAAGGGAGCCTTGGAGGCACAGCATCGGAGCTGTTGCTGTCACGTGGTTTCTGCCTACTGATGTCCCACCTTAGTGCAGACTAGTGTCTAAGAAGCTAGAGCACTCAGTGTAGAGGGAGGACGTTAATACAATTGTTTCTGTATTATTCTGAAAAAAATGTTTCCAAATAATTTAAAATGTTAAATGTATGTGTGTGTGTGTGTGTGTGTGTGTGTGTGTGTGTGTGTATTTACCAGATACGTCACCTGGCTTTCTTGCGATTGCTGTTTTCTAAGCTATATACTCTCTGATTTGATCAGTTCATTTCTCTTTCCAGTCATTTATCTCCAGAATGTTGTACAGGAGCCAAACTCTTGTCCATCAAGACTTAATTATTAATTGAGGTTAAATTCACTTGTTACTAAAGTCAAACGAACAGTAGGTTACGTAAGAGAAAGGTTTCTCTTTCATCTCTGTCTTGTTCTTGCTCATGTTAATGTCAAGATAAGCAGTCCAGGGGTAAGTAACCACTTTCTCTCCAAACCTTCAGATACCCAATGGTCCTTCTCCCTTGTAGCTCTGGCACAGAGGACTTTTGCAAAGGTCATCTAGTCCAGATAGCTACCCTGGCTCCTCCTGTCATGTCACATTCTGCCAGCAAAATGGAGAAAGGACTGAAGGTCCTGCGTCTCACAGTCCCTTCTTAGAAGTTGATGTGATTCTTTCTCTGAAGTCCTGTTAGCTCAGTGATACAACCATGCCCAGACTTTCTTCCTAGTTGGCCATATGATTAGCTAAAGTTGAGGGTTCTACATGCTACTGAAGGAAGAGGGAGGCTCTGTCAGGACATGATGGCTAAGTCTATCAGGGGCTGGATTTGGCCCTTCAACTGTTAGTGTGTGATCTTGGGACATAATTTTATTTATTTTTTCCTTATTTTATTCCTTCAGTGTTTTCTACATGAATATAGTGAACGTATGATATTTTCACACCTTAGTCTCCAATCCCATGTCTTCTTTTTTTTCCTTCTCTCCTGGCAGACTCCCTCCTATTTTCAAGTCTTTTCCCATGTGTGAGCAGTGTGGGTTTCATCTGGTTTGCCTTTGATAGTGTAGCAGTTACTCTTAACTATTGCTGTGAGAGAACACTCAAAGTCAATTAACTTAAGGGAAAAAGGGAGATTTATTCACCTTATGGTTCCAGAGAGGAGATACAGTCTTTCATGGTGGCTGAAGCTGGCAGACTAAGTCACTCCCGTCCACATGGCTGAAGGCTGGAAGATTCTTGGAGAGTCTCTCTTCTCAGTCTCTGTTCTGTGGTTCCTTTTATCTGATCCACTACTGGGAGGTTCCAATGGAATATAGGGAGGTTCCAGTGGGATCTAGGGCTGGTCTTTGTATTGTAAATGTATTGATGTAGATCATTTCTTCAGGTGGTCCCAGCTGATCTTAGTTAATGCCAGGTGTGTCAAGTTGACACCCAGGATGAACTATCACAGATGGCATATGACTGAGTACTTGCTAGAGCATGAATCATGTATCATGGGTATACCACTGAAGAAAGCATTCTCCATTTCTGCTCCCTCTCATCAGCATTAATCCTCATTTGTCAGGGAATTGTGGAATCACTTGAGATCTCTTTCCTTTGGTGGTGAAATATTGATAGGTCTTGTGGAAATTGCAGGTCTTGTGGAAATATACATAGCTGCAGTGAATTCATGGCTACCACAGCCCTTTTATAACCAGACGACTATGTCTGGCTACACACCTGTCCCACTTCAGGCTTTAGCAATCCTACCACCCCTCTCTTCTGAGACGTTCCCTGAGCTTTGGAGTAAAGGGAGTGGCTTAGAAACCACTTGGAAGTCCACAGTCACTTCTTTTCTGTACTTTGGCCAATTGTGGTACATCGGCCATTTAAGCTTCAGTTTCTTCATCTGGAAAACCACGATAATGATATTTACATCACTGAGTTTTTGCAAGAATATTGCAAAACTGAAATAAGTCACCATTTGTGAAAATGCTGGGCAATCCGAGAGCATCATGTAAGACATCATTAGACACATTCTTTACAGATTTCTTTCCTTACCAAAGTGGACTGACAGAGAAGCAGAAGCAGCAGAAATTCACTTTGGAGACAACTAGGTCCATGGCCAAATAGGGAACTTCGATCTGTGAAAAATAAAGCAGTAAGTTGTTCAAATGTGCATCCCAACCTCAGTTGGAAAGGTGAGACACTCCGTACAGGGAATTTTCCGTGTAAAATTCTATTCCACATTTTGTATCACCAGTCTGGACTCACACTTACGTCAGAAAAGCTTGGTTAACTAACAAGTGGTAAAGAAATCTTCAAAGCCCTTTTATGTCAGGAAGTTTTTATTGGAGTTGAAGGACAAGGTCTTAAAGGAACCCATTCCCACTAGATTGCTTCCCTGCCCAAATGGAAGCACTTCTATAGCACAGCACACAGTTCTGGGAAAAGAATTAGCATCTCCCCCTTTCATTTTAAGGGCGCCTGATGTCATAGGAATGGACTGCAGTAAATATTGCATATAATCATTTATTAGGCCTGTAAAAACCTCCTGTTGCTGAGGCGCCTGGGTGTCAGGACAAAGGCAGAAGGAGGCAGTAAATACAAGCAGACTCAGCAAACAGTCCTGAGATCATTCTATTCTTGGCCCCCTGGAAATATTGACTAGCTATGGGATTGGAAGTTAAGAAAGAAAACAACCTGCAAGGAAAACAGCAATCAGATTAGGAGGTAAGGGCCCAGACCACAGGGGTGTTTGTCTATACTGCCACTGGGGTCCGCAGTCTGCTGGAAGGAGGAGGTGTCTGTACTCCATGGTGATAGGGTTCTGCCACATAGGTCCTGGACTCACAGTGCAGCTCACAGAAAGAGGGGCTCACACCATCTCCATGAGCCAAGGAATCATATACTACAGTTTTCCCTTCACATGGAAAGAGTAAGTGTCAAGCAAGTGTGCTTGTCAAGAAGAAAAAGATACGTTAACAAAAAGGTGCTTGAAATCATCTCCAGACCAGGCATATTTGGACAGAAATGAAGATTCTGCCAAGTAATACTTAGATGACCTAGAATAATTGACCTATTTTTCTGAATTCTGAAGCATTATTTGGAGGGTAATAGGAAGGTAGTTTGCACATAGTAGATTTGATTGATGAGATGCACTTGAGATCTCACTGACAAGCACTTAGAGAAGGTCAATGAAGACCATTAGAGTTTTTCCTACCAAGTGAAGCAATCGTGGCTTTAAATTAAGTACAATTGTCCTTAAAATTGGAATCTTGAAGGCAATATATTTTCTACTTGCTCAAAGCATTCCAATTCTATCAAGGAGGTGGGTTTATGAATTAAAACATTCTTTATGGAACGATGTCCTTTTGACTTCTCTCGGAGTATATTTACCTTCGACTTTAGGTTCTTCTTTCTCCCCTAGCTGTTTTTCTGCTCTTTCCTTTTCCCGCTTCTGCCTTTCTCTCTTCTTCCTCTTATTTCCTTTCTTCCTTCCCTTCTCTCCCCTTCTTTCTTTTCTCTTTTGCAGTCCTGAAGCCTTGTGTATGCAAGGCTGCTTTGCCATGGAGCTGTATTTGAATCTTGGAATTAGTCTTTATGACTTTAACTCTTTATGGTATAACAGATTCATTTAAAAATTCCTATTGACATACAATCTATTGAAAATTTACCATGTATTTGACTAGACAATGTATTTGATTCTAATAGAAAGAAAAATACTATATTACAAAATATTAGAACAAAACTCACATTCCATTTTAACTGAAGGTCTTCTTATTTTTGAAGAAAATAACTTATTTTCAGCCTTAACCATTTTCCAATAAAAAAAATTGGAGTTAATTATTTTAGTCTTTGCTTCTAGATATTTAATATACCCGAACCCTACTAATTTTTTTCTCTCTCTGTCTTCAAACTATCAATCCTTTGAATTTAAAAAAATTGGGGCCAATGAGATGTCTTGATAGGTAAAGGTATCTGTCAATTGTTGGTCTGAGTTCAATAACTTGAACCTACATAGTGGAAGGAGAGAACCAAATTATGAAAGTTGTCTTCTTGTTATAGGATTTCTGTCCAGGTTCTTGTGTTCTAGAGCCAAAGACTGAAACCAGAGCACAGAGAAAAAGAAGGAACTCAGGGACCCGGAGTTCTCGAGATGCATGGGAGTCGTCTGATGGCTGCTAGGGTCAGGGGTATCTATAGGTTTGGGCAAAACAGGGGAAAGTGGCTTTTCCTTATTGGTTAGCTTTAGTTTCTTTAAACCTGATTGGGGCTTTTGGCTTCCCCTATGTCTGATTGGTTTGTTCATATGGAACCTAACTAGGTAGAACTCATGGCCAAGCTATTTCTTTTGCAGAACTTAACTCATCTGCATTTGAGGAGCCCATCTCTATACCCTTTCATAAACAAAGGGTTGGGGGAAGTTGTTGACCTTAGTGGGAGATTGGAGCCAATTCCTGCAGGATAGTCGTAACAGTAGCGGTAACCTTCAAGGACCTTCCCAATCTGTCTAGTCTCCTATTCTAAACTGCCTAACAGAAATTTTTCTTTTTCATTCTGACCTCGACATGTGGGCCGTGGCACACGTTCATCTGCGCTCTCTCTCTCTCTCTCTCTCTTTTTCTCTCTGACAATTGTTGATTGTTCTATTTCTGGTTGCAAAATGTCCCTATAAAGAAAGCAGAGTTTGGCTGGAAAGATGGTTCAGGAATTAAACCCTTTGCTTTGTAAGAAAAAGGACCTGAGTTTGGATTCCAGATCCCATGTTAAAATGCCAGGCAGAAATGGCAGCAGCCTGCAATTCTAGCCATGGAAGGCAAAACATGGGAACCCCCAGAGCAAAGCAAAAGGAGAGCTAGACTAACCCAGAGTGATTTTCAAAGTTACTCTGTCATTCTTGGACCTCCATAAACATGCGCACGCATGCGCGTGCGTGCACAGACACAGACACACACACAGACACAGACACACACACACATACACACAAGAAGCCAGAAACCAGAGTTTTTCTATGCAAATGTATTTATAGCACCAAAATTTAGCTGGAAAAACTGAATTAAGAAGCTATAATTTAGGCAGGAAACACAAACAAACCCATAAAACACCACAGTTTGAATTAATCCCTTGCTACCTGATTTTCTCCCCACATCATAAATACCAAATGAAAAAAAAAATCCTTTTGTCAAATAGTTTGAAACAAAACAGAAAGAAAAACTTCCCTGATTAGTGGGAGGAACCTAGTTTCGTTCTACTTACCCTGAAGCCACTGGAAGTAAGACTTTGAATGAAGTGCAGGTGAAAACATAGTTGTAGTTCACTGGCTGTTTGCATTGCCAGTCTTAAGAGGAAATGGGCACAGTGAACGAATCAAGCATTAAGGGTAAGTAGTATGGGACTCCGCAGCGAGGACTGAGCGAACAGCATCCCATTGGATCGTGTGAGGGCCACTCAGTGGCACTTCACTGCAACTTTGATGCAAAATTATCACGGTACAGAAGGCTTAAATTCACTTACGTTCCAAGTTTCTAAGGCCACTGGAAAAACAATTTTATTTCTCTTGGTGGTACAGTGGAAGAAGCAAACTGCATTTGCAGAGACTTCTAATTGTCCAAGCAGCTTTCGTCCCCAGCCTCTGCTGGAGAGGTCAGGGAGATTTTTTTTTTTTTTTTTTTTTTTTTATTGCTTCTCTTAGTTAAGAAAAGGAACCTCAGAAGCTGAGGATCCTGTCGTGGGGTCCCTAAAGGGAATGGCAGAGCTATGTTCATAATTAGGTTTTCCGTGTCTCAAATTCATGGTAGGCGCCTACTGTGGTCAAGTCTGCACCACGTCGGTTTCATAGGTCTGTGGGGACATCTGAGTCATTTCCCATACAGAATCACCTTTGCCATTGGACTTGCTCTGTCAATTTTTGTTTCGCATGCATGCATTACTTATCACAATAGCTGCTGTTTCTATGACTCTTCTCGGAGCAAATCCAGGGACATCCCAGATGCTCAGGTCTAATCAGCTCTGATAGCAGGCTAGAGGACTGGCCTGCTGGGCGCTTGGTCAGCACTTGACCCGTGGCTGTGAACTCGCCCATTCTTTCTGGCATTCTTGTGACCTGCCCCTCTGCTGTGATCCATTGGCTTTTCCTTGTCCTAAACATCAAGCTCAAATGTCCCCTGCTGCTGCTGCCATTGCCGTCATCCCTTTTGGTGCCAAATTTCCTAGAGGGAGTGATAGTGTGCGCTTGCTGCTCTTGTCCTCGGTTTTTCACCCAGATGGTGGTGGCCCTGACCTTCCCTTTAATGGTCACTTGGTCACTGCTGACATTAAGAGCCCTATATGTCCCCCGGGGTTTCCTTTCTCCTTCGACCTAACTTGGCCACGCTCTTGCTCTCAACGTTCTTTTCTCCTTGGCAGTCACGCTCTAGTTCTCGTTCTAGCTCTCGCTAGACATCGATTTCTGTTCAGTTTCCTCCAGTTCCAACTCGTTCTTTCACTCAATGACTGCGTCTGGACCCGTGGCCCACTATGTGCTGCTTGCTTTTCCCTCTCGCGTACAGTAGCTTCTGTGGCTTTGTCCCTGACCTCAATTCTAAATGACTTCCACGTCCGCGACTCAGACTCTGCCCCCCTTCCTTTGTATCTTGAATCTCCAGTTCTCACCAGTTTGTTCTACTTTCATATCTGGCTACGATATTCCTCCAGAGCCCTCTTAGATGTCTTTATTTCTGTTGAAGTGAAATCATCTGGCTATATACTTGAGGCCCTGCCACCTAAATGTAACAAGAAAGCAGTTCTTTTTACACATATATCCCAACCTTCTGTTTTCTTCTCCTCTTGCATTGCATAATCTTCCTTTGCATGTTATTAGCTACTGTACAATAGTACATGTTGTTGCTACCTGACTTCAGTGTTAACTTTGTAGTTTCAGTTCATGTGATTAGACTGTTTTGGATTGCTACTTTCTTGCCATATGTTGCAGTTCGCCTGGATGATTGCTAAGTCACCATCAATCAATCGGCTTAAGGGAACAAGGGGTTTATTGTCTCTTACGATTATTTGATTGCAGTCTGTAATCCAGCTTGACAGGAGAGCTCACGCCAACACCAAGGCCGAGGGAACTGGCCACACCATCTCTATGTAATGGCTGAGAGAGGGACGATCCTTACTTGTCAGATCAGCTTGTCTGGCCAAGTGTACAAAAGGATGCCAATACCTTCAACCAGCCCTCTGTCTTTTATTCCAGGGCCTAATCCCATCCACCATAGGCTGGGCCTTCCCTATCAGCTAGACAGTTTCCTCCAGGCTTGCTCTGGGCCCAGCTCAACTACTAATTCTCCACAAATGTGCCCAGAGCTCAAACCTTCAACTGTCGAGTTGACACCTGTGCCTAACCATGACACCATCATGCTGTGTACTTCTTCCAATGACAATACATATGGCTTACAACTCAGTGTGTTCCATTATGGAAGCCATAGACACAGAACATTTTAACAGTTTTTAGCTTCATAATGCCTTCCCTATTTTGGATGGAAGCAGATATTAAGAAAAGCAAAAGCATTTCATCATTACCTTTCCAGAATGTAGTCTCTGAGAATGTAGTCTCAGGTTTGAAGAAGTGGCTTCTGAAATGAGGCTTGATGACTATCTCCTGGGACTGCAGTCACCTTACATTAGATGTGAGTTTGTGCACCTGTTGATCTGCAGACACAACTCAACGATGCTTGCTTGTGTTCCTTTCTGTGCAGGGATAAGATATTAACACCCTTATTGATTTTGGAACCAGTTTCTAAAATGCAGACAATACATATCAGAGACATTTTGTGCTAATCACAGAAAAATGTGATCATGTGAATTCTGTGGGGCAAGAATTTCTGTAACTCTTGGTCTGTGGAGGATTTTCTTATGGGGAGAGGTGGACTCTATGAAAAACAGTTCTCTTAATGAGAAGGCATGGTGCAAAAGGACATTGGACTTCTGCACTGATTCCAATAGTAATGTTGAAAACCCTGACTTTCTCCCTGTTGGAGAAACTCCAGCTTTCCTCGTTCACTGAGTGTTGAAATAGGTTGAAGGGAACTCAGAAGCCTGGAGCGCCCATAAGGCTGTCTCCAGGACACGCAATTGCAGGTGGAAGGTTCTAGAAAGAACCCTCGTAGACTTTCCTTGGGTCTAAAACTCAAGTTGAGTGAATAGATTTTAGTGAAAACCAGCGACTCATCCTCAGACTTGTGGAGTTCAAGATAAGAATTGGTCTCAGTTGTCAACCTGACACAATCTGGAATTATCTGAGAGAAGGGCTTGTGGGCATCTCTTAATTGATATGCATATCATATCATTTTCTACAGGGGCAACCCAAGACTGTATAAACATGGAGAAATTTCAGCCATGTACTAGCATGCGTGTATGTATGCATTCATTCTTAGCTTTTTGACCATAGTTGTGGTATGATCAGTGGCTTCATGTTTCCACTATTGTGACTTTCACACCTGGAATTGTGAGCTAAATAAAATCTTCTCTCTTAAGACTGCTTCTTGTCAGGCACTTTGTCGCAGTAATGAGATGAATAATTAAAACAAAGCTCATTTCCTCCATGACTCAATATTGAAAGTTAGAAGTCAAGCTGCACTATGTTAAGTTTATCTTGCTTTTTCATATCACTAAGCATATCCTCCTAGTAAATTGGAGGGTCAATTAGGCTTAAATTTTAAATGTCAGCTTTAAATTTTCTAGAAAGTTTGATAGCATTCATGTGGCAAGGCTGTCATATGAGAGACTGGGTCCCATCCATTTTCCATCCAAACATCAGCTCTAACCAGCATCAAGAGGGGTCTTGCATGCCCACATACTAGTTATGTCAACTCTTTCTTCAAAAACTCCTGCTGAATAACAGCCACCCCAGCAAGAGGTACCCACTGGTAACATAGTGGCATGGATGTTATGGGGATAATCGACTGCTTTCTGATTGTATTTGAGACCTGCTTTTCTGTAGCACATGCCTGGTGTTGGAAACCTGGCCAAGAGCCTGTGGATGGGGGAGTCAGAGGCCTTAGGGGAGAACAACCCCTAAGGGTTTATTGTAAGGACTTGATATCAAATTGCTATCTAAACACTTATCATTCTGTCTTAGTTTAGAGCAGCTCTCTGACCTTGATTGAGAAGCTTTTTACAGTAGAAAGTGTGGAATACAGAGAATCACAACTGACCAAAGTGTAGAGAATAAATGGCTGTGAAGTGTTTACATCTATCAAATCATCAAATCATCCTCCTACTCATTTCCCAAAGCTCAGGGAGCATTGTGGAAGAAGGGGCTATAAGAATGTAAGAGCCAGAAGGCAGGAAAGAGAAGGCTGTTTACAGGGAGATTATTCCTTATGTGACAGGACTGCTTTACTTATGAACTCACTACAGCTCTATTTGCTTACAAAAGACTGGCCCAGATTTGTCCTATCAACATTTCATCAAGGAAGGGAGAAGCGTCTCACCTCTTTGAGGATTAATGCTGCAGTGGGATGGGCAGTTTTTTTCCCCAGTGGAATACCCACTGATATATCTGCCATAACCACTGATATATCAGCCATAATCCAGCAAAGACTCAGCCCCATGCCAGTCCAGACCACCTATAGGAAACTCAGCAGGTCTGCAAGCACAAGACATGGAAATAAGAGGGAAATTGGTTGGGAAGGTTTGCAATGGAAGAATGGGACAGGGATATTGGGATTGGGTAAAATGGAGTGGAATGATACAAATTCATTGCATTTGATTATGAAGCTATCAAAGAATAAAATATATTTGAAATGATGCACCTTGGACTTGGGGAGAGGCGTCGCCAGGCAACCAAGGATCTGCAGTGTGGGAGCCTTGTAGGTTCACAATGCAGGGAGAAAGTGCAACAACACCTCCTTTCCCCCTCATGTGGTGCTTTCCTGGTTTCACAGCCCGCACCCATACTCACCTCCAATCATATATCTGCATACATAAACACTGCAAGCTGCAGTCATATATAAGAGAATGCTGAAGAAAGTAGAGCGATCATAGGACACCAGAAGCATAAAAATGGAAAGGAGGTTTTGCGTGTGTGTGTGGGGGGGGTAGATGGAAGGGCACAAGGATCAGGAAAATAAGGTGAACTGGGAGAATCAACAAAAGCAAACACTGAAAGTAATAACAAGAAAGAAAGGGCAGCAGCAGTCATCTTTGTGGTATTCATGCACACGGGAACTGGGGAACTGTCTTATTTCAGGCAAGGAAGTGAATGGCAGGGGTAATAACCCATGGGGCATTCTGCTTCCTTCCAGGCTTGGCAACTCTTCTTTCTTCCGATACTTGGGTTTCTGGAGGGGACCCCTGATATGGGTGGCACTGTAGGATTTTGATGTGCCCTTCCTTCTTTCTAAATGAAAGAGGACACAGAGCAGAGCACCTTTGCTTCCCATAGGGAACGGTGTGCAGCTGCAGGAGCTGCTATCCGGTCCTAAGCTGTCTGCAGAAGTGAGCGTCGGTGTCCATTTACCCTGACCTTTGGAAAGGGACGCCGGGAGATGCTTTCCAAACAGATACATCCTGGCACCTTCGAGTGCCCAGCAGTGCTCTACCAACCAAACTCAGGGGCAGTTTGGCTCCTGCAGGATTTTACAAAATATCTCAAGTTATCACCCATTTTCTCTCGGGAAAAGGCTGATGTGTATTTTTGAGGTCTTACCACAACAGGAGTTTTAAAGAGAGATATGATGCTTGAAGTTGTGCAGGAAACGGAAAGAATGGCGTGGTGGATGGAGTTCAAGTTTGAGTGGGATCTGACTTAATCTTCCCCGTGTGTGTGTGTGTGTGTGTGTACTGTGCAAGGTCTCAGATTCCATTTCAGCATTTATAAGCCGATTGATAACTTGGAAATGTTTCCAGGTTGTTACTAGAATCAAATTGGGAAATATCTGGCACAGTAAAATTCAGCTCCTTCCTGCGGTCAGACTGCGGGAGGCAAAACAGATCTGGTCTTGTCCTCTTTTTATGCAGCTCCAGAAGTCTGAGTTCATCTGGATGCCTGAGCGCTCGGTCACAACGGCCGCGCTTCATGACTTTTGCTGCAGGGGATTGTCACGGTGACTGAGTTCTAACCCATGAAATGTTAAAAAGTTGTTGGATTAAAAACAGTGGTCAAGTCTTTAAAAAAGGGAAAACAGTAGCTCCTGCAAATCTTTTTTGTTCCTTAACTCTCTACTCCTTTCTTGGGAAAGTAGACACAATGGCTGGAATGGTGGCAATCTTACTGGATTGCAAGGCAACCTTGAGGTGGAGAGGAAGGACAAGAGACAGAGATGGAGGAGGTAGTAAATATCATCAAAATAAGCTATGTGCTGCGCGAAAATGTCATCACAAACCCATTAACTTGCATAGTTAGTAAAATGATGAATGAGAATAAGACGACCGTGAGGGTGATGCCTGAGACAAGGATGAGAAGGAAGATTGACATTTGGATCTCCAGTCCTGTACTGGCTGTAGCTGCCTGTGACCGCCTACCTCTTGCATTCAAGGGCTGGATGAAATGTTCATCTTGTGAAAACATGTCTTATTTTTAGCCTCTGTTTTTGACCAGTGGGGAACATTCTCCAATTAATGTGCTTTTCTCTTTAGTTGCAGGCTCTTGTTTATTCTATCTTCTTAGTTCTTAGTTCTTCCTATACTACAGATTTAAAACCTGAAGTAAAACAAGCTTAAAGTCTTGCTCCATGTCATGTAACTTTTCTGTGCTCATTTTAGTTTCTCTTCACTCCTTCTTCTGCAAAGGGAAGTTGGTTGAAGCTTTCCCAGCCCCTTCTCACCTATGTCTTGTGAGATGTAAGGCCTTAAAGTTAGGAGTCCAGTTCTGCAGTTTCTAAAGAATGCTAGTTCTTTCCCACTAATGCAAAAGCAAGCAAGCAAAAAAACAAAAAACAAAACAAAAAAACCATAGGTTGAGCTGTCATTCAGTTGGATACTGCTTATACTTGGCCGTTATTAGTAAGTACTTGTTACATTGATCTGGAGATAGGATCTGGCTATGTAACCCAAGCTGAACTTGGACGCATGATTCTCCTGCCTCCGCTCCTGGGAGCCGGGATCTCATCCCTTGGTGTCTGTGCTTCTGAAATGCTTTGTCATGCTTCTGAAATGCTTTGTCATGCTTCTGAAATGCTTTGTCATGCTTCTGAAATGCTTTGTCATGCTTCTGAAATGCTTTGTCATGCTTCTGAAATGCTTTGTCATGCTTCTGAAATGCTTTGTGATGACGTGGCACATGCCTGCCAGGTGCAGCGAGCAGTCCAGGAACTTGGCATTTCCAGTTCCTCAAACATTCATCATTTCTTCCAGCCCTCCCAGCTATCTTGAAATGTCATAGTAACGACATACAGTGGAAACTTTGGGGGGGGCTAGGGCTGGACAGGTGAAGGGGAGTGCCTCTGTCAGTGCCACAGCTGGAGGAGGGGCCACTTGGTCTGTGACAGAGGCCTGAATCCCCACGGGAGCAGACAGGCAGGAGGGAGTGGGATGGATTGATGAGGCGAGAGGAGAAGGGAAGGGAAGGAGTGGAGAAGGGAGAAGTACTCAATATGCTCCTAAAACTAGGAAAAAAATTTAAAAATTACTAACAAAAAGTATCATAGGTTGTTGGAGACCATGGATACCCTGCTAGACAGTGGAAGCCACAACTATTTTCTCCCATCCAGCTGTGCTCTGCTGTTCCTTTTCAAATCTCTTCTGCACCCTTGCCCCTTCTCCACGAGCATTATTCTGCTCTCCTCTCTGTGACGATTATTTTAGTTTCCACAGATAAGGGCTGACATGTAGTACGTATTCTTCTGCACCTAGCTTCTTAAACTTACCATGATGCCCTCCAGCCGCTTCTCCTTAGATTCAAATAACCGAGTTCGGTTCCCTTTTTTATGGATTAAAAACTGTGTAGTTATACTACATTTTCTTTATCTATTCATTCACTTGGTTGGTTCCACATCTTGGCTATTGCTAATGATCCTGCATTCAGCAATGATGTACAAGGAACGCTTAGATAAGGTAAGTTCATTTCCTTTGGCTCCATACCCAGCAGTGGGATTACTGGATCGCATGATAGTTCTGGCTGTTTTCCATAGTAAGCCCTTTGTTTGAGGGGGTGGGTGGGTTTAAGAGGTTCAGGGGTTTCCTTTACTCTTCCCTTCAGACCCTCCACATGGTTGGCATCCTGTGTCTTCAACCAATGCTCTGTTTTTGAGAGGGAGGAAACTGGGCGATGAGTCACCTGCCTTGGACCAGTGATGGAGCTATCTAGAAGCATGAGCTGCAGCTCTCCTGAGGTTGAGCCTGGGGATTCCTGGGGGAGGTGGGAAGCCAGGCCTTGGGAACTGCAAGGAGCAGGGTATCAGTGACCAAAGAAGTCAGACCCCCCCCATGGCATCGGTGTTCTTCTGCCCCCCACACCTTGGGAAGTATAACTGACCACAGCCCCAAGATGGTTTAAAAATACCGCAGGCAGCCTTTCTTGTTTATCTCTTCCAAGTGGCTCCTGGAAATGAACTCTCAAAGCTCAACTGTAAACACCAAAAGATGTCCTCGTTTATCACATAGGTAGCTGCGGTGTTTGGTATGGGAGCGTGTGAAACCAAAAGTTATTTTGATCCCTAGGAGATTGCCAGGGAGGGGTGCAGCAACCACAGTCACGTTTTGGAAACATACTCTGGGGATTTAATGTCCTTAGGATCGAGAGTGGCCCAGCTGTAGCCCTTCCCATGATTTTGTGAGAAGAATCCAAACCCCTCTGCTCCACAAACCCTGACCACATCTCAGTTCTAAGGCAGCTACGGCAAGTTGCTGTAGGCTGCCATATTCTGCCTCTTTCTCGTGGGGAATTTCTAGGTCGGTGTTCAGACTGTCTATTATTTGAGTAATAAAACCAAAAACATGGCGGCTTCAAACAGTAACAATCATCTTGCTTGCTTATGAACTGCCTTTCAGTCAAGGCTTGGCGGAGACAGCTCATCTTGCTCTACAAGTGTCATTTGGGAGGCCTGAAGGTGGGAGGGAGTGGCTCTGTGGCTAGAGTCACCTGAAGGCCTGCCCACTCAGGTGTCTGCAGCTGGAATGCCAGGGAAAGGTGTCAGCCGGAGCATCTAAATGTGGCCTCTTCGTGTGGCTGCCTGACTTGCTCCAAGAGACTATTATGACAGAGCAAGGCAGAACCATGTGACTTTTTGAGAAAGGATTTTGCTATGCAGCTCAAGTTGGCCTCAAACTCATGATTCTCCTGATTCATATTTGTGAGTGCTAGATTATAGGTGTGTATTACTATACCCAGCCAGCCTGGGTGTGTATGTGTATGTGCATTTTCATACTATAGCATGTATGTGGAGGTCAAAGAATAGTTCATAGGAACTTGTTCTCTCTTCCTACCATGTAGGTTCTGGAGATCAAACTCCAGTCCTCAGGCTTTGAGCAAGCTCCTTGCCTCAGGCTCTGAGCCAGCGTGAAGACCTGCATGTGATTTCTTTATGACTTAGCTGTGGATGACTCTCAGCATTATTCATAGTCTTTTAGTTCAAGGTCATCCTTATTCAGTGCCTTGAAGTTGACTTCTTTTATATTTCTGATAGTTAATTCTGGGTGTCAACTTGACCACACCTGGCATTAACTAAAATCAACTGTCAGACCACCTGAAGAGATTATCCAGATCAATACATTTACAATCAAGACCTTATTAGAACCTCCCAGTAAAAAAAAAAAAGAAAAAAAAAAAGAAAAAAAAAAAAGGGAACTATAGAACAAAAGACTTGTTGGAAGAGAGACTCTCTCCAGGAATCCTCCAGTGGTCTCCCACTGGCCTATTGGACTGAGCAGATGAGCCTTCAGAATGTTAGCCTGCCTCCAGCTTCAGCCACCAGCCAGGGTGCCTTCACCGTGAAAGACTGTTTCTCCCTCTGGAACCGCAAGCTGAAAAAATCTCCCTTTCTCCTTTAAGTTGCTTGACTTTGAATATTCTCTCATAGCAACAGTTAAGACCATTACAATATTTTTCTACTGCATTATATTTCATTCTTTTGTGGAAGAACTCCAGCTATCTCATTCATATATTGGTTATTGTCCTCTTTTTAAAAATATTTATTTATTTTTTCCACTCATACAAACTTGATAGGTATCCCATTCCCCTCCCTCCCTCCACCCTTCCCTGGATCCTCTTGCTCCCTCACTCCTTTTCCCTTTCCTTTCCCCCCTCTTTTTCTCCTATTATCTCCCCCCCATCCCTAGAGCATCTTTTAGTGTGCATGTCAAACTTCCCTCTGTGTCCTCCTCTCTGATGAGGTATAAGGACTCAGTAGCATTGCCTAGAGTACTTTTTTGTGTTCCCCTTTAGTATGGGAATACTGTTGTGGCTATTAATCCCTTGCCTCTAAGGATCCTAGTGCCTGTGATCCATGCTAGACCTTGGGGGGAGGTCAATGATATGTTGGTCATTGTGCAGGTCATGCAAAGTCCTATTGGGATTACTTTGGCCCTAACTTGTGTGGACTATCTTGCATGTCGTAACTCCTCCCCATCTTTAGGCTCTTACAATCTTTTTTTTTTTATTTGTTTCTGCTCATACAAACATAATAGGAACCCCTGTCCCCTCCCTCCCTCCACCCCTCCCTGGACCTTCCTGTTCCCTCCCTGCTTTGTCCATTCTTTTCCCCCCTCCCTCCCTTCCTCCCAGTGCCCCCTCCCCCCATCTCTGAAGCATCATTTAATGAGTATATCAAACTTTCCTCTAGGTCCTCCTCTCTGATGAGGTGTAAGGACTCAGTGGCATTTCCTAGAAGTCTTTCTTGTGTTCCCCTTAAGTATAGGAACACTATTGTGACTGTTAATCCCTTGCTTCTAAGGATCCTAGTGCCTTTAGTCCATACTAGAATTTGAGGGGTCAACGATATGTTGGTCATTGCACAGATCATGCAGAGTCCTGTTATAATTGCTTCGGCCCTAACTTGTGTGGAGTATCTTCCATATCATGACTCCTCCCATCCTTGTGCTCTTACAATCTTACCACTCCCTCTTCCACAAATTTCCCTGAGCTTTAGGATAGGGAGAGATTAGGCTCGCCTGGTTCCAGGTGGTTGATATAGAGTCTCTGATGTTCTGAATTGTGGTTTGTTGATTTTTTTTCTTCAGTTTTGCTGCTTCTGCACTGCCCTTAGCTCCATCCTGATGGGTATTGGATGTCACCACCTGGCTAAAGATAAAAGGCTGTTAAAATAGAGTCTTATTATAAGAGTATATTCAAAGGTAGAAGGAATAAGAGTAGGAGACTGCGGTGAGCGGTGGTATGTGTGTGTGTGTGTGTGTGTGTGTGTGAGTCTCCCATTTGCAAAATGGTTAACTTCTATCTTCCAGACTGTATGCCCTCTCTTTCTGGTGAGATCACACCCCAACAGTTGCTAGTGACCAGGAAGGAAAGTCTGTGAGCTTAACCGGATATCTCATTACTTACTTGCAATCTTTGTTGGTGGTCTATTTTCTCCACTGTAGCATGATCCCCTTTCTCCTCATTGCTGGTGGGGCCCTCCTTTCCCTTCCCTCCCATCTATAATCTTTGCAAATACTGTAGGTATAACAGAGATCCATCTTTGAGTGTGTCTCTAAGTGGATTTGGTACTATGATCCACCTATTAGGGAGTACTTACGGTGCTTAATTTTCTGTGTCTGGCATACTTCACTCAATATAATATTTAATAATTCCATCCATTTCCTGGCAAATTTCATTAATTCATCATTGTCGATGGCTGAGTAGTATTCCATTGTATAAATGTACCGCATTTTCCTTATCCACTTGTCAAATGTTGGACATTTCGGTTGATTAAATGACTTTGCTATTGTAAACAGTGCTGCTATGAACATGGTTGTGCTTGTGCTATCGAGGTGAATTTTTGTTGTATGGAGGATTATTCCTAAAAGTGGAATAGCAGGGTCACATGGCATTTCATTCTTTAACTTTTTTAAGAATCGCCAGACAGCTCACCATAGTGGTTGTATAAGCCTGCATTCCCACCAGCAATGTAGGAGAGTTCTCTTCTTGTGACATCTTCTCCAGCATTTGGTGTTATTTGTATTGTGGATTTTTGCCATCCTGACTGGGGCAAGATGATATCTCAGGAAAGTTTTGATTTGCATTTCCCTGATGGCTAAGGATGTGGAGCATTTTTTAAGGTATTTGTTAGACATTTCAATTTCGTCCCTGGTAAAGTTTCTTTTAAGTTCCAAGGCCCATTTTTTAATTGGGTCATTTGTTTCCTTGGTGTTTAGTTTTCTAAGTTCTTTGTGCACTCTGGATAATAGAGCTCTATCAGATATGTGGTTAGTGAAGATTTTCTCCCATTCTATGCCTTTGTGCTCGAGTTACAATCTCTTTATCTGAACAGAAGCTCTCTAACTTCATAAGATCCTGTCTGTTGAGTGTTGGTTGTAGTGACTATGCTATTGGATTTCCATTTAGGAACTGTTGGCCTAATTCAATCAGCTCGAGGGAGTTCCCTACCCTTTCAACTAAGGTTTTTATAGTCTCTGGCCTTATATTGAAGTCCTTGATTTATTTGGAATTAAGTCTTGTACATGGCAACTAATATGGGTCAAGTTTTAATCTTCTGCATGTGGACAACCAGTTTTGCCACCACCATTTGTTGAAGATGCTGTTTTTTTCCCATTGGATTTTTTGGGCTCCTTTGTCAAAGATCAAATGGCTGTAATTGTGTGAGCTTATATCCGGGTCTTCAACTCTTATCCATTGGTCTATGTGTCTATTTTGGAGCCAGTACCAGGCTGTTTTTATAACTATGGATTTGTAGTACAGACTAAGGTTTGGTATGGTAATACCTCCAGCAGTGTTTTTGTTACTCAGGATTGTTTTTGCTATCCTGGGTCTTTTGTGCCTCCATATGAATTTTGAGATTGTTTGGTCAACTTCTTTGAAGAATTGCTTTGGGATTTTGATTGGTATAGCATTGAATCTGTATATTGCCTTTGGTAGAATGGTCATTTTTATGATGTTGATTCTGCCAATCCAGGAACAAGGGAGGTCTTTCCACCTTCTGGTGTCTTCTGTAATTTCTTTCTTTAGGGTTTTAAAGTTTTCATTGTAAAGGTCTTTTACCTCCTTAGTTAGGTTTATACCAAGGTATTTCATTTTTTTAGGGGCTTTGGTAAATGGGATTGTTTCTCTCAAGGCTTTTTCACTTCTTTCATTCTGAGCATATAGGAAGGCCTCTGATTTTTGCACATTTATTTTGTATCCTGCCACCCTGCTGAACTTCTCAATTAGTTCCAGGAGCTTCCTGGTGGAGTTTTTGGGATCACTCAGGTATAAGATCATGTCATCTGCAAATAGGGATAGCTTGACTTCTTCCTTGCCGATTTGAATCCCTCTTATGTCCCTTTCTTGTCTTATGGCTTCAGCTAACACTTCAAGTACAATATTGAATAGAAGTGGTGAGAGTGGACAGCCTTGTCTAGTTCCTGATCAAAGGGGGAATGATTCAAGTTTTTCCCCATTGATTATAATCCTTGCTGTGGGCTTGTTGTATACAGCTTTTATTATATTGATAAAGGTTCCTTCCATTCCACTGTCTCTAGGATTTTGATCATAAAAGGCTGTTGGATCTTGTCAAAAGCTTTTTCTGCATCTATTGAGAGTATCGTGTGGTCTTGAATTTTGGACTGGTTTATGTGGTGAATTACGTTTATTGATTTGTGTATGTTGAACCAACCTTGTGTGCCGGGGATGAAGCCTACTTGATTCCCGTGAATGATCTCTTTGATATGTTTTTGAATCCAATTTGCTAAGACTTTGTTGATAATCTTTGCATCTGTGTTCATCAAAAAGATTGGTCTATAGTTTTCTTTTTTAAGTGTATCTTTATTAGGTTTTGGGATTAAGATGATATTAGCTTCATAGAAAGAATTTGGTAGTGTTCCTTCCTTTGCTATTGACGGAACAGTGTAAGGAGTATTGGTGTTATTTGTTCCTCGAATGTCTGGTAGAACTTTGTGCTGAATCCATCTGGTCCAGGACATTTTTCGGTGGGAAGATTTGAGATTACTTCATCAATTTCCTCATATGTTATAGGACTATTGAAATAATTCAGAGCTTCATGATTCAATTTAGGTAAGTTGTGCTTACTTAGGAATTTATCCACTTCTTTTGTGTCATCAAACTTCACGGAGTAAGGTTTTTGATATATGATGTTATAATACTCTGAATTTCTTGGGTGTCTGTAGTGATAACTACATTTTCATTTCTAGTTTTGTTAATTTGGGTTTTCTCTTCCTGCTTTTGGTTAATTTAGCTAGGTGCATATCAATCTTATTGATTTTTTCAAAGAACCAGCTTTTTGACTGGTTAATTCTTTGTATCGTTTTCCTAATCTCAATTTTGGATATTTCTCCCCTTATTTTGCTAATCGCCTCTCTTTTACTGCTTTTGGGATCAGATTGCTCTAGTGTCTCTAAAGCTTTAAGCTGCATTGTTAAGTTACTTATTTCTGATGTTTCCGTTTTTTTGATGTAGGCATTAAGAGCTATGAACTCTTAGTACAGCTTTCATTGCGTCCCAAAGATTTTGATAAGTTGTATTTTCATTATTGTTCGCTTCCAGGACACCTTGAATTTCCTTTGTAATTTCTTCCTGAATCCAATTCTCATTTAGCATCATAGTGTTTAGTTTCCAGGAGTTAGTGTATTTTCTGTTATTTGTTGTGTTGCAGATTTCAAGCTTTAAGCTGTGGTGGTCTGATAAGATACAGGCTAGAATTTCGACTTTCCTGTATATGTGGCATTTTGTTTTGTGGCCCAATATGTGATCTATTTTGGAGAAACTTCTGTGTGCTGCTGAGAAAAATGTCTATTCTTTGGTGCATGGATGAAAAGTTCCATAGAGATCTGTAAGGCCCATTTCAGTAAGGGTTTGGTTAAGTTCCAAAGTGTCTCTGTTAAATTTTTTTTTAACACTGTATGAAGTTGGTTTATTTTTTTTTTAATTGTCCCAATAGTTTTATTTTTATTTATTTATTTATTTATTTATTTATTTATTTATTTATTTATTTATTATTTTTCTGCTCATACGAATGTAATAGGTACCCCTGTCCCCTCCCTCCTTCACCCCTCCCTGGACTTCCCTGCTCCCTCCCCCCTTTTTCCCTTCCTTTACCCCTTCCCTTCCTTTCTCCCAGTGCTTTCCACTGGGTCCTCCTCTCTGATGAAGTGTAAGGACTCAGTGGCATTTCTTGTGTTCCCCTTAAGTATAGGAACACTATTGTGACTGTTAATCCCTTGCTTCTAAGGATCCTAGTGCCTTTAGTCCATGCTAGACTATGAGGGGTCAATGATATGTTGGTCATTGCGCAGATCATGCAGAGTCCTATTTAATTGCTTTGGCCCTAACTTGTGTGGAGTATATTGCATATTGTGACTCCTCCCATCCTTGTGCTCTTACAATCTTACCACCCCCTCTTCTGCAAATTTCCCTGAGCTTCAGGATGGGGAGAGATTAGGCAAGCCTGATTCCAGGTAGTTGATATAGAGTCTCTGATGTTCTGAATTATGGTTTGTTGATTTTTTTTTTCAGTTTTGCTGATCCTGCAATGGCCTTGGCTCTATCAGGATGGAGTCTGTTAAGTTTTTGACGTGTTGATCTATCCCATATTGAGAGCACGGTGTTGAAATCCCTAAGAATTATCATTTGGGGGTTGATTTCTCACTTTAGATGCTGTAGGGTTTGCTTAATGAATGTGGATGGGCCTGTATTAGGTGCATATATGTTCAGAATTGTGAAGTCTTCCTGGTGTATTGTACCTGTGATTAAAATGTAGCATCCGTCTGTGTCTCTTATGATTTTTTTGGTTTGAAGTCCACTTTGTCCGATAGCATAATGGCTACCCCTGCCTGTTTCCTGGTTCCATTAGCTTGCAGAAGTTTTGACCAACCTTTTATTTTTAGGATGTGCTTATCTTTTGTGGTGAGATGAGTTTCCTGAAGGCAGCAGATTGATGGGTTGTGATTTTTAATCCAAGTTTGTAATCTGTGTCTCTTTATCTGTGAGTTAGTTCCATTGACATTTAGTGTTATAATGGAGTTATTTTTAATTCTGGACATTTTTTATGTTTAGTGGCTTTTGTAAGTGTATTATTTGGCTTTTAGGTTTTGGTGGTGTTATACTTCCCTTCTGTCCTCCTGGATATGCTTGTTTTTTCCTTCAAGCTTGCGTATCATTTCTAGCATTTTTTGAAGACCTGGTTTGGTAGACATGTAAGTTATCAAGTTTTCTTTATGCTGGAAAACTTTTCTTTCTCCGTCGATCATGTCCGATAGTTTTGCCGGGTATATCAGCCTGGGTTGACATTTTTGCTCATTTAATACTTGAAGTATGTCTCTCCATGTTCTTTCTGCTTTTACTGTTTCCATTGAGAAGTCATTTGTTATTTTAATAGGTTTACCTTTAAAAGTGACTTTTTTTTCCCTTGAAGCTCTATGCACCTTTTCTTTGTCTTGAATATGGAGTGTTTTGAGTATCATTTGCCGTGGCGCATTTCTATTTTGGTCATATCTGTTTGGGGTGCAGGATGCCTCTTGTATTTGGATGGGCCTCTCATTCTTTAGATGAGAGAAGTTTTCCTTGATGATAATTTGAAAAATTTCCTCAGGTGTGGTATTTTGAGATTCTTGTTCTGGTATTCCATGAATGTGCATGTTAGGCTTCTTCAGGGTGTCCCATAATTCTTGAATATTCCTCTCAAGTATCTTTTAGGCTTTAACAACCTCTTCCACTGAGCTGTTTAATACTCCCATTTTGTCTTCAAGATCTGAAATTCTATTTTCTGCTTCATTGGTTCTGCTGATAAGACTCTTCGTTGAGTTCTGGGTTGAAGATAGCTTGTCTTTTAGTTCAATTTTAAACTCTGCCTGAGACTGTTTTAACTGCTCTATGCCTATTTTTGTTTCTTGAATTGTTTTTCTCAGCTCTTCCAAGTGCCTGTTGTGTTCTGTTCAAAGTGGTAGATGCGGTTATTTAACTCCTCCCAGATTTCCTCTTTCATAGTGTTGGTCATGGTAATGATCATGCTTTGAAAGTCATTATCTTGAGCCGGGCTTTCTTGGTTATTTTCTGTGAATTTGTTCTGATTAGAATCTATCATTATGGGGTTAATTCTTTTGGTGGGAGATCTGTCTTCTTGGGTTTTGTTTCCCATTGATCTGTGCTTCAATGTGGACATTGTTGTTTTGTCTCTTAAGACCTTTCAGTTTCTGTGTGTTTTTGACTGAACTGATTGAGTTGGTATTACTCTCCGGCAGTTACTACTAGTGTTTGCTTTGGAGTTGGGTATGTTTGTCTGTTGTTATTGTTATTTCCTAGATGATGCTATTAGACTGTTAGTACATTAATTAAGTCAGGTTTAGTAGATGGGGTAAATATTAGTATGGTAGTGCACTTTTAGGATTTAGTACCTTTGTGATATGTGTGGGTGAGTAGTATAATCCCTTAAATTGTATATGTTTTGGGGTTGGCTATATGGAAAAGTTAATCTACAGTGATTAATAATTGAAAGGAGCAGGATGGTAAAAAGGGGGGGTTTACTTATCCTTGGGCCGGATGTGAAGAGTCTCTCCCCTGTGATAGGATGATTTTAGAGGACTTCAGATGTATGGCCTTTGTCCCCTACAGCTTTGCTTGAGTTTCCTATGGACTCTGTTGAAGTCTGAGGAGCAGTTTGTCCTCCCTGCACCGCGAGTGGACCCGAGGGGCAGAGGGGCTGATGGCGATGGCAGAGCTCTTCAAGTCCTGTCCTGGGTGGCCGTAGGGTCAGATAGGCTGATGGGATGGGGCGCACTTTGCCTGAGACCTGGGTCATGACCCAGCCAAGCTCCGGGCAGCCTGGGTGATGCTCAGGCTGGCTGTTGGGGGGAGCTGGGATGGAGGTCCTCAAGCTAGCATCCTGTCCCTGGTGGTGGGAGGGGCAGAGGCCCTCTTTTGATTTTTTAACCATTTCTTATCTATACGAAAAGTTGTTCCGCTCAATTGTTTCCTTTCTCCCATTTCCTGTACTTCTGGGTAAAATTCTCTTGTTCACATTCCACATAATGTTGTTTTCTTTATTCTTTTTTATCTACTTATAGTTAATGAAATCATTGAATAATTTTCATGGAGCTGGGGATTGAATTTAGGGCATCGAGAATGTTAGGCAACTACTCTACCACCAAGCCACCCTTCTAGCTCATTCTTTATTCTGCTCTTTAAAAGATTGTTTTACAGAATGCAGAATACTAGCAACCGTACCATCGTCACCTGAAACCAGGTCAACCAAATCTCTCTTCATCCTAAGGCTCAGGGAACCTTGTGGAAGAGGGAACGATAAGACTGTAAAGGGTCTAAAGATGGGGAAACCCACTGCTGGACAAGACAATCCACTCAAGACAGGGTTGCTGCAGCCAGGAACTCACTCCAATGAGACTTGTCCTTACCAGACTGCACAATGGCAGACATACCTCCCTAGGCTAGAGAGGAACTCAGGAGAAATAATTTCTAGCAGTAGGATCCTTAGGGGTGAGGTGTCTGACAGAGATAGGGGAGTACCCCTATCAGTGGTTGGCATAAGAAAGGGCCTCTTTGTCTGGCACAAAGGCATGTACCCCCCACTATAGCAAATAACCCTGGGACCATATAAGCTGATGGACAGGAGGGTGGGAAGAAGCAGGTTGGATCCAAGAAGGGAATGGAGGGAGGGAATGAAGACAGGAGGAGGGAAGAGAGGTGGTAAGGATCCCTACTCATTGTGCTTATATAACAGGAATAACAATAGTGATTAATAATAATAATTAAAAGAATTGGTTTAAATTCTGCTTCGGTATTTTTAAAATTATGTCCTGTATTAGTCAGAGTTCTCCAGAGCCACAGAATCAAGAGAATGAATATATAAAAAGGGAATTTATTGAGTTGGCTTATGAGAGATGGCTGATGTAGTCCAACAATGCCAGTCCAGTAGTCCAGTGGGCGACAGCTGAAGGTTGCAGGATTCCTGGAGAATCTTTAGTCACATTGAAGACTTGGAGTGCTGGAGAGCTGGAGGGTTGAAGAAACTGGGCGGCAGGAGGGAAGAGTGTTTTCTAGCACAGCTTCAGAGAGTCTTTTCAAGTCTTCTGTTCTATGGTTCCTTTTATGTGGTCTGCTACTGGGAGGTTCCAATCAGATCTAGGGCTGGTCTTTGTGTTGTAATATATTGACCTAGATAATCTGCTCAGGTGGTTTGATAGATGATCTTAGTTAATGCCAGGTGTGGTCAAGTTGACACTCAGGATTAACTATCATAGCTCCTTTCCTTAACTCCTCCTGCTTCTTTCCCACCTTCTCTAGCACTTACTATGTAACCTAAACTGTATTGATAGTTATGATACCCTCAGCCTCCTGAGTAGACCATCATATCAGCTGCTTTTCACATCTTAAAATAAAGAGAACGGTAGAAAATAATATGTTCCTTAAAATAGTGAGTAGATATTTTCCCTCAATATTTTAGTCCTTCAGAAAGAACCCAAACCATACATTGACTCTTATTTTCATATTGCAGAATAATTCCATGGTCTCTGAATTGCTATATTTTGTCTTCTGTTTATCTTTTCATGAGAAGAAAAGTATAGAGTCTTTTTTAAATGATTTTTTTTAAAATTAGCTTTATTTGTCATATTTTATTTGTGCACATGTGTGTGTGTGTGTGTTTCTATGTGTCTGTGTATCTGTATGTGCCTGTAGAGGCCCAAGGATGACTTCAGGAATCACCCTGGATTGATTGCATTATTTCTTCCTTGCTTTGTTCTAGAGTTTTCCAGGCTCTGCTTACCTGGGCAGAGGTGCAGGCTACTGCCATTTCTGCCTATCATTTTTACATGGGACCCTGACTCAGGGCCTTCTGCTTTAGAGACAGAGGCTTAACCCATGACATGTCTCTCCAGCCCAGCTTGGGTCTTCAATGGCCAGCTGCAGCTAGCTATCCTCCTGTGCGTCCAGCTCAGGGACTTGAACTTTTAGATCCAGTGGGCTGGCAGATCTGTGCAGTAAGTACATTCTGTGCTTGCAAGCTGGCACCTCAGCAGTCAGGTTTCCAAAACCTTGGTTTATATAAAGGCGTGGGCTGGGCATGTCTCACAGCTCTGCCCGGAGTGAGGAAGAAGTTCTCAGTCAAGGGAGGATAGCAACAGAGTCCCACTGTATCGAGAGGGGTCCTCCTCCCCAGGATTCCCTTGATTCCCACTGGTAGGCTTCCGGTTAGTATGGCTGTCTTGGTGTTGTCCTGGTTCAATTAATATAGAGTGCTGCCTACCAGTAAGGGCACTGTTTCCTGCTTTTGGTCTTCTGTGCCAGGTGGTAGTGTGTTCTGACCGTTTCCTTTGGCAACGCGCAGGGAGGTGCTTCCCGTTGTATTCAGCAGCCAGGGACTTCCTGGCAGACATGCCTGAACTTTTAGCTACATCTCTGGGTTGCACTATGAGATTCTTTCCCACTGTCTACCTCCAGTGTGTTCCTTCAGTACAAGTCTAGCTCACGATGGAGGGGATTCGGAGTGTGGTGTTTGTTTCATCTTTCCACACATCCTAGCTTGGGGAGACTAGGAGTTCTCAATCTCAGTCCTGCAACACTTGGACCCAGTTTCCCTTTGTTAAGGGGGTGCTCTTTTATGCCCTGTGGGGTGCGCCATGACATTGCTGGTCTCTACCCATCAGAAGCTAGTAGAAGCCCATCCTCCCTAACGATTGCTAGTAGAGAACTCCTACTCAGAATTCAAGTCATGCGTGCATCTTGCATTCCCGCCTGTGAAACCCAGACCCCAGAACCTGAGGGCATCTCTGGAGATGCTTGGACTAGCCTCCTGTCGGGCAAGGATTACGTTGCTGCTTGCTCTTGACAAGTTAGGTTGGATGATATCAGGCAGATGCAGGAGGAGGAGGTGACTGAGATACACTGTGGCTGCCCTTCTGCATCCATTTATGAAGGCTGATGTGGGTCCTTTGCATTCTAGAGAGATTCTTGGTATTCAGCCCATTAGTAGATTTATTTATACAGCATCCCTGATTGAGGGCTCGGGGTGTAGCTCAGTGGTAGACTGCTTGCCTAGCATGTGCAAAAGACTCTAGGCTCAATGAGATATAATTAATATATGAGCTCTGATTGACAAGACTCTCTAATAGTTATTTGAGAAAGGAGAAAATACTAGGAAGGCTTAATTGATCAGGCCGGTGTGTGGGCATTTTTCACACTTGTCCTCTGATATTGTCGGTTCACTATTTCACTGCAGGAGTGAGTGAAGACATTAGAGGGGAGAGCCAGGTGTGAGTATGTAAGTTCACCCATCTGACACTCAATGGGTATTCATTAGTGGTAGGGAAGAGCTAATGACGAGGAGACCGGAAACTGGATAGAAAGCTTGATTCATGTTTGAATGAGGACATTTCATGACTTTCAGACAGGAATGTCCTGGGTGGCCTGTTTAATGGGGAGTCAGAAAAAACTGTATTGGGGAGATATGTGGCAAAGGCAGCATGGCTCCCCGACATGGTTGACACATCTAGTTATCACTGTGAGTATACAGTGCTGGGGCTCACTGATCCACAGTGAGACTGATTAGGTCTCTTTTAGCTTTGGAACCCGTGACAGTCTCGCAGTGACAGATGTGTGCCGCGATAAGCTGCTCTGAAGTGTAGACGCCATGTCACCCACACCGCCCAGCATACTGTGTGGGTTTGGGGTGCAGAGGGAACAGGCAGTAGATGCCTCTTCTCTTATTCCTGCTGACTCCGGGTCTAAGCATCATCTGGCAAGTGGGCTCTAGGAGAAGCAGCCTCAAGTAGGGCCGTGGAGCCTCTGAGATGGGAGGAATCTTCACCAGAGTGGTGCCCATTAGAATTTCCCCTCCACTTTCAACAACAGCAGATGCTGTATATGACTGAGTCCCCTCTATGCGCGAGGTTTTATGGGTACACAGCTGCAGTGTGAGGTGCTGTTTTCTTTTCTCTCAGGGATGAGAAATATAAGAATAGACAAGGAAGCCTACACAGCAGCAACCCCTGCATCTCGACCTTCTGGGAGGGGCCCAGGCTGTGTCGGGGGTCCCGGCAGGACAGCGCTTGCTGTATACTGGAGGCAAATTTCCCGTTTGACTCCTGTGAGTCTCCTTCCTCAAAGTTATGGCTTCTGCTCCATATCACCAAATACCTCTGGGAAGGTGCTAATAGGATCTGGATTTCACAGTTAAGGAAGCAGAGAATCAGAAGAGCAACTTGGGTATTCTGCTGCATGTCATGCGCTGGCAAGGAATTTGAAGCGATTCAGTTAGGTGTTAAAACAATCCTTGGCATCATCATCATCATCACTATCATTATCATCTTTACCATTCTAATTTTATAGCTGAAGAAATAGGTACTTAGTAAAGGGTGACCATCTAGCACGACTAACTCTTTGTCTATATTTATGGGAGGGCAAGTAATTGTGATTTGCAGAAGTAAAGAGGACGAGAGGGGACATTTTGGCAGGGAAGAAACAGGCAGCAGCGCACCTGGTTGTTTGGGAAGCAAGCCAAGGTTCATTTGAAAGGAAGGCTCATGTTTTCATTTTGAGCGTACATTCAGGGAGCATGCGACGGATGGCTAGAAGGGCAACTCTGATGAGGGGTTGAGCTAGAAGTCTAGGGATGAAGTGAGAGCCAGCTCAAAGGAAAGAACTGGCCAGCCAGGGCCAATTGAATCTGCGCGATCATGTCCATGTGGGCACCAAGCTCTTGAGTACCAGTGGCTGACAGACACAGGGCATTCAAAGGGCTACTTTCTCCACTTTTTCTTTCATTCTTTTTTTAAAGACCAGGTCTCATGTAGCCAGGTTGTCTTTTGCTACCTTCGGTTTTTAATCTTCCATACCTTTTGTCAAAGTCCGTAGCCTGCCTGTAGGCCTGTGAACTATTGAATGCAAGATTTCAGCCATAAGTGAAGTGGTTCTTTTGTTTAAAAGGCTGAACTTCAGATCATGTCCTTCCTAGAACTTTTGATAGGGCTGGGAAGCCACAGAGAAAGACCCTACCTTTTATTTTTAAAGAACTATTGTTTAATTGCTCGGCTTCTCTAGTAATATGAACAGTCAGCATTACTTGTACTGCTTTGATGAAACAATTCTTTTTTTTTTAACCTTAAATTTTCTTCAGTGGCAATGAGGTTGAAACATTTCTATCAGCATGGCTGTTTAAACAAAACAAAACAAAAGAAAACAAAACAGACCAAAGTAAAATGTAATACCCTGAGGATGGTATAGATTCTGGTTGGTAAGTTTGATTCAAGTTATCGGATATCTGATTCCTTCAGGTTGAATTAGTAGCCTCAGAATTTCAGGCTGCCTGTATTTTATAAATCAAATCAAAATTTGAATTTTCTTTCAACTATTAATGTATAGGATGCTGTAGTGTACAGGGTGCTGTTGTGTATAGGGTGCTGCAGTGTACAGGGTGCTGCGGTATACAGGGTGCTGTGGTGTACAGGGTGCTGTGGTATACAGGGTGCTCTAGGGTATGGGTGCTGTAGTGTATAGGGTGCTGTAGGGTACAGGGTGCTGCGGTGCACAGGGTGCTGCGGTGCACAGGGTGCTGCGGTGCACAGGGTGCTGCAGTGTACAGGCTGCTGCGGTGCACAGGGTGCTGTGGTGTACAGGGTGCTGTAGTGTGCAGGGTGCTGTGGTGTACAGGGTGCTGTAGTGTACAGGGTGCTGTAGGGTAGAGGGCACTGTAGTGTACAGGGTGCTGTAGGGTAGAGGGTGCTGTGGTGTAGGGTGCTGTAGGGTAGAGGGTGCTGTAGGGTACAGGGTGCTGTAGGGTATAGGGTGCTGTAGTGCACAGGGTGCTGTAGTGCACAGGGTGCTGTAGGGTACGGGGTGCTGTAGGGTACGGGGTACTGTAGGTACAGGGTGCTCTAGGGTATAGGGTGCTGTAGTGCACAGGGTGCTGTAGTGTTTAGGGTGCTATAATACATAGGTTGCTGTAGTGTATAAGGTGGCTTTCAAGTTTAGGGGAGTGGGGTGGGAAGAGCATTCGTAGGGACATATGGCGTGTTTGCCGAGGGCCTCGTTCCTCATTCATTTATTTGTGCAATGTTTCCACTCTGTCATGACGTTCCTGAGAGCTGGGCACAGAACAGGGCGTACATTCTCCTGGGAAGCCCCTTTCAGCCAGCTGGGCTAGAAAAGAGATCCCGGATGGAGTTCTCTGGATGTGACTTAGGCCCAGTGACAACTGTGCCGTCACAGTAAGGACTGTGCTGAGGAGATAATGTTCTCAAATGACCCATTTTAACCTGAAATCCCAATTCAATTGAGCAGCCTCGGCGTCAGGATAGGGTCTTCATGTGTCCTCGACTTTTCCAGAGGGCCACTGTGATGGCAGAGACTCAGCCTTGCTCAGTTCTTACTGCTACCTTCCCCCTCTTCAGAGGACTCTGCAGGTCCTCGCCCGTCTTGTCTGTGACTGCCAGGCTAAAGCCCAGGTGGCTCGGAAGTGATGTTCTTGGAAAAGCTTGCGGTGTATTTAAAGGGCCCTTTATGCTTAACACAGAGTTTCATCTGGAGGAAGCTCGCAGACTCCGGATAAAGCATTTTGTTCTGTATATACTTACTATCTTTGCCATATTCTATTTTAGCAAACATGGAAGACAAGCTAGAATGGAAAGCATATTTATTAAGGCTTACTTTAAGTATAAAATCCTCTTTCTCAATCCTTCCTTCCTTCCTTCCTTCCTTCCTTCCTTCCTTCCTTCCTTCCTTCCTTCCTTCCTTCCTTCCTTCCTTCCTTCCTTCCTCTCTTCCTCTCTCTCTCTCTTTCTGTTGTTCATTCACTTTCTCTTTTTCTCTCTTTTCTTTGCCCGGTTTGATTTCAGGCCCTTCCTGGCTCATGTGGTTTACATTTTGGGAGAGATATGTGGCCCTGCCTCCACTGTCTGAAGAAGAGGGTGAAGCTACTCTCCTCGCATGCCTTCCATATCACTGAGGGTTTTCTGTGGATGCTGCTTGTTCCTGCTTGTTCCTGCTTGTCCCAGAGAGACTGGCATGCTTGTTGCTCTGGGATGAAGGAGGACTCTCAGTCTGCCCAAATCTAAGAGCAGCCTTAGTTCTCAAGGTGTCTGTGAAGCTTTCCTTACCTGGCACCTCACAGTAAAGTCCCGAGTTCAGTCCTCTCTCCTGTGCTTATCAACAACATTGGATAAGCCACTTAAAAAATCTGAGACTTGCAAAGTTATCTGTAGCAAAGCAAATGATACCATCCTCTGTAAAAATGCTGTGGAGACCAGGTGTGACTCTGGAAACCGTACACATCGTATGAGTGTTTGACTATTGCAATTTTTTCAGATCCACAATTCAGATAATTGAAATCTCTTTTTCTAATGATTAGGCTGGTTCTGAGGAAAGGAGGGCAGAAAATACCATAAGCATCTGTCAGACAGAGGGCCGTGGGCCAGTGCCCAGGGGCTTGGCAATGTCTGGTGCTTAAGGCCCAGAGCCAAGATAGTTCTTGTTCTCACTGTGTACAGATCTCGACATGACCTGGGCATGTTCAACTCCTGGGAAGACTGCTCTCTATAACAGAGTGCTGTCATTGCTGTAATCCTAGAAGCAACAAGGATTTATTTTGCAGAATTCTGGAGACTGAGATGTGCACGATGAAGATGCCAACAGATTCAATGTGTGGGGGGCTGGTCTTTTGGTTCATAGATGTTTCTCGTTTTTACATCTTCAAGTGAAAAAGGTGACAAATCTCTGTGGAGATCCCAATTCCATCTCTAATGATCTAATCACCTCCCATTGGTACCACTGCTGATCCTCAATAATGTGGATGTGTGTGTGTGCTTGTGCACATGCGTGCGTGTGAGAGTTTGCACATTGATTGGATAAAACCCAGGCTCGCGTGCATGTTGGGTACATGCTCTATCAACTGAGCTTCATTCCCAATCTACTGCCATCACTTTGTTGATTAGGCTTCAATATAGAAATTTAAGAGTTGCTATCAATATTGAGATCACAGCAGCTGCGTGCATTGTACAGTGAGCAAGTTTGGTACTAATAAGTGTTTCCACCTGTATCATCCCCCTGGGACCTTCCATGAGTGACTAGGATGCTCTTCTGGAGAGTAAAACAATGAGAGCTTCCCAAATTCTCAGACACAGAGCCTGTATCTCATCAGAAAAGCTGATGAGACTGACAGGTGGCTGGAAGCCTTGTGTTATTCCTTGTGAGCCGTCAGTGAAACTGAGCTATTACTCACCATCCTGGGAGGATGGTGGAACCTGGAATGAAGCATGTGTAAGGTGTTGTTTCATTTTGTTTATTGCTGAATATTTTTGTATTTTTGTATTTATGTATTTTTGTCCAGGCCCATGAACCAGCGTAAACCCAGATTTACGTGCAGGAAACAGAAGTGGGAGCGGTAGGAATTGATCAGGCATCGAGTCAGAGGGAGCCTAGGATGTCCATTATCCAAGCCAACTTTATTGTAGCATACATAGTATTTATAGGAAAACAATCAAGGAGCAGGGCCAAATTCAGGAAAACATCAGAGAAGAGCAGGACCAAATTCTTTACAGGATTATGTAAAACGTATACATTCCAGTTAACAAAGAAAAGTCAGGAGTGACATCTACCTGCTGTGGGACCAGACAGGATGTTTCTAGGTAAGTAGGCATGTCACCTTGTTGCTAGAAGGAAATGGACAATGTATGCCTCAAAGCAGAGTTACCTAGTCTGTGCATTAGCATATCTCAGATAAGCAGGGAGGAACTGTTGGGGGAGGAACAGCCCAGCCAGTTTCTGGAAGAAACAAAAGTGATCTGAGAGCAGACTGGAGGTAAGCTCTACTCCGTGGGAAGGAGTTAGGCCTGCCAATGTCTTGCAGACAAGAGGCAAACTCTCCTCCCAGAGAAGGAGCCCCTAGCGACAGCCCGTTTCAGATGCTAATGTATCTTCCAGAGAGCAGGCTGTGGGCCTGACAACCCTCACATATTTTGATCATTTTCATTTCCCCTCTTATCCCCCTACTTCCTTGGAACCCCGTCTTCCCAACTAAATTCCCTCCTAATTTCATGACTTCTGGGTTCATATAATTCACTTGATAGGGTTGCGCCCATGAGCATCACTGTGGGGTCACATATGGTGGTGTGAACAACCTACCAGTGGCTTCCAGGAATCAAACACAGTTGCTAGGTTGTTAAGCAGGTACCTTACCTACTGAGCTATCTTTCTGGCTCTTGCACTCTTCTTCTTCCATGTTCAAGGCCAGCAGTGTGGTGTCATTGCATCTCTTTCTCTGACTGCTTTCGTTACCAGGATTCCTTTGTTGACTGTAGCTCTTTCCTTCCTCTTTGCCTTATTATAAAGATCCTTATAGCTAATTTGGACCCATCCACATAACTCAGAATTATCTTCCCAGTCCTAGTTCCTTACTTAGTAACATCTTCAAAAATCTATTTTTCCATGTAAAGAGACTAGTATTGTGAACACCTTTTGAGAGGCGTTTGTCTGTCTACTGTACTGGAGGAAGAGACTTGAAAGCAATGTCCACACTGGAGTTCCTCCTGGGACAGGGGAAGGGTTCTTTTCTCTGGCTTTTCCTCCACAAGCCCCATGGTATTGTGGCTGTGTTTGCCTCACTCACCACAAGCAAGTCCAGATGCAACAGTGATTGTGACCATTTTCTAGCTTCTCGTCATTCTCTTCTGAATGTCTGTCACAACTCATATGGTTGTCAAACAGAATTCAGAAGAACTCAGCTTACTTTTTAATTACTCTGGCCATTATTCCTACTTAAAAAAGTGAGAAGACTTTATTTGTAGGTGGCTTAGAATAATGCAGGATTTGTTATGAATCTGTTCTAGAGTCTTGAAAAATCTTCATTAGTCTCATCAAAGATACAGGTATAGGTGATGGGCTATGATGAAGACTCTTCTCTGTGAGGGGGTGACTTAGGATGAAGGGGTGACCTGCCCCTGAGAAATGCCTAGAGTGTCCAAGTTAAGATGCAAAGATGGTAACTTAAGTTTTTCCTTAAAAATTTGAAAAATATCCATGGAAATAACTTCAAAATATACATACATACTGTAAAGATAGTGAATACAAAGCCTAGGAGTTAGCAAGCTTCTAGTGTAGAAAGAACAAAAGAGAACTAGAGGGAAGAAAAATGATAAAGAAATAAGTGAGACAGAGAGCAGTATGAGGTAGAAGAAGAGAACTCGGAAAACCTTGGACCTCTTATTAGTTTCTAATAAGTTATTAATTTCTAATAACTTTCTAAAAAGAAAGCCTAAAGGGCCAACCCACAGAATGGGAGAAAATCTTCACTAACATGGATCTGATAGAGCTCTATTTTCCAGAGTGTATAAAGAACTTAGAAAACTAAACACCAAGGAGATAAGTGACCAAGGAGATAAGTAAAATCACCATCGGTGGTATCAAGAGTCAAAAGTTTAGTATACTTTATTTTGGGGAAACATAATTCAGCCCATAAAAACTATTTAGATCCAAAATGGCAGGTCCCAAATTACAGTGGAGGAGAATTGTCAAAAAGGAGGAACAATGTGCAAGAGAAATGAATGATGAGGAAGACTGTCGAAGCTGGGCCATTCACATGTTTTCTCTTATATGCAGATGCCAGCATTGATCTCTTGATTGAAGTATTTGGCTTAGAATTACTGTAAGAATCAAAAAATTAGAAAGGGATCAACAAGTGGAAGGTGGGAAGGGATGGTTAGGATGAAATCTTTGGAGGCAGAGGTATAAGATTCCATGGCAAGTAGGGTGGGGAGGGAATAATGGAGTAAAATACCAGGGGGCATAAGGGAATGGGATATAGGAGAGGTAGAGGGACTTGAAGAAAAACCCTAGAGTGGGGGATGGAACTCCATAGGAAGTTTCTATGTTATTAATATGTCAAAAAACATTTTTCTTAAAAAAGAAATAAGAATGCATAGTTCCTAAGCAGAAGAGCATACAGAGAGGAAAACAGGGCAAAACAAAACAAAACAAAAATGCCCTGAGCTAGTCCACTTAGAACCCAGTGACAATTAAAACTATACTCGAAGTAGCAGGAATGTGACGCTTCCTGACAAGTTGTTGGTCAGAGAGGTCTCAACGGTCCCCCCAAACATTACATGCTTTTGCCATTGCTCTTGGTCGCCCTCTAAAAATCTGACAGTAAAACACTATTACTGAAGATGCAACACACATAGATCACAGAACATGGGCAAAATACACCAACTGGAAATGGTTTGAGACCTTCCTCTTGCTGGATAGCTTATAAAGTACCAAGGAATATTATAGAAGCTACTGGAGGAGAAAAATAATCAAAGGTCTTATCAGTTCATGATATCTTCAAGTTGCAATAAAAATCACTATGACAACAGGTGACCACCAAAGTAATAGTGGCATGAGTATCAAGGAGATCACCAACAACTTTCTGATTGGACTTAAGGCCCACTTGTTAGAATGGAATACATTCCTGTTACTCTTAACTAGAACAAGAACCTATAACAGGGAAGGAAATAGATCACTAGAGAAGAACAGACTATGAACCTATAGATAGGAAGATAGTAAATTAAACTGCTTTGTAAGTTCCTGTTACTATACTCATAGATTGGAAGAACACATAGCACTCAACCTAGTATCCTTCTTCTACAACACAAGGAGAGGACCTCAACACCCAGACAGGACACAGCCTAGCACAGTGGAAGAGCAGTGAAACAGACAACAGCAGCCAGCTAGAATGCAGAGTACCAACTGCAATGCTCACCTGGAATCAGGCCAACCAAATCTCTTCCTATCCTAAGGCTCAGGGAACCTTGCAAAAGAGGAGGCAGTAAGATTTTTAAGAGCTAAACATGGGGTGTTCCACCCCTGGACAAGTCATTCCACTCAAGGCAGGGCTGCTGCATCCAGGAACTCACTGCAGTGAAACTTGACCTGCACAATGGCTGACATACCAATATGCCCCCATAGACTAGTGAGGATCTCAGGAGAAATAATTACATGCAGTGGGAACCTCAGGGGCTAGGGCTATACAAATGAAGGGGAGTGCCCCTATCAGTGGGTCTGCCAAGTGTGATTTGGTCTGTCACAGAGTACTGAACCTCGACTACGCAGACAATCCAGAGGGAATCCTTGGACTTATAGAAGCAAACAGATAGGAGGGAGGGATTGGGATGGATTGATGAAGGGAGGGGAAAGAGGGAAGGAAGAGAGGAGAGGAAGGAAGAAAGGAGGGGAACAGGGATAATTACTCAATATGCTTATAAAACTAGGAAAAAATTAAAAAGAGAAACTGGGCCATTCACCTATCAGTACAGTAATCCCAGATGAAACCCAGTGGGTCACACATGCAAAAAGATATGAAAGCAGGAGGGAAGCTGGTTAGAAAGCGAGTATACGCAGTGGGAAAGGAGGGGGGAAGAGACATGATCAAGTGGTAAAGGGTGAAGATGACAAATTAATTGTGTTCATGTATGAAGTTTTCAAAGAATAAAAATTAAAAAAAAGACTGTGCCGTTGTATGCAACTAGGAGATAATGTTTTTCTTAGGGTTGTACCTAGGTTTATTGATTTGAGATGGGTCTCAGGGCAAATAAGTGTAGTCACAAAAGCATGGAAACGATAAAATATTCAGGGTGTTATCAATAAATAGTCCATGCTGCTTATAGTGTGGTTTAAGATAGAAAGGTAGATTGAGGTCAGGTAAAAGGCATCCTTCTATGACTCTGAGGAGTCAGTACTTCCATTCACATTCAGTGAGCCCTTCATTCTAGACAACTCAATGATAGAATTACAGTTGAGTTAAAGACGTGTAATGATGAGTGGGAGGAGGGAATCCGTTGGACATGGAGAAGTCAGGTGTGGGGTTAACAAGTGGGAATCTACTTTCAGAGAGTGGGTGGGAGATGAAGAGGCTTTGAACTTGGGAGGCAGTGGCAGTTGTTGGTCTGAGAGGGGACCCCTGAGAAGAACATTATGTTTTGAAGGATGGACTTGCAGTTAAGGAAAAGGATCTATCTACATCCCTCGGTGTGTGAGTGTGACTGACTAGAGCACCAACACCAGCCATCAGACATTGGAAGCAGCCAAGGGGAAGACAAATGGCTTCTGGACGTGCCTTTGGGAAAGTCTGATAAGCTGGATGGATGTGGAGGCAGTCAGGAGAGATTAACTCAAGCAATGAGGCAAACGGGGAGGGGGGGAAGGGCAGGGAACAAATGCTGTACACATCCAAGATGTCAGGTCATGCTCTCTCCCGGTTTTCCTGGCCCATGGATCCCTCACACCACATTAGAACACTTCACAGTCTTCCCAAGGAATGTAAAGACTCCAGAGCACAGATCCAAAGTCATCAGCATCTCTACAAACACACACTCAGATTGTGATATCACATTATTCCGTTTTTACAGAAGATCAGTCCCTCCTCCTCCATTTGCATTGTGCTGCATTTTTTTGCTCTGTTTCCTTTGGAATCCCTGCAGTGCACAGCGGATGAAGTGGCCATTGCTATCCAAAATAAGCAAAACTTTGAATGGGGGTGGTGAGTTCTCCAAGATACATTACCCTAAACACTTCTGATGGGCGATTTGATCTCGTCTCTTCCTTATCCTTTCAGCAAGCCTGATTCCCAAGGGCTTTAACACAATGCAAAAGGCAACATGCATGTGGCCGACATCCTTCTGGTTTACTGTAGACGTCTCCAGCTCTGCCAGAAAAAGGCAGCCCTGGGCTCTCACTGAGCATATAGGGTTGGGAGCAGACAGTCTGGCTTAGATTCTTCTCGTGTAATGGTTATGCCTGATCCCTGAAGCCTCATCCCTCTTGTTATTAGTCACGAAAGGAAAACATTCTTCTTCCATTGAGGGAGTGGGGCCCAGCATGTTGCTGGCTTCTGGTTTTAAATAGGAGATGGCCACAATGACATTGCATTTGACAATTTCCTGCCGAATTATAGCTGACAGTTTCCTCTCAAATTAAATTCTAGAGCCTCAAGATATGTCGACTGTGACATGCAAAGTGTGCTGTGCTTGTAAGTGCCATCCCTTTAGGAGGTGAGTTCACACTGTTCCTGGCTTTTAATAAAGCTTATTGTTAGGTGAATGGCAAGAGCTGCTTTGAGGGGGTTTGTCCAGAGTAACAGGTACTGTCCTGATACAAGTGTCACAGCAGGAAGACTTTGGGATGAGGTGCCTGGGTCTGATTCAGTCTTCAGGAGGCTTGAGAAAGGCTTCTCTCTCTCTTCCTCCTGCTCCTTTTTCCTCTGTCTTTCTGTCTTTCTGTGCCTAGCATTGATGAGAGGTCCAGACAGGAGCAGTGGCCAAAGATGGCTGTGCTGGTTATGACTCACAGCTCCAGGCTTTCTGGCTGTGAGTTACCAGGGGAGAAAAAAAATCACCTTCAAACTTTTACCTCTTTATCTCCTGTTTTTTTTTTTTTTTTTTTTTAGAATTTCTTGTTAGGTTAAAAAAAGAGACAGAACAAAACCTTATCTGTGTTTTCTCAGAGAGCATGCCATTGAGCAAGAATTCTTCCAGAAGCAGGTCCTTTCATGTCAGGGATACCGCTGCCAAGGACAGGTGTCCTGAGTTGATTTTAAGGTCTGTAAAGCTGAAGAGAGTGGGAAGGGTGACCTGCGTGGGTCCATGAACCCGCGTGAACCCGTGTGATGCGTGGGAAGCAGGAGTGGGAGTGGTAGGAATGAAAGGCAGGCTGGGTGAGAGGGGTCAAGGATGTCCTTTCTCAACCATCCAAGCCAACTTGATTTGTAGCAGCACAAGTATTTAAAAACCAGGCAATAGCACAGCTAAATTCTTTACAGGGTTATATTAAACTACACATTGTAAAGCAGATGTGTCGCCTATATGGGGACAGACATGGTGTCTCCAGGAAGTTACCTGGTTACTTTATGGGCACAGACGCGGTGTCTCCAGACTGAGTTAATTGTGAACTGTGACTTATGTACATCGTCTTCTGATCCATAGATAACATGCTTCAGTGGTCTCAAGATGCACAGGGAAGGAACTGCAAAAAGAACATTTTGCTCTCCCAAACCAGTCCTGAGCGGAACAAGGCAGATCTGATCTCAGGAATTGTTGGGGGAGGGGCGCCTTGGAGCCCCCCAATGAGAAAAACAAAACAGGAGGCGTTTCATCTCCCACTAATGGGGAGAGATCTCTGCCTGCAACTGTCTGTCTTAGACACGAGCCAACGCAGCTGACTCGAGGCAGTAGACCTAGGCCTTGTGCTCCCCACATTGACTCACTTGTCAGTGCTCAAGAATGTTCCGAGAGGTGGGCGTGGCCTAGAAGCATGTCACTGTGCTGGGCCTCTCTGCTTTTAGGAGCAGCAGACAGAAATGACAGCTCTCAGGTCCTTCAGCATCTGACTGTGTAACTTTCATATTTCAAGTTCTCCTTCTCATTCTCCTCACGAGCATTTTGCCTCAGAGGACACAAGAACGGGATATGTTGCTAGGGAGAGAAAGAAAGAATACAAAGATGCACATCAAGACAGCTGTGAACGTCTTGCCACCTGTTTGTTCTTGATTGCAGGGTTGCAAGTCAGGATGGAAGCTCTGACCTTCCTCCTAAGGAAAACTTCGCCAAGCCTAGAGTCTCTTGGGAAGGTGGAAACTTTGGAAAATAATTAAATTAAAGTTGACGTGAGTCACCGATGAAAGCATTGACCGAAGGGTTTTCTTTTTCATGCTCTAACCCAGGTACCATGCAAACAAAGTGAAGCAAAGTTTGGGTCTTGACTCTTTGGGACATGTGACAGTCACTTAAGTTAGATTGATTTCAGAGGATAAATAAATAGGAAAAAGAAACACACCAGTGATTGTACAAATATAAACAGACAGAGTATAAGTAAACTGGTTAAAAACAAAATGTTCTCATGGGAACAGGAGCAAAATTATCCTGCAAAATCCTGAAATAGAAAGTGGAGGCTTTGGTTAGAGTGAGTTCCAGTGGAGAAAGCCACATGTTTCCTCCTGGTAGAGTTTTCTTGGAGGTCACATACAAAGGTTGATGGGTAAGGAGTAGACAGGGAAGCATCTTAGCAGTGATGAACACAGCCGACAGCTTGGTGTCTACAGCACATTCCAGACACTCTCACATGCTAATTCTGTAGCGCCCCAGCCCTATAAAAATAGAATTATTAGCTACTGTTTATCAATGAGGAACTCCAAGTGCAGAGTGGTCCAATATTATATGGCTGGTATGTGACAGATCTAGATTATAACTTGGATGTTTGTAACTTCCAAGTTACTGTTTGCTCTCAAAGCAGGACTGTCCTGCTTTGAGAAGACAGACTTAGAGATAAGAATGGGTCATGCCGAGAGGAGAGAAGAAAGGAAGGGAGGGCATGAGGGAAATAAGATGAAAGGAAAGGAGGGAGAGAAAGAAGAGGTGTAGATTGGAAGTGAGATACATGGCTTAGATGCTGACCTCTGATCTATATAAGGAATAAGGGCAGAACCAGTTAGTGCAAGAACTCAGAATTGTAGGTTCATTAGAATTCCATAAAATGAGGGAGGCCCCAGGTACAAGAAAAGTGAAGTGGCTGATAACTAATGACCACCCCCAACCATCCACTACCCCTGCTGACTTCACTGTTGAAGAACAGTCAAGGTAGCTAAGAGACAACTCCCTTGGTTCTAAAACTTGCACCTTTGAATTCAAAAAAGAGAGTTACACACAGGATCTTGTGGGAAACAGGGCTTGACAAAGCTCTTCAGAGAGTCTAATACTGAGCTTACAAAGATTACATTGTTTAGGAATGGAAAAAAACTTTATACTACCTTGCCTGTGCTCTCCCTGACCTTTCCAAGGGCCCAGAGGGCTCTGAGGGGGGAAGTGTGGAAGGCTTCAGGTTGATTGTCCCCAAACTGGTTTTTGTAAGCAAAGATGGCTTTGTTTTTAAGAGTTCTAGACTTTGGTATTTATTTGTTTATTAACTTATTTGATGTCTGTGATATGCACCATTAATACATTTGGCAATGGCAGAAATGTCAAAATATTTGTACCATGGATTCCAGAATGTAGCAGAAGGTGGAGAAAGTAGGAGGAGTTATTGAGCATTGCAGACAAAAGAGGAGATGGGGAGGGGCAGGAGAAACAGGCCCAGGCCTCCCAGCAGGACTTGGGGGGTGTGGGTGGGGAGCTCAGATCCTGTCCTGGCCTCACTTGCAGTTGCCAGACAGATGATTATAATTTGGATGCTGGCCTATTTATTGTGTTTTCCTTACTGGCATGTCCCCCCCACCTCCCCACCCCGCACCCCTTACCACATGTGTTCATTCATTTTTGTGGCTGAGCATTTGAGATTTTCCTATTGTCATGGTTCTTTCTGATCGATTCCCTTCTTAGGATATTTCCTCAGGATGATGTTTTATTACATCAGGGCAGCAGCTTTTCTGAAAGGAGATTCTTGAACTAGTAATGTGGGAGATGGCTGGGATGCAGAATCGTGGGTGGTCAGCCTCCTTGCAGAAGGAGGTTGGGTCTCTATTGGCAGAGATTCCAGACTGTGGCCCAGGAGGGTTTCCAAGGCAGCCTGGTTGCAAGTGTTCCAGGGCGCTATCAGACATGCCTGTCTTGAAATGTGTCCTGAAACTAGCCAGGCCACCACATCCTTTTGAGATGAAGCCTATGTGGCATGAGAAAAGATTGTTCTTAGAGGTTTACAGACAGCCTCTCTGTTAATATCATTCCAGTTCCCTTTATCACAGAGGATGTGGTTGGAACTTGCAATCTGTTTTCACTTAGCTTCAGATAGAACTCATGAGATTGATTTGCAGAGAAACCGTAGTTCACATTTCTAGGCCTGAAGGCACCTTCTTTTTCTTGGAAGATACTGACGGGACTCTCGCTGATCAGTTGTATTCTTTGCATCTCTGCAGCGAGGTCTGTGTCTCTGTATACTTGGGGGAAACTGCTGCACTCCACCTATCGGGTTCACTAATGTCCCTTTAGTAATGTGTTTTATCATGGCATGAAAAAATATGGCTTTCAAAACTGGTCTTAACATTTGTAGCTCCTAGGGCAAGAGGACAGCTGGAGATGCATAGGAAATGTGTCTTCAAAACTGTAAGCAAAATGTCGCCCTAAGTCTGGTCAGTTTCCTACCTAGGACCATTGCATTCTGTTTCACGGGACCAGAATACCGTGAGTGGAGCATAATGCTCCCTTGAGGACCAACCCTGCTTCTGAGTATGGTGGAAGCTGGTATGGCCGGTCTGCATGGCTTGGCATTGTTGCTGTCTGAAGTCTTGTGGGAACCATGGATCAAGACAAACCCCAGGGAGCTGAGAAGGGGCACTTGCTATCAGCACAGGTCATTCGTAAGATCTGGATTTTAAGTTCTTTCCCCTCTAGTATGGGGGATTGAATCTAGGGCCTTCCACATACCAGGCAAATGCTCTATGGCTAAACTACATCCTCACCCCTTTAAATGATTCTAAACAGAATAAAATTGATGGAACAGAAGAAAAGGGAGTGGCGGCATGGAGGTATTTGGGAACGTCAGTTTGTCTAGATGATATTCCAGACCACTGCTTTTCCTCAGCTTTCTGTGTGGCAAGGGAGAAGCTGTGTTCCCCACTCTGCCTCTCCTGCCGTCACCTCCGAGCCAAGGCACCAGAGACTTCCACTTGAGATCATTTTCTTTTAAGATGCCCTGATTCAAGCACTTATTAAACTTTCAGGAAATGTTCTTATGAAATTTAAACGCTAGCAGCTTTGTGTTTGTGACCAGGGTGAGCTGTTCCAAAGCACAGGACCCTGCCTCGAATCCTGGCTGTTTGGGGTCTGAACCAGCCAGAGGGCCAGACACTTCTCGACCCTTTTGGCCTCTTTCTGGTCACTTACAGAGTCAGAGTGTCTATCTGGAGTCCATGCAGACACTGGTGATGTGTATTTTTATCTTTTTGCATCTGGGTTTTTCTGTACATATCAACGATCATATGAATAGACAATATTGACTTGCTACTTACTATATACCAGGCATAGTATTACAGACGGTGGACACATTATTTTACTAAATTAACCCAGTAATACCATAAAATAGTATTTTATTAGACCAAAAAAAAAAAAGACAACATTCATATATGTGATCGAATTTGTACCATGATTAGCAGCTTGGGTAAGAATGTAAATCTAGATAATCTCAATCAATCTGTTCTGTTGCATTCAGGTATGTACTGGAAGTAGGGTCAGTCATGTGATCTAGTTTGTCTGCCCATGACTTCTAAGCTTATCCAGGGAACCCTAAATTAAAGAAGCAATGCTCCCAAAGCAGGCAGAGCAATGCTCCTGACCCTCAAAAAAAAAAAAAAAAAAAAAAAAGATGCTGACTTAACTCCCCATCTCAAAACCTGTGAATCTGTCGCCTTACTTAGTAGTTTTTTTTTTTCTTCAGATGTGATTTAAGAACACTGACAATGGGATTGTCTGGAACCCAATGCAATCACAAAGCTTGGAAGTGAAAGAGAGAATAGGAGAGAAGGGGCAGCGAGGACAGAAGCCAGGCTTGGATGAATGTGACTGGTAGTTTGAAGGGGGAGAAGGGCCAGGAACCAGGACAGGCAGGCAGCTTCTAGAACTGCCTTAGATTCTCTGAGAGTTCTCAAGGGAGCTCGGCCCTGTCAAGCCATTATACATTCATGGCCACCAGAATTTCGAGATTTGTGTTGTTTTGAGTCACCACACTGTAGAGATCCATTGCAAGAGTGAAGGGACACTCACCCCCTTCGATCCATTTTAATCACCACTTGCTCCTTGACTTCATGATGTCGGTTCCACTGCCGGATGCTTTTCCTTTTTATTCCTTGGTTTCAAGTCATTTTCCAATTTCTAGTGACTTCCCTCCCACTTCCCCCAAGTGGGATCATTTTTTGGACTTAGATTTTGAGACATCTCAGAATGTTCTTAGTGGAGAAAAGAGCTTACATCTTATGGAGGTGCCACAGAGCCTGCCAACAGACAGCTGGCGGGAGTCCCTCCCCCAATACGACAGGCCCGTTGTTGGCTTCTGAGGGACTTGTCTTAACTTGGAAACCTGACCAGCTGACTACAGGTAGCTTTCTGTCTAGGGTCACTTTATGCTCCGCTGGGCCTGGAATCAAGTCTCCATCAAGTGTTTCTTTTCATGGCAGCTCTGCTAGATCCTTTTGATGCAAGTCAAATGACTATTCAGATCTTGGTGGTAAAAGAAACCACAGTGGGGAGGATTTTCTAGAGATGCTCACCGCAGGGAAGAAATTGAACTGCTTTTTCTGTGAAATAGGGCTTGGCCATAAGGACTTAAGGATGAAATTTCTTTATGACAAGATTGCCTCTCTCTGCACAATCATTACCTTTCAGGCCTGTGTAGCAGAAAACATGGAGACTCTGGAGTTTGTGCGATCAACCCCGTGTACAAACAAGTGGTTCCCCAAAGTTGGTTACTTAGCAGGCAGGGCACTGCTTCCGTCTAGGCTCATCATACAAAGGAATGGATGTAATAATTGTCTTCTTTCTCCCAAGTCATTTGTCTCATTTTCTAGTGCTCCCTCCCTTCAGACCTATTATTTTTCCATGCAGTCCCCTTCTTCTTTCATGTCCTGTACACATATTTATTTTCTGAGTTTGACTTATTTTACTTAGCATCGTGAATTCTTAGTTCATCCAATTTTCCTACACATGGCATTGTTTCATTCATCTTTATAGCTGAATAAAACTCTGTTTTGTGTATGTATCATATTTTCTTTATTCATTCATCTGATGATGAGCAGCTAGACCAACTCCATATTTTGGCTATTGTAAATAGTGTACAATAAACATGGATGTGTAAGTGTCTCTGTTGTGTGCTTACCCTAATGGTGGTTCTATTTCTAGTTTTCTGAGGAATTTCCATACTGATTTCCTCTTTGGTGTTTTAGCTAAGTAATTTATAGCTGGATTAATTCCCACCAGCAGCCCATAGGGATTTTTTATCCCTACATTTTCTCTAATATTTGTTGTTATCTATTTTTTCAACGGTGGCCATTCTGATTTGAGATTGAATCTCATTATAGTTTTAACTTGTATTTCCCTGGTGACTAAAGATAGTGAACTTTCTTTTCATATATTCATTGGCCATTTATATTTTTTGTAGCTGTCTATTGATGTCATTTGCACATTCTTTGATTGGATGTTTTGTTCATTGGTATGTAATCTTAAGTTCTCTGTAGATTCTAGATACTGCCCTGCTATGAGATATATAATGGTGAAGGTTTTCTCTCATTCTCTGGGCTCTTTGTATTTGGCTGATGACTGTCATAACTGTACAGAAGTTTAATTTTAATTTCACCTGATTTCATATATCAATTTGTGGTTTTATTTCTTGTGCTATTTAGAGTTCTTTTCAGAAAGTCTCTGTAGATGCCTCTGTTTTGAAGTGGTCTCCCCACAAGTTTTCTCTAACAGTTTCAAATTTCAGGTTACATTAAAGGTCTTTGATTTAGAGCTGATTTTTTTTTGTGTGTATGTGCAAAGTATGAGATAGGGATTGGTTTCATCTTCTACGTGAGAATGTCTTTTCTCTAACATGTCTTTGTCAAAGATGATCAGGTGGTTGTAGCTGTGTAGGTTTATTGCTGGGTCTTATATTTGTTTATTTTTATTTTATTTATTTATTTATTATTATTATTTCCACTCATATAAACTTAACAGGTACACCAGTTCCCTCCCTCTCTTCACCCCCCCACCCCCCTGTCCTCCCCCCCAATCCCCGGAGCATCCTTTAATGTGCATGCCAAACTCTCCTCTGGGCCCTCCTCTCTGATGAGGTGCAAGGACCCAGTGGCATTTCCTAGAATCCTTTCCTGTGTTCCCCTTAAGCATAGGAACACTACTGTGGCTGTCAATCCCTAACCTCCAAGGATCCTAGTGCCTTTAGTCCATGCTAGACTTTGTGGGATCAATAATGTGTTGGACATTGTGCAGGGCATGCAAAGTCCTATTATAATTGCTTTGGCCCTAACTTGTGTGGAGTATCTTGCATATCATTACTCCTCCCATCCTTGTGCTCCTACAGTCTCACCGCCCCCTCTTCTGCAAATTTCCCTGAGCTTCAGGATGGGGAGAGAGTGGCTGGTTTAGTTCCTGGTGGTTGATATATAGTCTCTAATGTTCTGAATTATGGTTTGTTGATTTTTTTTTTTTTTTTTAGTTTTGCTGCTCCTGCAATGCACTTGGCTCCATCCTGATGGGTATTGGATGTCACCCCCTGGCCAGAGATAAAAACCTGTTAAATTAGAGTCTTGTTATAAGAGTATATTCAAAGGTAGATGGAATAAAAGTAGGAGATCGTGGTGAGAGATGGGTCAATCACCCATTTGCAAAATGGTTACTTTCTATCTGGCAGCCTATATGCCTTCCCCTTCTGGTGAGATCATACCCCATCAGTTGCAAATGATCAGGAAGGAAAGTCTGTGAACTTAACCAGATGTCTCATTACTTACTTGTAGTCCTTGATGGAGGCTTATTTTCTCTGCTGTAACATGGTCCCCTCTCTCCTTGTTTCTGATGGGGCCCTCCTTCCCCATCCCTCCTGTTTATAATCTTTGCAATTACTGTAGGTATTACAGAAATTTGTTTTAGAGTGTCTCTAAGTGGATTTGTTACTCCTATTAGGGAGTATATACGGCGCTTAATTTTCATGTCTGGGATACTTCACTCAATATAATTGCTTCTAATTCCATCCATTTCCTGGCAAATTGCACTAATTCATCATTTTTGATGGCTGAGTAGTATTCCATTGTACAAATGTACCACATTTTCCTTATCCACTCGTCAACTGTTGAACATTTGGGCTGATTCCATGACTTTGCTATTGTAAACAGTGCTGCTATGAACATGGCCGTGCTTGTGATATCAAGGTGAATTTTTGCTATCTGGGGGGTTATTCCCAAAAGTGGTATAGCGGGGGTCATATGGCATTTCAATCTTTAATTTCTTTAAGAATCTCCAGACGGCTCACCAGAGTGGTTGCATGAGCCTGCATTCCCACCAGCAATGTAGTAGAGTTCCCCTCTCTCCACATCCTCTCCAGCATTTGGTGTTGTTTGTATTGTGGACTTTTGCCATCCTGACAGGGGTGAGATGATATCTCAGGGAAGTTTTGATTTGCATTTCCCTGATGGCTAAGGAAGTGGAGCATTTTTTAAGATATTTGTTAGACAGTTTAATTTCATCCCTGGTAAAGTTTCCTTTAAGTTCCAAGGCCCATTTTTTTAATTGGCCCATTTGTTTCCTTGGTGTTTAGTTTTCTTTTTTTTTTGAACTTTGAGATCTTTTTCATTTGAAGGTAATCTTAATGCTATTAAGTTCACAAATATACTAATTTAAATACCCAATCCTAATGATCTAAAACACACATTGCAAACATACAAGTTTCTATATTCTCCACATGTCAGCGCCCATTTATATCATGGTTTTGGAAATGGGGAGAATAGATTTCCCCTTAAACTTCAAGTCAGTAGGTGTTTCTTTTTTTTTTAAATCTTTTTTTTTAAATTTTTTATTATTATTATTTATTCAACTGTGCGCATGTGCGTGTGTATGTGTGCGCGTGTGTGTGTCTGTGTGTGTGTAGAACCACGGACGAATTCGTGAACCACCATGGACGCCTCCACCTCCTTCTGCCCCGGGATTCACAAGCTCCCGCCCTACCAGGACCAGAAGCGCAGGCCGCCCCCGCTTCCGCCTGGCGTCTATACGTGGGATCTGGGATCCGAACTCAGGACCTTCCGCCTGCAAGGTGGAGGCTTAACCCCTAAGCCACCTCTCCAGCCCCAGTAGGTGTTTCTTTACAGTTAACTTTAGCAAAATTCATACAAAATAGTAATTAACAATGATCTTCTTGACTTGTTAACTCCCAAGGAAACACCTTCAAAACTGCATTGTTAAAGTTTCTGTACTAAAATGTAGAAAAACTGAACTACACAAATATTGAAAAGTTAAAAATTCCTTAATTTTTTATTCCTGGTACCACTACCACAATTTACAGGGCAATATACCTGATGTAATGAAAAGAAAGAAAAAGACAAAGCTACAACAGATAAAAGACCTCAGGAATGTACATCTAATTGACACGACATTGCATTAATCAATAGCTGCACTTTTTGCAAACTGTGGCTATGACAGTCCTGAACAAGAAGGGTTTCCTGTTTAAGCTGCAGTAACTTCTCTGACTATGGATCATTGTTCCTCCTGTGGCAGATTTTTACAGTTCCTCTAATACATTTGGGACGACTGTCTCAAAGTAACCTGCAGCTTTCCTGACAACTCCTTGCTCTCTCTCCTGCTAAGAACTGTAGCCCTTTTCTGCTGTTTTTAAAACCTTCTGCTACCATAACCACCACTTCCACCACCAGATCCATAACCACCACCATAGGGACTGCCAGAGATTCTTCCACCAAAACTGCCCCCCTTCATGGGTCCATAATTTGACTGCTGTTGTCCACTATAATTTCCAAAATCATTATAATTCTCACCACCACCACCATAGTTACTGCCACCAAAATTTCCTCCTTCATTGTAACCATCATATCCTCCTCCACCACCACCATATCCACCACCTTGGTTTCCATATCCAGGTCCCCCACCACCATAGCCTCCTCTACTACTATAACCAGGACCACCACCATAGTTGCCACCATCACCTCCAAATCCATTATCTCCACCATCACCTCCTTCATAACTACCTCTGCTGCCACCATCTCCACCACCATAGCCTCCTCTTCCACCAAAGTTTCCACCACGGCCAAAATTACCTCCGCCACCTCCAAAGTTTCCTCCACGACCCATAAAGTTGCCAGACCCACCTCCACGACCTCTTTGTGATCCAGTAGACTGCATCTCTTGTTTAGAAACGGCCTTTTTAACTTCACAATTATGCCCATTAATAGTGTGGTATTTCTGTACAACAATTTTATCAACTGTATCATGATCATCAAAAGTTACAAAAGCAAATCCTCTTTTTTCCACTCTGCCTGTCTTCCATAACTTCTATGGTTTCAATTTTGCCATACTTTTCAAAGTAGTCTCTCAAATTATATTCTTCTGTATCTTCTTTAATACCACCCACAAAAATTTTCTTCACTGTTAAATGGGCACCAGGTTTTACAGAATCCTCTCTAGAAACAGCTCTCTTTGGTTCCACTACACGTCCATCAACCTTGTGTGGCCGGGCGCACATTGCTGCATCCACCTCTTCAACACAAGAGTAAGTCACAAAACCAAAGCCCCTGGAACATTTTGTTTGGGGGTCTCTCATCACCACACAATCTGTAAGTGTGCCCCATTTCTCGAAATGTTCTCTTAAGCTATCATCTGTAGTTTCGAAACTCAGACCACTAATGAACAGCTTCAACTGCTCTGGTTCCTTTGGATCATGACCCCCCCCCCCCCCCCCCCCCCCCCCCCCCCCCCCCCCCCCCCCCGGCGGCGGCGGCTGCGCCCGGAGTCAGGCTGGGGGCGACTGGGCGGAGGTTTTACCTCCATTTTGAGGGTGTTTAGTTTTCTAAGTTCTTTGTGCACTCTGGATAATAGAGCTCTATCAGATATGTGGTTAGTGAAGCTTTTCTCCCATTCTGTGGGTTGCCTTTGTGGTCAAGTTACAATCTCTTTATCTGAACAGAAGCTCTTTAGTTTCACAAGATCCCATCTGTTGAGTGTTGGTTGTAGTGACTGTACTATTGGATGTCTGTTTAGGAAATGTTGGCCTAGCCCAATCAGCTCGAGGGAGTTCCCTACCCTTTCAACTATAGTTTTTATAGTCTCTGGCCTGATATCAAGGTCTTGATCCATTTGGAATTAATTCTTGTACATGGCGACAAGTACGGGTCCAGTTTTAATCTTCTTCATGTGGACATCCAGTCTTGCCAGCACCATTTGTTGAAGATGTTCTTTTTCCATTGGATTTTTTGGGCCCCTTTGTCAAAGATCAAATGGCTGTAGTTGATCTGTGTGTCTATTTTGGAGCCAATACCAGGCTGTTTTTACAACTATGGATTTGTAGACTAAGGTTTGGTATGGTGATACCTCTAGCAGTGTTTTTGTTACTCAGGATTGTCTTTGCTATCCTGGGTCTTTTGTGCCTTCATATGAATTTTGAGATTGTTTGGTCAACTTCTTTAAAGAATTGCTTTGGGATTTTAATTGGTATAGCATTGAATCTGTATATTGCCTTTGGTAGGATGGTCATTTTTATGATATTGATTCTGCCAATCCAGGAACATGGGAGGTCTTTCCACCTTCTGGTGTCTTCTAAATTTCTTTATTTAGGGTTTTAAGGTTTTTCATTATAAAGGTCTCTTACTTCCGTGGTTAGGTTTTTTTTTTTCTTTTTTTTTAATTAAAAATTTAATTATACATTTTAAAATTTTTTACCAGTTCCCTCCCTCCCCCCTCCTCCCCCCGAACCCCTCCTCCCCCTCCCCTTCCCCCAGTGCCTCCCCCCCAATTCCCAGAGAGTCCTTTATTGTGTACGCCTAACTCTCCACTGGGTCCTCCTCTCCGATGACATATAAGGACCCAGTGGCATTTCCATAAGCCCTTTCTCTTGTTCCCCTTAAGCATAAGATCACTATTATGGCTGTCAATCCCTTGCCTCCAGGGGTCTCGGTGCCCTTAACAGATGCTAGACTTTATGAGGGCAACAGTGCGCTGGACATTGCGCAGGGCATGCAAAGTCCCATTATGATTGCTTTGGCCCCAACTATTGTTGAGAATCTTGCAAATCGTTGCTCCTCCCATCCTTTTGCTCTTACAATCTTACCGCCCCCTCTTCCGCAAATGTCCCTGAGCTCCAGGATGGGGAGAGATTAGGCTGGCCTAGTTCTATGTGATTGTTATAGAGTCTCTGAAGTTCTGGATTGTGGTTTGTTGATTTTCTTTTGCAGTTTTGCTGCTCCTGCAATTCCCTTCACTCCATTCTGCTGGGCACTGTATGTCACCCCCTGGCCAGAGACAAAAAGCTGTTAAACTGGAGTCTTGTTGTAATAGCACATTCAAGGGTAGATGTAATAAGAGTAGGTTAGGTTTATACCAAGGTATTTCATTTTTTTTAGGAGCTATAGTAATGTGATTGTTTCTCTCAGGGCTTTTTCACTTCTTTCATTCTGGGCATATAGGAAGGCCTCTGATTTTTGCACATTTATTTTGTATCCTGCCACCCTGCTGAACTTCTCAATTAGTTCCAGAGCTTCCTGGTGGAGTTTTTGGGATCACTCAGGTATAAGATCATGTCATCTGCAAATAGGGATAGTTTGACTTCTTCCTTGCCGATTTTCTTCCTTGCCGATTTGAATCCCTTTTATGTCTCTTTCTTGTCTTATGGCTTCGGCTAAGACTTCAAGTACAATATTGAATAGAAGTGGTGAGAGTGGACAGCCTTGTCTAGCTCCTGATCAAAGTGGGAATGCTTCCAATTGTTTCCCATTGAGCATAATCCTTGTTGTGGGCTTGTTGTATACAGCTTTTATTATATTGATAAAGGTTCCTTCCGTTCCTACTGTCTCTAGCGTTTGATCATAAAAGGCTTTTGGATCTTCTCAAAAGCTTTTTCTGCATCTATCGAGAGTATCATGTGGTCTTGGACTTTGGACTGGTTTACATGATGAATTACATTTATTGATTTGCGTATGTTGAACCAACCTTGTGTGCCAGGGATGAAGCCTACTTGGTCCCCATGAATGATCTTTTTAATATGTTTTTGAATCCGATTTGCTAAGACTTTGTTGAGAATCTTTGCGTCTGTGTTCATCAGGGAGATCGGCCTATAGTTTTCTTTTTTAAGTGAGTCTTTATTAGGTTTTGGGATTAAAACGATATTAGCTTCATAGAAGGAATTTGGTAGTGTTCCTTCCTTTGCTATTTGATGGAACAGTTTAAGGAGTATTGGTGTTATTAACTCCTTAAATGTCTGGTAGAACTCTGTGCTGAATCCATCTGGTCCAGGACATTTTTTGGTGGGAAGATTCGAGATTACTTCCTCAATTTCCTTATATGTTATAGGACTATTTAAATAATTCACAACTTCCTCATTCAATTTAGGTAAGTTGTGTTTACTTAGAAATTCATCCATCTCTTTTGTGTTGTCAAACTTCACAGAGTATAAGTTTTTGAAATATGATGTTATAATTCTCTGGATTTCTTGGGTATCAGTAGTGATTACTCCATGTTCATTTCTAATTTTGTTAATTTGGGTTTTCCTCTCTTGCTTTTGGTTAATTTAGCTAGGGGTGTATCAATCTTATTGATTTTTTCAAAGAACCAGCTTTTTGATTGGTTGATTTTTTCTATCGTTTTCTTAGTCTCGATTTCAGATATTTCTCCCCTTATTTTGCTAATCTCTTCTCTTCTACTTTTGGGATCAGATTGCTCTAGTTTCTCTAAAGCTTTAAGCTGCATTGTTAAGTTGTTTATTTCTGATGTTTCCATTTTTTTTGATGTAGGCATTAAGAGCTATGAACTTACCTCTTAGGACAGCTCTCATTGTGTCCCAGAGATTTTGGTAAGTTGTATTTTCATTATCATTTGCTTTCAGGAAATCTTGAATTTCCTTTTTAATTTCTTCCTGAATCCAGTTCTCATTCAGCATCATATTGTTAAGTTTCCGGGAGTTAGTGTATTTTCTTTTGTTTGTTATGTTGTGGATATCCAGGTCTGATAAGGCACAGGTTAGAATTTCAACTTTTTTGTATATGTGTAGATTCGTTTTGTGGCCCAATATGTGATCTATTTTGGAGAAAGTTCTGTGTGCTGCTGAGAAAAATGTGTATTCTTTGGTACGTGGGTGAAAAGTTCGATAGAGATCTGTAAGGTCCATTTCTTTCAGGGTTTGATTAAGTTCCAAAGTGTCTCTCTTAAGCTTTTGACCTGTTGATCTATCCCATGTTGAGAGGGCAGTGTTGAAGTCCCCAAGAATTATCATTTGGGGGTTGATTTCTTGCTTTAGATGCTGTAGGGTTTTCTTAATGAATGTGGAGAGGCCTGTATTGCATGCATATATGTTCAGTATTGTGAAGTCTTCCTGGTGAATTGTACCTGTGACTAAAATGTAGTATCCATCTGTGTCTCTTTTAATTTTCTTTGGTTTGAAGTCCACTTTGTCTGATAGCATAATGGCTACCCCTGCCTGTTTTCTGCTTCCATTTGCTTGTAGAATTGTTGACCAGCCTTTTATTTTTAGGGCATGCCTATCTTTTGTGGTGAGATGGGTTTCCTGCAGGCAGCAGATTGATGGATTGTGATTTTTAATCCAAGTTTGTAATCTGTGTCTCTTGATCGGTGAGTTAATTCCATTTACATTTAGTGTTATAATGGAGAAACTATTTTTAATTCCAGACATTTATTATGTTTAGTAGCTTTTATAAGTATATTGCTTCGCTTTTAATGGTGTTATACTTGCCTTCTGCTCTCCTGGATATGCCTGTTTTTTTCTTCATGCTTGAGTATCATTTCTAGCATTTTTTGAAGGCCTGGTTTGGTGGACATGTATCCCTTCAAGTTGTCTTTGTGCTGGAAGATTTTTCTTTCTCCCTAGATCATGACTGATAGTTTTGCAGGGTAAATCAGCCTGGGTTGACATTTTTGCTCATTCAATACTTGAAGTATGTCTCTCCAAGCTCTTCTTGCTTTTACTGTTTCGACTGAGAAGTCATTTGTTATTTTAATAGGTTTACCTTTAAAAGTGACTTGTTTTTTCTCCCTTGAAGCTCTCAGCACCAGTTCTTTATGTTGAATGTTGAGTGTTTTAACTATTATTTGCCGTGGCGAGCTTCTGTTTTGGTCATATCTGTTTGGGGTGCGGAATGCCTCTTGTATATGGATGGGCCTCTCTTTTTTTAGATGAGGAAAGTTTTCCTTGATGATCGTTTGAAAAATTTCCTCAGGGGTGGTATTTTGAGATTCTTGCTCTGGTATTCCATGAATAAGCATGTTAGGCTTCTTCAGGGTGTCCCATATCTCCTGGATATTTCTCTCAAGTATCTTTTTGGCTTTAACGACCTCTTCTATTGAGCTGGTTAATACTCCCCCTTTATCTTCAAGGTCTGAAATTCTGTTTTCTGCTTTGTTAGTTCTGCTGATAAGACTGTCTGTGGAGTTCTGGGTTGAAGATGTCTTTTAGTTCATTTTTAATTTTTTTGTTTTTTTATTATTATTTATTCAACTCTGTGCATATGTGTGTGTATGTGCACGTGCGCGCGCGCGCGCGCGTGTGTGTGTGTGTGTGTGTGTGTGTGTGTGTGTGTGTGTAGAACCACAGAGGAATTCCCGAACCACCATGGACGCCTCTACCTCATTCTGTCCCGGGATTCACAGGCTCCGCCCTACCAGGACCAGAAGCGCAGGCCGCCCCCGCTTCCGCCTGGCGTCTATACGTGGGGTGTGGGATCCGAACTCAGGACCTTCTGCCTGCAAGGTGGAGGCTTAACCCCTGAGCCACCTCTCCAGCCCCGTCTTTTAGTTCATTTTTAAAGTCTGCTTGATTCTTTTTTAACTTCTCTATGCCTGTTTTTGTTTCTTGAATTGTTTGTCTCAACTCCTCCAAGTGTCTGTTGTGTTCTTCTTCAAAGTGATTGATGCAGTTATTTAATTCCTCCTGGATTTCCTCTTTCATAGTATTGAACATGGTAAATGATCATGTTTTGAAAGTTGTTATCCTGGGTCAGGCTTTCTTGGCTATCTTCCATGGGTTTGTTTTGGTTGGAGTCTCTCATTATGGGATTAATTCCTTCAGTGGGAGATTTGTTTTCTTGGGTTTTGTTTCTCGTGGTTTTGCACTTTGACTTGGGCATTTTTGTTTTAACTCTTAAGACCTTTCAATTTCTGTGTGTTTTTCACTGAACTGAATTATTTGGCCTGGAGCAGCTCCTGCTCCAGCTGGCTGGTGGGAGGAGCTAGGACCAGTGGGCTGCCTGGGGTTTGAGGGTGGGTGGGTGGAGCTTATGTAGGGCGTGGTGAGTCCCTCCTGGACTGCCTGCATCCCGTGAGGGTGGGGAAAGGGTTGTTTATGTTTTTTTGCCAGTACCCTGTTGTTTTCATTACTATGACTCTGTAGTATAATTTGAAATAAAGTGTGATACTTCTAACTTTGATCTTTTCTGTTTAGGATTGCTTTAGTTATTTAGTCTTTCATGTTTCCACATGAAGTATCTTATTTTTCTACTTCTGTGAACAATGCCATTCAAATTTTCATATTAATTCCTCAGTAGTTTCTAATATAAGGCTCTATAACAGTGAATTGCATTTTTTTTGGAGACAGAGGTCTGTTCTAGCTAGATGCAGGTGACAAAGTGAAAATTGAGGGCTGCCTGTGGGGAATGTATATGAAGAATTAGTAATTAAAAGGAAGCCCTGAGTAAGTCTGATGGAGATTGTCTCATTGATGAAGGAAGGCCCAGCTCATAGTGGGTAGAACCATGGATCAGATAAAGAGACCTGGTTTAGTAGTTTGGCATTGGCATGCAGGTAAGAAAGTTTTCTCTTTTCTCAGTGCTTGTGTGGATATACTGTGGCCAATTCCCTCAATTCCTGGTGTTGGTGTGAACCTTCCTGCCCAGCTGTACTGTGAACTGTAATTAGAGGGGTGAGCAAGAATAAAGCCCCTTGTCCTCTAAGTTGTTTGGTTGTGAATTTATCAGTAACATGAAGACAGACTTTTGGTTCTTCTGTCTGATTTCTTAGCACTGGGAGTACAGAGGTGTACCACCATATTCTCTGTATTTGTGTCTTTTGGTATGTTTATCATTGGGCGTTTGTATTAGTTATTTCTCTCATTCTCATGACAAAAGACTTAAGAATTAACTTGAAGCAAGAAAGACATATTTTTGGCTCATAGTTTAAAGAAACACAGTCCATCATGGGCAAGGAAGACTTGGTCCATATTGCCAACTAGGGAGCAGAGGAAAGGAAAGAGAAAATGCCACCCTTAACTGGCTTTAGATTCCAAGTGTGCAGATATGCTTCCACATGCCTGGCATGATTGTCTACTTTTGAGACAAGCAGAATTAGCTGTGACTAATGGGAGTGGATCAGATCCGATGACCTGTAACATGCACACCTAGATCTCAACACCTACATCCAGAAGCACAGAATAGATCAGACCAACCACGAAACTGGCTTAAACTTCAGAAACATGTTTGCTTATTTAACTCAAACTTTTCCTCTGAAACTAAAGGCTTCTGTGGGCTGCCCAACATGTTAAACTTTGAGATAAACCAGTTACCTGCTTCAACTTCAAAGAGAGACACAGCAAACCAGTACTCATCCCATAAAAAACTTTGTCAGTTAGATGTTTTAAATTAAAAGGTAATAGCTGAACATTTTATAATATGTTATCTAGCTATATCATATATATATATATATAATATGTATGGAATATCCATATTTGTATGAAAGGATGAAAAGGACATTAAATGAAGACAGAGGTATTATTGCTTAGGAACAGAGGGTTGCAGAAACATTATGTTAGATTGAATGGACTTGAATATGAACCTGGGGGTCACATAGGGCATGTCTCACAAGGAAGAACAGAGATGGGAAACAAGACCAGAAGACTACAAGTCCACTGTCAAGAAAGACTCTCTCCATGGGACTTTGGATGAGTTAGTATTCCTCCCTGGGAACGGTGTGGAAAGATATAAGAAGCACTGACTATTCTTAGAAAAAGTTCATTTTCTCTCATTTTCTCCTTTTGTCTGCATTCCATGACCCCTTATTCTATTATCTGTTTGGAAAACACAGGATAACTTATAAAAGCATTGAATAATGAAGCTAAAATTATACTCAGTAAGTAGGTTTCATATAAGATGGAAAGGAAGGGAAGGGGGGGAGAGACAGAGAGAGAGAGAGAGAGAGAAAGAAAGAAAGAAAGAAAGAAAGAAAGAAAGAAAGAAAGAAAGAAAGAAAGAAAGAAAGAAAGAGAAAGAAAGAAAACTGTAACTTAGAAATAAGTTCATGTAATTTGTGGGTCAGGACTCATTGGCACTCTTCCTCACTCACATTTGAGGACATGGAAGATGCACCATCACCATCTTCACACTGACAGTGTGATGGCCTGAAAGGGGCCTGAATATGTCAGACCACAGGATTGATGGTGGTTGGGGGGTGTGAGTTGTGCACTGACCATGTGCAAGTTGTAGATTTAACTTGAATCTTCACAAATGAGATTTGACTCCATATTTATATGAAATCACCTCCCCTCTCTTCCTCTCCCTTCCCCTCCCTTCCCTTCCCCTTCCTTCCCTTCCTTTACCCTTACTTGCTGTTCCTTTCCCTCCCTCCTCCCTCTCCCTCCCCTTCTCTTCCCCTTCTTTCCCCCTTCCCCTTTCTTCCTCTCTCCCTTATTTCCCTCCTCCCTTCCTCTCCTCTTTCCTTCTTTTCCTTCTCCAGCTTCTTTGGATTTATACATTTGTTGTAGTTTCAGTTGAAAATTTCCCTTGTCTTCCAGAGACTTTCTGGTTTTGAAACTCTTTAAGTTCCAAACATAGATTTTGTAATACCATGTGCTCTAAATGGAATAGGAATGTTTGTGAAAAAAAGGAGTCTTCAAATGAGAGAGCTACACATGACTCTTAGACTCAAAGGAAACTGCACAGTGTTTGAATTTACATTGTAATTTGCAGCAAAGTCTGAAGTGAGGAAAGAGTTTCACTTCTGTGAAGTATGCATTTTATATTATTGTGGAATTACTGAAATTCTAAGGCATTCTGGGGGGACTTCCTGCCAGTTAGCAAACAGAGTAAGACCTCATTTTTGTGAACTCCTTGTTGGAGAGTCAAGAAGTCACGAGAAAGCAATTTCATTTCTTTCTTTTATTTATCACTCAGCATTTCACCTTAAGACATGGAATTTCCAGGTGAATCGAACACATGTATACATTAGCTAGAGACAATCATGTTCCTATCTGTGATTTCCAAGAAAGTATTGTGATAAGATTATTCAAATCACTTAATAAATGTAAGTCAGAAGTTTTTGTCATAAATCTAGGAACAAAGACTGAAGTTTTGAAATTGCACTAGAAGAACAAAAAAATGTTGATCTGACTTGAGGATTTTGACTTAAAATTCAAGAGTTTTGTACAGTGTGAGCCTACTTTCTGTCGTTTCCTTAGAATTAATTTTCCTTCTCAACTTGAAGAACTATTTAAATTATATCCTACCAACAAAGAGTTGATTTATTTTTTAAAATTTGTCTATTATTATTGTTGTTGTGTGTGTGCATATGTGTGTATCAGAGGATACTGTGTGTCCCAGTGGAGGACCAAGGGTGACATCAGGAATCATCCTGGATTGCTTCTACTTCCTTTTTACTTTGCTCTGACATTTCCCGGCTCTGCCCACCAGGGCTAGAAGTGCAGGCTGCTGCTGTTTCTGCCTGACATTTTGATATGGGGCCTGAGATTCGAACTTAGGACCATCTTCTGCTTGTGAGGCAGAATCTTAATCCTTGAGCCATCTCGAGGAACTGATTGTTCTTAGTTTTTATTAGAATTGGATTTTAATGGCTATATCTGTTACTTTTTCTAGAAACGGTGTCACTAAGGTATACCTCTTAATATAATCTTTTATTTATTTTTCCCTTTCATATGTATATGTAGTGTTTACAAGTGTTTAAGTACCTTTGTATGTATGGATACCTGTGTATGTAAGTGTATATGTGGTTATATATATGTGGGTGCATGCATGTGTACAGATGTGCGTGCATGTGTGTAAAGGCCTGAAGTTGATGCAGATATCTTTCTCTAGTGCTCTTCTACTTTCTTGAGACAGGATCTTTCAGTCAAATCCAGAGCTTCCTGATAGGAATAATCTTGCTAGCTGGCTTTCTTTGGGGGATTCCCTGTCTCTTTCTTCTGAAGCTGGGATTACAAGTGGACCACCAGGTTTACCTGGCATTTATGTGTGTTCCTGCATCTAAACTTCAATTCTCTTGCCTGTGCTGCAAGCACTTTTACCATTGAGCCATCTTCCTGACTCCCTTAATATAATTTTTCTTTATTTTGTAGAAGTAAAGCTAAAATTATGTTATGCTTTATTAGTGTTGGCAAAGAATAAGGGAGCAATAGTTTTTAAAATGGTGGAAATGGTGTAGCTTTTCCTTTGGCAGAAGATGAGTTGTTGGAGTTATCTATACCCTGAAGTCCTGTTAGACTCCTATTAAGTTACTGAAGTGTATTCTCTGGAATGATCTTTTATTTCATCACATTTTAAAGCATGTGTTTCCTTCCTAAGCAGCAAGCCTTAATATTGCTTGGTACGGAAATAAAAATTTTAAATGTCAAAAATTTCTCACATTGTATTTTCAAAGGGAGCAGACTCCACCAATGTGAGTGGTTAAATCTTTAAAACTTCAAAGCAAATGTTCTCTTCCAACTGAAATTCTATTCCATATGCTTGGTGGGTTCTCAGCAAGCATGTCTCTCACCCTTGTTTTTTCCTCCTGGGGAAGGTCCTCATCTAAATCCCAGGGGACTCCGCTGCACAACACACATAACATTAATTGTGTGGTGCTGTGGTTTTTCGCAGTGACAAGTAAGACCTGCTATCTCCATTACTCTCATGTCTGCAAACAGAATATGCAGGTGGTGTTGTTCGCATAGAGTTTAACTCCTCTTTCCAGCATGAAGCAGTTGAGTGTCATGCTGCCCTGCTCTGGGCCACACTACTCTTGGGGCTGTTGCTTTTTCCTCGTTGTTGGTGAGACTATTTCCCTAGTGAGTGGCATTTGCTCCCTCCAGCCATGTAAGGTTTGATAGAAAAGTATCTTGGAACTCATTTTTTAAATCTCACTGGGCTAGCTTTGTGAGGACACAGTTCTTCTACACTTTGCTGGCCTCAGATAGCCTCTGGTTTGCCTTTGGATAATGCCTTGATTTTTATAAATCTCATGCGTGGTTTCTTTAGTCAGAGTCAAGAGAACTGTGGTATTTTCTTCAAACTGTGACTTACATGATCCTACTGTCTAGAAGTTACAACTCTGGCTTCCTGCTGGGGCACTTATAACCGATTCCAGCTCTCTATCTTGTTTGCAGTAGGGTGCCTGATACTCTAACAATAACCACACATTAGTGTTTCAGGACTTGTTACAAGCACTTTGATTGGATCGCCTTCAGGAGACCCGTGGTGGTTTTATGAGAATAAGGCCCATGGACATAAGACAGAGAAAATTCACTCCAAGTTCTACTCCAAATCACAAACAAAGCTATATATTTCTTGGTTGGTTGTTCTCAGAGATGTTTGCTGTAATATCACTTGCTTAGTTGTCTTCATTTAATTTTAGTTTTGCCTTGCAGTTCATTAATAGCTCACTGCTGAGAAGAGGCACATTTCCTGCTGTTCTTCAGCATCCTTAGTCTTAGCAAGGAGTATATTAGTCATAATAATTGGAACTATGATTTTCAGGATAGTGAAGCCCACTGCTTCCTATCTCCAATTACAATTCCTTATGCTGCGATTTTGAACATGTTAATGTATCCCGAAGTCTCATGAGTTCAAGGCTTCTTTTGTGACTAATTTGAATTGTTTCCTCTGCTCTGGTCTGTATCTGTCTACCTACCACATAGCTGACTTTTTGAATTGTGGAATAGAGGAGTGGCCTCTACTATCTTGCAGTATCATATATATTCAAACCATTTCCTTTTAGATCCTGAAATATTTCAGGTCTGCAAACCACTACTTTTTCTTACCCTTCAGGGAAGCAGCTCAGTTAGCTGGGTTGCTTCACCTGGGTATGTGTATTTGGATAAACCCTCACCAAGGGAGAGCTGAGAGCTCTAGTGTTCCAACCATACAGAATTACAACTCTGAATACTTTTACTTTTGAACGTAGTTGTCCAAAGGTGCTACAAGGCATTCATAGACCCTGTCTTGTACTCTTTGTCCTTGTGAAAGTATAGTATACCTACTTCCCTTTAGTTGTCAGGTTTAGCTATTTAAAACAACAGACATTTCCTTGTCTGTCTGTTTGTTCAATGGTAAGGGGAGCTAAAAATAGACTGGTTAATCTTTGTTGTCAATTTGCTAAATTTGGAATCACCTAGGACACATATTTCTGACTATAAATGTGATGGTGTTTCTAGAGAGACTTAACTGAATGAGGGTAGTACCTTCTTGTAGGCTGAGGCCCTGGACTAAATAAGAAGTGAACAAAGGAAGTAGATGAGCACTGGCATTCCGCCTTGTCTGCTTCTTGATCTCCCGATGTGAGGAGTTTCGACCACGTGCTTTGCCATCATGAATTCCACCATGCCGTCCCCACCATGATGGACTCAATCATTTGGAACCATGAACCCAAATAAACCCTGACTACTGTAAGTTGCCTTTCCTTAGTATTTGGTCACATTAGTAAGGAAAATAACTGATACATAACTCTTAATTAAATGATCAACTTTATTTTCACATATAAACATTTTCTTCTTTAAACCCAAGTTAGCAAACTATGGCCCATGACAAACTGGATTGCCACCTATTTTGTAAATAATATAAAATTTTTATTTTGATGATAATGTCACATAATTTATTGATATAGTATCTATGACTATCTTCATGTTACAGTGGAAGAATGGCTGTGACAGAGAACACATGTCGTATGATATTACTGAGCAGGTCACAGGGACAATGTGGTGTGAAGTAATGGGCCATGAAGTTAACACACCATACAGGCATGCAGCTTACTCTTCTCCCCAACCTGCAAACAGCCAGAAAGAACCAAAGGGCTATGAAGGAGATACAATTAGGAACTTTAATCCTTGTTTGACTCATGGAGTAGTGGAATTTTATTTGCTTGTGGACTAGTAGCTAAACCATATAGTTCATTTCATATTTACAAAGAAGTCTTAAAATACCAATTAATTTTAATGGAGTTTCTGCAATAATGTATATAATACACACATATATGTATTGTATGTATCCCTAAAGACATTCCAATTTATCAACAACTAGATCTGGAAGCAATATGAAGAAAGTCACATACTTAGTTCCTAAGTTCAAATATTTTCTGAGGAGAATGTTTTGTAAGCTAAAAGGAAGCTGTGAATAGCTATCAAAAAGTACATTTTTAATGTTTCATATTTGAGTTATCACTGGATCAGACACCTGAACAGGACAATTGAGAACCAAACAAAGGAGAACACCATCAGCAAAATGTCAATATATTAGAAGAACTAAGTATTCTACAATGTCAAGAGAAAGATTTCTTCCTCTTTTCCTTCTTTACCTTCTACCTCTATTTCTTTTTTCCTTTCCCTTGTTACTACTTTCTTTTTTCTCCCTCCTTTTCTCCACTTCCCTTCCCTCTTTCTTTGTCCTTTGTCCTTTCTTTCTTTCATAATTCCAGCAGCTGCTAGCAAATTCTTCTGAAGACAAGACAGATTCATCTATTAATCAGAGAGAAGGAAAACTTTTATGGACAAGTAAAAGTCTATTAAAATCTATATCCTTGTGCTAAAAAGCAGTGACTGGAAAAGGAAGGAGAAGGGAGAGAGAAAGGAAAGAGAAAATATGCCTCAGAAGAAGTACCACAAAAGAGTCAGATATTTAACAGAGAACAGAGTGGCAGGAAGGGAGCAAGGCACACACATGGTGCTCATCAAGGCACACCAGAATCTACAGATTCTCTTATTAGCCCAAACTGTGTTTGTGGACTTAATGCTATGTGCACAGCACTAGGAAATGTGCATTCACTTAGAAAGTTCCAAGGTGAGTAAATACAGTTTAAGTGTTCATCCTCCACATGTTTGTTGGTGGTGTCAGGGGCAGTGTGAATACTGGGGTGTGTTTTTGATGTCATAGGTATGTAGGCAAAGCAGGAGGAGTGTCAAAGGAGTTCGTCACTTTTCTTTTGGCCGCAAAAGGTTCCACATGACAGGTGACATTCAAACTTAATCTTAAACATTGTGTGTTTCTCTACTGCTTCTGTGATATCCAGCAGAAATATTTAAATGACAGTAAACAAACCTACCAACTCACTGAAATGGTGATCATCATGTCATCTAAGCCATCTGCATTTTCATGATCCACAACCTGTGTGTGTTAGACAACTCAGTGACTCTCCGTGGACACTTTGATTCTCTAGCTTTGAAATATTCTATGAGGATGACTGTGGGATATGTTTAGTTTGTGAATTACCTAAGTCATGCTGATTTCCATTGTACATAGTTTCTCCCATTACTGGATTATAAATTCTCCCTTGTTCTTGACAACAATTCTCTGGTATGTTGTGGCATAAGGTATTGAATGAGTAGTTGTGAAGTTAGTGACAGAGTGTGGTAAAGTTCTCTAAGTAATTTGGTTATGAGCCAGGGTATTGAATCACTGGAGAATCATGTGACAATTGGATTAGCTAAGTATATGACATTGATTTTGAAACATAAAGCTGTGAGATGAGCTGTATTATCACTCAACTCATCTATCTATCTATCAGTGTTTGTAAATAGAATATTTTGAAGTTTAAAGTTTTGTTATGAGGTTAATATTCTTGTCTAATGTTACAGAATCTCAGAGTTCACTCTCTTGAGAGTTCTCCATACCCGTTCTGTGACTTGTCCGTGTGAAGATATGTTTCGTTTTTTTTTTTTTTTCTGGTAAATTAGAATGTAGGTCAGAATGCTTGTGAGACCTACTCACTCTGCAAATAAGAAGCACTGCAGTAATAAATCTGGGATATTATTATGTTGCCAGGATTTCTGCCTACTAATTACTTGAGCACCAGGTCATCTACTAACCTTCGAGATCATGAGGCATTTATAATCTTGTCTGGTTAGCCATTTAAAAAATTGCCTTTTAACATTTACATGGTTCAGTATAACAGGTACAAGATTGTAACATGTTTTTGCATAGGTCACACATATAGAAAATTGTATTCTCTGAGTCACTTCTAATTCTTTGGGAACTGAAGAGGAATAACAGTAAATCCAATGCACAAGTCTTGAAACGATTTTATTTTAATGAATGGGGCCTCAGTCCTATAAAATAAAGTGCCTTGCATTTGGTTAAATGCATTTAAAAATTATGTTAGCCAATAAAAGAAATAAGGAATAATCGAGTTATTTGAAAAGTTCTATATTAAACAAAGAATGCTTGAAGAGCTCAATTCAGGCAACTAAAACACAAGTTGAAGCTTCCAACGAAGATAAAAGAAGTTATATTCTTTCTTCCCAAGTAAATGACAACATCTTAATAAGCAACACAAAGAAATATATCAAATATTCAGAAGCAACTCTGAAAAATACAAATCACCCCATTAGCCAAGTAACCAGAAGCCACAGCATAGATGGAAACAAGTGAACTAACACTTAAAATTATTTGTTAAATCACCACTAGATTCATTCAACATTTTAAACATTACAGGAAGATGTACTGATTTTTCTAGGATGTTTGTATCTCAGAGACACTTGCCTGAAAAAGTATTGCTAGTCACTGCATGTAATAAAGCAGAATTATAATGAAATCTTTCAAGAACACACCTGGGATTACTACATTGCTACTGAAATTCATAACTTGCAAGGATGCTTCAGCTATATTTCCCCACGGTGAAAACTTTGCATAAGAGAAATATCCAAAATCATGGTGAATAGATATTCTTCAAGACATGTGCTATCATGCTGAAAAATGCAAATAAAATGATTCTTGCCAACTGTCACAGAAAGAAATTTGACATGAGAGTATCTTTCCATTTTAAAACTTAGACATTTTATGTTTGCTGTTTTATAAGTATGAGAAATCCAATAACTAAGATGTTTTAGTTTGTACCAAAATGTAGTTGATTTATAGAGAGTGGAGGTAGAATGGTGGCTTTTTTGTTATCTTATATAATAAGGAAAATGGTTGAATTATTGAGATACTAAAAAGTTGACTATTATGTAGTAAAGAAACTCACATTAACTTCTCAGCCACATACATTATCATACTTTAAGGTATATTATTTTATTTCCCATGTACTTATATAGATAAGGATAGCATGGATTTGTACAATTCATTATATCTGTGTAAAGAAGTAAACAAAACAAAAATAATTAAAGCATAGCTACTAAATATATATACTTATTTACATTACAGGTTTATATAACTTGGTTTTGTTCAATATTTTTAGCAAGAACTACTTTGTAAAGGTCAGAGAATTCTGGTTATCCATTCTGAAATGATATTTCTTATGCTTTTATTTTTTGTTGCTTATTTTCAATATAAGCAAGTCTACATTTCTTTCAAACCTTATAGGAGAAGAAAATAGATTATGATATCAGAATTTGGCTGATAGAAATCATGATGTGATTAGCTGGGCCAAATTCCAAGATACGTGGATAGAGAGATGGACTCACTGGCTGACACACTAGGAAAGAGACTATTTACCTTAATTTTGGTGAGTGAAAGCTGCATCATTGCTATGACCTAGAAAAAGGGACACAGAAACCCGGTCAGAAGCATTTTCTGTGAACGATAGGAGGACCAGCCTCATCATATTCCTGCTTACTGATCCACATCTGCTGGAATGTGGACAGACTGGCCAGGATGGACCCCCCAATCCACACAGAGTACTTGCGCTCTGGTGGTGATATGATCTTGATTTTCATGGTACTTGGTGCCAGGGTTATGATTTCCTTCTGCATCCGGTCGGCGATGCCTGGGTACATGGTGCTGCCTCCAGACAGCACGGTGTTGGCATATAGATCCTTGCGAATGTCCACGTCGCATTTCATGATGGAGTTGAAGGTAGTTTCGTGGATCCCACTGGACTCAATGCCCAGAAAAGACGGCTGGAAAATAGCTTCGGGGCATCGAAAACGCTCGTTCCCGATGGTGATCACCTGGCCGTCGGGGAGCTCGTAGCTTCTTTCCAGGGAGGAGGAGGCGGCGGCCGTGGCCATCTCCTGCTCGAAGTCCAGAGCCACGTAGCACAGCTTCTCCTTGACGTCCCGCACGATCTCCCGCTCGGCCGTGGTGGTGAAGTTGTAGCCTCGCTCCGTCAGAATCTTCATGAGGTAGTCAGTCAGGTCTCTGCCTGCCAGATCCAGACGCAGAATGGCATGGGGCAGGGCATAGCCTTCGTAGATGGGCACCGTGTGCGTGACCCCATCGCCGGAATCCATCACGATGCCCGTGGTCCGGCCCGAGGCGTACAGGGACAGCACGGCTTGGATGGCGACATACATGGCAGGGGTGTTGAAGGCCTCGAACATGATCTGAGTCATCTTCTCCCGGTTGATCTTGGGGTTGAGGGGCGCCTCGGTGAGAAGGATGGGATGCTCGTCGGGTGCGACGCGGAGCTCGTTGTAGAAAGTGTGGTACCAGATCTTCTCCATATCATCCCAGTTGGTGACGACTCCATGCTCGATGGGGTACTTCAGGGTCAGGATGCCCCTCTTGCTCTGGGCTTCATCGCCCACATAACAGTCCTTCTGGCCCATGCCTACCATGACCCCTTGGTGTCGGGGCCGCCCTACCATAGAAGGGAACACAGCCCGGGGGGCATCATCACCCCCAAAGCCTGCCTTGCACATTCCCGACCCATTATCTACTACCAAGGCAGACAGCTCGTCATCAACCATGCTGATGGCTGGAATCTTCCAGATGGGTCAAGAGAAACCAAATACGGGGTAAATTCTAGACTATGATATGCACGAAAGAGTACAGACAGGCCTACAACTCTACGGAGTTCAGCCCTGCCTTCAAGGAAGGAAGCCTTCACTGTGATCAGGGTATTTAAGGGGACACACAGACCCCACCTATGCCTACCTGTTCTCAGTATTTCTGGGTGGAGCTACTTAATGATGATAATTACAGAAACCATTACTTGACCTTCCCTAATAAAGAGGAAATTGACCACCAAGTGGTTAGATCTCAGGTTACTATAATTAGCCAGCCCACACACGGCTATAAGCTTGGTGAGGTCCCTACACAACTATGTGATGCAGTAGAACATGGACTGGCAGGATAAAAGAGAACTGGAGGTGCGGATCGGTCACTATTAGAGGGGCCACTCGGCCCTGGGCACTCTAAGTCCACTTTCTGTACTTAGCTTTAACTTTTCACTCTTAATATGGTATTCATATGAGGGTCTTCTTCACTCTTATATTTCAAGATTTTCCTTCCTGCCAGCTTTCTAATCCCAACATGTCAGCATGCTGGAAGCTGCTTTAATGACTACCTAGTGGGTACTTAAAGCCTTTGATTGCAACAAACTTGCACCATGAAAATCTAGGGGTATTAAATGGACTCCTAATCTACTCAAAATAAGTAAAAGCAATAAAGTTGGTTGTTTGTGGTCAACAAAGAACTATACATTTTTTCTTTAAAAATATTATATATGAGAGAGAGAGAGAGAGAGAGAGAGAGAGAGAGAGAGAGAGAGAAAGCAGGTGTGCATGTACCACAGTGTATACATGAAGCACAGAGTATAACTTATAAAAGTTAGTTCTCTCCATCCACCATGTCGTCTCTGGGTATCAAGCTCAGGTCACTAGGTTCACAGGTAAAATGCCTTTACCTGCTGATCCATCCTGCTGGCCCCATAAATGCGTTCTTTTTTCTGATGTAAATTTTTGATAGACAATTTTTTTAATCTATAGTTTCTTTTTGATATATATGTATATGTGGAATACATATATGTATGTTCACGTGCATATGTATGTCTTTGTAGAGGCCCAAAGTTTATGTTGGGAACCTTCGTTGTTTGTTCTCCACTAGATTTATTGAGGCAAAGTCTCCCCTTTACAGTTTCTAGCTAGTCTAGCTAGTTACCTTGCCCTGGGTTCCCTTATCTCTGTCTCTGGAAGTCAGGTATTACAGGTAACCACTATACCTAGGTTCTGCACAGGTCCTGGGGATTTGAATTCTGGTTCTCATGCTTGCATGGCAGACCTTTTATCTTTTGAGCCATCCCCAGCCCTATAAGTTCTAGTAACTCATTCATAACCACGCATAGACATTGTTCTTATTAATATTGACTGCAGAGGCAAAATGTCAATGTTATTGAGTGACTTATTTGTTCAATTCAAATAATAATAATAGTTCTATCTGCAGCTTTTAAGTTATATAACAATGAGTAAATTAAGTAACAAGATAGATTTGAAAGTTATATAGTCAAATATATATTTATTTTTAAAACAGTTTGATTGCTAAATTGTATTGTATTATGTGATAACATCAAATCTTCTGTATTTATTAAAATCTTCACAATTAAGGTAGTGTTGCTTTTCTTTCATTTAAAACTATATCATACTTTGACCACTTCATAGGAGCAGTTTATTTGAATTTTATGTTTAATATAGAAAAATAGACAAGTGATAGGATGTGTACCACGATGAAATGAAGGACATCAATAATGCATTATTGAGAAACAATTAAGAAAGCTCATTATTTCTGGTATCGTATGTGTTAGGTAAGTAAGATATAATCTTCCCAGCCCTTCCAAAACAAAGTGATCTTTCATATCCACATCTGAGTTTTCCAAAGTCATCTTCATTTTAGTTCAATCATTTTTTCACCCAACAATTATTGATTAGAAATACACCCTCCAGTTCAAAGCCCAAATGAACTAACTTGTGTCTTTGCCCAGCAAGCCACTTGGACAGTCATAGCAATACCAAACTATGAGTATCCAGCCCCTTGCTTTACTTAATCCCAGTTTTATAATGTACATTCTAAACCTTCATGTTGAAAGTCAGTCAGGACAGAAGGTGTATTTCAACACAAGACCTTTATTCTTGCTTTGGCCCCCACCAAGACTAATGCTTTTTTATTTTTTTATTTTTATTTGTGTGCGTGTGTGCGTGCATGCGTGCGTACACCCTTGGTGTAACTGAAAAATTCCTCCTCTGAGCATTGAAGAACTGATCCTTTAACCTGAATTTTTTTTTATTTTATTCAATTGTGCGTGTGTGCGTATGTATGTGTGCGCGTGTGTCTGTGTGTGTAGAACCACGGACGAATTCGGGAACCACCATGGACGCCTCCACTTCCTCCGCCCTGGGATTCACAGGCTCCGTCCTACCAGGACCAGAAATGCAGGCCGCCCCCGCTTCCGCCTGGCGTCTATACGTGGGATCTGGGATCCGAACTCAGGACCTTCCACCTGCAAGGCAGAGGCTTAACCCCTGAGCCACCTCTCCAGCCCACCTGAATGTTTTTTTTATCAACTTCCTTTTCATTAAGTACAACGAAACTCTTGATGAAGGCAATATTTTATTGCTCTAGGATGGCACTTCTGGGGACTCTCCCTTTTAATACAGCTAACAAAATGGAAACCAAAACACACATTATTTGTAGAATTGGTCCATCTGTGTCACTTCAGTCTGGAGTATATCACAAAGCTACGCTAATGGAAGTGGTCAGGAGAGAAGCTCACGGGTACTAGGTACAGGCTCACACCCTGCATTTACTCCAGAGCTGTCTCAGAATTTCTTTTGAATGAAGGCTGCTGGCATTGAGGTCGGACAGCAGGACAGAAACCTTGAGGGGGAGACATAGACGTCATGTCTATGAGGATGGGGTGTGAAACTCCTGGATTAGGTCTCTGAGTCACGTGAACTCTGGCTAGGGCTTGCTTGCTTATGTGCCTGGGAGACTGTATTGCAGTGATTTATCTCCTGTCTGGATTACATCTGTTAACTGAGCTGCTGATGCTATGTTTAATGAGGCCCCCTTAGGCCACCATCAGCTTCGATGGTGGGGCTAGCTCTCGCTTCCCAGTCTTCGGTCTGCTCATTCCTTGCTAGCTTGGAGCGTCTCCACCAGCTGCTCTTAGTGGAGATATGGGAGGTGTTAATAGATATGGGAGCCGCCAAAGATGGGTGGCTACTGTGAACTTTTACATAGTCATCTGCTCATCAGTTGGTAGCTATGTCAGACCCACTTTTAAGAGTTAAAAAGCTCATTTTTTAATGGTTCAATTATATCCAGTGTTTTCCGTTTGTATTGACCAGTTGGATTAATCATTCAGAAGTTCTTGACATATGGCTTTTATATTCTAATAGATGATAATCAATCCATCAATAATAAGTAGATAAAGTTTACAATATTTTTCTGACATTTTAATATATAAGAATTTGCTTTAAAAAGCTGTATGAAAATTTTAAAATACAACCACCCTACCCCCAGCAAAGGAACTTGGTTCTCTGTTTTATTTCCTGAGGCAGCATGTAGGAAGGAGGAAAGAGAGGTTGCGCTTAAAAGGGAAATCTGATGAAAGCATTGTGTTTTGTGGTACAGCGAGCATAGCTGCAGGCCCCTGGCCGGCCCAGACAACTTTCTGTGAACAAGACTAACTCTCTCTTTGCTATGCAATAGTACTTCTTTATGTTGCTTGAAAGAGACGGAATGATGTCTATGGCAATCTTTCCTTACTCTAAATTAAAAATATACTGTTGATCAGTTTTTGGTTATTTTACTAGCCTGTAGACAAAGTTGTTAAGAGAAAGATGTGGTAGATGGATCTTTGCTGATGCCTTGGTGCTAAGGAAAAAGGTAAAAGACCAGGCCCTGCCTGGGAATCTATATATGGGTACTGCTCTAGGTGACTTGGCTGTTGTATAACTCTACTGAGAACCCTGCTGATACCTGTTATCTAAAGTGCCCTAGTATGGCCATCCTAACTTCATGTTCATCTTCACTGATGGAAATCACGTGTTATCCAAGGCTGAGATATGCCCAAGCTCTGTTCTGATCTTGAAAGTCAGAGAATAAGAAAAAGAGTCATCACTGATCATGTGGAGTGTGCCAGCTTTTATGCTAATGTTTCAAATATGCACATCATTTTTTAAATTGTCATGATAGTATATATGAGGAAGGTGGGATCACTGTCCATATTTTATTTTTATTTTTTAATTATTTTTTACTCTTCTAGTTGTTGTCCCAGCCCCTTTTTCTTTCCCCCTTCCTGTCCCACCCTCCCCTCTCTTTACCAATCCACCCCACTCCCTCTCACCCTCCTACCTCTATGCTTGTGTGGGCCCTAGGGTTCCTCTTTGGGTTGTCTATTCTAGTAGGGGCTCAGGCCTCTGTAGTAGATTTAGTGGCTCTTTTCTGGGTAGACCCAGTGATAGGAAGACTCCCCTCACTTGTCTAGCTCTAGCTCTTAAGGTTACCCCTGCATGTACTTATTCCTTCTGAGTTCTCAAAAGTCTATGGGGAAATGTTGATATGTCAGTCATAGTGCAGGTCTGGTGAGGGCAAGTCTCATTGCAGAAAGTTCTAGATGCAGCAGCCCTGTTGAGTGGAATGTCCTGGCCAGCAGTGGACCCCCTCACCTTTAGGCTCTTGCAATCTTACTGCCCCCCTCTTTCACAAGATTCTCTGAGACTTAGGATAGGGAGAGATTTGGTTGGTCTGATTTTGGCTGAGCATTTTAAGGTCGCCAGTACTCTGAAATCTGGTTGGTTTCTGTCTGTTTCGCTGCTGTTCCATTGCACTTAGGCTGTGTCTTGTTTGGGTGTTAAGAGCTTTTCTTATCTAAAGATAAAATGAGAGTTTAATATCTGGTGTTTCACCACCCATATTTTAAAGGGAGAGAACTGCAGTTGGAAGGTTGAAGTGTCGAAGATTACACGGAAAAATAGAAACCAAACAGAACAAGCCCACAGTCCAATGATAGTGCTGGGCCATCATCTGGCTGGGCCCCAGTGAGGGTCCACTCTGTAAAGGCTTCATATTTCTTCATGTGTCCAAATGTCATCTCAGATGACTAATGCTAACATCAGGATAAAGCCTGCTCTCAAAATAGATAAGCAGAAGTGTTATGTTCATGCCTGGATTGAGAAAGACTATCAAAGACAAATTTCTCTATCCAAACTAAGAAAATAGTATGAGCGAGCTTGGAAGAAGTGGTAAGGTAGGTAATGACTGTAAACTTGAGGTAGCAAAACTTGAGCCAGGAAGATAAATGCAGTCTTTGGATCACAGACACATGGGAAGTGAAGTTTGCCAACTATCAGTTTTCAGATCCCAATTCATACTGTCTTCTCACATTCAGAGTTGACTGTGTCAAGATGAGAAGAGGAGAAAGTGGGACAGGGTCTGTGTTTTAGCAAGTGGGCTGAACCTGAGAGATGCTGGGGAGATTGAATCAATCTGATGGGCTCTGAAACAGACCAAGAGCAGAAGCTAGCCAAGATGGACAGGAGCCACCAGAGTATGAAGTTGGAATGGCCAAACTTCAGAACAAGGCAACAGGACCAAGTCATTAGATCATATTACCTGAGAAAATGAGCTAGAGTCAGGATTAATTCATCTGAAAGATGAGAGATTGCAAAGAGTTTGGGTGACTCTAGGTCTTCAGGTGTCATAGTTAGGCATAGGTGTCAACTTGATGGTTGAGGGTTTGAGCTCTGGGCACATTTGTAGAGAATTAGTAGTAGAGTTAAGCCCAGAGAAAACATGCAGGAGATTGTTTAGTGGATGGGGAAGACCTAGCCCATGATGGGTGGGACTAGTCCCTGCTCAGGTGAATAAAATGGAGTGAACTGTTTGAGGAAGGTGGCATCCTTGTGTACACTTGGACAGACATGCTGGTCTGGCAAGTAAGGATTGCCCCTTTCTCAGCTATTATGTGGATATGATGTGTCCAGTTTCCTTGGTCCTGGTGTTAGTGTGAACTCTCCTGTCAAGCTAGACTAAGAACTGTAACCAGACTACTGCAAGAAAATAAACTCGGCGCCCTAGGTGGACCCCAGGTCAGCCCACAGGGACCCGGCTCCGACTCCCACCATCCAGCCGGAGCCCCGCGCACGGGCCGAGGGACGAGGAGGACCTCCCCCTGCGCCCGGGCCCCGCCCCAGCTGCCCTCAGGTTAAATAGCTCCACACCAACGCGCCCATCCTCCCTCTACACCCCACCCCGCTCCGCCGGTCGGGACACCCGCACGGTCCAGCCGGGCCTCGCCCCGCGCCCTAAGTGGTAAGTCTCTGCCCCGCGCACCGCCCACCAGGACCCCAGGCCAAATAATTCAGTTTAGTGAAATTGAGAGATCTTAAGAGTTAAAATGACAATGCCAAAGTCAAAGTGCAAATCCATGAGAAGCAACAATCAAGTAAACAAATTTCCCACTGAAGAAATTCATCCCATAATGTTAGACTCCAACCAGAACAAACCCACGGAAAAAGGCCAAGAAAGCCCCACCCAGGATAAAGACTTTCAAAATATGATCATTACCATGTTCAATACTATGAAATCAGGGAGGAATTACATAATCGAATCAATCGCTTTGAAGAGGAACACAACAGACATCTGGAGGAGTTGAGAAAAACAGTGCAAGAAACAAAAAGTGGCATAGAGCAGTTAAAACAAACTCAAGCAGAGTTTAAAACTGAGCTAAAAGACAAGTTATCTTCAACCCAGAACTCCACAGAGAGTCTTAAAAAAAGAACTAACGAAGCAGAAAACAGAATTTCAGACCTTGAAGATAAAGTGGGAGTACTAACCAGCTCAATGGAAGAGGTTGTTAAAGCCAAAAAGATACTTGAGAGAAATATCCAAGAGATATGGGACACCCTGAAGAAGCCTAACATGCGTATTCATGGAATACCAGAGCAAGAATCTCAAAATACCACCCCTGAGGAAATTTTTCAAATGATCATCAAGGAAAACTTTCCTCATCTAAAAAAAGAGAGGCCCATTCATATACAAGAGGCATTCCGCACCCCAAACAGATACGACCAAAATAGAAGCACACCGCGGCAAATAATAGTTAAAACACTCCACATTCAAGATAAAGACCTAATGCTGAGAGCTTCAAGGGAGAAAAAACAAGTCACTTTTAAAGGTAAACGTATTAAAATAACAAATGACTTCTCAGTCGAAACAGTAAAAGCAAGAAGAGCTTGGAGAGACATACTTCAAGTATTGAATGAGCAAAAATGTCAACCCAGGCTGATTTACCCTGCAAAACTATCAGTCATGATGGAGGGAGAAAGAAAAATTTTCCAGCACAAAGACAACTTTAAGGGATACATGGCCACCAAACCAGGTCTTCAAAAACTGCTAGAAATGATACTCAAGCGTGAAGAAAAAAACAGGCATATCCAGGAGAACAGAAGGCAAATATAACAACGTTAAAAAAGAAGCAATATACTTATAAAAGCTACTGAACATAATAAATGTCTGGAATTCACAATAGTTTCTCCATTATAACACTAAATGTTAATGGAATTAATTCACCGATCAAGAGACACAGATTATAAACTTGGATTAAAAATCACAATCCATCAATCTGCTGCCTGCAGGAAACCCATCTCACCACAAAAGATAGGCACGCTCTAAAAATAAAAGGCTGGTCAACAATTCTACAAGCAAATGGAAGCAGAAAACAGGCAGGGGTAGCCATTATGCTATCAAACAAAGTGGACTTCAAACCAAAGAAAATTATAAGAGACACGGATGGATACTACATTTTAGTCACAGGTACAATTCACCAGGAAGACTTCACAATACTGAACATATATGCACCCAATACGGGCCCTTCCACATTCATTAAGAAAACCCTACAGCATCTAAAGCAAGAAATCAACCCCCAAATGATAATTCTTGGGGACTTCAACACCACCCTCTCAACATGGGATAGATCAACAGGTCAAAAGATTAACAGAGACACTTTGGAACTTAATCAAACCCGGAAAGAAATGGACCTTACAGATCTCTATCGAACTTTTCACCCACGCACCAAAGAATACACATTTTTCTCAGCAGCACACAGAACTTTCTCCAAAATAGATCACATATTGGGCCACAAAATGAATCTACACATATACAAGAAAGTTGAAATTCTAACCTGTGCCCTATCAGACCACCACAGCCTAAAGCTGGACATCCACAACACATCAAACAAGAGAAAATACACTAACTCCTGGAAACTTAACACTATGATGCTGAATGAGAATTGGATTCAGGAAGAAATTAAAAAAGAAATTCAAGATTTCCTGAAAGTGAATGATAACGAAAATACAACATACCAAAATCTCTGGGACACAATGAAAGCTGTTCTAAGAGGTAAGTTCATAGCTCTTAATGCCTACATCAAAAAAATGGAAACATCAGAAATAAACAACTTAACAATGTAGCTTAAAGCTTTAGAGAAACTAGAGCAATCTGATCCCAAAAGTAGTAGAAGAGGAAAGAGCAAAATAAGGGGAGAAATATCTGAAATCGAGATTAAGAAAACGATAGAAAAAAATCAACCAGTCAAAAAGCTGGTTCTTTGAAAAAATCAATAAGATTGATACACCCCTAGCTAAATTAACCAAAAGCAAGAGAGAGAAAACCCAAATTAACAAAATTAGAAATGAACATGGAGTTATCACTACTGATACCCAAGAAATCCAGAGAATTATAACATCATATTTCAAAAACTTATACTCTGTGAAGTTTGACAACACAAAAGAGATGGATGAATTTCTAAGTAAACACAACTTACCTAAATTGAATCAGGAAGTTGTGAATTATTTAAATAGTCCTATAACATATAAGGAAAATCAGGAAGTAATCTCGAATCTTCCCACCAAAAAATGTCCTGGACCAGATGGATTCAGCACAGAGTTCTACCAGACATTTAAGGCGTTAATAACACCAATACTCCTTAAATTGTTCCATCAAATAGCAAAGGAAGGAACATTACCAAATTCCTTCTATGAAGCTAATATCGTTTTAATCCAGAAACCTAATAAAGATTCACTTAAAAAAGAAAACTATAGGCCGATCTCCCTGATGAACACAGACGCAAAGATTCTCAACAAAGTCTTAGGAAATCGGATTCAAAAACATATCAAAAAGATCATTCACGGGGACCAAGTAGGCTTCATCCCCGGCACACAAGGTTGGTTCAACATACGCAAATCAATAAATGTAATTCATCATGTAAACCAGTCCAAAGTCCAAGACCACATGATACTCTCGATAGATGCAGAAAAAGCTTTTGACAAGATCCAACAGCCTTTTATGATCAAAACGCTAGAGACAGTAGGAATGGAAGGAACCTTTATCAATATAATAAAAGCTGTATACAACAAGCCCACAGCAAGGATTATGCTCAATGGGGAAAAACTTGAATCATTCCCACTTCGATCAGGAACTAGACAAGGCTGTCCACTCTCACCACTTCTATTCAATATTGTACTTGAAGTCTTAGCTGAAACCATAAGACAAGAAAGGGACATAAGAGGGATTCAAATCGGCAAGGAAGAAGTCAAGCTATCCTTATTTGCAGATGACATGATCTTATATCTGAGGGATCCCAAAAACTCCACCAGGAAGCTCCTGGAACTAATTGAGAAGTTCAGCAGGGTGGCAGGATACAAAATAAATGTGCAAAAATCAGAGGCCTTCCTATATGCCCAGAATGAAAGAAGTGAAAAAGCCTTGAGAGAAACAATCCCATTTACTATAGCCCCTAAAAAAATGAAATACCTTGGTATAAACCTAACTAAGGAGGTAAAAGACCTTTACAATGAAAACTTTAAAACCTTAAAGAAAGAAATAGCAGAAGACACCAGAAGGTGGAAAGACCTCCCTTGTTCCTGGATTGGCAGAATCAACATCGTAAAAATGACCATCTTACCAAAGGCAATATACAGATTCAATGCTATACCAATCAAAATCCCAAAGCAATTCTTCAAAGAAGTTGACCAAACAATCTCAAAGTTCATATGGAGGCACAAAAGACCCAGGATAGCAAAAACAATCCTGAGTAACAAAAACACAGCTGGAGGTATTGCCATACCAAACCTTAGTCTATACTACAAATCCATAGTTGTAAAGACAGCCTGGTACTGGCTCCAAACTAGACACACAGATCAATGGATAAGGATTGAAGATCCAGATATAAACCCACAAAGTTACAGCCATTTGGTCTTTGACAAAGGGGCCCAAAGAATCCAATGGAAAAAGAACAGCATCTTCAACAAATGGTGCTTGCAAAACTGGATCTCCACATGCAGAAGATTAAAGCTGGACCCGTACTTGTCACCATGTACAAGACTTAATTCCAAATGGATCAAGGACCTTGATATCAGGCCAGAGACTATAAAAACCATAGTTGAAAGGATAGGGAACTCCCTCGAGCTGATTGGGCTAGGCCAACATTTCCTAAACAGACATCCAATGGCACAGTCACTGCTACCAACTCTCAACAGTTGGGATCTTGTGAAATTAAAGAGCTTCTCTTCAGATAAATAGATTGTAACGCGAGCTCAAAGGCAACCCACAGAATGGGAGAAATCTTCACTAACCACACATCTGATAGAACTCTGCTGTCCAGAGTGCACAAGGAACTTAGAAAACTAAACACCAAGGAAACCAATGGCCCAATTAAAAAACGGGCCCTGGAACTTAAAAGAAACTTTACCAGGGATGAAATTAAAATGTCTAACAAATATCTTAAAAAATGCTCCACTTCTTTAGCCATCAGGGAAATGCAAATCAAAACTTCCCTGAGGGGCTGGAGAGGTGGCTCAGGGGTTAAGCCTCTGCCTTGCAAGCAGAAGGTCCTGAGTTCGGATCCCAGATCCCACATATAGACGCCAGGCAGAAGCGGGGGGGGGGGGGGGGGGGGGCTGTGCTTCTGGCCCTGGTAGGGCGGAGCCTGTGAATCCCAGGGCAGAGGAAGTGGAGGCGTCCATGGTGGTTCCCGAATTCGTCCGTGGTTCTACACACACACAGACACGCGCGCGCACACACATACATACGCACACACACACAATTGAATAAAAAAAAAATTAAAAAAAACTTCCCTGAGATATCATCTCACCCTGGTCAGGATAGCAAAAATCCACAATACTAACAACGACAAATGCTGGAGAGGATGTGGAGAGAGGGGAACTCTCCTACATTGCTGGTGGGAATGCAGGCTCATACAGCCACTCTGGTGAGCCGTCTGGAGATTCTTAAAGAAATTAAAGATTGAAATGCCATATGACCCCCGCTATACCACTTTTGGGAATAACCCCCCATACAGCAGAGGTTCACCTCGATAGCACAAGCATTACCATGTTCATAGCAGCACTGTTTACAATAGCAAAGTCATGGAATCAGCCCAAATGTCCAACAGTTGCCGAGTGGATAAGGAAACTGTGGTACATCTATACAATGGAATACTACTCAGCCATCAAAAATGATGAATTACTGGAATTTGCCGGGAAATGGATGTCATTAGAAACAATTATATTAAGTGAAGTATCCCAATCCCAGAAAATTAAACACAGTATGTACTCCTTAATAGGTGGCTCCTAGTACCAAACCCACCCAGCCCACCTACAGAGAGTAATTCCAAGGATTATGAACAGGAGGGATGGGGTAGGAGGGCCTCACCAGAAAGAAGGAGAGAAGGGACCATGTTACAGCAGGGAAAATAGGCCTCCACCAAGGACCCAAATAAGTAATGAGACATCTGATTAAGTTCTCAGACTTTTGTTCCTGATCATTTACTACTGAGGGGGTGTGATCTCACCAGAAGAGGAGGGCATATAGTCTGGCAGATAAAAAGTAACCATTTTGCAAATGGGTGATAGACCCCTCCCTTACTGTGGTGTCCCACTTTTATTACATCTACCTTTGAATGTGCTTTTATCACAAGACTCTAACAGCTTTTCGTCTCTGGCCAGGGCGTAACATACAATTCCCACCAGGATGGAGTGAAGGGCATTGCAGGAGCAGCAAAACTGCAAAAGAAAATCAACAAACCACAATCCAGAACTTCAGAGACTCTATATCAACCACCTAGAACTAGGCCAGCTTAGTCTCTCCCCATCTTGAAGCTCAGGGAAATTTGCGGAAGAGGGGGCGGTAAGAGTGTAAGAGCAAAAGGATGGGAGGAGCAATGATATGTAAGATACTCTATACTAGTTAGGGCTGAAGCAATCATAATTGGACTTTGCATGCCCTGCGCATTGTCCAACACACTGTTGACCTCACAAAGTCTAGCATCTGCTAAAGGCACCAAGATCCTTGGAGGCAAAGGATTGGCAGCCACAGCAGTGTTCCTATACCTAAGGGGACCACGGGAAAGGGTTCAGGGAAAGGCCACTGGGTCCTTGTACGTCATCGGAGAGGAGGGCCCAGAGGAAAATCAGACATGCACAAGAAAGGACTCTCTGGGATTTGGGGTGGGAGGCACTGGGGGATGGGGAGGGAGAGGGGTGGGGAAGGGGAGCAGGGGGTACAGGGGGAGGAGGAGGGAGGGAGGGAACTGGTGTACCTAATAAGTTTGTATGAGCTGAAATAAAAAAAAGAAAAAAAAAGAAGAAAATAAACCCCTTGTTTCCTTAAGCTGTTTGATGGTGATTTTCTCAGCAACCATGCAGGTGAACTGCAACAGTAGGGGTCCCATGAGAAGAACTTGCAGAACAGTAAAGGAAGCAACATGCCTGCAGCTATGGCCTGAGACAGATGGACAGAGAGTTTAAGTCCTTAAAGACTAATTTAACCATATTAATCTGTCACGAACATACCAGACACAAAAATGAAAAAAGCTTCCGACTACTGGTTAGTGTTTCTTCTGGTAAATCTGTTTTGTGTCCACACCTGATTTCTTGTACATTTTCATATTGATCATGTGTGTGGTTATAATTGGGGTAACAGGACTGTGGCTTGTCAGACGCTAGAAGGCAATCACTCTCCTGTCTTGTACACAGTATTCTTGCTGCTATGGAAATGGGCTGTCCTTGATGAAGGACACTGGGGGCAGATGATGCAGGATGAAAAGGCTAATTCAGTTTTGAAGCTGCCTAATTCACTTCCAGGAGAAAACATTGATTGTCAGGGCATGGCTGAATGTGGTGTCTGCTACCTCATCCCTCCAACAGACACAAGCTTTCTGGGGTCTCAGCAGACACAGGATGGGGATTGTTCCAGATATCTAGAATTATCAAAGCCTCCAGAAGCGTTTCTTGGTTCGGTTTCACTGACATCAGTTAGCAGGAAAGGTGACTTTGTGGGGTTGAGTTGTATGGAGAAAAGGGGGCTAGACTGACAGAGAAAGTAAGAGACCCAGAAAAAAAAACACAAAGATGTGAAATGTTATGACCATAACTTGCCTACTGAATGTATCTTTCCTTTCGTTGTCATGTCACAAGAGACTGTGGAAAAGACAATACTTGTATTTGGTGGGGATTCTGTGATGCTTCCTGAGGTGAGATCATTCAGCCTACAGACTGGCGTTTCCTCCATGGCTATTTTGGCCTACACAGCGTTCTAGAAACAACTCTAAATTTTCAGTTTTGAATATGTTTAAGTAGACTTCTGAATTCTCACTTATTTTGAAAAAAAAATCAAGTATCATTGAGACCCCATTCCCAAATGATAGCTGAATAGCAGTTACCCCCTTATAAGGACTGAGTAGTCTCCCGTTCTTGGCTCTGAGTCCTTATCACATTGCTCCCAGCCTCCACTCATGTAGCCTGTGAGCTGAATGTGCTCTGAGCAATTAAAGAAGGTCAGGCAAATGAGGGAAGGGTGGGAGATGGGAAATGAGTGGTATTTTATGGCTCTTTCCTCTATGGAGGATAATTGAATGTTTAGAAAGAACAATAAAAATATAATGTGACTGAATTTCTTTAACTGTATAAAAAAGTCTCAATGTAATTGGTGTACCTAATAAGTTTGTATGAGCTGAAATAAAAAAAAAGTCTCAATGTAAATGGAAAGTGATTTAGATGACAGCAGTGCATGAAGGGAAATTCTATTTTTTTTGTTTTATTGAGGATGGGTTTGATAGAATGGATTTATATCACAAAAGGGAGAATTTTAACTACCAACTAGAGAACATTCCCAAGAATGTAATTAAATATAGCTCAGTTTCCCCATGAAGTTTTGGTACCATTGTGGGTGAAAAAAAATGCCAAAGGTATAACTTCTTGAATTTTCTCTTGTCTCTAAATAAGATAAACAACAAAAATGTGCCAGGCTTTTGAATAATGTTCCATATTCTATGTCTATTCTTCGTTTTTCAGGAAGAGAGCTGTCTTTTAGGGGAAAGCTTATGCATTTTCCCTCTTCACATCCCTTTCCTCTGAAACTGTGTTCTTTGAAGGAAAATATCCAAAGATGATACGAGAACTTTTCCCAAGGAAAGTTCGGTGAAAGAATTCAGACAAAGTTTCCTTTTGTTATTGCAAACAGGATCTGGGTCAACAAGTATAGTATCAGAAATAGACTTCAGTATTAAAATCAGACAGGGAAAAGTCTTTTGTTGACATCCCTATTTGACATTGATGACATTTTTAGCTCTAAGGTGGGAGAAAAGGAGAAAAAAGAACTTCAGGTTCGAGAAAGGTTAATTGGAAATACTTTATAGAACAAAAGAACCACAGAGGACTTTGGGAATCAATCCACAGACAGGTTACGAAAGAAAGTAGAGGGGAGAAATGGGAAGTAGGATTTCACAAAACCATGCATTTTTGTATGGAAATAAATAAAAGATTAGAAAATGACTCAAGTATGATCAAGCTTTTGATGATCTCAAATTATCTGTAGGACAAAGTTTAAATTTCCCAGTGTAGACTTCAAGGCCCTTTATTATCTGGCTCCAACCTACTTTCCATGGTCGGCATCTTACTGTGCCTTCTCCACCCTAGTCCATCAACCTTCTGCTCTATCTTGCTGTGCTGGACAGCTTGTCTCTCTGACTTTGCTTGCCATACCGGAAGGCTTTCTCCCACTTTCTCTATTCTATGATGTTCACGCCATTATTGAAATTCCATCTCACATGCTCCCCAGTTTCCACACAAAGCCTTCTCCAGTTTCTCTAGGGGGAAAGCACCGGTGAAGTCCCTCAGCTTTTTTTTTTTTTTTTTTTATTTCAGCTCATACAAACTTATTAGGTACACCAGTTCCCTCCCTCCCTCCTCCTCCCCCTGTACCCCCTGCTCCCCTTCCCCACCCCTCTCCCTCCCCATCCCTCAGTGCCTCCCATCCCAATTCCCAGAGAGTCCTTTCTTGTGCATGTCTGATTTTCCTCTGGACCCTCCTCTCCGATGACGTACAAGGACCCAGTTGCCTTTCCCTGAACCCTTTCCCGTGTTCCCCTTAGGTATAGGAACACTGCTGTGGCTGCCAATCCTTTGCTTCCAAGGATCTTGGTGCCTTTAGCAGATGCTAGACTTTGTGAGGTCAACAGTGTGTTGGACAATGCGCAGGGCATGCAAAGTCCAATTATGATTGCTTCAGCCCTAACTAGTATAGAGTATCTTACATATCATTGCTCCTCCCATCCTTTTGCTCTTACACTCTTACCGCCCCCTCTTCCACAAATTTCCCTGAGCTTCAAGATGGGGAGAGACTAAGCTGGCCTAGTTCTAGGTGGTTGATATAGAGTCTCTGAAGTTCTGGATTGTGGTTTGTTGATTTTCTTTTGCAGTTTTGCTGCTCCTGCAATGCCCTTCACTCCATCCTGGTGGGAATTGTATGTTACGCCCTGGCCAGAGACGAAAAGCTGTTAGAGTCTTGTGATAAAAGCACATTCAAAGGTAGATGTAATAAAAGTGGGACACCACAGTAAGGGAGGGGTCTATCACCCATTTGCAAAATGGTTACTTTTTATCTGCCAGACTATATGCCCTCCTCTTCTGGTGAGATCACACCCCCTCAGTAGTAAATGATCAGGAACAAAAGTCTGTGAACTTAATCGGATGTCTCATTACTTATTTGGGTCCTTGGTGGAGGCCTATTTTCCCTGCTGTAACATGGTCCCTTCTCTCCTTCTTTCTGGTGTGGCCCTCCTACCCCATCCCTCCTGTTCATAATCCTTGGAATTACTGTCTCTAGGTGGGCTGGGTGGGTTTGGTACTAGGAGCCACCTATTAAGGAGTACATACGGTGCTTTATTTTCTGGGTCTGGGATACTTCACTTAATATAATTGTTTCTAATGGAAGTCCCTCAGCTTATAGCTCAATTAGAATTCTTTTCTCTGCTTTGTGGTATTTATGTAGATCGTTATCTCCCTTACTAAAGTCTGTATCATCTTCATATATTCCGATTATGCTTATAAAAGGTAGCTTGAGTTGTTCAGTCGTTAACTATTGACTTGAACATCTGATATTTGCTTTGAAAGACTGTGGATTAAATAGTTTACAGTAATATTCAAATGTATTATGTGTTTCATTTCTAACTTAACATATTCAAAACCAAATCCATTAACTTTTCCCAAGTGCTTTGCTTATATAAGTGATTCCTGGGGCTGGAGAGGTGGCTCAGGGGTTAAGCCTCTGCCTTGCAGGCAGAAGGTCCTTAGTTCGGATCCTAGACCACATACATACACGAACACACGCACAATTAAATAAATAAAAAAAATTTTAAAAAAATAAGTGATTTCTACATCTTCAAAATCACTCAGGTTTCTAATGTAAGGATCATTTTGTACTGAACCATTTAATCCCATTTTTATTTAATTTTTAATGTGTGTGTGTGTGTGTGTGTGTATCAGAGAGTACTGTGTATCCCTGTGGAAGTACAAGCATGACTTCAGAAATCCTGGATTGCGTCTGCTTCCTTTTTTTTGCTTTGCTCTGGGGTTTTCCAGGATGCACTGCTCAGAGCAAGATGTGTTGGCTGTCATCATTTCAGCCTAGCATTTTTTATGTGGGGTCTGGGATCTGAACTCAGGTCCTTTTGCTTGACAGTCAGAGTATTAATCCCTGAGCCACTTTTCCAGGCCCTTAATTCTTTTAAAACATGACATCAAATTCTACTGAGTGGTCTTTGATATTGCTTGAAAGTCCTTCTCTTTTCTATTCTGGTTGGTTTTGCCTTACTTCAGGGTCTGTTTTTATCACAGTCAGCTAAATTCTAGAGTACTTTGACCACAACTCTTCTAATTCAGAATGCTTCTGAGCACTACTGTTGTCCACCTCTTAAATCATGAAGAATTCTACCACATAAAATCTAAACTTCCCCACTTTGGCTTGGTTCTGTGGTAACTATAGAAACTTGTTTAAGAACATGCACTTTGAATATGAAGAAGTTAGGCTATCCCCACACTTGCTAGCTTCATAGACTGAGTCATTTAGAATTTCCTCAAGTCTCAATTTCCAGCTCCATAAAGGGAAGATGATAATTGTATATACCTCATAAAATCTTGGGATTGACTTGAGATGCTTATAAAATATCTATCAAAGTAAGAGCAAGAGTTCATTAAACATTAGCAACAATCATGGCTTTTCCCATGGCTCTCAAAGAGGCCTGTTCAGGTCGGGTTGATTGCATCTCCACTGTGCCAGGCAAAAAGCAGAGGGCACAATGCACCTGGGAAGGGTCCCAGTGGGGACTGAGCAGACCCCATTCATGAGGCAGGAATCTATGGCTAAGCATTAAGAAAAGGAAGGTAGATGACAGGTGCAAGATCCTGAGTAAATGCTCTTTCCTTTTGCTTGAATGTTTTGAATTCCTCAAGCCAGGCAGCGGTGCTCATGATGATAAATCAGAGTGGGCTACATTCTGCATAGATGTGCACATGATCTAGACAGGTACATGTGAAGAAAGGCGTGTCTTGCCTCCTGGGTTACACAGGAATGAACTATTCTTTTTGTTTTTCTGACTGTGTATGCTAGCTTAATGCCCTCTGGAGTTGTGTGATAGGGCACAACACCCTGGAAAAGGGTGGAGAGAGGATGTGGCAGCTTGAAGCATGAGAACCTGCTATGTGTTAAAATCAGTGATGGTTCCTAGTAGACACTGATATCATTAGACACCAAGAACGAGTGTCGGCATTGTTCCGAAACACCCATATCTACTTATTTCCAACTAGATTGACAGTCATTTACTTGCCCAGCAAAGCCACTTCTTGTAGCTTGCAGAATATAGATGTAAACATTTGTTTATAAAGTTATAATTTCAAATAGTGATGGATTAGTTTCTAGACCAAGAGTTCACAAAACTGACAATTTCATGTGAATGATGGTTTACGTTAGACACCATTTGAGAAACAGTAATATATGTTTATTATGTACTTTAGAGTGCTTGCCGAGTAAGCTTATCACATTGCTTATTAAGGTTGGAGCAGACACAGCCACTGCAGACTCTTAGCATCTGCAAAGAGGAACCCACAATAATGTCAACCGGGGGTAAGATACAGCTCCGTCACATGGACTGTCTGTCCATCTTGGAGGTAGCATGGAGGGGAGGAAAGAACACTAGTCAGATTTCAGAGCTCTAGATGGTTCCAGAAGCTTCATTAACCACCTGTATAGCATTGGGCCAGTCATTTAGATTCTAAGTCTTCCATTTCCTCACTTATAAAATGTAATGAGGAGATTTGTTAATTCTGGCAGTTTTAACATATCTGTTTATCATCATCATAAGCTCTCAAGACACCAGTGAACTTTGCAGTTTGAGCGTAAGAAGGCATCAAGAACAAGCTGAAATTGAGGAGAGGAGGATATCACGGTTATAACATTTTCAAAGCTGGAGAAAGATGGGAGAAACAAATATGCTCACTGCAGAGGCCCAGAAAGACTCAGGCATGGAGACTTCAGGAACGCTGAAAGTAGAGTCTTGGTGGTGTTAGAAGCGTGAAAACAAGTTAAATGCATGATAAAAAGCAAATAAATCAGAGATGCTTCCCACCACCCTATCCCATATCTTGGGGTTTCAGTCTGGAAAATTTGAGCAGACTGATTTTAGGACCATTTATACAATGTCACCTTTAAGTAGTCTGAACGCAGGCTTACACATTGCACCTGGACAACATTCCAAGAGACACACAGGGATTCTTGTGGCCCGTGCTTAGACCAACATAATGAATGTTCTGTGAGTCATGTTGGGCAAAGCCAATTACAAAACCAACTTAGTTTTAAAAGTGACAAAGGGACAGATTCTGTCTAGTGATGGACAGAGCACTATAGTCACATTGCAAGGGGGTGTGGCTATAGGAAGAGAAATAGTGGGAAGTTTTGGAAATAATCATAAGAAGTGATTATGGGATTCTCAAAAGTGACAGTTGTCACACTTATGCACAGAAAGTGAAAGCCATATGTAAGAAAAAGCAGAACAAAGCATTTGAATGCTTTTGAACCTGAGCAACCACAAATGATTATGGTAATGTATCAGGAAATCAACTTGGACTTTGGAGGCAGGTAAGTTGATCGTAGAAGGGACTGGGTTGATAACTCATAGAATGGGGCTTAGATACTACATATATAATTTTGATGAAAACAGAAAAACCAAATTGGGACCTCCATTAAAGCAGGAGGAAAAAAACCAACTTCTTGTAGGTTAGTGAGATGATCCAATGGGGCTTGCGAACCTGGTAACCTGAGTCTGATCCTGGATAGTCCACATGGTAGAAGGTGAGAACTGACTTCTGAGAATTGTCCTCTGACTTTCACCGATGTGCCATGGGCATGCATATGTGTACCTGTTTTTTCCCTTCCTTTTTTCCCTCTCTGTCTATCTTGGATAGAATAAATAAAATATTTTTAGAATCTGTCTTGTGAGCCCACCATCCAGGAATGACATTACTATTATCTTCATGTTTTTCTCCATAGTGGAGACTTCTCCGTGTGTTCAGTTTCACATCTTCCTTTCATCATGTATCCATGCCATCAACATTCCCTCTGCTACATAAAATATAAAAAGAAATAAGATGATGGACCTAGCTAGAGATATTCTTCAAGGACCCATTCCCCGGATAAGCTAAGATGATGCAATGGATTGGACTAGATTCAAGGACCACACACTTATTCTGAATTTAGGAAGTGATGGCAATCTTTTCAAATGTCCCATTTGCTTATCAAAGCATGTTTCCTTTTCCTTTATACTGAGTGCTCAGAACATGTGATCTTTGAAGACATCAGCATCCATTTCATAGAGACAAAATATCACTGTAAGAAATCTTTAGGATAATTTTTTTTACTGTATTTGACATTAGTAGTGGTAACTTATTGTGTGTTTAAGGCAATTTTAGAAGCTTTTCCTGTCTTTCTCCCACCTGATTCTCAAGATAGATCTGTGTGTTGTATAGAGATTTTCTACATCTTATCATACTAATTATTTATTATTTCATTCCTTTATGGTTTCATACATAAATACAATGAATGAGGTAATTTTCAGCCCATTTTACCCACTCCCCTCACACCCTTCTTCCAATGAGAACATTTCTCTTTACCAATCGGCTCCCCCTTGCTTTCAAGTCTTTCTGAATGTGAAGCCCACTGATTTTCATCTGGATTGTCTGTGCTGCTGTGTGCTTGAGCCCTATCGCGCATGGATGTATATCTGTGTGTAATCTTTAAAGGAAAATAGCTTCCTTATCCCCATCTAACATGTACTCTCACTAGTGTCTCAGGAAAATGCAGCACTGCCTGTTGTCTTCACCTTTTGCATGGTGAACTGTTGATGGGCAAATCTTGTGGAAGTAAATGCAATTAATCTAATTCATTGGTGCCATCGAGGATACTACCTAGTTGTATCCCTTTCCACCATCTGGCTCTTTTTCTCATACCACCTTCTCTTCCTTAGAGTTCCCTGAGCCAGCGGTGGAAAAGTAGGGGGTGGTAAGATTATCAAAGAAGCATTCAGCAAAAAAAAAAAAAAAAAACAAAAAAAAAAAAAACAACCAAAAACCAAACAAAGAAGAAAGACCCATGTGCAGTGGAAGATGTATATTGCAGAGAATCACAAGTGACCGTAATGCAAAGTAAAAGCATCTATGAATGCTCAGCCCTAGTTAGGACATCTGAACTAGGGACCTTAGAAGAGTGGACAGTAAGAATGTAAGAGCCAGAGGATGGGGAGAGGTAATGTCAAACAGTAACTGCGATTCATGTCAGGGCTTTGCTACCCCAAAACTCAGTGCAACACTGTCTACTTCCACTAGACCTCTACAATAGCTGCCTAACAACACTTTAGCAATGGAACAGAGAAGATCCTTCAGACATGAGGATACTCTGAGAGACTGTATGGGACTGTGCTAGACAAAAAAGAGGGAGAACATCTATATTTTTCAGTTTACCCACTGGTGGGACATTTGTGTCCTGACCCAAACACTAACTAATGCAGGCATCCTAGAAGTGACCCGATTGTATGTGTAGGGAAACTTGGGAGAGGGAGGAAAACATATGGGAGGGGAAATGGAAAGGGTGAAAAGGGGAAAGTTATGCAGGAGAGGTGGTAGGTAATGGGTGACAGAAAAACATGAATTCATGGTAAATACAATTTAAAAATAATACATGAAAGACAAAAAGAATGTATGTGAGGATATGTAAACAAACAAACAAACAAACGAATGAACAAACAAACAAGCAAACAAACAAACAAACAAACAAGCAAACAGGTTCCCTGAGACTTGGAGGTGAGGTAGCAATGGTGTTTTAGATGTTCCGTGAAGGACAGAGAAATCTACAATCATTTATTCTATGTTTTGGGCTGTTGTAGATCTCCATATAAAAATCTTCCATTGTCAAAGCTTCTTCCCTTCTACTCTATAAGTTAACGATAAATGCTTAGATAACAGTTTGATATCATACATTTGTGGTTAAGCAACATTTTGTTCCCTCCTTGGGTTTGTTTTCTCCCCATCTATAGGTTTTGGCTTGACTAGATAATATGTTCCCTGCTGGAAATTGGGCCTTTCCACTGTAAGCAATTGGTTACCCTTATAACATTCATGCCACTGTTGGCATTTTGCTAGGGTGGTTGTTATTGTAGCTCACAGAGTTCCCTCACAACTGGGTAAGATCAACATTGGCTCTTCACCCCAGAGGTCTGCATATTACTTTTTGTGTAACAAGGAGGAAGCATCCAGATCAACAACATATTAATAGTTAATATGATGAAAATGTTGATAAAGTAACATTTCTAACCGGTACTATGTATTTGCCTAAGAGAGGGCTTTCTCTTATAATTTCACATGCAACTCTGTGTTCAGAATTTGTCATGGTTTGAAATGTATCCCTCACAGTCTCATGTGTTTGGGAAGGTCCTGGCACCTTTGAGAGGTGGAGCCTTGCTGGAGGAAGGCAGTCACAGGGGGTGGGCTTTGAGTGAATTAGTCCCACCTTATCTCCAGGAGAAGTCTACTTTTAGCAGAGTCTTGCAGCTCTCAGCTTCCAAAGCGTCTGTAGTGACTTAGCCTGCCTCCAGCTTTGGCTAGCTAGCCATGCTACATCCACCATGAAAGAATGTATCTTCCTTTTGGAACTGTAAGCTAAATAAATCTCCCTTAAATTGCTTGACTTTGGGTGTTCTCATACTGCAATACACAAGAGTAACCATTACTGAATTGGACTATAAAAAGCTTATGAAAATGATGGAATTCTTATGAAAATTTTGTGCTTTATCTTTCTGCCTTCATTCATTTGTCCATCCATCCATCTATTCACCCATCCCCCACCATCCAGTCAACATTCATTCATCACTCTATGAGCATCTATTTCTCTTCTGTTATTTCAATGGTGTCTTTGAATGAAATCAGGTCTGGATATGGTATCTGTAGAAAAGTCAAAAGTGTTAGATGGGTGGATACTTTCCATTAGAACTGGAAGAAGGGGGCTGGAGAGAAGGCTCAGGGGTTAAGATTCCACTTCCCAAGCAGAAGGACCTGAGTTCAGATCCTGGATGCCATGCAAAAACACTGGGCAGAAATGGCAGCTGCTCATACTTCCAGCTCTGGAAAATCCCAGAGCAAAGAAAGAGCATAGACACAATCCAGGATGATTCCTAAAGTCACCTTTGGGTCTAAACACACAAACAAAACAAAACAAAAGAAAAAGCAGGAAGAAGAAAGAGCCATCCTATTTTATTCGGCTGAGTTGCATGTAATATACATGAAATAGAAAAAAACAGTTAACCAAAAGCCACTCTATAGACTCTGTTTTTTTTTTTTTTTCCAGAAATTGTGAACAACGGCTTGCCATAGAATATGAAGTGTTTCAGGTTGTGCCTTTGCATCAGAGTGGTGTTTTGAGGGATTCCTTTCCATCCTCTAGATGGCAGCCGCGCTCTGCAAGCTCTCACCAGTACAGTCCTCTGTTGCTAGGCAAAGGGAGCGCGACCCACCTCCTTAGTCTCTGCTTTCAAATGTATGTAGTACCTTCCGTGTGCTATCAATACGACTGCCTGGCGCAGCACGTCTTCTACTTCTTAATAGTTTTGTAGATCTAGGAAGGTTTTGTATTTCCAGGACCAAGTTTACAGACCAAGTTTTCTCAATATTGCCATCACTGTGGGGCTCTACAGTTCTTTGTGGGGCTGGGATTTGGGTATGTAGCACATCTACGATCCTGTACATTCACTGAGACAATCAAAACAATTTCTACACATTGCTAAATGGGGATCAAAGACACCTCTAGCTGCAAATCACTACACTAGACTGTTTTACCCACGTCAAAGTTAGACTGTGTTATTAATCATTTAATTTTGGGATATGTGGGTATAAGCACCACTTATACTTTAAATATGTTCTGCTTCTTTATTTGCTCAGGAGATATTTTTGGAGAAAAAATAAAGCAAAAAAGACAATTGAAGGACAAGTAACTGTGTCACATTGCTCATCTCAAAATGAGATTGATTTTTTAAAAGTATAACTTGTTTTTTAAAAATATATTTTGTATTTGTGTGTGTTTATGCAGCTCGGGAATGTTGGGGTGCAGGTTTCTGTGCGTGTGGAGGCCTGAGGATGTCATCCGGCGTCTTCTTCAGTCATTCTCCACATCTATCATTAAGGCAATGTCTCTCAATTGAACGCAGAGCTTGCTAGTCAGCTAGGCTAGTTAGTCAGATTGCCAGGGGACGTCTCTCTTTTTGCCTCCCTCCTAAGTATTGGGGTTACAGGTGGCTGCCATGCCTGCCTGGCTTTTTTGTGGGTTCTGGGGACCTAAACTCTGGTCTTACACAAGCAAGAGCCTTATGGATTGAACCATCTCCCCAGCCCGTGAATTATAGTTTCTTTGTCACAATAATCACAGATCTCTTTTGATTTTAACTAGCTTGCCTGCCTATGAATAAGAACAGGAAGACCATATGGGCTGTAGCTGAAAGCATTTTCAGTAGATGGAAAAGACACAAATAATTTTAGCAAGATTTTTGAGTTCCCCTTCTGTAAAATTGGGGAGCAGTAGCTGGGGCGTGAAGCGAGGAGGAAGAGAAGGAGGAGGGACCGCCCCTGCAGGTTCTCTTCTTGCTGAGCAAAGCAAAATCCAACTTAAAAGCACAGAGAGCTTTGCTTCTGTGTAAAACAGACTATGCAAAACCAGTGTCCATCCCACTGGCTTTGCATCGTAAGTTCCTGGAAGAAGGGGCCACAGCTGGAGTAGGACTCCTGGGTCAGATGCACCCACACACTGTAATATCAAGAAGCAGTTTCTTTACACACACACACACACACACACACACACACACACACTCACACACACACTCACACACACACACACACACACACACACACAAAAGAAGCAGTTTCTTTTTCATCTCACCCAGACATTCTTGACAGGTTGTAGAGCAATGAGTAGAAACAGGAAACAGATGTGAAACCAGACCCCAAAGCTGAGCAAATCGCCCAGGTGAGTCTCTGCCTGCCTTACACTCAGGATTGCCCCCACTTATTTATTTTTCCTAGTTTCACAAGCATAATAAGTAACTGTTTCTGCCCCCCTCTTTTCCTCCTCCCTCCTTCCACCATCCCCTCCCTTACCAATCCATCCTGCTCCCTCCCACCCTCCTGCCTGTCTGCTTCCCTTTTGATTGTCTGCTCTAGTGGGAACTTGTGCCTCTGTGGAAGATTAAGTGGCCCTTCCTTGGGTAGACCCACTGATAGGGATACTCTACTTCACCTGTCTAGCCTTAGCTCCTAAAGTTCCCACCAAGATAGCTATTACTCCTGATATCCTTGCTAGTCTGTTGCTAGGGAACGTTGCTATGTCAGCATTGTGCAGGTCTGGTGAGGATAGGTCTCACTGCAGTGAGTTCCTGGATGCAGCAGCCCTGCCTTGGGTGGAATGTCTTGTCCAGGGGTGACCTTCTCCATCTTTAGACCCTTATAATCTTACTGCCTCCTCTTCCACAAGATTCCCTGAGCCTTAGGTTTGGGAGAGATTTGGTTGTCTTGATTCTGGCTGAGTGTTTCAGGATGGCTGGTACTCTGCATTCTGGTTGATTGCTGTTGTTTATTCACTGCTCTTCCATTGTACTAGGCTGTGTCTTGTTGGGTGTTGAGATCTTTTCTTATCTAAAGATAAGATGAGCGGTGTTTAGATGGAAGTTTACTCTTGGATGTTTGTGGTTAGTATTGAGACATCTGATCTTGTCTACTGTCAGTTTTCTCTCTGCCTCCAACTTTAAAGACAGGAGATCATTTTCTAAGCAGCCAACCAAGTCAGACTTTGATGTGTTCTCAGAATGCTGGGTCAATTGCTTTTGTGGTGAAGGAAGAGACAAAGGTCAGAAACTGCATTTTAAAGTGACCATTGGAGCCTTCCCCTGACCCTAAGCTATCGCAACCAAGTCTCTGATGAAAACACATGTTACAAAAGGGCTTAAGGTTGGCTGAGCCAGGAGGAGGCCCGGTATGGGGAGGAAAGAGAAAAAGGCAGTTTGGATAGAAGGGACTCGTCTGTTCTTTGAACATAGTCTCACATGCCCCTTGTATTTTCCTATACTGCTGGCTTAAACTATCAAGAACTGGGGCCCGAGATGTTTTCTGCAGTCTCCCAGGGTTCCGGTGACATTGAAGGTTGGCAACGGAGCAACAGTTCACCATTCCGGGGAAAGGATCTTTTGGACAGCTGGTCCCCAGGGAGAGGCATGCACGAGGAAGCCTCCCAGCAGTCACTTGGCTTTGTGGCCTCTGCCTGAGGGGTCCAGATGTTGCCGACAGCAGCGAGTGACATGAGCGAGGGTCACAAAGTCCGTGCATGCTCCGGGAGGCTGCGGACGTGAGAGCGAGCGAAGGTCAACAGTGAACCGCGGATGCTGCCAGGCCGGGAGCTTCATTCCCTAATTCTTGCTCCAGAATCCCAGCAGCGGGGCTCAGCTGGAGCCGGTCTGGTTTTGTCATTCGTTTTTGGGTCATTTATACACCATTGGCTAACTGTTCATAATTCCTGCGCAATTTTGCTCAGCACAAGGGAAACAAAGACAGCAAAACAAGAGGCTGTTATGGTTTGTTCTGCTGTCGTCAGTGAATGCAATTGACTGGGCAGAGCGCAAGGTTTCTGTTGCTACATTGGATAGATTTTTTTGTTTGTTTGCATGAACATTCCTAGGAAGAAAAATGCGTGTAAATCCAGAATGCCCTGTTCACGGCTCAAAAATGTAATCTGCTCATCTCTTTTGAAAGGGAGTTGGATTAGAGATGGTAGATTCATCATTCAGTCAACAAATATTTAAATAGATGCAAATCAGCCACCACTGTCAGAGCTGTTGTTACCCCACACTAAGTCTTTATGTAGATCAGAGAAAGAGGGGCCTCTAGCCAGACGCAGCCAGATGACTTCAGTCCCCTACCCTCTCAGCAGGACTCCTTTGTGGGGTGTGCCAACTGTACCACTGTATAGGACTCTATCTTCAAGGGAGAGAACAGGTGGGTAATACATTATGTCATTAGGTTGAAAAAATAGATCTTGGGGTCATGGCAAATATAAAGAGGTGAGCTATTTATTCTGAGGGAGAACTGTCAAGACCTGCTGGGTTCTTGCTCAGAGAGCCTTTGCCTCTATAGCTAGGCTAATAAAGTCTTCAGTGGGGTATGGGAAGACCCCTGACTGTGGGGAGAAGGAAAAGGAGGAGCTGGGGATTCAGACTGAGCTGGTATTTTGAAGCCTTTGTTGGTTATTCCAACAAGCAACTTGGTTACGGCCTGTTTATTGCATGAAGTTCCTGGTCATCCACTTTCTTGTGCTGACGTCAGGTTTTCTGGTGCTTCCATGTTCCGATGTGTGGCCCTTGCTTAGCCTAGCCTGACTCCGATTGCAGCATGGATCCCACTTTTCCCTGAGCTGGCCTGGCTCACCCCCAAAGAAGCTTAGGTTATGATTATGTTTTGGAGCCACAAGACTGAGAAGGATATCTGGAGACTTGAAGTCAGCCTTTTGTGGTTTCTTTATCCTGTAATTCTAATAGACGTAATCCATCAGCCTGTCTCATACAGGAAAGAGTGTCCTTTGAAGGCCATCCTCAGCTTATGAATAAGTTGTGTTCCAAAATGTGTTTGTGGTTAGTTGTTAAGGATGTAGCAGCAGAGCCCCATCATCGTGAAGTTGCAGAGGAAAGTGGCAGCTATGATGACTTAACTGAATTTTATTTTTCTGTGTTGGGGATCAAATCTAGGGCCTTGCATACATATGCTAGGCAAGAACACTATGTTCTATGTTCTATGTTTTCTGAATATGTTCTTGCATTGTCGTGAAGGCTGGCCTCAAATTCTACTTCCTGCCTCTGCTTCCTTAATGCTGAGGTTACTGTCATGTGCCTCGATACCTGGTCTCTCACAGTGAGTCTTTTTAAAATTTAATTAATTAATTAATTTTAGTTTTACAAGCATACTGACTACTAATCCCTGCTTTCCTCCACCCCCTCTCCCCCCATCTTCTTCCTTTCTCCTCATCAATCCATTCGACTCCCTCCTACCTTCCTGCCTGGCCACTTCTATGGACTCTAGGGTTTCCTCTGGCTATTCTTGTGGGGGTTCAAGCCTCTGTGGCATAGCAAGTGCCTCTGTGGCCCCAAGAAGGGCCACCCCACTGATAAGGGCATTTTCCTTCACTTATCCAGCTCTAGTCCCTAAGGTTTCCACTTTGTGTTCTTATCTCTCTTGAGTTTCTCTTAGTCTATGGGGGCATGTTGGTATGTCAGTCATTCTGCAGGTCTGGTAAGGACAAGTCTCACTGCAGTGAGTTTCTGGATGCAGTAGTCCTGCCTTGAATGGAATGTCTTGTTCAATGATGGATCTTCCCAACTTTAGGTTCTTGCAATCTCACCACCCGCTCTTCTTCAAGGTTCCCAAAGGCCTAGGATGAGAAGAGATTAGGATGGCCTGATTCTGGGTGAGAATTGCCAGGTCACGGGTACTCTGCATTAAGACTGGCTTTTGTGCACTTCACTGCTCTTCTACTGGTCTAGGCTCCATCCTGTCAGGGTGTTGAGATTCTCTATCTCTTACAATAGGTGCTTAAAAAGATAAACTTCAGGGGCTGGAGAGATGGCTCAGGGGTTAAGCTTCTGTCTTGCAAGCAGAAGGTTCTGAATTTGGATCCCAGGTCACATGTAAAACTGTCAGGTAGAATCACTGCTAGGCAGAAAGGGCAGTGGCCTGTACTTCCGGAACTAGTAGGCGGAGCCTGGGAAACCTCAGAGCAAAACAAGGAGATAGAAACAATGCAAGATGATTCCCAAAATCACCCTTGGTCCTCCACAGAACACATGTGCCCTCTGATAAACACAGACACACACACACACACACAATGAATGAATAAAGTTTAAAAAAATAAAAATAAATAAACACAAACCTAAAAACGGGTCGGGAGAGTTGGCTCAGGGGTTAAGACTCTGTCTCCCAAACAGAAGGTCCTGAATTCAGATCCCAGGTCCTGTGTAAAAAACGCCAGGCAGAAATGGCAGTGGCCTGCACTTCCTGCCCTAGTGTGGGCAGAGTCTGGGAAATCCAAGAAAGAAGCAAAAAGGAGGTAGAAGTAATCCAGGATAACTCCTGAAATCACCCTTGGGCTTCCACAGGGACACATGTGGCCTCTGATACACATATACCACACACACACACACACACACACACACACACACACACACACACAAATACAAAAAAAAAAACCACTTCAGAACAAAGACAGCCAAAGAATGAGTCACCTTTTATTATTAGATAGAACCATATGAAACTGGCAAAAATGGTTGTGTCATGGTACTTCTGTGTGGAATCAACCTATAATATGCTTTGTTAGCATTCTGCCTTTCCTCTGTGTCTGCCCGCTCTCCCCTGGTCTCTTCCCTTGTTGCTAGGGAAAACAAAGCCAAGCAGCACAGACCTTCCAAGGAAATAGGTGCTCAGCTGAGGAGAGCACTAGCAGGAGTGGACTCGTTGCTTCTGAGAGCGCACGGGGGTGTGGATGGGAATCTAGATGCCGGCAGACTCCAACCAGGCAGGCATTTGTACTTTGTGAAGACTCTCCTTTCCCTTTCTCAGAACCCGCTCCCTGGGACAGGGCACACAAAGTCAGAGACAGGGCGACTATATGGACTGAAGAACCTCAGTGTTAGACCAAGAGTCCGAGACAGCTGAAAGTGTGTGGGCAAAGTCAGTGACAGTTACTTGCTTTGACAAGTCACGAGCTTGTCTGGTGGATGAGTCAAAGGCTAGGAACCTTCTTTGTGTGCATTGGCTTGCAGTAGAAACTGCATTTTAAGCAATGAATGGCCCAGCTTCATGAGTCACAGAGGTGCAGTATGTCCTTTTCCTTTCCAAGGTAGGACAGGCCATCTGTCTTCAGAACTGAGGACGAATGTCTGACACATAGCAGGTACATGTTAAAGGTTGCGGGAACCAACAGTGCTGGTCATTCTTAATCTCTATTTGCTGCTGGACAGCTGAAGGATCACGTGTATGCATCCCTCTGTAGCAAAACTCAGATAATGCCCACCTATTTGTATTGCTCAGGACTCTGACTTCTTAGAAGAAGGCTATGTGCTCACTTAGAAAACTTCAATTTCTTGATTTCAATGATTTCAATGTCAGTCATACATTTTACAAAGGGAGACATCGTTTTCATTGATGTTCAGCCTTTCTCCAACAGCTCACATACCTATCTCGATTGCACATGAATCGAAATCTTTTTTTTGCAGGCAACATTCCTTTCCTTCAATCATCGGCTGCTTCGAATGAGTTCTGGGTCAACAAGGGGAGACCGGTAGATTCTGCTGGACTGGGTTGTCACAGGACAATCGCACGCTGACAGTCAGAAGACAGAAGAGTGGAACAGGGTACGAGGAGTGAGAACAGTCTGGAAGCTTGTGTGGCACAGATTATGGAAGCGCTTTGGTTTTTCTTCCGTGGCCAAACCTAAGTAAATAAAACCACACTAGACAAGGACCGATTTTAGGAGCCTCCACAATAATCTTGGTCGCAACCTTCCCTAACGAGAGAATGTAGCAGCAAAAGAGTGTTTCCAGATTCTATGGACCCTGGAAACCAGTCTGATCGCTTTGCTTTTGCAAGTGATTTCCATAATGCTTCTTCCTGAACCACTCTATCTTAATGCCATCTGTTGCCAGTTTACAGCATGAGGTCAATTCTGAGTCACTTTATGCAATTATGTAAATGAGGCTTGTGTAAAGCACCAGAAAGTAATGCTGCTGTCAGTCAGAAAGCCTTTCAAAGGTAGAGCCTCAGTCTATTGACGCAGGAGCTTCTCTAAACTGTCTAATGTGTTTTAGAAGGACAGACTTCTAAGCATCGTTCTACATCACTGCTGATAAAACTTTTTCAAAGGTTTGTTCTTAAGATAATCTGGCATGATCTTTAAGTTGTTTTATTTATTTATTTTATTTTATTTTTATTTATTTATAAAAATCCGTGAGCATAGCCATTTCTAAACCAAGCCAATCTGACATTGGTTCTGCTCCTGCGTACTGGCCTCCAGCAAAAGGCACGCACAGTTTTGCTTGTGCAGACACCGATTCCATCTCTGAAAACAGTGGGGAGTCATGTGATTTTCCTACCCCCTTTCTTCTGTGCTTATGTCACTTACACAGCAATAGACACAGATGGCATAATGCTGAGCTGTGGTCTCATGTTCGGGGCTGTCACACGCTGTGAGATGGTGGGAACTGAGAGGAGAAGAGAGTTCTCTCTGACCCTGAGCCTGACTGAGCTTCACACAGGAGGAACATTGAATCTACGCTCTTTCCACTGTGAGCATATAGTCTAGGCCTGAGATGTGCAGAGAACTGAAGGATTAGGGTAAAAAAGAAGCAAGACAGTAATCATCAAACAGGAAGAGAAGTGAATCATGGTCATAATTGGTAAAGTGTTAGCCGGTATGGAAAAGACAAAAATTCAGTCGATAAGGGCTATAAACTGTCTGAACCTTAAAGAAGCTCATGGATGGAGAGCAAGATAAATATGGATTCCAAAGAGCAACGGGCATCAGAGAAAATGTAGTTATTCAACCTACACGTTTCCTGAGGGCCTGCTGTGACCCAAGCTTTTCCGTGAGTATAGACCACAGTAGAGAACAAAAGACAAAGACCTGTGAGGTGGCAGGTGAATAGCTCACGTCAACAGGGAGACAAGCAGTTGTCCACAAACAATATAACACTTGTGGTAAAAGTTAAAACAGCATCACTTTAAATTAAAATGCAGGGCCCTGAACTGAAAGGGAGCTGGCTCAGAGATGAGTATTAATTTGGATAATTTATTCCAACACTCATTTGGAGAAGGTTCCGTTTCAGCAGAGAGCTGAGTCATTTGTAGGGGCGGGTTTTGTGGACAAGTGGGAAGTTGGTGCAGAGCCCCAGGGTGGGAACAAAACCGAAGTGTACCTGGAAGAAGGGAGAAATGTGGGGTGCAAGGACCAGAGTAAGGGAGAAGAGTCACTGTGTACCTATCTGGGGTGCTGCTCACGGATGGGGGCTGACGGTCAGCAACCCACTGGAACGAGAAATCTGGGGGGGGTTAAGAGCCTCCTAGATAAGAATTTTATCTTTTACCCACAAAAAAGCGGTGTCATAGCAGAAAGAGCCCCTGTGACCAGTTACATCAACAAATTGTGCACTTAGCAAAACTAGAGATGGATGTTAAAGTTGACCTGTGGTAATGAAACGACGTTGGAGTGTTGGCGTTTGCCTCAGGGCTGGCCACCTACACACCCCCCCAAGCCTGCGAGAGCCACGGCGAATGCAGACACGTGGGGCTCTGCGCCAGCAGCACGCACCACGGGGGCAGAGGCTGGCAAGGCCAACTCCTGACTGAGCAACGAGCTGTGTTTTGGAGTCTCATCCCCATAAGTGCAATAGCAGAGGTGAAACCGTCCTCTGCTTGGCTTCACCTGCAGTATCCATCTTGCTGTATGCAGCCATCTCATAAGCTGTTGGCTGGCTTCCACGTGCAAATTTGCTTCATTTACATCCACTTCTGCCTACCTGGGTGAAGCCCAGAACCCAGAAATGCTGGGGCTATCATCGTTGCCTGAATGCAGGTCTACCTGTTCTACTCATTTGTACCCGAAGAGTTGGCTGACATCAAAGCTGAGTTGGTGATAGCTGGGTTTGGGGAGGAGGGATGGCCCTGTGGTATTGTCATGCTCAGGAGCTGAGAATTTCTTTCTCCCCTGGCAAGGTGCTGGTTAAAAATGATTAGAAATGGTCTCTCCTTGTGTATTTAGCACTGACCTTAGAAAAGAATACACACACACACACACACACACACACACACACACACACACACTCACACCTTAAATCATTGTGCACCTTAGGGCTAGCATATATTAATTCTAATGCCTCCTCTCAACTGCGAAGGCTGACAGCAATAAAACAACTGCATCATAAATATGAGAAGTTCAGGAAATAGTGGTTACATTGTTCATCTAAGGAGACAGGATTGAGTATAAAGAAAAAATGCAAAACCACAGGACGTCAGGACTCATGGTTTTGTTTTCACATTTTCTGTTTATGGAAGAACTTTATTCTTGTAAGAATCGTGCCAGGACTGGCCCAAGACAAATTCTCCACCATGGTTTTGCATGGCTTTGCCCATCTCACCTCCCGTTCTACAGCTGATGGGTTACAGAGGCCCACGTCGTGTCTGATCACTCCTGATCTTAATGAGCGGGTGGGGGCATGCAAGGGGCTGGCACTGCCTTCTCTAGCCTCCAGCCCCAAACCCTGGGGTGGTCTCTGATGGAGTGGAAGCAGCATGGGCATGGGGAGGGGGTGACATGCCTGCTGTGGGTCCAGCCAGTCTTCCATGTGCTCTGACCCCCTGTGAGGTAAGTGGAGCCACATTTCTTTCCTGGCAGCTGCAGAGTCTAAGCGTCGGCAAAGAGCTTTGACGTGTCCTGGGGAGAGAAGCGTTCTATAAAGAGAAAGAACTCTTGCTGCTTCCTGGTTCTGGTGAGGTACTGATGGTCTGGTGACTCTGGAAAGCCGCGCTGGACTTCACATTTAATTGTTTTGATTTCCCTTTAATAAAAAAAGAAAACTCCTTTGAGGTAAATATTACTACCACAGACAAACTAAAACAACTCAAACCGATCCCAGTGGTGCACAAGTATCTATTTGTGAATCAGAAAGTAAATAAAAATGACTGAAATGACTGGTTATTAACTCTGCCATAAAATACATCACAAGTTTAAATACTATTTAATTATCTGATACATGTTTTCAATATAAACTTATAGTTTATTTTCACCTTTCTTATTTTGGAGCAGGCCTTAGCGTAGGAATTGTTTATTTCTAGTTTGCCTCAAATTCAGCCCACCAGATTTCACCCTAACTATAGCAGTATCCCTCTTGATAACTCTTCTTCCTCCTCCGTCTCTTCCTTTTATCGCTTTTCCTCCTTTGCTTAATACTGGCTATTCTTTCCTTCTCTGTCTCTGTGTAAGAAATAGCTCTCTTCCTCCAACTGCATGCATAATGTAGTTGTTTTGTTATTTTCTAGCAGTCAAGATCACAAATAGATATTGGTTTTATAAGTACGTGCATGTGTACATGTATGTGTGTGTATGTATGTGCCAGAGGTCTATATCACATGTCCTCTTTAATCTCAACCCACTTTATTTATTTATCTATTTGGTGGGGAACAGGATCTCTTACTGAATCTGGAGCGTGCTGATCCAGCTAGACCACCTGGCCAATGATCCTCAGGCTTCTCCTGTCTATACTTCCCCAGTGCTGGGATTATAGGTATACATTGCCGTATCCATCCTTTTCTTTTAATGTAGGTTCTGGGGATCAAGTGCTGGTCTATATGCTTGTGTAGCAAGCACTTTACCAACTGAATCATCTCCCTAGCGCCCCAGCTTGTGCTAATTTTATAGCGTGCCTTTAATTGTCTCAAAGGACAGTTAAAGGAGACAGAGCGGATGTACCTCATGGAGCCGGAGTGCTTGAGCAGAACACTACATTGATGTGGTAAATATTTTTCTAAGTGTATTAGCATTTGATTGTCTGTGTAGCGTTATGTTAGGTGATTGGGATGAGTCCACAATAGAAAAGTCACCAAATAAGTATTTGAAGAAAAGTCATCATGAAGGATGCGGACTGTGGGAAATCCACGAAGTGACACTTGTCTTGGCCACATCAACCAGGAAAGGAGTTTCATCCACGAAAGGGATCCAGGAATCTTAAAGGTAATCAACAGGAAGGTCAGGAAGCCAGTGGTGTAAGTGGCAGGAATGAACAGACCAGCCTCATTGGGCAGAAGTAACACCCTGGATGGTGAAAACAGTGCAAAACAGTGAGTTGGGAAAAGCAAGGGTTTAGAAGTTAAAAAAAAAAAAACCTTGGAAAAGGGAGACCCAGGCCAAATGCTTGAAAACAAAACTCTCATTAAAGTGAAGGGATTAGGAGTTCTTGGAAACTAGCGCTCACAGATTAGAAAATTGGGCAGCAGTGGAATTAGAAGAGAACCTTATATTCAAGGCAGGGTTGAGGAGAGGAATGAAGGAGCAGCGCTTCTTTCCTGACTTCAAGCTCTGCCTCCTCCTCTTTCCTCCTGGGTGGGGGAGGATGTGGAGGTAGGTGACAGTGGATCAGGTCTCTGGGGGACAGTCAGAGCTGATGATTCAGTTAGTCCTGGGTCTGGCGCATGGGCTTTGTGACCTGGGATGGGTCGAGCTGACTCTACTTCAATTTCCCTGTCAGTCAACTGGAAGGACATAAGGGTATCTACCTTACGGTTGTTAAGAGACTTAAAATAGAGCAAAGCTCGGGAAGGCTGGGTGGTTGCTCCAGCGACGACTGGTGGTGTAGAGGGTCTTCTTTGTGGTAAGGTTTCGTGGATGCTGGGGAGTGAGGGTCTGGTCTTGTTTGGAGAGAAAGGATGAGTAGAATGTTCTGAAAACTGGAAGCCAAACACCTTCCCTCATAGCCTAATAGATTCCTCAATATTAAAGCTCGCACAAGGAGCAGACCCTCGCCCCTACTTACCTTCTGTGCCCGTATGCACGGTAAATAGAGATCATCTTTTATTATAGCTTCCAGGGAACATTCAAAGAGAATATATGGGTCACAGATGACATGTGAGACCACAGGATAAGCTGGTGAGGCAGGTTTGAATTGCATCAGAGTCATTAACCTTCTGTGTACAGAATACGGAACCGAGCACTGGCACTTGCCCTGTGGCGAGAGGAAATAAAATTCCCTGGCAAAGATGATGGGACCAACAAGATATGTGGTACTTTTCCATGAAATTATCTCAGTCCCCATCACCTTCCCAAGATGAAGAAACAAATGAGCAGCTAGTGGGCACATATCTAGGCATATATAGCTGGTGATTGACTCTCAAACCATGTCCTTGGTAAAGAAACTCACATGGTTTCGATGTGAAATACCCATTGCACCAGAGTGGCTATGTTGTGGTGCTACTTTGGGAAGTTATAGAGAGAATCTTGGGAGTCTGTTGGAAGAAGCGGGTAGCCTTGTGGATTATAGCTGACTCTATGCTGGCGAACTCTCTTTACTGGTGCCTTAGTCTCATGTTCTCCCTGCCACCCACAGGAGCTGTGCCTGCTGCCAAGCCTTCCCTATCATGATGGACTGCCTTTTCAAACTGTAAATCAGCCTTTAAGTTGTTTCTGTTATGTATTATGTCATAGTGTCAAGAAAAGTAACAGAAACCATGAAAAACAATGCTTCACTCTCCTTTCTCCTTGAATTACAAAACAAAACGAGACAGAGGCTTTTCTCTGAGGTATTTATTACAGGACCTGGATGATTGATTTGTATGCATTCCTAGTCCCCACTCTTGTGATTACAAGTTATAGGTGCAGAGTCTATACTAATCATGGTGATAGATGAGAAATGTCCATGGACAATGCCCAATGGGCCTTCCTGAATTAAGGGCACAAATGACGTTGCAGTTCTCATTTTCTGCCTGTGTTGGTTTGCCGTTGCTATGACGAAATGACCCAGTGGACAACTTAAAAGGAAGGAAGATTTACTTAGCAGTCTTGTTTCATAGTCAATTCTTTGTTGCTTTTGGGCCTGTGGTGAGATGGTATCACGGTGAGAATATCTACTTCATGCTAACTAAGAAGTTATGAGGCAGGAAAGATGAGGTCAGATTTCCAATATTCTCTTTGGCAGCACTCCTCCAGGGATCTAACTTCCTTTTCTCTAGGCCCTACCTCCAAAAGGATTCACCATTTCCAACAGTTCTTTATATGGGTCTTTAGGGGACGCTTAAAGTACAAACTTTAGCACTGCATATGGAATGGAGAAAATAGATTTCATCAGGAGGCAAGGGGTATATGAAGGTATGGTGTGTAATTCTGTGTGCTATGGTCCAAGCTAGATTCTTCCGATGAGCAGTTCATTTTGAAAAGTTTGTATGAGTGAAGAGGTTTTTGAATAAGACCAGGGCCTGATTCAGCTGGACAAACCAGTTTTGTTTTCCTAAATCCTCAACCTCTGGTTGTTTGCTTTCTGAACTGTGTCTTGTGGGATCCTTAGTTTGGCTGTCAGAAAACAAGATAGGGGAAAGGACCCTTGCTCTGGCGCTACCATACCCTCTTGGGGGTCTCCTCACATTTGCCAGTGGTGCCCTTTGCATCTTAGCTCTGAGGTCTGATTCCCATGGCCATCTACCTTCATGAAGAAAGAAAGAAGGTTAACTTGGGAAACAGGTGAAAGCTGTGCTCTGGGCTAGTCCACGCTAGTTTCCTTTAGACCTGGGGTGAGCCTTGAAGTCACCATTGAAGGCCCCCAAATAGCTTTACACTAGCAAAGCATGGCTAGCCACACCCTGTTCAAGCTCAAAAGCTGGAGAATATTCCTTAAAATATCATCAAATTTTAAAAAAATATTTTTGTGTGATATAAGTGTGTGGGCATGTGTGTTTGTAGGTGCATAATTCTATCTATCTATCTGTCTACTATCTATCTATCTATCTATCTATCTGTCTGTCTGTCTGTCTATCTGTCCATCTGTCTGTCCATCCCCCTGCCCATCTATCCCCCCCCGTCCATTCCCCAGTCCGCCCGTTCCTCCCTCTGCCCCTCCCTCCATCCATCCCTCCATCCTCCCTGCCCGCTTGCCCGTTTATCTGTCTGTCTATCTGCATTTAGGCCAGAGAAAGACATTCGATCATTAGATATCCTGTTCTATCACTCATCACTTTGATATGCTTTCCTCTAACTCCCGAGTGATGAGATTACAGGTTTGTTTACCACATATTTGGTTCCTTTTTAAACTTTAATACTCAAAATGCTTTAATTTTCAGAGCAACCAACCCTATATCAGTATCCTGCCTCAGAGTAGTGCATTTTTTCAACAGCAAGCCTACAGTCAACACTTGAAGTCACTTCTACCCAAAGCCCATAGTTTGCATTAGGGCTCATGTTTATTCCTCATCAATGTATGATGAATACGTATCTAACAATGAAATATCATAGGAAGCATTTTCTCTACTGGTTTTTTATACTCAATTCCCTTAGCATTTCCTCTCCCTGTGTCATAGTTTTGTCTTTCTAGAATGTCATATTATTTGAAACAGTCAACATGTAGCCTATTGTAGATTTTTTTTCCTTAGTAGTATGCATATAAATTTTCTTATGTGTTTTCATGGTCTGATTTCTCCTTTTATTTTTTTGCTGCTAAACAATCATTATTAGGATGTACTACAAGTTTATCTATTTATCTACTAATGGCAGCTTTAAGGTTTTGGAAGTTGTGACTAATTTATTCATAATAATTTATTATCTTGGATGAACATCTGTGTGCAGCTTTTTGTGTGAATATGTTTTCAGCTCATTTAACTAAATGTCAGAGGGATACAATTTCCTGGATCATATGGGAAGAGGACATTTGATTTTATAAGAATTGACAAAGTGTCTTTCAAAGTGACTCGGTCATTTTGCTTTCCCATCACCAGAGAACGTAAGTTTTTCTTGTTCTGTGTCCCCTCACATGTTAGAATTTGGTTAGTCAATTGTAACGTATTATGGGATCTTGGAATCTCAGTGATTCTTTAATTTTCATTTCCCTAATGATGCATAATGTGGAACATCTTTTCATATGCTTATTTTCAGAATAGGTATATATCTTTTTTCCCCCGTTGGTTTTGTTTTTCTCAGAGAAGAGCTAATCTAGTCGAGTCGAGTCATAGTCTTCTTTTTTATTATTATTATTATTTATTCAATTGTGCGTGTGTGTGTATGTATGTGCGCGCGTGTGTGTGTATGTGTGTGTGTGTAGAACCACGGGCGAATTCGGGAACCACCATGGACCGCCTCCACCTCCTTCTTGTTTACTCTGCCCCGGGATTCACAGGCTCCGCCCTACCAGGACCAGAAGCGCAGGCTGCCCCCCCCCTGCTTCTGCCTAGCGTCTATACGTGGGATCTGGGATCCAAACTCAAGACCTTCCGCCTGCAAGGCAGAGGCTTAACCCCTGAGCCACCTCTCCAGCCCCTCCTTTTATTTAATGATAGGAGATTTGATTAAGTGTCATGAAGTACTTGCCACAGCTTGCTTATGGTTTATATGTGCCTCCCTAAGGCTAAGGTGTTGGAAATTTGGGGTTTTGGAACCATTTTACTGGGAGGTGATGGACTTGGAGAGGTGAATCCAAGTGAGAGGTTTGTAGGGTACCAAGGGTATGAACTCTTGGAGTGAATTCTCATAAGACAGCACCTCAGAGTCTTGAGGTGTAGCTGAGGCAGCTTGGAATTCAGTATCCTCTGGCCTCAGGCTTTCCAAGTGCTGGGATTGCAAACATGTACCACTGTGTTCGACTTTTTATCTACATGTCGTTTTGCTGAGTTGTCCTTTAATCATGTTCATTCTTCAATCAGACAGTTTTCTTATTGCTAGAGTTAAGAATTTCCTGGATAACTCTCTTTTTATTATTTATTAATTATGTATTGGTGTATATATATAGCTGAGGGCACTCTAGTGTCTCTGTGGAGAGCCAAGGGTGACTTTGAGAATCATCCTGCATTGCTCCTACCTCCTTTTTGCTTTACTGTGGGATTCCCAAGGTCCTGTACCAGGACTAGAAGTGAAGGCTGCTGCTGTTGCCACCTGGCATTTTTTACTTGGGAGCTGGGATCCAAACTCAGGACCTTCTGTGTGGGACCTTCTGTCTTAACCTCTGAGCCATCTCTTGAGCCATGAATAGCTCTCTTTTATGAGATCTAAATATTTCCCCCCATTCTGTAATTTATTTTCTTATATACTTGATACCATCTTTCAAGAAGCAGAAAATTTTAATTCTAATGAGGTCCAGTTTGCTATCTCTTTCATGCTTGTCCCTTCCGTACCATCTCTAAAGAGCCATCATCATACCCAAATGCAGATAAAATTTCTAATTCATTATCCTCTAGAAGCTTTGTAGTTTGCACTTTACATTTAGCTATATAGTATCTATTTGGTGTTAATTTCGTGAAGGGTCTAAGTAAGGTTTTGGTCTAGATTCATTTTATGTATACAGATATCCAATTGTTCCAGAAACATTTGTTGTAATGACTGTTTTTTCTCTGCTCATTGTGTTTGCTCTGTTGTCAAAGAGGTGTTGATTATATAGTTATGCAAGTCTATTTCTTGTCTCTCTTCTGTTGCATTGATTTATTTGCCTAATCTTTTGCCAAAACCAAACTTTCTTGATTACTATAGCTTAGAAAGATTTGAAGTCAGAAAGGGTCCATCCTACAACTTGATTATTCTTCAATATGGTGTTGGCTATTCTGGGTCTTTGGCCTATTTTATTTATTTGAGTTATTACATAAATCTACAGTCAATAAATATATCATAATTTTGCCAGTCTTCTACTTAGGACAATTACTTTGAATTTAGCTATTTCTCTAATAAGTATTCTTCAATGAATAATCTTATATTTATTGTTTTGTGAAGTATGGTGAGATATTTATAGGATACTGCTAATTATTACTAAATTGCAGTAATTTCATATGGTTCCTGACACCTCAATAACACAGCACATCTGGAAGCTTTTATCTATCTGCTAATCTAATAGATAGAAAATAATATCTAGGTGCAGCTGTTTCAATTTACATCTTTTATTATGAGTAAGGCTGATTGTTTGGTTATGTGTCATAGATATTTCTGTTCTATGAAGTGTCTGCTTCTGCTCTTTCCCTTGGGTTGCTGACTTGGCTTATAAGGGACTTATAGGGTTTGCTTTGATTCCATGAGTTAGATGGTCTGTCACATGAAAGTCGTTTCCCTGCCTGCTGCTTATGTCTTTTTTGGTCTTATAGAGTAATTTTTAAGTAATTGTGTGTGTGTGTGTGTGTGTGTGTGTGTGTGCATGTACACATGAGCACAGACACTTTCAATAATGGTTTCTGAATTTTGTGTCCCAGTTGGGGAAAAAAGGGTCCAACATTTTCTTTGGATGACATTGAAATTGAGGCACAGTTTTGGATGGGAGGCAATTGAGGTCTAAGGCTAGAATTATTTAGTCTCAATTTCTTCTTCCCTGGTCACAGCATCTGTTTCCTTGTGGTTACCTTCAGTTTGTCTTCAGTAGAAAATGTAGTAGAAGTTCTCTTCAGAGTACCCTTGCCAGTGTTTATCTGTAGAAGTGTTTTAGCTATTTTTCTTCAAAGTTTCAGGTCGTACATTAGGTTTTAGATCTGATCTGAATCTATTTATGTTCAGGGTAAGAGGCATGAATCTAGACTTACTGCTTTTCATGGGGATGTCTAGTTTTCTCAGCACTGTTTGTTGAAGAGGCTCCCTGCCCCCACCTTGTATTTTTGTTGAACATTAGGTAGGCATAGCTCTGTGTGTTTATTTCAAAGTCTTCTATTTTATTCCATTGATCTGCATGTCTGTTTCTATGCCAGTAATGTGCAATCATCATTACTATACCTCTGAAGCATAATTTGAACCTAAATACTGTGATGCCTCCAATGCTGCTCTTTGTGCTTCAGATTTCTTTGCCTATTTAAGGTTTTTTTTTTTGCGCTTCCATATAAAATTTTTAGCTTAAGTCATGAATATAATTGGAATTTTGATGGAGACTGTTTTGAATCTGTAGACGGATTTAAGCAATATAGAGATTTTTCACATTAGTTCTGCCAATCAATGTGCGTGGGAGGTTTTTCCATCTTGTAATGTACAATTTTGTTTTCCACAATTGCTTCCCACACCTGTCTCTCAGCTTGGGGTTGTGGTAGGTTAAATTCTACCTCTTTGACTTGTGGCTGTTCCCTATTCTTGAGTTCCCAAGGTAGCACAGTTTTAGATTCCCTCTCAAGATGGTGTTTTTCTACTCCTCCCAAGTTATATAGTGTACAAAATAAGATTCTTCTCCACTGCTGTCCTGTCCTCCAGTGGGTCATCACAGTTGCCATTTGGATTTGATGCTCATGAATCCTGGAGATTTACCTGGGTAAGATAGCTCATGTCTTTCACCAGGTTGCCTGATATACCTTTGGGATGAGACTTCTGCTTCTCTTTCCCCATATAAGGGAAATATGCAGCTCCTGCTGTATTTGATTTGGCTTATTTCTTTTCAGTGCTGGCCTGTCTGAGCAATTTTCAATATTTCTGTTACTACCTTTGTAAATTTCCAAAGTGTTTCCTCTCTTTCTCTTTGGAATGTAGTCTATTTTTTAATTATGCTAACTCTTTTCTTTAAAGGGTTGTATAGAGGCAACTTTTAGTTTTCTATCCTTTTGTTTTTGACTGCTTTTTTAGTGCCTTTATGACCTTGAAAATGGTCAAGTTGAGATTATTCATGGCTTTCAAAGGACAGTTTTCTAAGCAGGGTGGTAAATAATTTAGAAAAGCCCTGCTCAGTAAAACTGTAATCATTCCACGACTTCATATTACCACCATGGTTTCCATATATAGAAAAATTTTTGTAGTAGTGAAATTAATTTTAAAATAAATTCAATTTAACGTAATATATCCAAAGTACTATCATTTCAACAATTTAATAAAAATAAAAATAGTATATTTCATTTTTATAAATTATACTCTCTTTAGCATTCAGTGTGCATTTTATCCCATCTGATATTCTTCACAAACTACCTTATAAGACAGCCACACGTAGATGATCAGAGAGTGCAGGGTAAATGACAAAACTTGAACTCCGTTCTTGACACCATTCAAAATAATAGACAAAATATATTCAATTCCATTGTGTTTCCCCTCCTCCAACTCCTTCTCCCCGTCCTTCTCATCTTCTTTATTTTTTTAGAAGACTGTCTCAAGTTGTAGTCTATCCTGGCCAATGGATGCCAGGACACACCTTCTTATCTTTCAACTTAAGGTAAAAGTCACAAAATACTACACAATAAAGAAATGAAGACACACTGAACAAACTCTTGAACTTCTTTACAGGTAATTGTGTGATATAGGTTTTATGCCTATAATTTGGAACTACTAATTCTATTCTTTCCTAGTGACTATTTGAAGTTTAAAAGGCCCAATATACATGAGAGCTTTAACCCAGAGATGGATGCTTGGGAAGCCTCCCCGAATATTCATTATAATTGATATCACCTGTCAAGGGTGGTACTTGTAGGCCTGTGACTGCTGTAACGATTCAGGCTAAGTTAGTGGCTTTAGAAAAGCATATACGTAGTCACTTGTGGTTCTAGATCACAGGATACAAAATCAGTTCCACTGGGCTGAAACCTCAAGCAAAAATGAGTAAGTATTTTAAAGGAATAAATTATCTTGTTTTTCTTAGAAACCCTGAGCAGAAAAGGAAGGTTAGATTCTATTGCTTTATATGTGCTTGTTATTTAAGATATGATTCAGGGATTAAGGGCAAGAAGAGAATGCCAACACTGGAATTTGCATGGTAGGATTAATGCTATCAGGGAAAAATGGTATGTTCAGGCCATTTTTTTAAATTGCTCAAGAAATGGAAACATTACTTTTTTGTCACTGTAGCAGGCATCTGCTCCAAAGGAGTTTTATTAGTTTTGTCTTCTGACATTTTCTACACTGTAGCAGACCTCTATTGTTGTCATTCTTTGTAGAGCAGAACACGAGACCACAGCAACTACGTGTTAAATTTTTTTTTATTTATTCAATTGTGCGTGTATGCGTGTGTGTGTGTGTATGTATGTGTGTGTGTGTGTGTGTGTGTGTGTGTGTGTGTGTGTGTAGAACCACGGACGAATTCGGGAACCACCATGGACCGCCTCCACCTCCTCCTTGTTTACTCTGCCCCGGGATTCACAGGCTCCACCCTACCAGGACCAGAAACGCAGGCCTCCCCCGCTTCCTGGAGTACATTCTTGAATTAGTGATGTCTTTTCAGTAATTTTTAAGGTAGTCTTGTTGGCATGGTGGTAACGTGACTTTGATTAGGAGACTTTAGAGAAAAGAGAGAGCATAAAACTCCGAGGCATGTACAGGTGGTGTGTTAGTTCTGTCTGCCAAGAAGCAGATCCCAATATGCAAATAGCTAGCCAAGCAATGGCAGAAGAAGAGGAGCCTCAAATTATAATGTAGCTCTTTCACCAGTGATGGACATGGGCAAAGGCAGATAGGATGAAAAAAATTTCATACTGTGTTACAGGTCTAAGAAAATAATTTTTTTTGCTTCTACATTTGTTTTTTTAATTTTTTTTATTTTTACAAGGATATTGAGTTTTAATCCCTGCATTCCTCCCTCCCATTTCCTTCCCTTTCCTTCATCAATCCATTCCACTCCCTCCCACTCTCCTGTCTGAGCACTTCTCTCTGGCTTGTCTACTCTTGTGGAGGTTCAGCCTCTGTGGCATAGCAAGTTGCCCTTCCTCATGCCACCTCACTTATAGGGGTGTTCCCTTCACTCATCCAGCTCTAGTCCCTAAGGTTTCCACTGTGTGTTCTTATCTCTCTTTAGTTCCTCATAGTTTATGGAGGCTTGTTGGTATGTCAGTCATCATGCAGGTCTGGTTAGGACAAGTCTCACTGAGGTGAGTTCCTGGATGCAGCATCCTTGTCTTGAATGGAATGTCTTGTCCAACAATGGACCTTCCCAACAGATCTAAGTTTTGACCAGACTGACAGGGAGACCTTAAGGCAAAGCTGCTCTTTAGACAAGACTCTGCCCCTTTGCACTGAAACTCAGGTCCTCCCTGCTGGTAATGGGAGTGGCTCTCAGGGACAGGGGCTTCCTCATCAAGGTGGTAGTGGATTTAGGGGGACAGTAGGAGGAGGAGGCTCAATTAACAGTACTCCTTATAGCCAACAAGTGGATGGCACATTTCCATGACTACGCCAGAAGGTAACTGCTACAATAAGTGGTTCAGAACTTATCTGTGTGACCTGCACTCCATCCTCCAGACTCAATCCTCTGACGGTAAGGCTGATTTACAGTTTGGGTTGCATCCGTGGAAACTGTAAAGGGTTGGGTATGTGTGCAATGGCGAGTGAGTGACAAGCAACAGGAGGTGAGGCTGATCAAAACAAAGAGGTTCAGACAGCAGGGTCTCGGAGGTCACCCTCAGGAGTTGGCAATTCCTATCATTCATCATGGCAGAACAAGTTGGTAGTTGACATGTTATAAGGTCACTTGGCAGAAGCGATACAAAGCTAAAGAGGAGAAAGCAGATCAGAGGCTTGGCAATAGTCCTAAGCGATGGATGTTGAAAATCACATAAGCAGATGGAGACGAAATAATTTATTCAAGAAATTGATGAAGTGAGGCTCATTTGTCAAGAGTGGTATAGGTGGAGATGGCGGTGGTGGTGGTGGTGGTGGTGGTGGTGATGGTGGTGTGCAGTGTTACTTGGGTCTCTAGCCCAGGGGAAGGGATGGATGGTATCTAACCTAAGCAGCCTATACTTGAGAAAAGGGTGGAGACAATAGTGAGTTTCTTCATAATGACCTACAGGTCTTCTCGACTATGCTTCCTGACAGACTTTGTAGCCCTTTGTTTCAGGACTCTTGCCAAGAGCAGGGTGAGGTGATCAAGCGCTGAGAGCGGGAGACGAGATGCTTGTTCAGATTCTGAGGGTGATCAGAAGTGGAGTGTGGGCTTTTCGCTGAGTGGACTGAGCAGCATTCCTGCAGAAACCGGCTGCTTCAAGAAATGCTAAAAGACGGAGTGTGATCATAAAAGGTGCATCAAAGGGAGGCACATGTTGTTAATCTCCACATACTCCTTTGTCCCAAGATAGTTTCAATAAATTTTCCCTTTTGAAGTCTCTTCCGTGCAATAGACAGGCCTCAAGGAATCTGACCACAGAGGAAACTCTTGGATTGATGTACTCCAGATGAGATGATCTAACAAACAAACAAACAAACAAACAAACAAACAAACAAACAAACAAACAAACAAACACACCCTGTTCTAAAGTTCCTTGTCTCTGGATGATCTTGTGTGATTGTTTTGAACACAAACCTCAGGAGAAATATTTGGAAAATAAGACTACTAAGTCTTAACCAAACCACGAAGATTCAAAAGATGAAGAAAAACACAGGGATTATTAAAAGTTTATTTTTCCTACTTTAGCTTGGAGAATTTAGTTAAAGAAGAAAATCAGATATTTCTTCTGGAGAAAGAGGATGTGATAATTTTCTTTTCGTCTTTTCCTGGGAGTTATTCAAGGGTCTCTTGAGAATTTGGAGGTAATGAGAGCAGCAACAGTTTGTCTAGCTGAACAAAGTAATTCCTTTTTATTTTTTCCCTGCAATCCTGTGCTTCAGAGGGACCCCTTGCTGGAACCCCCCAGCAAGCGTGCCCTTCCTGATCATTCAGAACCCAGACAGCATCTCCTCCCCAGGGTACCTTTGGTCCAGGAAGTCGTAAAGCCCTGGACGCTGTATTTGCAACTCCATTCTGCTTGGAATCCTGCACACAACTCTCTACTCTCTGCTGCTTTCTGCTCTGCAGAGGACATACATCGTCATGCAAACCCACCTTTGAGATGGGCTTTTGCCATTTCCGTGCTTGGATAGAAGCCAGCCATTGCCTGCAAGACCTCTGAACTTGAAAGAGCTAAACCAGCTGGTGAAAGCTGGTTCCTAGAAATTTTGGAAGCGATATCCTATTTCATAGAAATCGGAGACAATGGTTTATATACTTTTAAAATGTAATCTCTACCATTTCTGGTTTTAATTTAATGGAAGGGGGATTTCCCAGAGAGGGATTACATTAGAGAGAGAGGGGAAGGCCCCTTCTCCCAACCACGCTCTTCAGTTGCCCATTCCTTAAATAGTCAGAGGAATCTTTCTTACTCGTCTTTTGTTAGGTGTTTCAGGATCTTGGTGGTAAAAGAGGAAGCGATCCTGGTTTGCTCTTGTGGAGGAAGGACACATAAAAAACTTAAGAAATGCTTGAATTAAGTTCTTAACCAAAGTCTTCAGAAAGAAGCATCCAATTTCTCACTCAGTGCTTATTTATACATTTAACTAATCAATCAATCAATCAATCAATCAATCAATCAATCAATCAACTAACTTTTTTTGAGACAACTTTTTTTGTAGTCCAAGTTGGCCTTCAACTCACGATCCTTCAATCCTTGCTTCCCAAGTGCTGGGATAACAAGCATGTCCCATCATGCCTAGCTCCCTATTTATGTATTCAAATGGCTAAACACATAGACCATTTCCATTTGTTCTAAGAATTGAACCATGAAGTACCATTAACTATAATTTTGGACCAGCTTTGACTACACAGTAAGACCCTGTTTAAAAGAACAAAACAACCCCCCCCCTTCCACCATGAACTAGCTCAGTCCAATCCTTGCGTGTGCCTGTATGGAAAGCATGGATCTAAGTTTCCTTAACTCATAAAACATGTCAAATAAAATGGATGAATAGCTATGATTTCATTTCCATTCTGCATTAGTATTGAATTATCATAGAAACTTGGGGCTTATTTATTTCAGAGTCCCTTGCAGGCCATTTATCACCTCTCTTCCTCCTTTCTCCTAGTAACCTCAGCAGACGTCTCTGTACTATACATTGGTGGGTTTCGAGCTTTAACAATTCACGAAAAAAAAATCACATATACGGAGAGCATTGTAGAGGCTTTGTTAAGAAGTCTAAGTGGAAATATCAAAGCAAAACTCAAAAAGCAAACCTCGGTAAACTGAAACCTCCCCCAAAAATTGGTGCGGCGGTTTATGCTGTAGTCTTTTATTCATGTAATCCCTGCCATCCACAAGTCATGACAAGCCTTGGGCACCATAGTTAGACTCTCTTAAAAAAAAAATCAAAGAACAACAAATGATTAAGGTATGTCTTGGCTTTTTTGGGCTCCCTCCCCCCTTTTATTTCTAACTTTGCCAAAACTATTCATAGGCTTTCAGAAATTAAGAAATGCTAGTCACTGGCTTTCATAGACCCTTCTTAAGAATATTCACAAAGAATGACTTCAAATAGAAGATTTGAATGACTTCAAATATGGATCTGGGGCTTGGAGCCAATCTGCTCTGTATGATCCTAGCATGCACTATACTCATAGGACAGTGGTTCAAAGTTAAATGCTTTCAACCAAGTTCAGACAGTACTTGATAAATTCTGGATATGAAAGATACATCATTTTGTGTTGATTGCTTGCAATTGTGGAAGTATGAATTGAGCACAGGACCACTCAAACTAAACAAATGTTCCACTACTGAGTTGCATCTTTTGATCCCTTGTCTGCAAATTCATTATATATATATATATAAAATGCCCCCACGTGAAATAAATTAAAATCCTAATCTGTGGGTGTGACTTTAAGTCAATGGTTTTGAGGCCACATTCTATCAACTTCCTTTGAGCCTGAGACTCCACAGAAGTGTTCCAGGGGAGCTGCATTATGGGCTGAGGAAGCTCTGAAAAGGTGATTTTTAGGCAATTCTACCCACATTAAATTAGACCATTGTTTTAACTCTTTATACTGGGCCTGTAAATGAAGTTTAGTTGGAAGACTTCTCTTGTTCAGATTCCCCAAGTGGGAAACCAAGATCTGAGAAAGACGTTTTTGATTAGTCTCATATGCTAGGTTGTGCTTACTCATAGTCATTCAGATATTTCATTAGTTCTTTCTGTTGGCAGAGCAGAAGGCAGGGACTAGAATGAGGAATGGACTTTTCTCTTAAGTGGTTTTCTAACTCTGGAAAGACACGTACAACAAAGAGTTTTCAACATTTTCCTTTTTAAAAAATATTTTATTTACTTACTTATGAGAGAGAGAAAAAGAGAGAGAGAGAGAGAGAGAGAGAGAGGAAGAGGCGGAGAAGAGAAGTCACCATGCTGCCATGGTTACACAGGTGGAGGTCAGAGGACAACTTTCTGAAGTCAGTTCTTCCTTCCATCACATGGGCTTTCAGGTCACCAGGTTTATGACTGAGACTCTGAATTTTCAACATTTTTGTGTTTCGCCTTCTTATCATTGAGGATTTTACTCCACTTAAAATAGAAACTAAACATAAGTCCACAGCATTTTGTACATTTTGCACACTCTACATATTTATTTGTTCATTTGCATATTGTTGGATCTTTTCTCTGTGCCCCTCACCCCACGACTGAATGTAAATCTCACAGGGCAGGGATACCTGTCTGTTTGTGTCTTTGTCTTGTCATTTGTCTTCTCATTCTCTCCAACTGTGCTGGCACATAGATTTAATGGGGAAACAAATTAAAAAAAACCACAGTGATAAAACATCACAACAAAAGTAAGCAGTTGTAGTCCTGCTACTACCATAAGAGATGGAGGACCTCGAGGTCATGGAGCTGGTCAGGGTCTGCAAGGTCAGAGCCCCCTTATCAAACTATAAACAGCTAAGCTTTGCAGTCACTGGAAAGAGGCAGTTATATATATATACACACACACACACACATACATGTACACACACACACATACATGTACACACACACACACATACATGTACACACACACAAATGCATATAGATACACATACACCAATACATGTATAGCTATATTTCAGGGAAATCCCCAAAATTTTGTTTTACAACTTTACATGAAGTTCCAGATGCTTGATGAAAACTGCTTTTTAAGACTCTGGTATATGCAAATTTGACTAGATCCTTGAGTGGCTACAACATATACTCTCTGCATTAGTCCACCGTCTGCCCACCCGGCCCTTGTGGTCTGTCAACACACACATTGCCCTGCTCATCTTAGCGGCCCCCAGCAGCATCTGTTAGTGGGAACCTGGTAAACAGTTTCCTTGTGGGAGCGCACTTGATTTGATTTCACTCCATTGCCTGCTCAGCCTGTTTAATATGGTTGATGTGGTTCTGCCATCCCTTGCTTCAGTCTGACTGCACTTTGGGGTGGAGAGTTGCTATTAACAACTACTGAGGGTTTTCCTTTTGAATCAGAATATTTTTTAATTTGCTTGTGTCCTGAAATACTAAGATAGATCTCTATGACAATCATTCACGGTTGACTTTGTCTGTTTACCTTGATGAAGAGATCTGGTGACCTCTGTTATAGCTTCCGCTTTTTTACTGACTTGAATGTATTTCAGGTTCAGTTGTACTGTTTCATGGGTCAGAAGTGCCATGGCAGAGATGGAATCAGCAGGTAAACTTCTGTTCTATGAGTAACACAACCTTTTTATGTTTTAAAAGTATGTTCCTCATTATATGGAAGCAAAGAATGATGGAAGGTTATCTGACTATATATGATAATATTGTGTTTACTTTCTGTAGGTAAGAAAACCAAGTGAAGTTCTAAACTAAGCAAAACAACTAAACTAAACTAGTTATTAGGATTGTATACATTTCAGAGAAGTAGAGAAATATACATTAAATTTTGAATATAATATATAAATATAACTCCTATTAAAATTGTACTAGTTAAAAAACAATCACATGCATCTTTTATTTTCTGGCCCATTGTTAATGTAGAAGTGTACACACACACACCCACACACACACACACACACACACACACACACACACATTCACAAAAATCCCTTGTACATGTCCTGGGCATAGTTCCATTTTTTTCCCTTTTGGAAACAAGTGAACACTGAAGACAATAATACTTGGAGGAATGTATTCTGATCTACATGTTAGGGATTTTGGCTCTGGATCCTAGCCCTGTGTGAACTTGTGTGAACTCATTAATTCTTTGCCTTAAGTTTGTTGTTATTGAGTTGATGCTGTCTCATGGGCTTGTAGGAAGTTTAAGTAGGAGAGTATGTGAAAATAGAGAACAACAGACATAGTGTCAAAGGTATCATGGTTGATTCTGATCATCTTTGGTCAATGAAAGATGCAGGGAGAAGGTAGTTCTTTTCTTTAGATAACTTAAGGCTGTCCTTGGGTCCATAGAGAGTTCAAAGTTCAAAGTCAATTTCTGCTACATAGATTCTGTTTCAAAAATAAAACAAAAGATTGAGTCATATTTTTATTATTGAGGATTATTTTATATTGTGACTCATGCTTTATGTGATATAATTTTTTCATACTTGATCTTAACCAAAAGGCTGAGAAGCGATGAGATCTAATTTTCCTTAACATAAAATGTCAAAAGAGAGTCTTCTGGTCTGGAGAAATGTCAGTGTGTAAAATGGTCAAAAATTTTTCAAATAAATCTGGCCAGAAGTTGATTAAACACATTTTAATTTCAGAGAGTCAGCTTTGGACTTATTAGTTTTACTCTACTGGGTTTATTGTATGATAAAAATATTTCAACTCTTTATTTCTTCATTTTGTATAATTTGAATTTTACTTGCTTTTCTTTTTCCAACTTCTTGGGTGCTAACATAAGCCATAGAATTTATACTACGGTATGTATACAGTATGTGCAACTTATGATATTTAGAGTATATAGCATATGCATTGTATAGCCAGTGTAGTATACAGTATATTTATTGTGTAGTATGTGTAATGGAAAACATAACACAGTGTGTAATGTAGCACATAGAATGTGTACACTACAATACACGCAGCTTATAGTTTATGCAGTGTACAGTATATGGGCTTCCAGGGATTTAATTCAGATCAGCAGGCATCTCTCTCTCTCTCTCTCTCTCTCTCTCTCTCTTTCTCTATCTATCTAAGTTTATTTGCATGTGTGTGTGTGTGTGTGTGTGTGTGTGTGTGTGTGTGTATCAGAGGGCACAGTGTGTACCTGTGGAGGACCAACAGTTGTTTTGGGAGTCATCCTGGATTGTTTTGACCTCCTTTTTGCTTCACTCAGATTTCTCCAGACTCTTCCTTCCAGGGCCATTTCTGCCTGATGTTTTTATGTGGGATAGAATTTAGGTCTTTCCATTTTCGAGGCAGAGTCTTAAACCCTAAACTGTCTCTCCAGCTTCTATCACCAGGTTTTCAAGCAGGTACCTTACCCACTGTGCTACCTTGCCAGCATTGCTTTGTACACTATGTATAGATGTAGAATGGAAAATGTACAGTGTGTGAAACAGTATATAGTGTATAGAATTTGTAAAGTGTAGTGCTTTTAGAATGAAGTATGTCTACCTTGCTGTATACATGTAGTGCATAGAGTGTGTAGTGCATAGTATAAATAGCATATAGCAGTAGATTCAATTTCCTTCCATAAGCAGGAATTTAGGTTCAGAACACATGTTAAGTGGAATTTTCATCTGATTTTCCAGTGGTGCATATCTTGAGGTAAGAAGTGATCAGCAGGCTGGAGATGTACTTCTATGGAAGATCATGTGTGTGTGTAAGTCTTGGGTTTGAACTTCAGCATTACTAAAAACCATAAAGCACCCAAATAAACAAAATGCCCAAAACAAGAACATTATCAAATGAACAGCTAGAATAGCAGTTATTAAAAGGAATGGAGAGAAAACAAGACTATTTTTATGCTAGTTCTACTGATATGTCTTTCAACTTGGATTCGTGAGGTAGAAGGGATGTTTGTACATGGATTTGTTAGTTCGATGGAACCACACACTGGTAGACAGTTTGAGATCTCAGAAATTTAAGGTACTAGTTTCCTTTGCAGGGAGTACCATACTCTTTTAGAATCACAGGACCATCTTGTGCCTAAAATTCAGTTATCAGAATATCCGATATCAAATATCAGACCTTTTGATGCATACAGTATCAACTGCATGAGCACAGTGGCTGAAACAGGAAAAGCCAAGTTATCTCTTCTGTTCTTGTAGAGTCAGCATCTGCACGGTGGAATCAGGCTCCCTTGCTGCTGATCAGAAGGATCCCAACATCCCCCGACTCCTGCTCCGTGACGTGACGCGTCTGCAGTCTGCTTGCTGTCCCACACCCGCGTTGTCCTGGAACAGAAGGGAAGAAGGAAGCTCCAAGGGCTCATATCCAGTTAGTCTGCATCTCTAAGGAAGGCATGGCGTCAATTAGCTCAGGAATGAGGTGGGAGGGATGGAGGAAAAAAGGGCAGCTTTGCCTTGATCTTTGGCTTTTGGGTGGCATTTAAGCCCACATCTCTTTCTAGACATTTATAATGAGGTCAAAACTCTCCACGAGTCACCTGTGGACTTCCGATTTGACTTCTTAGTTTCTACTTCTGCCCTCTCCTTCCTCCTTCCCTTAACATATCAACAATTAGAAAACAATTTGGAAGGAAGGAAGGAAAGAAGGAGGAGGGAAGGAGAAAGGAAGGAAGACAGACAGGTAGAAGGAAGAAAAGAAGAGAAAAGAAACCTCTTACCATGAAGCTGTGAAGAAATATACCATGAGCAGATAAAGAAGACAAGAAGATAAAAGATACATATGTGGTCCCTTCCATTCATATTTCCTTTCTGTGCCACGCATTATTTTAACCCCATCATTTAGGCTATGTCTTTTCTCTTCCTTAAACTCCTAACCTGGTAAGTCACAGATCCAGCTTATTGGTGAAACTCCTGGGGTTAATTAAAGATACAATGGGAAGTAGCAAGAATCCAACACTACACTTTTTTGATCCTAGTCTTGATGCAGAAGTAAATCTTTGGTCATTATCAGGTTATAGAAGCGTCTTCCTCTAAATGAGCACTATGTGATCAAAATCAGCTGTCAAGAGCAAACACCAAGAATAACAAGTTAATGAAAACTGCAATTTGGTTGAGCAAGTTTTGTTTTCTTTAGGGGAATCTATGTTATAGATACTGTGTATATACCGAAACACTGTGGTTCTGATTAACTGGAGTTTGGTTAACCCAAATATGCAGTTAAGCAAATAGGATCCAGCTTGTTCTCTGATTCCAAAGCCAGCCTCCACAAACTCTGGGGTCAGCAATTTATCTCTAGATTCAGAAGGCTTCACAATGGTTGAGTTAATTTATTTAAAGATGGGTTACTTCAAAGAAATTAATATTTTTCCAAGTCAATGAATTAAGCCTGTAGACATGTAATTTTATGTAGTTTATGAAACGAAACATCTTAAAATGGTTAAGAGGAAAACCTAATTAATTTTTTTCAAGTAGACTAAATTGAGTGCTAGGAAAGTCATAAAACTGACTGATGGTGGTGCTTAGGTGGTTATTTATTTATATATTTATTTATTTATTTGGGGGATACTAATATGTTCCTTTGTGACAGTACTGTCAACTTGACACAAGGGTGTCAGGCCTCTGGGCACATCTAAAGAGGATTCTCTACATACCTGTGAGGGATTGTCTTGATTGCACTAACTGAGGTGGGAAGACCCTCTCATTTTGGAGTGGGTCCATTTCATAAGTTGGGGATGCAAGACAATAAAGATGGAGCAAGCTAGCTAAGCATTGGTAAGCTGCACTCATCCATTCTTTCTCTCTTTCTCTTTCTCTCTCTCTTTCTAACTTTATGTGTGTGTGTGTGTATCAGAGGGCACTGTGTGCTCCTGCAGAGGACCAAGGGTGATTTTGGGAGTCATCCTGGATAGCTACTACCTCCTTTCAGCTGTGCTCTGAGATTTCCTAGGCTCTGCCCACCAGGGCCTGGTGTGCAGTCTGCTGCTGTTTCAATGTGGGACCTGGGATCTGAACTTTGGATCTTCTGCTTGTGAGGCAGTGTCTTAACTCCTGAGCCATCCTTCCAGCCCAACTTCTTTGTTTCTTGACTGGAGCATGTAACCTACTGCTTGAGGCTACTATCTCTGTGACTTCTCTGCAATGATGAACAATAATTCATAATTGTAATTGTGAACCAAATAAGTCCTTTGTCCCTTTAATTTGCTTCTTGTTAGGTATTTTGTCACATTAGTGAAATGGAAGCATCTTCCAGCTCTGCATTACTGTTTCTGTTGTGCTCCTCCTTTTCATGTTAAGTTGTCATATCTCGTGTTAAATCCATCTAAACTCCCCTAACAGTTCCAAATATGTATAGTGGCCATGAGGGAACAGTTACATAAGACTTGTGAAAATTGAAAGAGTAGAAAGAAGATAAGAAAGTAGTTTATTACAGTGGATCCCAGAAGAATGAAATCCCAGGGCAGGGTTAGTAGTATGTGATAAGGAACAGGAAACAGCTTCAATCTTTTATTTATAATGCTTCTATCTTTTATCCAGAAATGTAACTCTTCACTTAGAATCAGGTTAATTATTTTCACAGGAGGGAAACATGGCAAAGCAAACCTCAGTACTAGATCCACCTTGATTAAATCTTGGTGTTGCCAGTTATGGTGTCATTGGTAAGGTGATTTAGGTTCACTTCTCCCTTTGCTAAATGGTTGGAATGACTGGTATGTTGGCCTGAAAATAATGTTTAGTGTAGCCGGGACATATACCCAACAGACCCTAAGATCTATTTGCAGAGATGCTAGTCAAATAGCATCAACAGATGAATTAATAAGGAAAATGTAGCTGTCATGCATCAATTTGCTCCAAATTAAAATATTAAAAATCTGGAGAGAGCTTCCTTGTGACTCAAGTAAATGAAACTTAAAAGATGAAGAAGCATGCAACTACGTGTCTCATAAAACTGAAACTTACAACCTTCACAAAGTCTCTCCCCAAGATTATAGGAGTGATGAACAATTGCTGAAGGAGGGGACTCTCTGACTAGTAGAACTGCCTGCAGGAGACCCCCATGTTGTTGAGCTGCTTATTATTTGTGTAGAGAGTCCCAGAGGTGAAGCTTTTGGTATTCATCACGGAGACTGGGGGAGGCTTTTGCTAACACTGTAGGCAACTCCAGTGAATTCACTGGCAGCCAAATTGGAGTTTGATGGAGTTGTTTCTTTGTCTTGTGCCCTTTCTGGGGCAAATACACCTTTGTTCACAACTGTTCAGGAAAAGGCACACAACAGTAGTCAAAATACACAATGGAACTTCAGTTAGCCATGGAGGAAATTGAAATCTGACAAATACTACATGTTTTCTTTCATATGAAGAACCTAGATTTAAAGTGCGTGTGTGTGTGTGTGTGTGTGTGTGTGTGTGTGTATGTATGTGTGTAGTTTAAGTTATGAAGCTGGAAAGGGAACTATGAGAGAAGAAGAGATCTTAAGGGATGGAGGAAGAGAAGGTAATAGAATTCATGTGCTCTGAATGCAGCAGTTGGGCTCTAGTGATGGTCAGGGGATAGATGGAGGGAGATGAATAAAAACAAGGTTTGTATAAAAGTGGCATAAACAAATATATTACTTTGCATACTAGCTTAAAATATTATTAATAAAGGAGAGGTGAGAAGTACAGTTCAATGGGTACTAAACTTATGACCCGAGTACTTTCCCTGGAATGCCCATGGTGAGAGGCTGGAATAGATTCTTGCAAATTGTTCTTTGATATCCACATGGGTGCAGGGATACATGTGCAGCCATACATACATAGAGTTGCTAGATGAATTATTAAATGTAGAAGGAATAGATTAAAGAAACCTTCCTGAAAAAGTACTTGGCAAATTTATGATGTACTGGTACAGAATGGGTGTTTAATAAAAGGAGCTGCTATTATCCAACATGTGAGCTGCTATTGTTTCCCTTTTATGTACTCCAGTTAAGAAACAGAAGTCAAATGCTGTTCTGTCAGTCAGCACTGGTGCTGACAAGGCTTTAAGCATTGGTGGCAGTGGGCTGTGCTTGCTTGCATTAAAGAGAATAAACTAACATGTAGAGCTATTTCAGGACTGTTTATGCTTGTCAGCTGTGACAGAAGTACTATACACAGTAGAGTGTGTGGGATCTTAGAGGCTTCTGTTAGTGCCTGCCGTTTCTGAGGCAGAAATGTCTAAGTGCACGTGAGCTATAATTTTTAAAAAATTATTTTGCATGCATTTGAGTTTTACATACCATCTTGAATACTGCTGATTTGGAAGTGATGGTCTCTTTGTTTGTCCTCTAGCTGCCTTACACATGTGTATTTTATCATCACTGACCCTTCTTATCTACTTTACAGTTTTCCTGACTTCCTGCTGTATGAAATGGGAAGGAGTGGTGTTATTATCTTGAGTAAACTTGCAGGACATTCACAAATCTGGTCAATTTACTTCATCTAAGTCAGTGTAGTTAGTTCTCTTATAAAGTTCTGAGATCTCATTTTCCATTGAAAAAGAGAAAAATCTTATATCTGTGAGAGCTTGGATGGCTATAATACTGAGGAAATATGCCTTAGCCCTTCAGTTAATATCTTGAATTAGGGAATGAGAAACTCACTGTAAACAGAAAAGCTGCTTGGTAAGGTGTGAACATGCAGACAGCAAATGAGTCAGGGGGAGGAAGTCCCCAGGGTTCAGAGAGGCAATTTCCCCATGGGAGCCTTGGGGCACTATAGGACCCTCAGATGAGACTCATTTGCAGGGAGGGACCTAGAATAGCAAGGAGTGTTGAGAGAGTGCCATTAGATTACAAGTTAAATCTAGGTTTCATATATTATAAAAAATGTACTATTTGTCATGATTTCAGGTTCCTTTATGAATAAATAAAGTGTGTCTTTTTAATTTGCTATGGCTGTATGACTTTTTCTGAGGAGATGCAGCATGAAGAGTAGGAGATTGGATGTTTGATGGAAGAGCTAGCACTATACTAATCTTAGAGTGATATGTAAGTATATCCATCTATGCATCCATGCATTTATTGATGCTGGAATCTATCCATTAGTCAACCAGTCAACTACCAGCCATGATTCCTTTCGATGGAGAAGGTAAATAATTTTGCTGCATTAATACATCATACTAAAGAAATGAGGAAGTGTTCTTGAGTCAAAAGACTGAATTCTTTGACAATAAGCTTATTCAGCCTCCTATCATTCTGGAGCTAAACGTCTGAATTTCATAAATCCTTGTTTCAGAAAGGGGTGATACTTCTTAGAGACATCGGGGTTGAGTGAACTACAAGTCTGAGTTTCTTGATCCTAATTTGTAAATGATTCTTCAGTCATCTCACTGGGTAAAGCTGCTGTAGCTGGTCACATATGGTTTGGACAACTATTTTAGAGCAATCACTCATCACACAGATACCTATATGTTTACATGAACATTTCATCCTTGACAAAGTGGAGACAAAATGATCACTCTGGAGTTACTCTTTGATGAACACATTAAGCTGTGAGTTCCTAGTGACAGTTTATTGCAGATTTGCAATAATTCTTGTCCAGGCCCAGCTTTGGTCCACCTACAACTAGGGTGCTGCTTTAGTTTCTCAGCAATACCCCACTTCTGGTACTAAATGTAGTAATTTCATTTTCCCATTGCTGGACAGATAGAGGACCTAGCAACTTAAGGGAACAAAGGGTTAGTTATTGATTACAATTTTCAGTTACAGTTCATAGTTTCATCTTGACAGGCAAGCTTATACCAACATCTGGAGACAAGGGAGCTGTTCACACCATTTCTGTAAGAATTGCTGAGAAAGGGATCAACCCCCTCACTTACCAGTTTGCCAAAGGATGCCAACATGCTGAACTAGCTCTCTCTGTCTTACCAAATGGACTGGATCCTTCCACTTAAATTAGAAAATATCCCACATACTTGCTCAGGGCTTACCTTAACTACTAATTCTTGTGTACTATGTTTTTTTTTTTTTTTAAGTTTACATTACATCTGTCTAGCACAAGTAATAAAAATCCACTTCACTTCTTTGCTCAGGAATGACCAACATCTTTCAAGATTTACTTTTGTCTTTTCAAAATAAAGTTCAAATGTCCTTATTTGGTAACTGAGATCTTGTCCTTTGTGAATCATGAATTCCATCCACTTAAATGGAACTGCTTGTATTGTTTCTTGCTCAGTCACAAAACTAGAATATTTCTGGAGTACATCTGTCTACATGGTCCATTTGGGGTCAAACAGTCCACAGTTATTTATTCTCTGTATTTTTTCTTGAACAACTTTATTTTCAGTGATAACCCTTGACTTTGATTAAAAGACATTATTGAATTTTAAGGTTAATAAGTGACAGAACTGTGGAAAGAAAAGTGTGCTTGCATGAACAGCATGAATGATATGGCTATGAATGGGTAGGGCAATGAGGGAGCAAGAAGCAACTACAGTGGCATACTTTTACCTCTGCTTGGTTCATATGTTATGTGTTATACATAGGTATGCAGGCCAATTTTCTTCCAAGCATATGGAGCTCAGACATCCTTTGTTTTCTGCTCGACTCAAAATCTTAACTGCAATTTTAGATTATGGCTAGAATATAAAGTTGCTTCTGTCTATTAACTTTCAGGCACAGTAAGTTTACCCTAATAACCTTGTACAATTCTGTGTGTTCAAAGGCCAATGTTTATAAAATTTGTGGAAAACTGAAAAAGGAAGGAAAGATTTCTTGCCAAACTTTTGGATACATTTGATCCTTTGAGTGGTCAAATATGCAAAAAAGACTCAACAAGGCATAGACTTCTAAGAGGCCCATGTTGCTATTTCCTTTCCCCTGAAGCAAGCCATAAAAATGTTTCCTATTCTAGAATTATAATCAACTAAATTTTAGTGTGTGGTTTACAAAAGATTGAGACCTCTTAAAAGTATTTGTTTCTCTGATTTTTGTTGGCAATTTATATAATACTTCAGTTCTTGATGTGAAAGTTTGATATGAAAAATGCTTTCCATATTTGAGCATTATAAATATGTCAAGTAGTAAGGACTTAGGCATAAGAGAAATGACAAGATATGCTGTCAAGATATTTAAGGATTGTTGGAGCATAGTTGATGGTAGGTGGAAAAGAGTCTGAGAGGCTCAGTGTATTGGTGGATCACATGGCCCATTTAATAAATTCAAGATAGGAGGTCTTGTGTATGAATCATGGAGTTGGATACTTGGTTATTTGAGTGATCAGCTAAAAATATACCTATGAAGAAACAGTTCCCTGAGCCTCTGTTCACTGTTCTACAATGATATTTTTCTCCTCAGTAATCTTCCTTTGAATTACCTTGAAATTTTAGGAAATTGACTTAAAACATTTAGTCTCAACTAATTTATCTAAGTATCCCATGTACCTCTTCATACGGGGAATAAACTGCATATATGTTTTCCCAGGTGAACATGAATTTGTGATGGATAATGTGAATGGGGATTAAGTTCAGGAAAACACTTGCAATTTTCTTGTTTTTTATATTATCATTGTTTTTTTAATATGAAAACCATGGGAAGGTATTCTTTACACATTTCTATATTTTATTTGTACTTTTAAGTAGTGAAAAAGGACTGTGTTATGTTTGTTGAATAGGTCATTGTATGCTCGTATCTAATGCATATAAATCATGCAAGATGTATCTCCTACAATTACATTCAAGCACTCAGGAGAGAAATGGGAGAGATTTACTTGGCTTTCCAAGTAAGAATGCAGTCCATTATGATGAGAATAATGTCATGGGCAATACAGGAGCCTGGTTCAGGTTACTGTAGCCGTCAGAAGGCAGAGAGACATCAGAGGCAAGAGAGAAAACAGGACCAGATTACTCAACTTGAAGATCTGCTCATGTCACATGCCTTCTTCCAGCAAGGCTCTCCCTCTTAAAGGTACTACAACCTTCCACCCTATTTAATGGCAACTAAAGATTCAAACACATGAACCTGTGTGGGACAACTCACCTTTTTTATTTTTTTATTTTTATTTTTATTATTTTTCTGCTAATACAAATGTAATAGGTACCCCTGTCCCCTCCCTCCCTCCACTCTTCCCTAGACCTCCCTGTTCCCTCCCCTCTTTTCTCCTTCCTTTCCCCCCTCCCTCCCTTTCTCCCAGTGGACAACTCACCTTTAAACCATGACACCAGCCCATGGTCAGCACTGCTTCATTCTATGATTTAAAGTATGTTGTAGTTGAGTGCTTTAGTAGTTCTCTTTTTTTTCAGTTAATGCTGTATTAATAAAACAAATTTCCCTCAGTAAGTTTAGAAATAATGAATGAAATTAAAAAGAAAGAATGAAAAGTAAGAAACTACATTTTTTCTGAAGAACTTAATAAATTAATTTCCCATTCAAATTTGGGTTTGAAGAAAAGGAAAGGAATATACCCAAAGTAAATCTAATTCTAGCGGATGTGTGCTTGTACTTAAAGTGTAATCTATCTACTTGATCTGGGAAGATAGCCTAAAACATCTTACCTTTATAGGAATGAATGACTAGATATTACTATTTATACATTAATATTTAGACAATAATAAAATAATCTGAAGGAGTCCCTCTAATCTGTCTCAATATCCTCAAGATTAATATGAAAAATTTCCCAAAGCGATTCATCCTATTCTTAAAAATAGAGGAAGAAGTCCATTGGATCATGTTATAGTTTGGGTAGGAAGTGTCCCTCCACCCCAAGACTCATATTCTGAAATTTTGCTCCTTGATGAAGGTAAATGTTCAGAGGTGGGCCCTTAGGAGTATGATTGGATTCTTGGAGCTTTGACCTCAGGAATGGATGAATCCATTATTTGATGGCATGATTTGAAGGTGATGGAGATTTCACAGGGGGCTTCACTGGAGAAAGTAGGTCATTGAGAGTGTGCCCTGTGTGCTCTATTGTTCTCTCTCTGCTATTTGTCCACTATTAGATGCTTTGCTCTGAGACATAATGATCTGCTTCACCACAGCCAACAAATAATGCAGCTGGCTGACCATGGCCTGAAACCTTTGGAATTGTGAGCAAAGTAAATCAAATTTCAGCTGCTTGTCACAGAAATGAAAGAAATCTGACATAAGTCCATTGCATTTGGTTTCTTGCATTAGCATGAGAGAAGCGAAAAGGGATTAAAAGTGATAGCCCATGGCAAGTAAACCCATTCTATCAGAATTAAGAATGTCAGTAATCTTACTTGGAGAACATGGGTTAGGTATTAGATTTTGTTTTCTTTCCTGTTCCCATTTATATGTTAAAACTCAAACCCAAGCACCTTGGAATGTGACCTCATTCAGAGATGGGGGTCTTTCCAGGAGTAATCAAGTTAAAATGAGGTCATTAAGACTGGCCTTAATTCAAACTACCTGTCCTTATATAAATGGGGGAAATGTGAGAACAATACAGAGAAGACTGTACATACAGCTCAAGGCAGACACACTGAGTGGTGCTTCTACAAGCAAGGGAACACCAAGGATTGCTGAAAACCAACAAGATAGAGAGGACCACAGAACAGACTCTCTGACCTTACCTTAAAGACACTTTGATTTTATACTTTTTCTTAGAATGAGAGAATAAATTTTTGTTGCACAGGCTATGCAACTATGATATTTTTGTTCTGAGAACCTTGAAAAACTAATACTTCAGTATAGGAGAGGGATCTTGAGATCTTATTTATAGGAGTCCATGCAATAGTGCCCAAGACAATTAAAGATTGCCATATGCAGAACCTAGTAATAAATAAAAGTTCTGGAGGTAACAGTCCAGTAGATTGATCATCCAAATGATGCTCTCATTCAACAGTGCACTAAATTAATTTGCCTAATTACTTCAGCTGCAGAAAGAGAGCTTGCTACAGTTGACAAGAATGATCTTTTAGTTTGAATGCCTAGAGATGTATGTTCTGATTTGCCAGTGACAGTTAGGTTGTTTGGGGGAAAGAACCTTCTTCCTGAACACCATGGGTCTAGATTTGTAGGTCACTAGGTCACAGAAATAGTCTGACTGATTCACACATGAATAACACCACTTTGCATAAAATAATGAAATTGCAACTAAACTGCCATCAATATCTGGGTACTGGATTCTGGGAATGAACCACTACTCTCAGTGGTTATCTGCATGGTTGCTGATAAATGACCTTCAAACGACTTAAGGGAACAAGGGTTTATTTCTCTTACAATTGCTGGTTACAGTTCTCAGTCCAGCTTGATGGGAGAGCACGTACCAACACCAGGGCTGAGGGAACTAGCCACACCATCACCACATAACAGCTGAGAGATGGACAATCCTTACTTGCCAGACCAGCATGTCTGGCCAAGTGAACAGAAGGAAGCCGACTTCCTCAACTAGCTCTCAGTATTTTATTCACCTGGTCAGTGCCTAGTCCCACCCATGATGGCTGGGCCTTCCCCATCAACTAGACAATCTCTTGCAGGTTTGCTCTGAGCTTAACTCAACCATTAATTCTCTACAAATGTGCACAGAGCTCAAACCCTCAAGTTGACACCTGTGCCTAACTATTTTTTATTTATTTTTTTTTATTTTTCTGCTCATACAAACATAATAGGAACCTCTGTCCCCTCCCTTCCTCCACCCCTTCCTGGACTTCCCTGTTCCCTCTCCCCTTTTCTCCTTCCTTTCCCCCCTCCCTCCCTTTCTCCCAGTGCCTCTTCCCCCCATCTCTGAAGCATCCTTTAATGTGTATGTCAAACTTTCCTCTGGGTTCTCCTCTCTGATAAGGTGTAAGGACTCAGTGGCAATTCCTAGAACTCTTTCTTGTGTTCCCCTTAAGTATAGGAACACTATTTTGACTATTAATCCCTTGCTTTTAAGGATCCTAGTGCCTTTAGTCCATGCTAGAATTTGAGGGGTCAGTGATATGTTGGTCATTGCACAGATCATGCAGATTCCTATTATGATTGCTTCGGCCCTAACTTGTGTGGGGCATCTTGCATATCATGACTCCTCCCATCCTTGTGCTCTTACAATCTTACCGCCCCCTCTTCTGCAAATTTCCCTGAGCATCAGGATGGGGAGAGATTAGGCTGGCCTAGTTCCAGGTGGTTGATAGAGTCTCTGATATTCTGAATTATGGTTTGTTGACTTTTTTTTCAGTTTTGCTGTTTCTGGAATGCCCTTGGACCTGTGTCTAACTATGACAGTCAGGTACTTCATAGAGTTTTAAAAATCTTTACTTCATAGTAATTTCATTAGAAGAACTGGATAAACAAATAGAGGAAGGCAGGACCACTCAGGGATCGTGGACCATATTAAGCAGTGGCGCTACGGGGCCTGTGGTCCTGGTGGTGGGATGGGAACTGGTACCATGAAGGACACGGTGCTGGAGACATTGCCCAGATCAGGGGCAGGAGAAGTAACACCCTGGCTCCTCTCTTCCTTGCAGTTTCGAGTATCTTCCAGTGCTTCTCATTGCTGGCCAGAATGGAAGTCTGCAGCAAGGTGGTCTGGGAAAAAGTTGGCCGGCCTCAGTTCCTCGAGGTTGAGCAAGGAGGATGTGTTAGTTTCCTTTTTTGCTGCTATAACAAATTGGCATAAATTTAGTGGTGTAAACAACAGAGGTTTATTTCTTTCCTTGGAATTCTGGAGGTCAGTCTGAAATCAAGGAGTCAGCAGAGCTGCATTCCTTCTGGAGGCTTCTGGGCAAAATGTTTTCTTGTTTTTTTCCAGCCTTATCTATGCTTCTTGGCTCATAGCCCTTCTTCTGACTGTCCTTGAGGATGCATGGCTTGGAACCTTGCTCTCTTGGTCTCTTCTCCATTTTTGCCTTTGACCCCTTTGCCTCTCTTGTGTAATTGCATCTGTCCACTGAGGTAATCCAGGACCATCCCCCTTTTTAAGACTCTTCACCACACTTGCAAAGTCCCTTTTGTCAGATAACTTATTGAAAATGCCAGGGACTGGGAAGTAGATACTTTGGGTGTGGGGAGGGAGGACAGGCAAAGTTCTGCTTATCACAGGAAAAAACTTAGAGACATGGTGGTAAGTAAGTAGCAAAAGCCTCTTGCAAGCTCTCATTATGCCAATTCTACTCTCTCCAGAAGTTCTTTGCATATAACATTATACGACTTCAGCTGGCCAATTCTTATGTAAAATTTATTAGATTGCTTTTTAGAAAGAAAGATTGTTTACTATTTATAAAGTACTCCACTGAAGGCTCAATGAAGCATTCATTATTCTGGCAGACCTTGTTGGAAACTGATATTTAATGGAGTTATTTTTTTCAATCAGGCAGTTGCTAAGATGGAATCAGACTGGAGAGGTCTCTGAATATCCGCAGCCCAATCTGAAGATCAAGGGAGGGACCCGGGTATTTCAGATGCTTCCAATTTTTTTTGTTTTGCAGCTTCTGTGGGAAGCATACCAACAGAGTTTTCGGATATTAAACCCTTCCCTTGGGATGGCTGGAGGAGCATGTCCCACCCAGGAGCTCCCACTCAGCTAAAGCTGGCCAGCTGGCCACACACAGACCTGAACTGCTTTTAGAGAAAGTGAAGACTCAGTTGCAGACAATTGGAAAATCTGAGTACATTTTTTATGGGAAGGAGACCTCAAACCCTAGTAACATGAAACTTATAAATAACTGATGTTCTCTTCCCATCTTCTTTCATTCCAAACGATTGTTCAGGACTGTCTCTTCCTCCCCACTAATAAGTCCAGTAGAATATTTTGATTTATAGTAACAAATCCCTCCATCTTCCTGGGAAGACCCATGAGGTAATGGTATCTTGCAGTATATTTTCCAAAGAAATCTTAACCCACTCAACCCCATTGTGAAATTAAGAATTGTAACTGTGAGACAAAGTTAGATACAACTAGATCCTATCCTGGGGTGTTCACGCATATCTAAGGAGAGTAATCTCATATGTTTACTCTTTGTGAGGAACATGGTTTCAACTGTGCTACTGTAAAGCATGTTGAGTCTGTCCAGGAATCTGAATTCCCTCTTTTATGGGGAGATGGTAAGCTCTGGCTTGGCCAGCTTCCCAGCAAGTGTCTCTATGGTTACCTGTGCTTCCCGCATTGAGAGTTCTGGCAGAGGGGTTGGGGTGAGTTGTAGGTGTATGGTTATCTGTCTTGGTGGTCTTTGGAATGGGAGCTTCAAAAGAAGAGACAAGGCGAGGGTCTGGAAGGGCTTGACCTTCACGTAATAATTTACCCTAGCTGCTGGTACTTGTCCACAGTTTCTTGGATTGGCTAAGGCTATCTTTATCTAACTCAGAGTGTGAAGATCTACAAGGAACTAAGCGCAGTTTGATGATGGAGGAGCCTCTCTCAAGGTTTCTGGATGGGGAATGAGATTTTTTTAACTTATTTTTTTTCCCAATCATACAAGCTCAATAGGTACCTTGGTCCTCTCCCTCCCTTCTCCCTTCCCCAATCCCCCTCGCACTCTTTCCCCCTTTTCCTCTTCCTTTCACCCCCCTGCCTCCCTTTCTCCCAGTGCCTCTCCCTTACCTCTTTCCATCCCCTGGAGCATCCTTTTGTGTGAATGCCAAACTTCCTCTAAGTCCTCCACTTTGATGAGGTGTAAGGACTCAGTGGCATTGCCCAGAGCCCTTTCTTGGGCTCCCTTTAGTATGGGGACACTATTATGACTGTTAATCCCTTGCCTCTAAGGATCCTAGTGCCTGTGATCCATGCTAGACTTTGGGGGATTGTTGACATGTCAGTCATTGTGCAGATCATGCAAAGTCTGATTATGACTACTGTGGCCCTAACTTGAGAAGAGTATCTTGCACATCATTGGTCCTCCCCATCTTTAGGCTCTTACAATATTGGTGCCCCCTTTTCCACAAGTTTTCCTGACCTTTAGGATGGGGAAAGATTTGGCTGGTCTGGTTCCAGGTGATTAATGTAGGGAGGGTCTTTGGTGTTCTGAATTATGGTTTGTTGCTCTTTTCAGTTTTTCTGTTCCTGCACCGCCCTTGGCTCCATCCTGGTTGGTTTTAGAGGTCACCTCCTGAGGAGCAGAGAGTCCTTGTCTGGGGCAGGAGGAGCGGGAATGAGATTTTTATTAAGCTAGTCATGGTTCATCTTTCATGTATGCAGTCAAAGCAGCAGAAACTGGATGGTGAGGAAAAGGGACATTTGGTTTGATTTAGAAAGAGGTGGGAGGAAAAAAGGAAGGGAGGGAGGAAAAGAGAGAGAGAAAGAGAGACAGAAGAAAGGGATACACTGAATTTTTACAGGAATCTGTAGTCAGCTTTTGGTAGTTGGGGGCAAAAGGAAAGGCAAAAATCTGATAATGGCAAATGACATCTGGAAACGACACTTCTCTAATGAAGCTTTCAGGGGTCAAGTGTGTCCTCCTTGATTACTGAGAGGCATAGGTAAGTAATTGAAGAGCAACATATGGTCTAGTTTAATGTTCACAACTGAAATGGGACTAAATTGAAGCCATTCTGTTATGGACATGTATTTATAGCTGCAACAAACTTTTGGAATTGCTTTTAACACTTTGATCTCATGGTATTTATTGTGCCTACTATACCAACTGACCCTTAATCTTAAATGAAAGGGTCACTCCAGGCAGAGTGGAGCAATTAGTGGGGTTTTTCTTCCCTCCCCTATCCCTCCTCCAGGTTGAATGTAAAGTAAACTGGCTGTTTGGAGTTAGTCACATTGCCATGACAACTAGATTTTAAGTGTAAGTACCTTGTTCCTTGAAAAGAAACAGTATGTGATTGTGGTGAAGATGTGTGCCAGAGAGTGCCCTGGAAATAAATTAGAGTCATCTATAAGGCTATGGAAAAATGATTTGGCTAAGGCCTTAATTTTCTCCAAAAATAAATCTTCCTGAAAATTATAGCCTTTATTTTGTACAATAAACACTAATTCTGTATTCCTCGTTCTCTCTGACATAAAGAATGTCCAATCGTTTTTCAGTATTGAGTGAGAATTGCTATGGTGGCAATAATAAAATAATATAATTTCTTCATTCATATTAAATAGTATATAGAAATACTTAATAAATAGAAGCACATATTTTGAGTTTAAGTCAAAATATTTGATATAAGACACTTATTGAAATGAAGAAACAATTCAAAAATGGATGATTGAAGCAGTATGTTGGTTTTAAATTATTTTTAACTTTTATTAAAGTTTATATGATATAAAACACCATATTAATCAGTTTTTAAGTATGCAGTTCAGTAGTAGTTAGTATAGTCATATTTTTGTGCAACCACATCCAGAAATTTTCATTAAAATTGGACTTCTATGTCCATTGAGTAGTTGTGCTAAGACTTCCTATAATTATTTGAGAATGGGTTTTCAATTCTTTTGTATACATGCTTAGGAGAGGAGTGGCTGGATAGCATGGTAACTTTAAGTCTGACTTTTTGAAAAGCTGTCAAATTGCTTTCTACAACGATAAAACACTTTACAATCTCACCAGAAATGTATAAACCTTCCAATTTCTCTTAGTAGTTGACAACTCTGGTTATTTTCCACTAAAACAATTATGAACATCTTATTGTGTTTGAACAGAACTCTCATTGTGATTTTAATTTGCATTTCCATGATGACTGATGATGTTAAACATCTTTTCATGTACATATTGTTCATTTACATTTTCATTTGGAGAAATGCCTATTCAGGTCATTTGCCCATTTTAGAAGTTCACTTTCTTGCCTTTCCATTGTTGAGCTGTAAGATGTTTTAAAATATATTTTTGCATACAACTGTTGTATTTTCTTCCATATGTTAATTGTCTTCTTCATAGTGTCCTTTGATTTCACAGAATTTTAAAATTTTGATGCCATCAGATTTATAGAGTTTTTATCTTTTTTATTAATGCAATTGTGCATGTGTGTGTGCGTGTATGTATGTATGTGTGCGTATGTGTGTGTGTAGAACCACGGGCGAATTCGGGAACCACCATGGACCACCTCCACTTCCTCCTTGTTTACTCTGCCGCGGGATTCACAGACTCCGCCCTACCAGGACCAGAAACACAGGTCGCCCAGCTTCCGCAGGGCGTCTATACGTGGGGTCTAGGATCTGAACTCCGGACCTTCCACCTGCAAGGCAGAGGCTTAACCCCTGAGCCACCTCTCCAGCCCGCTAGGGTTTTTATCTTAATACTTGTATGTTTAGTGTCCATTGCCAAATATGAGTTCATAAAGATTTATTTCTGTCTCTTATGAATTTTAAGGTTTCAACTTTTATCTAGGATACTGCTCCAGTGTAAGTTAATTTTTATGTGCAGTATAAAGAAAGGGTGATTTTATTCTTTTGCACACAAAAGCACAGAAGGTATCATGACAGGGAAATGAATTAGAAATTGTGGTTAGAAATCTTTGGTCTTTCTTACTCCCTCAGTTTAAAATGGGTAGAAGGAGAAGTTGCTCCTGAGTTAGAAATCTTTCTGAACCAGTTTTGGATCTAGACAGAGAAGAGTAGATTGAAGTGATCATTGTAAGATATCTATAAAAAGAAGAGGAGGAGAAGGAGATGAAGGAAGAAGATAAGAAGGAAGACTGAAGCACCTGGCCATAGTGTTTGTTTCTAGAATAACACCAAACTCATTAAGGTGGAAATTCTGCCCTGGGATAATCACATAGTGGGTGGCAGGAACTGAGTGACAGGGTTTGTGGTAGACTACAAATTACCTCTTCAGTAGAACTCATTTCATAGCAAGCTATCCACATATTGCAACAAATTTCACTTATCACTTGTGCATGTAACCACATGGGCTTCAGCTGCAAACAGAATGTTTATTAACTGACATGAAAGCAGTTATCCTCATATATAGATGCTAAAAGATAACTAACAGTCATTGAATATTTGAGGAAACCTAGTACTATGAAAAAGTATCAAATTCAATAAATTAACATAGAGGAACTAGAGTTCAAAAGGCAAATGAATGGGCCAGAGAGATGGCTCAGGGGTTAAGACTCTGCCTTGCAAGTAGAAGGTCCTGAGTTTGGATCCCAGGTCCCATTAAAAAATGACAGGTGGAAACAGGGTGGCTTGCACTTCTGGTCCTAGTAGGCTAAGCCTGGGAAATCTCAAAGTGAAGCAAAAAAGAGATAGAAGGAATCCAGGATGATTCCTGAAGTCATCTTTGGTCTTCCACAGGGATATACAGTGCCTTCTGATGCACACACACCTCCACAGGGACACACAGTGCCCTCTGATACACACACACACACACACACACACATACACACACACACACACATGCATGCACACACACACAGAGTAAGTAAATAAAGTAAAAAAAATGGCAAAGATAATAATGTATTTGCTACCACAGACTAAGAATAGAATGATATGTAAATAATACTTTTGGTATTAGAAAGTGAGGAATAATTTTTTAAACATCCAGTAATGGGTGGGATATGTGTTAGAATATTTATAACTAAAGACACATTTCATGAGCTGGAAGATATTATCGGGACTGTTTCAGCTTAAGCATGCAGGGAAAAAAAGCATGTCAAACAAGATATGTTCCAATTGATTGGAATCTAGAATTCTTTATCTAGAAAAATACACCTATATTTGAAAGGAAATGAAGATATTTACAAACAATGAAGGACTAAACGATAGAGCTATTCATAGATTGATTCTCTCTAAAGGCATCTTAAAGGATGTGCTCTGTAAAAACAAAAAACTTTAAGAGGAAAGTGTGAAAAAGTGTGAAAAACATTTTAAATGTTTGCTTCACTATTTGGTTTGTTCTCAATGGAACTTGGTGATTTTTTCTGAAAAAACTCTTTCTTCCATAACTCTTTCTCTTTATAATAAATATTATCAGAAGAGATAGCAGCATTTTTTTAAATCTACTTCCTGACCTCGTGCTCTTCATATCACCCGCTTTAGTTAAATCTTTAAATACATATTCAATGAAGGACCCAATTAGTGGATCCTCACTGATCGCTCATGTGTCAAGACCAACACTCGGTTCCTTGACCTCACTGTACAGGGAGATCTCTTTTCTTATGTCTCTTCTCTGCATGGTGTCCGCCTACAGCACTGGCTTTCTATTCTCCGTCTTTCTGTCTTTAGAAATGATTCTCCTAAATTTTTGTACTTCAGAATGGCCTTCACACTCACTACTTTCTACTTGGCATTACTTTGAACCAGAGATCTTATTTGATAATAAAAGAAGACAAGCAAATACCATATAAATATAAATTACACAAATATACAAAAATTAGGAAAAGTTGCTATTCTCTTTGTTTTCATCTGGGAGTCCAGTTAGTCAGAATGTCTTTTACCTGGTCAAACTGTCTTTGCTTAATTAATTTGGCTTCTTGAAGTTCTGAGTCCTTCATGATTCTGGGTCCACGGGATTGCTTTAGCCACAAGGCATGGGTGAAGTGAACATGCTTCAGAAAATTCTCCATAGGTTCCTGACAGCGTTGTTCTGCCCTTTTGGTTCAGTAATGGTCCCAACTTCCTGTGGCAATTAAAAAAAGTCACTAAAGGCTGGGGAGATGGCTCAGGGGTTAAGCCTTTGCCTTGCAAACAAAAGGACCTAAGTTTGGATCCCCTGATCTGAAAATGCCAGGCAGAAATGGTAGTGGCTTGGGCTGGAGAGGTGGCTCAGGGGTTAAGCCTCCGCCTTGCAGGCAGAAGGTCCTGAGTTCGGATCCCAGATCCCACGTATAGATGCCAGGCGGAAGCGGGGGCGGCCTGCGCTTCTGGTCCTGGTAGGGCGGAGCCTGTGAATCCCAGGACAGAAGGAGGTGGAGGCGCCCATGGTGGTTCGCGAATTCGTCCGTGGTTCTACACATACACAGACACACACGCACACACAGACACACGCGCGTGCACATACACAAGCACATGCGCACAGTTGAATAAATAATAATAATAATAATAAAAAATTAAAGAAATGGTAGTGGCTTGTAATTCTAGCCCTGGAAGGTGAAGTCTGGAAAACCCGAGGGTAAAGCAGTAAAGGAGGTAGAGCAAGCCGGGATTATTCCTGAAGTCGCCCTTGGGCCTCTGCAGGTACACACACTCAAGTTACACCCATTAACCACCCCCAACACACACGCATGCACACGCACATGCACTCACACGTGCAAAAAAAAGTCATTTAAATTAGAACAGAAATACTCTTTTTTGATTGATTTAGAGATAGGAGTATGCTTAAACGACGAGTGGCCAGCTGCAGTTTTCCATCCAACCAACCATCCATGTTTGTGGTGGGACTTCTCCCTTAGAGTTAATCCCACTGCTCCAGTAACTACAAAGTCATACAAAGGTAAAGAAATGCTGTGAGTGGTTTTAAAGTTATATTAATGAGAAAAAAATCCCTTATAATCTTTATTACTGGCTTCTGAACTCATTTTAATTATGTCTATTATAACTAGGGTAAGAACATCTTTTATTGGATAGTCTCTAGGAACATTTCTAACAACTTTAAGACTGGCACCCTAGTCTCTCAGATGCTTCCCCCAGATGGTAGTGTAACTGAGTTTTCAGTAGACCATTCCATAATTCTAAACCAACAACTTCTTTTGGGCTGGGCACAGAGTAAGGCCAGTGGATGTTGATGGCAACGTGCCTATTTCTTCTCTCGTGCACTCTGCCTTTCCCAATGCTCATCACATGGGAAGACCCTAGCTGTATCTAGAACCCCATATCAAAGAAGCCTAAGAAACGTGGCTCTTAGACTTCCAGTCTCTGGAGAGTAACAGAGGATGCAGGAGGCATTGAGGCTGAATAACTGTGTTAGTATGCACAGCTTGCCCTGTTTTAAAATGGTCCTTGCACAGAGATAATTTCTGTAACAAGAACGTCTTCGACAGGCAAAATATTCCTGTCCTTCTTTTATATCTTTTCTTCAGCTTTAAGCAAATCCAGCTATCTCTTTATTTTATTTATTTTTCTACTTTTACAAGGATATTGAGTATTCATCCCAGCTTCCCTCCCTCTCTCCTCTCTTCTGCCCCTTCCCTTTCACCATTCTCTCCAACTCCCACTAACCCTTCCGCCTGTATGCGTCTATGGACCCCTAGGTTCACTGTAGCTTGTCTACTCTCATGACGGCTCAAGTGATATATCAAGTTACTTCTCTTCAGGCCATCATACTGATATGTGCATTTCCCTTCACTCATCCAGCTTTAGACCCAAAGATTTCCACTGTAAGTTCCCATTCTATGGGTGTAATAATAGTTACCTATAGAGCACTTTGATATACTGTCTTCCTACTTACAGGTTTATTGTCTGTCTTCCCTATTGATCTATTTACTTCCCTATTTTTAGGTTCTTTTTCTAGTTAACAGGACAGGAATGGGTACCATTCTGACAAGCAGGTCTCGAGTCCAATCAAAAGCTGTTGGTTGTCTCCTTGGTATTCATGCCACTATTACACTGGTGGTCACCGATTGCCATGGTGATTTATATTGCAACTTACAGATCTCATGCTGTTAATGGGGCTTGTATTAATTTCTTTCCTGTAACTGCTGTCAAATCCAGCTATCTTAACTTATGTGTTTATTTAAATGCTTATCTGTGCCTTGCTGCTCCAGGTAGTGTACATATTCCTACAAGAATTCTTGTATACAAGAAGTATAGGAGATACTCAGATAGGTGTTGAGTGAGAGGAAGAGACAATGATGACCAGAGGAAACACTAAGTCTAGTTATTAAGCAAATATGGTGTATCATGGCAAATCTAAACTTTGATTCTAGATTATTGCAAGATAGGAGGCAAAGGGAAAGCCAGAGAAGATTCAATAATATGCTCATAGTATTCTTTCTCCTTTTCTGGAGAGAGAGAGAGAGAGAGAGAGAGAGAAAGAGAGAGAAATTGTATAGGGTGAAGCTACTCATAAGCACTGGAGATTGATAGTGAAGCATATTTAAATCTGTATATTGGGCTGGAGAGGTGGCTCAGGGGTTAAGCCTCTGACTTGCAGGCGGAAGGTCCTGAGTTCGGATCCCAGATCCCATGTATAGACACCAGGCAGAAGCGGGGGCGGCCGGCGTTTCCGGTCCTGGTAGGGTGGAGCCTGTGAATCCCGGGGCAGAGGGAGGTGGAGGCGTCCATGGTGGTTCCCGAATTCGTCCATGGTTCTACACACACACACACACACAGACAGACACACACGCACACATACATACGTACACATGCACAATTGAATAAATAATAATAAAAAAATAAAAAAATTTAAATCTGTATATTAAATTTTAATGTGTTAATAGCTCCTGGATAAAATCACTGTCTTAACAGAAAAAGAGTTTTGGAAGCTGTAAGTCTCACAAGGAGAACTAACCTGTAGAAGAACCAACAGTGGCAACGCTTTGGGACTAGAAAGCAGAAATTTGAGGCATTACTGACCCAGCAGACCAGAAGATGAAATTTCAAAGAAGTCAGATATACACCATGGAATTATTAAGCCTCAGTTATTGGCACCACATGGTACCATTGGAGAAAATTGGAGGCAAAAGTAGATAAAGGCTGAAATGTGGAGGTGAAAGTAATTAAGACCCCCAAGAGGGCTAAACCTTGTGTATAAATAAGCAATAGGCTCTCAGGTATCAACACATACACCTTTGGCGGTGGCCAACAGATAGTTACCTGAAGCATACAATAACCCAGGAGAGGGGCTCCATCCATAGGTAAGGGTGAGGTATAACCCTGGAAGGAAAGGCAAAATGGTTGTTTCATCCCTGAATGCTAGGACTGGCAACTTTCTTCATTCATGTAACTGATGGAATACTGGCTAGAACTAAGTGGTCTCATCAGCATCAATTCCCCAGCCTAGAAAAGATCTTGTAAACTTCAAGTGCATCTTCCCTAATATGATGCTGCTAATAGAACATCATGCAGTGAAGGCCCATGCACAGAACATCTTCCTGGCTTTATAGCCCCTCTTTCTTGTTCAAGAGGTATGTCTGATATAAAACCCATAGTCAAGGGGACAAAAAAACCAGGTAAGGTAAAGAAAATATGGACTATGCATGAAAATAGAAACTCAAAAATATTCCAGCTTTCTTTAATATTCTTGAGACAAGGCATTCCCTGTTTAAAATAAAAGGAAAGAAGCTATAAAAACAAAACATTTAAAGGCAGAAAACAAGATCTTCAAACCTAGTCTGATGGTACAGACCTGAAATCTCTACACCGTTTAAAATGGGAGAGTGGAATGCCTCTTCTTTACATACATGCATCCCACCTGAAGGTTAACGTCTTACCTGATGGCAGTAACTAGATAATGAAGCACATCCTGCATCCCCATGTAGGGGTGTGTGTGTGTGTGTGTGTGTGTGTGTATGTGTGTGTGTATAATAAAAGTTTTGATAGAAAAATGGCAAAGTTACCTGTCTTTCCCATTGTTATCATTAAATTCACTGACAAAGGATGGTGATTGAATCCTGATTGGTGCATCTTGTTGCCCCCAAGATACAAATCTCTATTTCAAGCCTTCGTTCCTCTCTGGGAGGCTTGACCTGTGTAGCCTGTCTCACTGAAGTCAAGAACACCTGTCATAGTTTGAAATTTGTCTCCTACAGTCTCATGTTTTTGGACCGGTCATAGCACCTTGAGAGGTGGAGATTTACTGGAGGAGGGCGGTTACAAGGGGTGGGGCTTGAGGTAGATTAGTCCCACCTTTCCTGCAGGAGAAGTCTGCTTTTGGAAGAGCACTTTTGCAGCTCTCAGCCTCATGGATGGGAGTGACAGCCTGACTCCAGCTTGGCCAGGCAGCCATGCCACCTCCACTATGAAAGACTGTATCTCCTCTCTGGAACCATAAGCTAAATAAATCTCCCTTTCTCCCTTAAGTTGCTTGACTTTGAATGCTCTCTCACAGCAACACACAAGAGTAACGGTTACAATACCTCAGGCTTCACTTTTCTAGACACCTGAGGCAGGAGGGCAGAGAGTAGGTCCAAGGAGCGACTTCAGGATCCCTTTCTGTCAGATGACTGCAAACTTTCCTTTTGTTCTTTTGAATTACTACTATCATTAAATTTCAATATTTTGATAAGCTCTTCACCAGGAAACATCTTCTGATTAGTACCTGGGAACAGCACAGACAGTGAAAATATGTCAGCTAGAAACCCGAGAGACATTATCAGATTTATGGGTCAGTTTTCTAAATCTACTTTTTAAAAGTTATTGGTGGGCATCCATCTGTTGTGAGGCTGCGCTGGGAAGGTTGCGTTGAAGAGGGAACAGTTCATTACTCTGTAGTGTTATCTAAGCACCATGTGTGGAGTGACAGAATATTAGCATCTCATTAGCATATTTAAATATCCCAAAAGGGAGCCTACATTACCATGTGGCAGAGACCACCACATAGATGCATTCTCAGCTTCTACCAAAGCTGGACTCTTTGCTTTATGGGCAACGACTACCTCTTCTTGTTGCCCTGTGGTTACAGTATGGAGAGGTGACTAAGTTTTGACAACAAAATGTGATTTGAAAACTGAAATCTCTTGTGATTTCCACAGTGTCCTCTAAGGAAGGGAGCACATTACTTCTTCATTCCTTTCTTTTCCCTCATGTCTGGCTTTCTCTGGAATTCAGTCACAATACAGGAGTTTCAGGAACATTTGAAACTCTCAGTTGGCCCACTAAAAGGAAACAGGCCACAGAGTGGAACCTTGGTCCTGAATTACAGATTCAACACCTCGGCCCTCGGTGGCCTGCCTCACATTTCTTTTCTCTGTTGGAGGCTTTTGAGAAAAGATTCTGTTATGTAGCTTAGATTGGCTTGATACTTGCAGTATAGCCCAGACTGGCCTCAAACTTTTGATTATCTTCCCTTGACATCCTGAGTGGTGGGATTTAGGTCACATTTCTATTATGTGCTTGTACCATATTATTGCTATTATCTTTTTGTTTTTCAAAAACAATTCAGTCCCACTTAGCCCTAACTGACACATCTAGTCTCTGAGTTGTGGGAGCAAGAGATACGAGCCTAGAGATGTTTTTCTTTTTCTTGGATCCTGGCCATTTGGAGACACGGAGCTAATATTCATTTTTAGATTCCAAGGCATGATTTTTTTCTTTTTATGCAAGTGATCTATGCTTCCATAATGTGTTCCTCTTCTCCTCCCCTCCCCTCCCCTTCCCTTCCTCCTTTTATCTTCCCTCTTCTCCCCTCCTCTTCTCCTTCCTCCCTTCCTGCCTTCCTTCTTTCTCCTCTCTTCCACAAGCTGATGTTCATGATTTTTCTTCTCTACGTGATCACTCTTGGCCCTCAGATCACGCCATGTTGGCATCCTTTGTTTGTCTAACTCTGACTCTTACTGACATTTGGATTAGGTGTTATGTGAAGTAGTGTTCCTTTAAATGTGCTTCCAAAGCTAATGCCTCGTTGTGGAAATGGAGTGTTAGAAAATAACAGCACCCTGCTGTAAGCAAGAATCTAGTAATTTATTCAGTTTTAAAAGGATGCTTCAGCATCAGATGTTTATAGCTGTAAGACCAGAAGAACAGACACAGAGCACAAATGAGCCCTTCAAGTTGCCCTTTGGGTTTCGGTGAAATGTTGCTTCTGAGCTTTGCTGCCTATTCTCCCTGTGATTTAATAGAGATGGAAATTTAATTGTTACCAGGAGCCCACCCAGAGAGTCACATGAGCTCAATAATCACTGTGTGTGTGTGGGGGTGGGGTAGGGATGTTGCAAGGCAGGATGGAGAACAATGATCTTGTTAAGACTGGAGGAGGTCTAACATTATAACACAAATTCTTTGGCTATAGCATGAATGCTTTTTCTAAGTAATTGTAAAGAATCAGTGCCACACAAAGAAGTATGTACAGCACTGTCTCCTTAAAAACCCACAGAGGAGTGTGGATCAGGCAGATCGAAGTGCTGGACCACACGATTTGTAAACCAAACTAAAGAGAAACAAAAACAGGAAAACTCCACACACAGAGAAAAAAATGGTGGCATAGATATTGGAGATGAAAACTTTTGAGGTTTTTTTTTTCATTTTTGCCAGTTCTAGGCAAGTGTCTGGGTGATCCAGCTTGAAAAATCTTCAAAGCCTTGTCTGTATTTGTAAATCTATAAAGACCTCTGTGATGTGACAGTTAGACAAGTTTGTAAACAGGCATTCATTCCCTCATTGTGAGCTGGAAGGTAAATGATTAGAAATTGAGGGATGTTTCTGACCAGTTATTTTCCATGGGAGAGAAATAGGGGAGAGAAAAAATACAGAGAAAATTGGGAAGACCCCAACTCATGTCTGATTTCTCATCACAGACTTCCCTGATTGCTTATCCATCTGTCAGGATTCCATTTTTCTTCTCTACGTGATCACTCTTGGCCCTCAGATCACGCCATGTTGGCATCCTTTGTTTGTCCATCCTTCCGAAGTCCTCTCAGGTGCCCCAACACAAAGGTTATATGGTGTGGTTGAGAGATGAATACTGAAATCAGACTCCTCCAGTTCAAATCCTGGGCTCTTCTTCGTCAGGCTCTGGGGAAAGGCATCGGCTCTGCTCTCTCTGAAATGGAGACAATGCACTTGGGGTAGTTGTGATGATCAAATGAGTCATTGCTTGAGATGAGCTAGAGTAGTATCTAGCACAGAGTAGTTGCCATTTAAGCGTTGGTGAAATATGTGGGAAAACAATTCTTAGAATTTCAGAACTATAAATTGCCTGCTCAGAATGGGTAGATGGGTGGGATATTATTATATCTTCAGTAGAGGGAGTGTGTGTGTGTGTGTGTGTGTATGTGTGTGTGTGTGTGTGTGTGTGTGTATAAAGAGTGGGAGCTAGTGGAGTAGCATTTGTAAGAGGTGGCATGTCTAATCCTTACCTGAATGTCAGTCATGCTAGCACTAGCATTGAGGGTCCCTTTAAAGTTCCTGGCTCCATTGTTCTCTGTTGAATCTGGAGGTGCACATAAAATGGAGAGGTGAGCTCTGTAGCTATTAGACAGTGAACAGGCTTAGGTCCTGCTTAGCTGGGGCTGAGTGTTCAGAGTCAAAGTGTTAATTAAACACATAACGAGAAATTGATCCGAAAAGTGTAAGCTTGTTGGAAACCAAACCTGGGGCAGAGGCCAGGGCAGAGAGCAGCATGCAGAGGTGCGGCAGCCCCTGAGGTGCTGACAGATGTTCTGATGCACACTAGAGGATGCTCCTGGAGCAGCAGGACCCAGCTCCAGCAGTGCCCACACCACCAACAGTAAACTCTGTGCGCTATCTCCTCTCATCTTCATTTTCTGCATCTGCAAAATGGGGGTTTTGATAGTAATTTCTTCTACTTCATGGGTTTGGAAAGATAGAAAGGTATGAAGTATTTTGTAATTAGTAGTATGCTGTATTGATATTATCAGTAGTCATGTTTTTGTAGATGGCATGGAAACATTTTATGGTTTGTTTAAAATTCAGGAAGGACAAGATCTATGTATATTTTCTTGCACAGAATGAAGATAAATTATGTATTAAATTTAGTAATCTCATTTCACTCATTTGGTCCAATATCGCATGTTTCTCTTGTTAGATGCAGAACAAATAGACCATTTTGCTATCGAAAGAAATAGTATGAAAAGAGTTATTTTGTAAGGAAACTTATCAATGCTTCATAAAATCTACTTTTTTAAACACAAAATTGACTCAAAGTGAGATGGTAGCATATGGTCCTGGGTGTATATTTACAGGTCCACCTGCTCACTCCCCCTCAAAAGATCCTCCTCTTTCCTTCTACCCCCTGGATTCATAGCTACCTCTGAATGACAGTAAAGTAAATCATCTCGTTAAGATTTAGGGAATGACTCATCTTTATTGTTATGGAGGCATCTTATTTAGTAGCTACATAAATTTTTTGGCAATATTTCTTCTTTTAAAAGGACTGTGTATGTAATATTCATTATAAGAATTTCCTAATCAGACAGGCAGGAGGGTAGGAGGGAGTAGAATGGATTGATGAAGGGAAGGGAGAGAAATGGGGGGATAGAGGGAGGCAGGGATAAAGACTCAATATGCTTGCAAAACTAGAAAAACAAAAAAGAGAAGTTTTTAATCAGTTATGCAATTACTCAATGGTTTTAAAAAAGCTGAGATAGATTCAGGTTTGTAAAAAAAATCAAGTAGTTAGGAAACTTGAGATGTGAGGATGGTGAAGTTGAAGAATAGGCTACATAGTGAGATCTTGTTTCATTAAAACAAAAAGAATAAAAAGAATAAAAAGAAAGAGAAGTTACTTTGAATAGCCACATGTGTGACACCACTAATGTTTAAAAAATTTCTTCAACACAATAAAATCAGAAGACAGGAAGAAGCCCCCAAATCCTCAGGCCATTGAAAAGAAACATCTGCGGTGTCTAGAGTGTCTCCTTTTGTAAATATGAAAGCAGAGAGGAGCAGCCATCTATGAGAGATAAAAATCAGTCCCTGGAAAGGACTACAAAGTCTTTGTAAGTGCATGATAAAAAGAGTTATGAAATCTAAAAACCAGGAAAAGCTGGACAAGTCAATCAAATATCTTGTTGGAGGAATAGACTAAAGCTGTTTGCAAGTTTAAATGGGTGATTCAAGAATAATTACTTTTTAATTGACAGTAAAAATGGTGCATGCTTATGGGTACAAGATGATATTTTGAAACATATCTGTGTTGGACTGGAAAGCTGGCTCAGGGATTAAGACTGTGACTCCCGTGTTGGGATCCTGGGTCCCATGTAAAAAAGCCAGGTGGAAGCAGCAGCAGCTTATACTTAGGCTCTTGAAGGCAGAGCCTGGGAAACCTCAGAAAGAAGCAAAAAGGCAGAAGCAGTCCAGGATGCTTTCCAAAGTCACCTCTGGGCCTCCACAGTGTCCTCTGACACACACATACACACACACACACACACTCACACTCACACACACACTAAATTAAAAAAGAAATACATCCACATTGAAGAATATTGAATCAAACAATTAACATGTCATTGACCCACAGACTCGTCAGCTATTTGTGACAGGACATGTAAAAACCACTTTCCCAGCAATTCTCAGGTACACTTGCAGCATGTCATGAGCTGTAGTAAATACACTGTGTATGCCATTTCCTGAACTAATTCATCTAACTGAAACTACACGACCTTTGAATTCTCTCTGACTCCTGCTCCTGTCTATGCTCAGCTTCTCTGACCTGGCTTCCTTAGCGTCTACACAGAAATGTGATGTGAGTGAACTTCCAAGTTGAAAGGGTTCCATGAGTCCCATTTCCATTTTTCTGGAAAGAGGAATTTTAAAAGTAGAAATGTACTTTGCCACTGATAGGGAAGAGGAAAAAAGTTAACACTGATGTTGAGAAGACCTGAGAAAGGAATTCTGGAGGCCATCTTTGGTGGGCCACACTGGGCCTTTTCCATGTTTGAGCACACAGAAGCATGCTTAGCGATTTGCACGTCTCAGCTACTCGGTTCCCTCCCTTCTCTTTTGCCTTCCCAGAACAAATCACCTCTTCAGAGGCTGTGCAGGCCTCCAGCTTGTGCCAGGGGCAGGTTGACACCTTGTAAATTGCTTGCAATTGTCCAAGTGTCATGACTCACCAACTTTTCCACTCTAGTCTTCCCCAAAATTTTTTTTAACCACTCAATTACAAATATCTGCTGGAGGCTCTTACTTCTTTTCCTTAAGTGTTAAGCTTTAAACCACTCTCCCCAATTGAAGACAACACTCTTTTTGAGCTGTGATGATATCGGTGTTATTACATTCACTTATATCTTGCTTTTGCATGGAAAATATAAAAGATCTAAAGACTATGCATTTTATATTTAAAAAAAACATATATTTTTGAAATGTGTTGTCGCATGATTAGCTATACTAATAATTATCCTAAGGTTTTATCTTATTGCACTCAGCATTTTAGTTTTTACCCTCCAGGAATTTGAAAGAACTATTGTGTATTTTATTTTTAAACTACTCTCATGTCTTCAGTTATCAGTTGAACAAATATCCCAACTAGGAATAAAATAGAATTAAATATTTTTTCTGCTCATGTACAAGAAGAATTATAAGGCTTTGCTTGGCTTTGAAAGTCTCCTAGTGAGTGTCATTGTGTTTCAAACAGGTCAAAAAGCAAGTGAAGTTGTCAAACCTCATTAATGTATAAATTTGGAAAGAAAGAGCTGTGTGAATTAGAGGGTAATGCTGGGCTATAGGATACTGTAAACAAAAATATTTAATTTGAATTTGTAAGATATGTGGAGTAAAACCTATATTGAATCATAGCAATCGGGATGCCATTGAAGTTATAATGGGTACACACAAGTTGTTCTTATTCTGTGTTGATATCTTCATATGTGATATGCTTCCAATCCTTATAGAGACCCATGAGGAAGTTACTTGTAACTTGCCAAGAGTTCGAGTGTTTGGTTTGTAGTACTCAGTAAGAAATGGTATATAGGTAGCCCTCTTACTGCTAAGGAGTAAATGCTAATTTAAAATCAGCATTAAGAATGCCTCACTTACCTATTTGCAAATGATGTAAAATGGCATTTTCAAAACCAAACTTAGCTTAGATATACACATGGTTCTGTGTGTAAACATTTCTCGACCAATGACACATTCCAAAGGATTGCATATTCCCCAGTAAATAAACTTGGAAAACACCATTTTTTCCAGTACTCACAAAGCAAAATTTATATGACTACAGCTTAGAATAGTTAATACACTGGTATTTACCTCTCCGTGTTCCATGGATTTCAAGTGTAAAGGAGTACCTAGATAGACCATATGCTGTATAAAATATTTTTGGAAGACTGCAAGAGATACTAATTTCAAATAAATTTGTCTGTAAATTTTAAATAATACTTTGTTTAAGCTCTTTGTTTATAAAAAGACTTAGTCTTTAAGTTCATGGAATTATTTAGTTGTCATCACTATATTCAAGCTATTTTCCTAGAAAAAATATGGAAATACTCAAAATATTAAATAATTGGCGCACAAACAATCACAACTGGACAAATCATAGCTGGGCAAAATTTAAGCAAATAAAGTTGAAATATAGGGTCATTGTTGCTTTGAAACATAATTCTACCTTTTATAATTTGTGGTTATTTAAAAATATTTGGAACATTGCTGCTACAATTGTCAATTGTGAACTCCCTCTATGTCTGTCTAATAGCTGCTTGGTAATCTTTCATGGCATACTTACTAATTGGAGCATGCTTAAGAGTTGATGTATCATTGCTTACTTACAATGGCTTGATCAGTCAAACAGCCCATGTCACTGGAGGTTGTGAGCATTACCATTATCCTCTAAATATTCACATCATCTCTGTACTAATGAATGCATTCATTACTGCATGCATTAATATTTGGGGTAGAAGCTATATCGTCCTCATTCAGTATTTGTGACACCTGATGTCACTAGAGTTTAGGTAATGTGGTGAGTGATACTTTTTGATCTGAATACCAGAAGGTCCTAGACTCTAGAGCTTATGCCCTCCAAGGTGAAGATCATGAGAAATTGAACATAACAAAGGCTTTGAATAGCACATGGTACATTCTTAATGAGGGCTAGCTAGACATGAAAAGTTTAAAAGATATTAGTGAGAGAGTGGGTGGATTAACAGTGAACATTTTAAATTTTCTAAAAACAATTTTGCAGTAACTGTCATAGTTTAAGGGTAATAAATACAGTTCTTACCTGTACATATCGAGCAAAAGATGCACCATCTGTTTTCACTTTGCTAGAAAATAGGCCTTAAGATGAAGTGTTTCCTGCAGAAGGTTGATTGAGGACACTTTCTGGAAGACACCTGTGTAGAAATTAAGATGATGATTGGGCAGAGGGGGATGTTGATATGCAGAGTGGTCACAATTGAGCTTTTAGCCAGTTTTACTAAGAACTGGGACCAGGACTTAGTGTTACCAGCTATCCATAGGTCCTGGGCTGGCTCTTACGATGAAGATGACTTTGAGTCAGATAGTTCCCTGTGAGTGGGAGGGAATTCTTGTCTTAAGTGTGCACCACAGCATCCACTATACCAGTCACTAGAAAAGGAGGTAAGGGCACAAGCAGGTAATTCGCTACTAGTGAAAATCAAATGGCAAGGAATACTATGAAACAACATTTGAGAAAGAACTGTTGATCACTATAACCATTTTGTTTTACCAAGTTGGCATGGATGTTAAAATGCTCAGTAGTGAACAACAATGAAGAATGTCCAAGGTAATTTCAAACTCACCAAGTTCCAAGTACCGTGTAAAGAATCAGGTATCCCTTTATTCTTAACACTTGTCCACATTTGTGTAATCTCTACCTCATTCTGTATTTATCTATGTAATCTACATATTATAAATTAGTCTTAATACACAGGGTTTTCTATTAACAAAGACAAGTGCTTAGGAGCATAGTCTTTGAATTCAGATGCATATTGAGCCCAAATAACCTACTTTTTATATCTCCTCGAGCAAAATATTTTTAATACATTTTTTATTATTATTTCAGCTCATACAAACTTAATAGGTACACCAGTTCCCTCCCTCCCTCCTCCTCCCCCCAAACCCCCTGCTTCCCCTCCCCTCACCCCTCCCTCCCCATCCCCTAGTGCCTCCCACCCCAATTCCCAGAGAGTCCTTTCTTGTGCATGCCTGACTCTCCTCTGGGCCTTCCTCTCCGATGACGTACAAGGACCCAGTGGCATTTCCCTGAACCCTTTCCCGTGTTCCACTTAAGCATAGGAACACTACTGTGGCTGCCAATCCCTTGCCTCCAAGGATCTTGGTGCCTTTAGCAGATGCTAGACTTTGTGAGGTCAATAGTGTGTTGGACATTGCACAGGGCATGCAATGTCCAATTATGATTGCTTTGGCCCTAACTTGTGTGGAGTATCTTGCAAATCATTGCTCCTCCCATCCTTTTGCTCTTACACTCTTACCGCCCCCTCTTCCGCAAATGTCCCTGAGCTTCAGGATGGGGAGAGATTAGTCTGGCCTAGTTCTATGTGGTTGATATAGAGTCTCTGAAGTTCTGGATTGTGGTTTGTTGATTTTCTTTTGCAGTTTGAGCAAAATATTTTTAAACGTCTGTTTCTATAGTTATAAATCATGGTAAGGAAAATGCCGGTACTATTCTGTTTTCTCCTGGCATTGAAATTAGATGCTTCACACAAGACCCTTATCGATGTCTCAGTAAATGTTAACTGCTGTTACCTACTGTACTCATTGTTATTGAGGGTTTGGGTTCTACCTAATGGGTTGCTGTGAGTCCACGAAGCTTAGCACAAAGCGATGCTCTATGTTGATCAGTCCTTTGCTCAGCCTATCACAAGGCCCAGGTCCCTGGGGAAGTTGGCTCAGCTGAGGGCTGGAGATGACATCCAGACCCCAGTGAGAGGGGCTGTAGCGAGTGAAAGCAACACTCAGAAACCGGAAACTTCATTTAAAACCTCTGTTCCTGGGATGGGGAGATGGACTCAGGGATTAAAGCCTTGCCTCAAAAGCAAAAGGACCTGAGTTCAGATCCCCAGATCCCATGTAAAAATGCTAGGTAACCTACAATTCTGGTCCTGGAGGGCAGAACCTAGGAACAAAGAATCCCAGAACAAAGCAGTGAGAGGAGGAGTAATCCCGGGTGATTCCTAATACCACCCTTGGGTCTCCAGAGGCACACACACTCAAGTGCCTTCTGGGACACACACGCATACACACACACACACACACACACACACACACACACACACACACACACGTCTCTGTTTCTGACAAGCCAGTTGCTTCACTGGCTGACTGAAAGAAGAATGCTTTCAAGCAAATCCATCCTGTCCCCTGCTCTTTGAATCTTTTCATGAATGTGTGTACTGCACATTGTATCTGGCAGACAACATTCTGGACCAAAACAATAAAAAACCAGTGAAATTGATAAGCAGAGAATTTTTTTATTAGTTTTAAATTTTATTTTAAAATTTTTAATAATTATTTTATTTTTCTAGCTTTACAAGCATTGAGTACTTACCCTGCTTTCCCTTTCATTTTCTTCCCTCCTCTTCATCAATCCATCCCACTCCCTCCCATTCTCCTGCCTGTCTGCTTCTATGGGTTCCCTCTGGCTTGTCTAGTCCTGTCAGAGTTCAGGCCTCACGTGGCATCCCAAGATGCCTCTTTGAGCCATCCCACTGATTGGGGCATTTCCCTTCATTCACCCAGCTTTAGTCCCCAAGGCTTCCACTGTATGTTCCCATCTGTCTTGAGTCAGCATGATTTGTTTCATGGGGTCATGTTGGTATGCCTGTGAATGCCCTTTAGCCGTGGAAGGCGAGAAAATCACAGGTTCTGGGGATCAGGACATAAACATCATCGGTGGGGAGTATGATTTTTCCTACCACAGAGGACTAGATTGTCTTGAAGGTCTCTTTTAACTCGAAAATTCCATGGGTCAATTGTAGCCGAGTCAGCATGATTTGTTTCATCTAATTACTCGCCCCAGTTCTGTACTCTCATTGTGTTCCGTTGTGCTGAATGAAGAGGCAACTTTGTGGGGTTCCAATTCCTTCTGTGTATCTTGACCTTTGGGCTGCTGCAGGAGGAGTCATGTGGGGGAATCAGAATATGTAATGCCTGCCAAGGGTTTCAAAACTCAGGCTGTTTCTGTGATAAACACCACAGTAGCTGAAGGACATCTTTTGTCTTCTGCTCTATCTTGGACCAAACCCTGAGACTAAGAGCTTTGTCCTGCCTCTTAAATCATGACCCATCAGGAAACAAGTCCTGAACAGCAGCCCTGAGAGAATACTCGCTGCCACAGCTTCAAGAGTGTGCATGTGCATGTGCGTGTGCGTGTGTATGTGTGTGTGCGTGTGTGTGTGTGTGTGTGTGTGTGTGCGTGTGTGTGTGTGTGTGTATCAGGCAGTGTAACAGCACAGAAAGATGAACTCAGTGTGTTTCCTTGGCATGATATGGGAAGTTGAATGAAGACTGCAGGATTCTTTCCATTGTGCAAATAAATAAAGACTGTGGACATCAGCCAGGACCAAGTGACAGGTATTTGAAGTCATTGACATTCAGCTTAGAAAGATCTCTTTATAATGCTTTCACTTCCACAGTGACCTCTTGCCGTGGTCAATGGCTATCCTGATGGTCAAGTCAGGGCATTTGGGGCTGATGAGAGGTTGAGGGGCATGGACTCAGGATTGAAGAACTGGAAAAATGGTCTTCTGTTTTGTGTTTTGAAGTCCCTCCATCCCCTTTGACTCCTTATTTGTGTTTGAACAGAATTGTTCACACTGTGAGCTGCCTGCCTAGCAGAATTCCATGCCCTCTGTCTGTCTTAGTTCCTTGGGCATCCATCCTGCCCACTGGCAGCACAGGTTTCTTAGGAGATGCATTAGAAAAGAGAAGCTAATTGGCCCAATGTAATTAGTAAGTAAATGGCCCCAGAATAGAAGTATGGGGCAAATCTTGCCAATGAGACTCAAGGACAGTTTTCAGATAATAATGGAGATTTGATTTGCTTTCAGGAAAGATGTAGGTGCCACTTTAACACTAATGGGAATAGAGAAGTCCAATTACCACTGGTGATGATTATACAACTCTGAGAAATAAACAAAATAAGAAAACCCTAGCATGACAAGCACCCTGACCAGATAGGGGTAAGAAGGGAGAGACAAAAACATCCTGGTGTTTGGTCACAGTATCAACATCATTTCAGCACGTGATAATATATAAGCTACACAGGAGATAATTTTATACCTTATTTTTCCACTCTTAGACATAAGTCTTTAAGATCCTGTGTGCATTTTTCTACTGGAAGCACATCTCAGTCTGAACAATCCACATGGCCAGTGCGCAGAAGTCATGTGTGTGGAGTGAGCGTGGATTCTGCTCAAGTGCTTCTTGTAGAGGCAAATTATTTCCTTTTGACCTTAAATTCTAATTGAGGACTTTTGTCTCCTCAAGACACACTTGCCATACTCTGTCCATCTGGCAGACACTTGTCCATCCATTAGAATTTCAGTTATGAACATGGCTGAGTTTTCTTGCTGCAAATTTCTGAGCTCTCTCCTTTAAATAAATGAATTAGTTGCAAATAGTTAATTAGTTGAGAAAAGAGCTAAGAGGGTAAGAAGAGCTGTCAATCTAGGTAAATATAAATTCACTTGAGTGAAAGCTGTTAAACAGTTGAGATTTCTATAACTATGTTGAGCCATTTCTTATTTGCTTTAAGCCAAATAATCACATTAAAGTTCTCCTTTACCTGATTCTTTCATTGGTCTTGCTGGATACAACTTCCCCCTCCCCAGAATTCTCTCTTCTCCTGGCTCAGGTGACAATCACTTCTCCCAGCTCATGCACTTCTGTGATAGCTTCTCCTTGTGTTTCCTTCTTTTTCTATGGTGATGTTTCAGTGCTGGGATTTTCCTGGTCTTTGTGCTCCATATACTCACTCTTAGTACTTCATTAATTCATGGCTTAACCACTACTTGTACGTAAGTATTTTCTAAATATATATGTACAAAACACACCTCTCTCTTACTCTCCAGGTCCACATGTTAACTTGATTTTTTGTCCTTCAAGTGTTCTAGAGCCACCATTTAAATTAAACTCATTATCCTCCTTCCCTAAACTAGATCTTCTATCCTTGTCATCTGTTTCATGAAAGTATTATACCAACCATTCAGCTGGCTGACTCTGAAATGTTATTCTAACTAAAATCCCTCTCTAGTTCTTCTCCTTCACACACACTAGATAACAAGTGTGTCATAGTTAAGCACAGATGTCAACTTGACTGTTGAGGGTTTGAGCTCTGGGCACAGTTGTAGAGAGTTGATGGTTGAGTTAAGCCCAGAGCAAACCTGAAGGAGATTGTCCAGCTGATGAGGAAGACCCAGCCCATGGTGGGTGGTCTGGATAAATCACAGAGAGCTGGTTGAGAGAGTGGGCATCCTTCTGTATACTTGGCCAGACATGCTGATCTGGAAAGCCGTTATGCAGTGATATTGTGGTCAGTTCCCTCGGCCCTGGTGTTGGTGTGTGCTCTCCTGTCAAGCTGGACTAAGAACTGTAACCAGGAATCGTAAGAGAATAAACCCTTGTTTCCTTAAGCTGTTTGATAGTCATTTATCAGCAACTATGCAGGCAGACTGCAACAAAGTGCTTCTTAATTTAACAGTATCTCTTTATTGATTCATACATTCCCTATGGCATTTATTAGGAATCAACTTGACAACTGAAAATGAAAACTTTAGACACATGCAATGGACATTCATTTAGATAAGCAAGTCTGAGCGTCTGTTTGAGATTATCTAATTGATGTGGGAGGACCCAGATCATTGTGGATGGGACCGTTCCCTTGGCAGGTAGACATGATGGAGAGAGAACTGTTTGACTTTGGCAGCCTGGCAAGGTAGAATGCATGCTCCCCCTTGGGCTCAGGGGTTAAAGCCATTTCCTGCAAGCAAAAGAATCTGAGTTCAGATCATCAGATCCCATGAAAAGTTGCCAGACAGATATAGCAACAACCCATAATTCTAGTCTTGGAAGGCATAGTATAGTCTAGGAAACCCCAGAGCAATGCAATAAGGAAGTAAAGCAATCCAGGATGATTCCTAGAGCTACCCTTGGGCCTCCACAGGCACACACACTCAAATGTCTTCTTGTATGCAAACAAAAATAGAAAGAAAAAAAGAAAAGAAAAGAAAAAAGAAAATGTTTCTTGCTTAGTTCTCCCTTTGGATATGGTGAATATATTTTTTTTTGATTTCTGATGTTAAGACATCTCCTGCAATTGTAATTAACCTGCAACTGTCACTATAAGCCCTTTGTTCCCCTAAATTGTTTAGGTCATAAATTCATTGCAGCAAGTGAGATAAGAACCTAAGGCTTCCACTCATTCCCATGAATCCTTAACTGTCTGGCTCATTTTTCCTGCTTACTGTTGACCTCATCTAAGTCACCCTTCATACTGCATTGAGGTCTTTTCTCAAATTTTACTAGTCAATTCTTTAGATTACTGTTGTTTAAAATCAAACTCCTTTACATGTTATACAAAGGCCTGGTTTCACTTTCCTCTCCCGTGTTTCTGCCTCCTCGTACTCTATGCTCTGTTTGCACAGAACTTGAAGTTTTCCCTTGTCTTCTTTTGTCTTCCCATAGTCCTTGTCTATGACTTTTTTCTGTATTGGAAAGTCTTTCCTTCATTTTTCTGATTTGCTGTATTCTAAACATTCTTAAATCTTTAGTGAAGAAACTCCTTTAAGCTATAGAAATTATTGAACCTCCCATATTCTTCTTAGTAAAAGTCATATCTACCAAAAAGTACATTGTAATAGGAATAAAAAGTAAGAACAAAGTGGCTGAGGAGATGGTTCAGTCAGTAAAGTAACTGCTTTGCAAGCATAAGGACTTGAGTTTAGATTCAATACCCTTGTATGAAGCCTGGCATCATATTACAAATCTATAATACATCACTGGACAGACAGAGTCAGAAGGTAGCCTTATTGAATCATTGAACACAAGTTTAGTGAGATCTTGCGTCAAAAAAGGGTGGAGAGTCATAGAAGAAGAGTTCTTTTCCATCAGTGATTGTAAGGCAGTAACTTCAAAGGGTAGATTATTAAGATTTCAGTGTGTCAAAGTAGTCCATCATAGATATATTTAACAATGTTTACACAAAGAAGTTTTATAGCTTCATTTGTAGTTTCTAGAATAAACTGTCATGGTCTAAACATTTATCATATAGATACCCATAGATTAGAACAATGCTCATCACTTGACCCAGGTGTTTAACACAGAGAATTACAACTGCCAAAGTGCAGAAAATAAGTGTCTACCAAATGATTGGCTCTAAACAGGTCATCCAGATCACCCCCACCTCAAGACTCAGGGAATGTCACAGAAAAAAAAAAAGCAGTAAGAATGAATTGCCTTTAATTGAAAAAAGCAAATATATCAAAATGATGGCTCTAATTTCTCTCAAGAATGCTTGAGAGTTCACAATGCTAAAATAACATTTATACGTTTTGACTATGGGTTAATAACGGTATACTGCAACGCAATAGAAGAAGCACATTTGTCTATTTTAGTAGAAGATGTTCTGTCCATATGTTCAGTTAATTTTAAGCATTAAGAGAGAATGCAACCAAGTATTGCCTTCTGGACATGACAGAGACCTATAAACTCACTGCAGCTATGTTCACTTCCACAAGACCTTGTCTCAACGAATCTTGTCTATACACTGGAATTTCACCATGGAAGGGGAAAGATCTCAAGAGGCTCCACACCTCTGCCAGAGAGTAATGAAGGTCAATGCTAGATGAGGGGGAAGGGAAGATGGTTTCCTCAAAGGAATGTGCACTGATACACGATTCATCCCACTAATACATGATTCATCCTTTAGCAAATACTTAGACAAATGCCATCAAAGGCAACCCAGATGAAATTCAGTGGTTTGTCTATGCAAAAAGACATGAAAGTAGGAGGAAAAGTGGTAGAGAAGAATATTTGTAATGGGAAAAGGAGAGAGAGATGGGACTGGGTATAAGGGTAAAAAATAACAGATTCATTGTAAACCAGTATGAAACTCTAAAGAATAAAAATAAGAAAAGTTAAGGCAGTTTGACTACTTGGAAAAGTCACATAGCAAACAAAAAATATATAAATAAGCTGGCATGGTAATGACCACCTACTATCTCAGCACTATGTTGGGTAGAGACAGGAAGATTTCCTCAAGTTCAAAACTAGAAAGAAAGTTCTTGGAAACATAAAGTCACATAAGAAGACTCTGTTCCCAGATAGACCTTGAAAAGTTTTGATATATATATAAACTTCTTATAGAAATGCACACAAGACACAAGACAATAGCTCTGGGAGCTATAGATAACTCAGAGGTGGCATAGCCTGGAGTTTAGCCCATGGTGCTACAACAAAACAAAGCAATATAAGATGATAAAAGGTCTAAAACCAAAACAGAACAACAACAACAAAACAGACAACTTTAATTGAAAAAAAGCAAATATATCAAAATGATAGCTCTAATTTCTCTCAAGAATGTTTGAGAGTTCGCAATGCTAAAATAGCATTTCTATATTTTGGCTATGGGTTAATAACGATATACTGCAACGCAATAGAAGAAACACCATTTGTCTATTTTGGTAGAAGATATTCTGTCCACATGTTGTTAATTTTAAGCATTCTAACCTTGTTTTCCTGATTCTTTTCTAAATATGAGTGTCAAAAGCAATTCAGTGTCTGTGAAAGCGTGGCTTGTATAGCTCTATGGCCACCGTCTCTCCTAACTTTTCATGGTCATGCCTTCTTTTGAGATAAGACTCTGAGTGCTTTTTCCAAGCCAAGAATGCCCACATCCATGAGGTTCTTTGAGGCACTCTTTAATTAGAAACATACTTATTTTGACATAAGCTTCAAGTGATTTTTTTTGAGCTTGCTGGCTGCATCTACCACGATGGTCACTTTGAGGTTGTAACTCTTGCCTTTTGCATCCATCCTTATAGCTGATGTGGATGGAAAGACATTCTCATGATATCACTTTTGATCCTTAGGAGTGAACTTTAACACATGTGGTTGTGATTGATTGTGGCTGAATGTTCCACTTGAGCCACAGGATTGATATGGATACTTACTTCACTGCTATAGTCTACAAACAAGATGAGGGAAAGTTCTGGAAAAGATTTCAAAAAATTCTGAGTCTGACTCACTGCTTTTTCCTTTCATTTTTTCCCCTTCAACCCATTTCCTTGAATGAATCTTACAGATGTAAAAATTTTAAGATAGAATTATTTGTCTCTTTGTACCTCCTTGCAGAACGCCTGGATTTATTTATATTCATGTGGCACTGTTGTTATTTTAGATGCTGGATTTAGAATGATCTTTGGAATTCTCGACTTGTATTTTAATTAGTGAATTGTAAAAAAATAGAAAATTTGGATTAATATGTTTCTTCAAGAAGTACCGGCTACAAAATTATTCTATTATATTTGGGTTCTTGACACTGGTTAGAAAAGGAGTCATGTATACTAAAAACTATTGAGACTTATTAAATCTAGGGTTGTGAGTGATTCAGATTAATAAAACATTAAATTAATTAAAGCTAAAATAATAGTGACTAATGCAGATAGTAGTTAAAAGGTCATCTCAGGACATGGCTGTGCTAATTGTACTGGTCCTTTGTAGAGTTCCCTGTATGCTGGGCACATTGAATTCTCATACCTACCTTCTGAGACAGACACGATATTGCTCCCAATGCACACTGAGACAAAGCAAAAGGTAGCTAAGTGAATTCTCCATGGTGACACAACTAACAAGTCGACACACTGAGGTCCACATCCCCAGCAGCCGAGCTCCAGGGTCAATGCCCTTGGAAGTCCAGCCTCCAGTCATCCTATGCAGGCAAGAGTGTGGTTTGCTTTAGTACTCAACACCTCATTATGGGGGCTCTGAGTGGGGTTATTCCTCTTCAAGATGTCAGTCCCTCATCCCTTTGCCCAACTTCCTATTTTTAGGGCTTCTTTCCCAAGCTTATGCTCTATGGTTTTGTTCTTTCTTTGCACTTTCCTGTCATCAAAATTTGCCAGTCTCATTTATCAGTTTTCAGAATTCTGACATCTGTGGGTTGATTACCACTAGCATATCCAGGTTTGATAATGTGTTATCAAAGACATAAATTGTTCTTAAGTAGCTAACACCTGGAAATTTATGATTTGTATTCAGTCAGAAGGCCTTCAGTGAAACAGTAATAACAATAAAAGAAGATGAGGATGTTAGGTTATATCATTACTAGCAGCGAAGACCTAAATTATTTCTAAGTAGCTAACACCTGGCAATTTACAATGTGTATCAGTTCTGAAGATTGCTGGTAAATGATGGTAGCGAGGAAAGAAGATGTTGAGATCAGGTCATAGCATCACTAGCAGCTACTTTGAACAGTTGCCTTCTGGAAGCCATGAGCATCTCTTGCAGGATTTCTAATCTTTTGCCCACATTGTGAACTTTGTGTTATGTACTGTCAGTAAATACAGTAAATACAGGTCCAGCAACCGAGTCCTTTCCCTTGGTCAGAGAGGGAGAGTCACCTCTCTGACTCCTGGTTTTCTTCCTTACCTCCCTTTGACTCTTTTGTTTGCTCTTGCAGGAATTTCAAGGCATGGATCGCAGGATCCATGTCAGGGCTAAAGTTCAAACTGGAGTGTCCTTTGACCCCGGAGAAGAGTACAGCTTGACTTCTTTTCTCTTTTACATTTTTTTCTTTCAAACCTTTAAGGAATCTTTTTGAAAAGGTTATTAATATACCATTATTCTCCTTTGACATGCTCATACCCTATTTTTAAAAAAAATCATATGGAGTGAACATTCCAGAAAGGTCATTTTTTGGCATGAAAAGATTTGTATTGCTGAACAACAAAGAATCTTTTCTTTGCTTAGTTTTTATTTTCTTAGTTTCATACATGAATGCAATGAATACAGTGATTTTCCACACCTTCATCTCCATTCCCATCTTCCTCCCTTTCTTATTACCACCTTAAATCCTTTAACTGTCCTAATCGTCAGTTGTTTTGCTTTACTTCTTTGGGACAGTTATGTTTGTAGCTTTGGAAGTTTTTTAATATCTTATTTTTCTAGTTTTATAAACATATTGAGTACTTATCCTTGCTTCCCTCCATCCCCCCTCCCTCTCATTTCCTTCCTTCCCTTCATCGATCCATCCCACTTCCTCCTACCCTTAGTGTCTGTCTGCTTCTATGGACCCCAGAGTTCCCTCTGGCTTGTCTACTCTTGAGGGGATTCAGGTCTCCTGTGGCATATAAAATTGCCTCTTTTCAGTTCACTCACTTCCCTTCACTCATCCAACTTTAGAACCCAAGATTTCTACTGTATGTTGTTCTCTCTCTTGAATTTCTCTGTAGTCTATGGGATCATGTTGGTATGTCAGTCATTAAGAAGGTTTGCTAAGGACAAGTCTCACTGCAGTGAGTTCCTAGATGCAGCAGTCCTGCTTGAATGGAATGTCTTGTCCATCTGTGAATCTTCCCATATTTAGGTTCTTACAATCTCACTGCCCCCTCTCCTGTGGGGTTCTCATTGTGATGGGGATAGATTAGGTCGGCCTGATTCTGGGTGAACCTTGCTAGGTCGCTGGCACAATGCATTGTGGCAGGCTATTGCTGTCCACTTCACTGCTCTTCTACTGCCCTAGGCTGCATCCTGTCAGAGTGTCGAGATCCTCAACCTTTGTTGTAGAAGATTTCTAGGCTGAGTGTTAAGTGCTCTTCCAATCTATGGGTATAATAGCAGCCATTTATAGAACAGTTTGGTGTACTGTCTTCCTATCTATAGGTTCATCTTCCCTATTGATTTATTTCCTTCCTTTTTAATGTTTTTGTTCTAATTAACAGTAACAGGAATGTATTCTATTCTGACAGCTGCTTTGAAAATTTAATTAGTCATCTAGATTTTCTTTTTCTTTTCCTTTTTTCAGTTCTGGGGTTAGTCGTGGGACTTTACATATGCTAGATATATGTTCTACAACTCAGTCCATCCCTAGCTATTATTATTTGAACTACAGATGAGCATTATGCCACTTATCTTTCTTTTATTCACAAATAATTTAAAATTTTCATATCTGAATTTGAAATTTATTGAGTTCTGAAGGTCATTTGTCAGAAAGGGGGAGTAATCAAGAGAAATCCCTACCTGGGAGTGATGACCCCTTTTCTTCAAAAGATGAACCATTATGATCTGATTTGCTCTTTCCTCTCTGTACCTGTTATGGATCCTTAATCCTGAACCTGACATACTTCTTCCCATGGTGCATCTGAACAAAAATGCCTGCATCTCATTTCATGAATGTTGTACCTCTGAGAGGAATCAGCTGCCTTCATGTGCTGAGCAGAGGGCCACCGTATCCTGGGTCCTGAAACACCGCACTCCATCAGTAAGTACTTCAGTGAGATATTGCTCATCATTTTATTTTGTAACACCCAATGTTGCATTCTCAGCCTAGGTGGACTGACCTATGACCCAGGGAAACTGAAAAGATTGAAACTTTTATTTTTCAGACAGATCCTTATTCTGGAGTCCAAACTAGCATCAAACTAGAGAATCCTCCTGCCTAGGGTTGGGTACATCATCGTGCCCAGTAGTGATCACTTTCATATGTAGAGAGAAAAGGGGTGACCCCGGGCCACAATCATCAAATGTCACCGAAGACCCTCCACTGTCTTTAAGCACTAGTCCTTCCATGAAAGCAATATCTGCCAACTTTAAGTACCCTTTCCACAGGGGTTTACTTTTATTCTCACTTTAGAATCTCTCTCTTCTTGTCTTTGTTCTATACCATGTGCGCTAACACATGGATTGCAGCCTGAAAGCCTCAGTCAAAGGTTCTGGTAGGTCAGAGTGGTGCAGAGCTATGGTGTGCTGGAGTCAGAAGAAACTTTGGAGATTGTTATTCTAGGCCACCTGACAGGTGAGAACTGATTGGAGATGTAATGTGTGTGCCATGCTGATTTTAGGACTTTTCAACTAGAAGCCTTTGTGTTCATCCTGCCATGTTAGAAATGTCTTTATTTACATTTTAGCAAGATCCCTTAAGTACATAGACCTTGGGCCAGGAGCTGGCTCAATAAGTAAAGGCTTAAGTTCAATCCCCAGAGCCCACATGATAGAACGAAAGAAGTGACTTCTGAAAATTGTCTTCTCACTCCATTTGTATTTATTTGTAAATAAATAAAAATTTAAAAAGGAACGCAGTTCATTTTTTTTCCAAACTTGACCAATCATCCAGTCATCTCCTTATGGTTTTGGTTTTCTAATTCTGAGTTGCCTTTCTAATAGGCCCTGGGAATTGTAGTGGTTAGCACAGGTTAGAAACTGGTTTTAAACTCAGTAGCTGGCTTAATACAGTCTAGCCCAGCTCAGGCTAATAGGCTGGGAAGTTTAAGGATCTTGAGTTTTTCTAGTTCAAACTGGTCCATTCAAGAAGCAAATAAAATAGAAACAGTTATCTTGTATCAAAAACTGGAAGTTCGAGGTTGGGGAGATGCCTCACTGTGTAAGTACCTGCTGTACAAGGGTGAGGACCTGAGTTCAAATCCTTGGCAACTGTATGTAAAGCCAGGCATGGTAGCACACATCTGCAATCTCCGGGTTCCTCCCAGGAAATGAGAGAAGGAGATGGGAGGATCCCCCAAAGCTTATGGGTCAGCTATGTTGTCTTATTAAGTGGTGAACAGCAGGACCCTGTCTCAAATGAGGTGGAGGGACTGACACTTGGGGATGACTTCTGCATGCACACCATGGGATGTGTGCTCCTCCAGTCACACAATACACACACATAAAAACACACACACACACACACACACACACACACCATATACAAACCAATGAAAAACTAAAAAGCTAGATACAAAGAAAAGCTGCCCAAACTCAGAGAGACACCATAATTAGTATGTGTCAACACAGAAAATCCTAACATAATCATAGACCTAGATGAGAAATAGGTTTCTTTTTAGGTGGCAAGAGAACCCATCCCCCATAGAGAAGGGCTATCTTCATGGCCTTGAGGAGACAGTTCAGGGAGAAAGTGAGCAGGAAACTCTGGAGTTATCAAACCTTTCTGTGTTAGAATTGAGTGGGAGCTTGAATCCCAGGAAAGACAAAGGAAAGGAGAAGAAAAGTGCAAGACAAAAACTCAAACACTACAGGATGTTTCCTGTTGGATCTTCATTGGTAGTAAGATCCCTTCTCCCTCAGATCTTCAGGAATTCAGCCGTAAGGGGGTACTGCATTTGTGAACTGGGGCAGGAAAGATGCACAGGACCCTGGCATAAGAAGTAGACCAAAAAGAGTTCAAACCAACCTAGTGAGAGGAAAGAGCTTGGATTGAGGGTCTTCATGAACTGGAGGGCTGACAGACATTCTGAATATTCAGAACTTGCATTTTTGGCTCAGGATTTGGTCTTGACCTTGTGTGTATGTCCTGTCTTGTTTTTATTTAGATTTTTTCCCATAATTTTCCCCATAGATTTTGTTTAGCTTTTGTCCCATAAAATTTTAACTTTTTTTATTTAGTTAGATGTTCTATATTTTGATTTGCTGAAGCTAGGGATCCTAACCAAAGGGTCTTGATGAGGGCATTCACAGATGGTGGATGGGTGTCAGATAATCTTACCTAATAACATAAGGGATAGGAGATTTCAGCTGACATTGAAGTTAAAATTACAACAGGCCAGTTAAACCTGGTGTCTGCTGACTTGACTCATGTTAGAGCCAACTGCAAGATTATAGAAAATCACACTGGGCCACAACTCCAGAATTCTAATTTATATGATGTGGTGTGGGGGTCAGTCTCAGTACTGTTAAAACTGACAGAAGATCCTGACGTGAAGCCAGAGATGGATGTGGAGAAAGCCTTCCTTTTCGAAGTCTTCGACATACACAGCTGTGATGAACAAGCTAAAAGACTCAGGCTTAGGTGAAGAGAGAGGAATGAACTCCTCTGAGAGAACTAATTATATCAGAGTTTAAGTACTTGCTGAAAGAGCTAGACTTAGCCAGGTCAGAAATATATGCCAAAGAGAAACCCTTCTCATTCTTTCCTGCCATGTAATTCTGCAACAAACAGGGAGAAATGCCAGTGGGCTCCTGTTCCTATTGCATTAGAGCTGAACCAGAGCAGTGCACCAGTGGGAATTATATTATGAGAGGTTAGGAGGTTGAACTCAGATGTGCGCTGAAGCTTCCTCAGGCAGGACTCCATCAGGGAAGCCTTATTGTGTTCTGAGAACCTTCGCACAGCCTGAATCAGGCCACCCAGACTATTTTGTTTACTTAAGGAACCGCAGTGGATCTTCATCAGAGCTGCCAAATAGCTTCAGAGTGACACCTAGGTTACTATTAGCCTGGGGACTAGAATTTAGTCAGGTTGATAGAGGAGCCTGACCATCCACCTACTTGTAATCCATTCCTGCAAGTCAGTTGCAGCTGCCAGACTGCACTATTTGCAGCAGAAATATATTGAGACAGATTGGTTGGGTGACTTATCAAACCCTGGGATGACCCAGGAATGATGGAGAGACTCAAAACTTGGCACCTCTCATGGTTGGAAAGATTCAAGTAGGGAAAGATGGATGGACACGAAAATACAGGACAAAGAGCTGGGCTTCTCTTTGCAGCCTGTGGACCACATCAGAGAAGGAAGGCAGCATGAGAGAAGCCAGAGACCCATTTACAATCTTACCCAAGCAACTGGGTGTGAGGCCCTAGTTGCATTTTATTTAAAACAGTATTATTGTTCCTTTCCTTAGTGCACAGGTGGTGCTAATGAAATGAGACCGTGAGTGTGATTTCTCTGAGTCATTTAACGTGCGTGCTTCACGAGAACAGATTGCACCCCAAACCTGTAGCATCCTTTCAAAAGCTGCCACAGCTGTCGGGTGTGGAGGAATTTAAACTTTATTGCTAATACTGAAAGAAAAAAAAAAGGCTTTTCCACATTCACAGCCTCCTGCTTATGCAGCCTTTGCAGCACCTAAAATTCGCTGGGCCAAGAGTTAAGGAGATATCAATGGCTGTGTCTGATTCAGTCATCAGCAAGGCCTGCCTCAGTTTCCCCATCAGCAAATTGGTGGAGATGCTTTAAAGGAGGAAGTTCATCTAGCTTTATGGTTCCATGATACCGAGGGGCACCATCCCAGACCTGTAAGTGCTTAGTAGGCAAAATGGGGCTGTGACTAATTAGGTTTCAGATTTTCCAGACTTGTGAGTTTGTGTAAATTATGGTTGGGGAGATTCTAGGTCAGCTGGGAAACACTTTAGCCAGCTTTAGTTTGTCCAAACAGGTTTGAGTGTGAAAAGAAATATATATATATATATATATATATTCTTTGAGAGTTTCAGACATAATACGATTAATTTCATGCCATTGAGCCCCAGCCCACCCTTCTCCAATTGAAAGTCTTCCTCTTTTCAACCAGCTTCCTTTCTCCTTTTTAACGTCTTCCTGTATGTGTGACCCACTGAGCTTCACCTGAGTTGCCTGTACTGGCCTGTGCTTGAGCATTTGCTGGAGTGTGGATGATACATCAGTGGGTATATAGATCAGTGGGTATAGGCACTAGGGAAAGAGATCTAGTAATCCAGGTGCGAAGGTTGGCAACTGTGATGAAAATCCTGAAGTGACTTGAAGACAGTGAGACAATCTGCATGTTCTGATGCTGACTGTGGGAAAGAGCAGAGCTGAGGCTTCCTTGAGGGAGAAGTCTGGCCCAGGGAACACAGCGTCAGCTCCTGTCCTGGAGTTCAGCCTGCCCTTCCCCAGCCAGCATTAACCATCCACGGGCTCTCAGGGAGAGATGGTGTCTCGTGAAGTCTCTCCACTTCCATGGTGGAAAGTTGGTAGGCCAAAATCTCGTGCAGGTCTCCTGGAAGTATACACAGCTGCAATGAAGGGGACTGTGTTTTAAGAGCTGGGCTGGAATAATGGAAACACACTGGGAAACACACTCAAAGTCAGCTTTGATCTGAGCAGTGAAGATTCATGGGGCAATTTTGATCAAGGGAATAATTTCCTCCTTTCAGATTACTCCAACAATGAAATGGAAAAAAATATTAATACATGCAGTAAAACAAAGCACACTTGGTCCTTTTGCTACAGGAAGAAGCTGCCAGAAATTAAATGAGTGGAGGAAGAGAGACCAAAGCCAGGAGACAAATAAGAGACTCCCAGAATATTTCAGGTAAGACACAGCAAGGGCGCCAGACCCCAGATGGCTCATCCTTAGGCCCCCGTGGTTACAGCAGCAGAAGGGAGATGAGACCCAGCCCGGGCATTCAAAAGGAAATCATAGTTGCAGGCAATGAACAAACATACAAGAATCTGATTGGGTCATTATTAAAAAAATGTCATAATTTAGGGAGTCTAAATGCAAGGTTTGGTTCTCCATAATCATTTTTTTTTTTTTTTGCTCTGCAACCCAAAGAAAACATCAACTTTCTGAACGTTGAGATTTTGCCTTTTCCCAAAATAGAAGTCCTTGGTAGCATCCTGAGCTGAATGCCCTTACGTAAAGAAAGGCTTGTCAGAGAGAAGAATTGGATAAATGCTTGTGGAATTGCTTAGTCTTGAGATTGTATCATTAGGACTTGTAAAGCATGTCTAATTTACCAAATGGATTATAATGTCTTTGAAATGGCTGTAATGATCTATTTACACAGAATGCCTGAGTGCACAGACCATTTGTATAAATAAGCAATTATGTTCCCTGCTATCAGGATATTTTTAGTCTGTGGATCATATACCTGATGCCTTTAGTCTACAGTGTTAATTTGGGTGGTGATTATATCCTGTATTTTATAAGTCTTCAAGTAATTGTTATGAATAACAGCTGCTTGTGCATCATGACAATTTTTTTTTCTGTCTAGATCTAAAAGTCAGCCTGCAAATCTCGTTTTTAGGTTGGGGAGTGATATGGAGTCTAAAGAGCATTTCCAGGTCTTTTTTACGTGCAGCACTAAACATGAGCAGGAGCACATGTGTTCTTTTTTTTTTCTGTAAAAGAATGGAAAGATTCAGATCACAGATATTAGACATAGTCAATGCCAGGGACACGTCTGCGTATATCTGTTTAAACCTGTTATCCCTGGGCTTTTCGAGTGTCTGTGATTTTTAATGATATTCTGTTGATAATTCTCCTTTACTATCTGCCTCATGAAGCAGTGTGATGGAGACCTTCGCACGTCCCACCCGTGACACAGTGCAGAGTGCTCCCTCCTTTATCTGACTGTGGCGCTCATTGCCCAAGTACAGGCTGAGTTAACAGGAAACAGATTCACATCTGGTTACATTAGATCTTTGAATGTTCGTCATTCACAGTATTTTCTTCCATTTCCTCTTGCCTGTAGCATCCATTATTGATCACTGATTGAGTTTTAGACTCTATCTTGTTTCAGAAGAGTCTGGATTTTTTTTTTTTTACAAGTGTGCATGTGACAAAGAATCAGTAAGTTTAAAGCATGAAATGCAAATAAGGGGAAAAGGGTACCCAAGCATGATAGTAGAGGGTTTAGAACACAGAGGCAATAGAGCGTTAGGATGCAGAGACCTTCAGTCGACTTTCTACTGGCTAACTGTGAAGGGAAAGCATGACCTGAACAAGCTTTGAAAACTTCATTAAGGCAGTCCAATAATTGGAACACTTGTGCTTCTGAACTAAAAAGTCCCCCGTGTCCTCAGAGAGGAGGGCACTAAAATACTATAAATCAACTTGGATGACATTCTCGTGTCTTGTTATGGAGGAAGCTTTGTCCACCATTGTACCTGCATTAATTCTCATCTTTGCATTATTTTTTATTAGGCTCCTCCTGCATTTGCGCCCATGCAGACCTGGTTGAGTTTTGGTGGTGGGCAGATCACTTTCCCTCCCTTTTGCTCTTCCGTGAGGCTGTGGTGCTTTTTACTTTTCTGTAAACTTGTACAAAATTTCTTTGTGCTCTTTGATACCTGTTCTCTGTGCTCTTCCTAAGTGACCTTTGCAGGATGTATTGGTCCTAGTGCTTCTACAATGAGATCACACTTGGAGGCTTAAAGCAGGGCAAATTTATTAGCTTCTAATTCTGTAGGTCAGAAGTCCTGTATGCATACCAGGTGAGGAGGAGGGGGACACAAGCATGGTTTTGGGGGGATCTCGGAGATTACAGGGGAGAATTTTTTTCCTTTGCCTTTTCCAGTTTCTAGAACTACTTACATTGCTCGGCTCCAAACTCTTCCCCAGAAATCACTTCATTTTGGCTTCTACTATCACAACCTTTTCTCTGGCTCTCTCATTCACTTATCAGGAGCTGAGAAGGAGGCAGAGACAGAGCCAGTGCTGAGTGGGGTGAGGAGTAGGGATTTCCCGGCTTCTCCCCCATCCCTGCCGTCATCTCCCATCATTGCTGCCCCTTGTTTGGACATAAAATAGTATGAAGACTGCAATTTCATACGCTGTGAACTACTGTCTGTCAGGGCAATTGATGTGAGAACAAACAAGCGAATGGCCCATGTCTCCTTTGATGAAGGAGAGCTTAGGAATCCACAGGCTCAGATATCTGGTAACGCTCACCTTTAATTCTGTCAACAGGTACTGGTGTCAGTATAGTGAAGAGGAAGGTGTGTGTGTGTGTGTGTGTGTGTGTGTGTGTGTGTGTGTGTGTGTGTGTGAAACAGAGAGAGAGACAGTGAGAAAGAGAGAGGTAATACTTTGATAGTATTACCTCAAAGAATAGATATGAGAAAATTTTTCAGTCACCATGAAAAGGAATATTTTTTCTTTATGTATCTGGATGACTTATTGTTCTCTGTTCTTCCAACTTAATTTCTGATTCTCCTTTTCCCCTTCTCTACCTCCTCTTTCTTTCCTTTGTTCTCATTTTTCACTCTTCCCATGTCTACCTTTTACTTTCTTTCCACGTTTCCTATTTTCCCTCCATCTTTCTTGTAGCACCCCACCCTTTTCTTGCATCCAATCTTTCAACCGCTTCTATCAGTAAACTCTCTGGTACATATACGTGAGTATGTGTTTATGAATCTTATAAGTATAGCTCTTAGCGATTGTACTTCTTTTTTATTTTTTTCTACTTTTACAAGCATATTGAGTACTTATCCCTGCTTCCCTCCCTCCCTGCTTCCCTCTCATTTCCTTTCTTCCCTTCATCATTTCCTCCCACTCCCTCCCACCCTTCTGCCTGTATGCTTCTGTGGGCCCTAAGCTTCACTCTGGTTTATAGTCATAACTTCTTGTGAGTTACTTTGTCAGCAACTACATTGATCACCATATTCTCAAGACTAGGGACTTTAGGATGTTAGGACGATTTTACTAGTCTCTCTTTCTCTTACATACATATATGCTAATACTATTTTTAATCTTAAAAAGCTTTTAGATAAAAATAGAAGGGATGTATGAAAAATGCTATGGAAACTTAGTATTTTATAAGTCTATTCAAATATAATTAGAAAATAAAAATTTGAGCATATGTACCCTGGGTGGATGGACAATCCTCCTCTCAGAAGCTGTAGGGCTGTAGGTTATTACAGTACCTGGTATAGGATAGTTACCTATAAGTTGCTGGTTAAGGTGGTCCCACAAGCCCACAAAGCAATACAAAGCAATACAAGATTGACTGAAGATACCATCGACTTTTGTTGCAAGATATTAAGTTGGAAGTTTCCTCCTGCTGCCTAGCTATGAAGTTACTACACAGGCTGCTGAGAGAGAAAAGTCATTGACTGTCCTACCTAATAGTATGTTCCAGGACCTATAAGCATGATGTGCCCAGCAGGATAAACCTACTGACACAAAAATGTCATGAGTACTATGGAGGTAGCCAATTGCTTTGATTGATTTTGAGGTCTGTTGCACAGGCATGAACTTAGGCTTAGTAATATAAACCTGACTAAACCCCACAGCTGGGAACATCATTGACCCAAAGGAAAGAACATGCTACTATTGTTTTGGTAAATGAACATGTTTCAAATGGCTATCTAAATATTTATGCCTATACCCACAGTTTATGTGCTCAGCCCATGTCAGAGAAGCATCTTTTGTAGTGGGAAATGATTAATGGAAATTCCTAACTGGTTAAAAGGCTCAGAATAAGTGACTGTTGAATACTAGGCCCTGAACGGAAGACCTCTCTGTCAGTCCACCTCCCAACCTCAGGGAGCATTGTGGAAGAGTGGGAGGAAAGAATGTACAGCCTGATGATGGGAGGGTATGCTGCAAAACAGTGTCTTCTGGACCTGTTAGAACTGTTACAATCACAACTCACTACACTCGTGATCACTCGCCATCAACATCCCACCATTCAAGGAAGAGGGGATTCGTGCAGTCTTACTCTCCTGAGGGTCCATTGGCAATTGATGATTGCTGGGGAAAGGGCTGTCATTTCATAAGCGGTATATGGACTGATAAGTTGACCATAATTAACTAACCCCCCCGCTTCATCTTCATACAAGTAAACCAAATTCAACTCTGTAGATCACACATATATGAAGGCATCAAAGTATGTGGGGGTTTGTTGGGAAGATGAAAAGTGTCAGTAGGAGAATGAGAAGGATGAAAGTGGGAGCTAAAAATGACCAAAATTCACTATATGCATATATGAGATTATCAAAAAATAAAAATAACAAAGAAAACACACTTTTAGGACAAACTCCAGGATCATAATCAATATATGATACTAATCCAAACTTAAGTCCAACCATCTGGACTCCTCTTTACCTTTGAGTCCCTGAAACTTACCTATCTGTTCCAAGGTATCTTTTAATTTGCTTTTAGGAGATGCAGTCTCTAAAGGCTATAGTCAAAGATCATGCCCTTGATTCTCAAATAAATGAAGCAGAAAAGCACAAGGCAGCATGCCTCTGCTGAGAGTATAATCATTTATTCAGCTATTGTCTTCACACTTAAAAGGGTTTGTGCTGGGAGGAAATGAAAACATTTTTCATAAGAGATTGCTTTCTGGTGGGAAGAAATTGAGACCTTAAATGCAGTCAGCCTTACCAAGAGATCTTCACTAGATGAGGTATAGATAATCAGTTAATATATTTTGAGAGCACAGGGGCAGAATCACATTATTTGCAGTTCTCAGCACCAAGATTTCTCTTACTCTGAAGCCTTCCAGGTTGACACAGCACAACACACTCTCGGTCTAGATTTTCTGGACTTAATCTTGGCTCTGTAACATTCTAATTGTGTGACTTTGAACAAACTATGTAACCTCTCCATACTCCAATTTCCTTAGCTGTAAGATAGGATTGGTCACCGTATTTAGGAACAAGTAGAGGGAATTAAATAAGCCAATACAAAGTACTTACACCTAGTTAGACACCTAGTAAGGACTTACTGACTAAACTAGAACATGGGTACTGGGATGGAAGCTACTTTGGTTTATTCATTCATAGGAAATGTAAATTAATGTTTCCTTTTCACAGGCTTTTTTTTTATTAAAAATTTAATTATACATTTTAAAATTTTTTACCAGTTCCCTCCTTCCCCCCTCCTCCCCCGAACCCCCCTCCTCCTCCTCCCCTTCCCCCAGTGCCTCCCCCCCAATTCCCAGAGAGTCCTTTATTGTGTACGCCTAACTCTCCACTGGGTCCTCCTCTCCGATGACATATAAGGACCCAGTGGCATTTCCATAAGCCCTTTCTCTTGTTCCCCTTAAGCATAAGATCACTACTATGGCTGTCAATCCCTTGCCTCCAGGGGTCTCGGTGCCCTTAACAGATGCTAGACTTTATGAGGGCAACAGTGCGCTGGACATTGCGCAGGGCATGCAAAGTCCAATTATGATTGCTTTGGCCCCAACTATTGTTGAGAATCTTGCAAATCGTTGCTCCTCCCATCCTTTTGCTCTTACAATCTTACCGCCCCCTCTTCCGCAAATGTCCCAGAGCTCCAGGATGGGGAGAGATTAGGCTGGCCTAGTTCTATGTGATTGTTATAGAGTCTCTGAAGTTCTGGATTGTGGTTTGTTGATTTTCTTTTGCAGTTTTGCTGCTCCTGCAATTCCCTTCACTCCATTCTGCTGGGCACTGTATGTCACCCCCTGGCCAGAGACAAAAAGCTGTTAAACTGGAGTCTTGTTGTAATAGCACATTCAAGGGTAGATGTAATAAGAGTAGGAAACCTCACTGAGGGAGGGGTCCATCACCCATTTGCAAAATGATTACTTTTTATCTGTTAGACTATATGCCCTCCCCTTCTGGTGAGATCAGGAAAGAACGTCTGTGAACTTAACCAGGTTTCTCATTACTTACTTGCAGACCTTGATGGAGGCCTATTTTCTCTGCTGTAACATGGTCCCCTCTCTCCTTGTTTCTGGTGTGGCCCTCCTAACCCATCTCTCTTGTTAACTGATGGCTATGACTTCCAAAATAATTGGGTACAACAAAGGGATATATTCCTACAAATGAGCCCTTATTTAATAATACACTAGTAGATTAAATATATAAATAGCTGAAAATAAAAAGTAAATTTATATGAAATACCGTATAAAAATGACAGGACTCATAAGTTGATTCATAAAAATATTTTAATCTGAAGTACGTGCAAACCCTTGCCTAACAAAATTCAGAATCAATGGGCTGTTTCTGGGATTGCCTTTCCAGGTTCCACACCCAAGTTTGAAGGCTTATCTCTTGGTGACATGATTATTTTATTGTTTATTACTGCTTATTCTTAATGGTTTATGCCTGATATTTGAAGGTCTGCAGTAAATTGATATTGTTGACTTCCAATATTTAATGTATAATTAAATACTTTGCATCATGATCTCATGTTCTTGTTATTACTTTTTGAAAAATCCTTATTTAAGATCAAGTTTTACTGGTAATATATAACTGCTGGGGGCAAACATATAGCCCTGAAGTTGATTGAGAGTAAACATCAGAAAAGATTCTTTTTCATTCTCTTTTTTAATGTTGCATGTATGAATATATTGAATTTATAATCTTTTTACCCTTAGTCTCCAAACCCATTCCCCCCTCCTTTTCCTCTTACAACCCTTTATCTCCCCTGGCAGAATCCCTCCTTTTTTCAGATCTTTTCACTTGTGTGGTCCACTGTATTTTATCTGGTTTGTCTTTGCGGATATATGCTTGGCATGATTCATGTTCCAGCAAGTATCGTAGATCAGTGGGTATACCACTGAGGAAAGCATATTCCCTTTCTTTCCCATCAGCATTAGTTCTCATCAGTTTCTCAGAGAGTTGTGGAGCTTCTTGAAATCTTATGTTTTCATGGTGAGCTTTTGATAAGACAATTCCTATGCAATTCTTGAACACACATATATTTGCCTTTAAATTTTATGTATCACGATCCTGTCATGTCCAGGAGATAATGTCTGATCTACCACTTCCCACTTCAGGCCCTTACAGTCTTATTGCCCTCTCTTCCATCATGTTCCCTGAGCCTTGGGGTGGGAGTCATGCTTTTCAATAATGAACACCTTCTGTTGTAGAAGGTGGCTTGTAGGTTGAGTGCTAAGTGCTCTTCTAGTCTATGACTATAATAACAGATATTTACAAAGCAGTTTGGTGAACTCTCTTCTGACTAGGCATTCATAGTCTAATCTTCTTTTGTGACCTATTTCTTTTCCTCTCATAGGTTCTTGTTCTCATTTACAATTAAAGGAATTGTGCTCTATTCTGACAAGTCGGCCTTAAAGCTGATCAGAAAACTATTGGTCATCCACTATTATGCTGAGGGTCACCTGTTGCCATGGTGGTTGTTATTGCAACTTGAAGATTTCACAGATGGATGAGATCTTAGTTGCTCTCCCAGTAGCAGAAAAACACTTTTTTGATTTTGTCAAGATGAGCTAAATATAAATGTTATTTTTTCATGCTAAAAATAAACTATATTTGCAGTTATTAATTTCTATAATCTTGGCAAAAGTCCTAGGATATAATCAGTAATGGTGATGACAGATTGAAAATGATAAGACTGTCTCTTGGAGTACACTCAAAGAAACATTTCTATATTGGTCCTCAAAAGGAGTAGAACATTCTATAATTCATACAAGTGCTTAAATCTAAGATTACTCATGTGGTATAGTCTGTATCCTAATGCTAGGTTTATGATTGATGTATTGCTATTAACAGGTATATAAAAGAGAAGAAAAAAGGAAGAAGAGGAGGCAGCTCTTCATTTCTTCCCCCACATCTCTACTTTTCCTTCCATTTCTGTTGTTTTAACATTTTGTAGTACTAGTCAATGATACAATAAAATAATCACAGCTTATATCTTTGTGCAAGTTTCACAGAGTAAAACTTCAGCTTAATGGGCATGCTAACTACAATCTTGGTCACAATTCACAAGGTTTTAAGATCTTGGTGGGATGGATACAATCAGAAATAATTGCTACTTTAAAGAATAATAGAAATGTTATTTCTCTTTTGGGGGCATACAACTCTTTCTCTTTATTGAGAAAACTAACATATGGACATTTTAAATACAAATAAAAAAGTAAGGGTCCATGTGATGAAACTATTAATCTTATTTGAAGTGTTTTTGGATAATTTGATGTCAGAAATTTCAGAGTTCAGATGACAGGCTTGTGACAGATTCTTTTTTGTATGTCAAGATGAAAGAATAATTAAGAATTACAGGAAAATTTTAAAAGTGAAAGAGCAAGAAGGAAAAAGAAAAGACACCAAAGGACAAAGAGCAGAGAGTTCAAATCTTTAGTGTCCCAGTTTGTTGATAACCATTATTATTTAACTGTAGATTTTCTTTTTATGACTATTATATAGCATCTTATTCTTTATTTTTATTATTTTTACTTATTTTCCTTTGCCCAAGTAGTTCCTAAATATGGTGAATGCAAAAGCCAGATCATGATGCTATTCATAGTACCTAAACCACTTTAAGTCATGCAGTTAAGTTTGAAGTCTAAATGTCCAGGCAAGAGAATACGGAGAGCTCATACCCCTCTGTTTCCAAAGCGAAGGCTTTATTAAAGTACTCAGGCCGAAATGTTACATACATTCCCTTCAATACAAACCACCTTTTATTCCCTAGTTTACTCCTTGCTTTGAGCACAGATTGTGCTCCCCCATTTCTACGTGGAGGTCATACTTTGTCATCAATGTAGTCATTCTAACCCTTACCTAGAAACTTTCCATGGTGCCCTTGATAATGAAAACCATTTTCATGCATTTGTTTACTGGGTCTGTCCTATCAATTTAAAATTTGTTCAAGCATCGATGTAACAAATTTTTTAATGTTATGACTGTGTGATGAGTGTCAAAGATTTAGAGAGGGCTAAGGCATTCCTTGCATTAAAGAGGCTCACAGGCACATGCAGAATCAGGTTATGTATGAAGAGCCACAATCGTCTTTATAATGAATAGATTTAAAAAAATTTCTTTAGGGCAGGTGTCATCTAAGAAATTTTGGAGGATAAAGATGAACTATTATAGGCAATGCTATTGAGTCCTTACACCTCATCAGAGAAGAGGACCCAGAGGGAAGTTTGACATTCACACTAAAGGATGCTCCGGGGAGGGGGGTAGAGGGCACTGGGAGAAAGGGAGGGAGGGAGAGAAGGAAGGGCAAAAGGGGGGAGGGAGCAAGGGGGTCCAGGGAGGGGTGGACGGAGGGAGGGGACTGGGGTACCTATTAGGTTTGTATGACTGGAAAAAATAAATAAATTAAAAAAAATTAGATTCAAGAGTGATCATAGGGCATTCTTGGGAGACTAGATCAATTGACAATGACAAGGGGTCCAGAGACAACTATTACTTTTCTGGGACCAAAAAAAATGAAAGAAGGGGTGAAATGTGGGGGATGTATCAAGGCCAGACAGGGAGTCTGTTGATCCTCCGTGAAAGATTTGGACCACATACTTATGAGCATCACTGAAAAAGATTTATGGTTAGTGGGACAAGACATGATAAGCTTTACATTGTAGAAAATTCTTTGACTATAGCCAGAAGCGGGAAGGGAGTATGAAATAATGTGGAGCTGGATCAAGGTAACAGTAGCAGAGCATGGTTACAAGAGAGATCAATCTGGAACTAAGATGGACGCTTCCTTCTTGATGATTAGCTTTCATAAGGTCAGAAGGTAAAATGTAGGTTGGCAGAAAAGGGGCATCAATGGTCTTATCCAGTCATAAACCCTATGAACTACAGTACCAGCTCCCCAGTCAAGATGTGACCATTGATGATGCATTAGAAACACAATAGTTAAGGAGGTAACCAGTTGCTCTCTGGCTGGATCTAAGGCCTGCTTCACAAAAGGAAACTAGTAAACATTGACTGAGGTCTTCCTTATTAAGGGCAAGCTTGTTATTGTTTAGATACGTTGACTACTGATAGATTCTGAGAAAGGGGAAGTCATTGTCTTTGACCATGTAGCCATTAAGGAGTTCAATGGGCTCCAATGGATAATTCTAAACCCATGATTACACAGGTGACCCTGGTTAAACTCAGTGAATTTCAAAACAAAACAAAAATACATGAATTTGGGAAATAAATTTAGGGAGGAGGGGACTAAATGAGAGGAGAGAGCTAGGAACGAAGTTTCATTACATGTATGTAATGAAAAATTCAATAAAAGTTATAAAAACATATAAGAATGTAAAGTTGGTACATTTGGCTGGGTATCTTTTTGTGGCCTGAAGAAGCAAATATGACTACCAAAGAGAGTTGAAGAAGATGGAGAAAGAATTACTAAGGATTTTAAAGCAGAAACAGTAAGGTGTTCAGAACCAAGGGGAGGGAGTTTGCCTTGAACAGAAATGTCTTGTGGTGTTAGCCTCATGTTTCTTCACCCTGGGCATCTGTTTTCCAGATATTGGGTAGAATTAGGTCTACTTTTTCTTGTCTATAGAAGACCCTGAATTCATTATCTTATAAGTACATCTTACTTGCTCTATTTGACTTCTGGTTGCATAATGAGGACACATGAATAAGAAGTTTTAGTGTCAGCTCTGTATGTTCTTGTTTGGGCCTCTTGAAAGGAGAGGTGGTCAGAGTAGAATGAGGACTAAGTTGGATGATAGTGGGAAGAACATTTCTGTGGAGATAGAGGGCAAATGAGATTATATTCCTGTGATTGTGCTAAAGGTTGTATAGGAGAAGCCATCTCAACAGTGCTCAAGCAAGCCAGGCCTGAAGGAAGAACTGGGAGTTTTGGTGCTGAGCCTGAGGTTCAGAGAATGATGGATGGATTCCCTAACCTAGAATAAATATACAGGGGTAGATGAATTCAGGTTACCATAAGCTTGAAAGAAAGAGATTTTGGCATGTTCTTGGCAATGTAAAAATCATTTGCAAATATGATATAACAAGAATGCATACAAAACCTTTATGAAATCCAATAATGGTATGCATGGCCTGTATGCTGTGACTTGGTTCTCCATCATGGTTTGGAATTTTTTACTGGGGCTTTGTGCAGTAAAGTAGGTGATAATATATGGTATCTGAATCTGCTATTCAGGGAGACTCTGGAAATCAGGGAGATGCTCTCATTCTGTTTGTTCCAGGAATAGTTTGGAAGTTGGCCCTTATAATATCCTGACTATTATTCATTACATTGTGCTTGGCACAAAAGAGAGGTGGCAGAGATTTAGAACTGGGTTTTCCTTATAACTTGAGAAGAGGAGTTACACTGACTGAACTCAGCTTAAGTTTTCTTGCCCGTATTCCAGCCTAGAGGGGAAATATACTTTAAATCTCAAACTATGTAATCCAAAGCTACACCTTTTACAGTTGCTGGAAATAAATACTTTTAACCCTTCTATATCCAGTCATCTACTTGAATGGAATTTACCAGAAATGGAGATTAGAATGAATGCTATGCTTAAAAGACATTAGTGAGCTTTACTTCAATTCCATAAAGTTAATGAGTTTATTTCATGGGTAGTTAAAGGTTTAAAGTTTTTCAAAGTGTCTCTAAGCTTCTGGAAAATTGCTCAGCTAATTTATTGATTGTATAAGGGTGCTTAAGCATTAATCCTTAAGTCATTTGCATGGTGAGCAAGAAATCTTTAGTGACTCACTTTATTCTGTTAATCAAGATACTTTAATGAATGTGAAACATGCATCCAATTACTCATCCTGAAACTGGTAGTTAATCTTGAAAGATTAAACATATGGCAATATTTATTAAGAAATGAAACAAACTAAACTTTTTGTTTAAAAGCAGCAAAATAAACTCAGTGGATTACAGATCCAGAGACTTTTTTGGACAATTCAACTTTCTAGCTAAGATCAGAGCACATTTTCATTCTAGATGGCACAGAACAGTATCGCTTCTGAGTTGTATTTATTATCTCTTCGCTGAAGCTATCACTGTTTTAAGCAAGGTGAATGTATTAGAATTTTATATCAGCTCCAGCTTCTGTCCTCAAGATACAGCGTTTCCTTACTGGAACAATGCGATTGCTACTGTTGCATGCAGAACATTTGGCAGAGCTGGGCAGAATAGTGTTTTCCAGTGAATTTGCATAATAAGGCTGTCATTGGATTATGGTTCATTGAAGGGGAAAGTCTGCACCTTATTTGATTCGACATTTATACACTAAAAGTTTCTGAAATATGTCTCCTCTGTGTTACCAATTCCCATCACCACACACAGAGGTGGTCTGACCCTTTCTATAACAGAGAGATGGAGTTTGGAATGCTCTCCTCAATTAAGAAAAAACTTCCCTAGAAGCTTGAAAATCGTGTAATGTAAGCTACTACAAATATTCTTTTTTTTTTTTTTTAGATTGTCAGGACTTGTTTATATTATTGGATGTTACGTGTCCGGCATTGAAAATTACGTGATGTTCATCTTTTTGTGGTTCCACCTATGACCAGGGGTTCTGTTTGGCCTTGTTAAGGTACTCTTGCCTGAGATTGCAGCTGTCCGAATGGTTAGCCTCTGCCCAGAGGCAGTTTTTCTCCATATACATAGCTGGCTGTGCTAGTAAGCATCTGTTATTCTGTGAAGTCTTGCCTTCATCTGCATGTGTCCTCTCCACCAAAATCCACGTGTTGTAGCTTAATGACCAAAATGATAGCATTGAGAGGTGCTTTGAGAGATTTTTGAGGGGTCATTAGACTTTGGGGGCTGCTGCCTCGTGAATGGGATCAAGGCTCTTGGGAAGGAGGCTACATGCAGCCTTTGTCTTTCTGCCACGTGAGGACAGAGTGCTCATGCCTCTGGATGATGTGACAAGGTGCCATCTTAGAATCAGGGGGTAGCCCTCACCAGACAGTAAAACCTGCTGGGAACTTCATTTTCAACTTCACAGTCACACTGGGATTGTGAGAAATAAATTCTCATTGTTGATAACGTACTCACTTTATGGAATTTTGTTAAAGTGTTACAAACCAATAAGCTCATGTGTACACTAGTCATCTAAGCATTTGTATAAGAACCAAACTTGCTTCTGATTTTGGAGCTGAACCCTAATTTTTAATCATTGATTATTTATGTAGGAGAAGTGAGAGATCATATTTATAAGATATTATTAGTGTTAATAATGTCATGTGTTCTGCCTGTAGAAACCAAGTATCAAAAGCCTCTTCTGCAATATAATTTTTTTGGGATGAGTCAAATTTTTTTAACCTAACACATTCTGGAAATATAATTAAAATTAAAAACCTACAGCATTGAACTTTGGTTTTTGGTTCTACATATAAGAAGGTCTAACAACAAATAAAACGACAGACTGAAAAAATAACTCTTTTTGCATTGTTGGGAAGGATAGACATACAAAGAAAGACAGTTCTGGAGAGACAGATGAATCTAGAGTGTCCCAGTTTATCTGAGCAGAGATTCACAAAAGTTGCTTAGGAACCGGTACTTACAGAGAAAAACATATTGTTGGAGGCTCAGTGTGACATGACAGCTCTGGGAGCTAAACCCCTGGATGGGGGAATTCAATCAGAGAAAAAGAACTTCCCCAGGCTCCCAGTTATAGCAGCTGGTGGTTGAGAAACTTGAAGGACCTCTGTGTTAAAAATATGCCAAAGCATTTTTTTAAAAACAAATTTTCCTAAGGATGAATTCTTAAAAGAATTTAACCTGTTGGAGTTTTAACAGAGTAGAACCGATGTGAAAGGAAAAGCAAATATTGATCTCCAGCCAATTGTAGACATTCTGTCCACCTGAGGAAAGAGGACTGACACGTACTTTTGAAGTCAGCAAACCCACAGGCTTAGGAAAGACTGAGAATCATTGGACTCCTTCCAGACCCTACCTGCTACCATGTTTTTGTAGTTCTACTTATAGAAGTGCCTTTTACTCAGTATATCATATATGGCTTATCAAGAAAAATGCAGCTATGTGTGTGTGGTGGGACACACTTGTAATCGTAGAACTTGGGAAATAAAGGCAGAAGACTCAGGGTTTGAGGCCAGCCCTGAACTACATAACAAGACAACAACAATACCTCTCCCCAAACCACACATCTAAAAAAAACCCCATAAGACACCATGCAAGACAAATGCCAAAAATTAAAACCAAAACCTAAAAACCATAAAACAAACAACAATACATAATTAAAAGCAAAATAAAAGACCACTAAGTAAAGCATATCACTTTAATCTTGAGATGATTAAAAAAAAACCCAAACCAAACCAAAACCAACAAAATTACTTTCCTAAGTGAAGCTAGAGAAAATAAACACTGAACTTATAAAGATAAAATCATAAGAATTATGTTATACTTTGAGCATTGATGGCATAAATATAACATTGAAAATATAAATTAAATGTAAAGACATGAAAATTAAATGGTGAAAAAAATATACTGATGTGGCACTAACCTAAAGAAAGAATAACTGTTTTCAATTAGCATGGAGCAAAACTTCAAATCATGGAAAATTATCCAGGACAAGTAGGGGCATTACACAGTGATGTAAGAGTTAGTTCTCGAAGAAAACAAGATTCAACATGCTTGTATCTAACAGGGCATCAAACTTTGCGAAAAGACCAAAACTTATAGAGGTGAAAAGAGAAACAAATGTATTCATAGTATGGTTGGCGACTTCAATATTTCTGTCTATCATAAATGGACCCAGCAGACAAAAATCAGTAAGGATGTAATTGAAGTCAAAAATACTATTAATCAACTATATCTAATGGACTCCTGTGGATGACTTCATCCAACAACAGCAGAACACGCATCTTTCTCAACTCCACTTGTTATCTTTTACTGAGATAAACTACATTCCAGGACACAAATATCTTAATTAACCAGTAACAGAAAGATAACTAGAAACATCTCGAAGCCATGGGATTAAACATACATACTCTTAATAGGACAAGCTCAAAGGAGAAAACATGACATCAATATGTGTGGATTTAGCTTGGTGGAAAATTCATAACATTGGATGGTAAAAGTAAGTTAAATAAAAAGAAAAAACAATAAATTATAAAAATTAGATCATATATCAATGGAATTATATACATGAAGCTAACAAAGGACTATCAATAAAGCTAATGAAGAGTAGCAACAACATAAAGACACAAACTGCTATTGCCAGAAAGGAAAAAGAGCCATTCCAATTGTATGGATGGTAAAAGAAAAATAAAGAAATCCCACAAATAACCTCATATCCTCCAGTTAGATAATCTAGATGGAATGGATCAATGACTTGAAAGTTAAGATTCACAAAAGTCACAAAAGATCAAGATCATCTGGAATAAATCTATTATATTGAATTAATAAATTAGTAACAAACCACAAATCAAAAAATACCAGGCAAATATAAATTCATGGATGAATTTACAGGCAACAATCAATAATAAGCCAATAAGATTACATCAAACTAAAAATTTCTATACTCAAAGAAGACAATTAACAGGGAAGAAACAATCTGTAGAACAGGTGAAAATATTCACAAACTATGCATCTAATAAGGTGTAATACCCACTTTACATAGGACACTCAAACAACTGTCCCACAGAGAAGTCACTGAAGGAAACATTTGAACATTATGCAATGCATACACATAAAGAAAAATCATTTGCTAATCACAAATTAGTCTAATTTTTAGCATGTTAATTAAAAATAAATTTAAAAAATATTGAAATCCAACTTAGATTCCAATAACTTATTGGATTTTAATTCTCAGCAGTAAAGAACCAACAAACTTATTGTTATTTTTATATATAGAACATCTAACAAGGTATTGGAGGATTTATACTGTCCAACTTCAAATCTTATGGTAAAGCTATGGCAATTATGCAATGTAGAAATGGTGGAAGAAAGCAGAAGCCAGTGGAGCAGAGCAGATGAGTCCCCAAAGTACACCTCATGAAGATGAGAATCCATGAGATCCTTGCACAGAGCTTCATCTCAACAACAGTGCTGAAAAATCTTCAGGTCAACATGGAAGAAAAAAGAAAATGAAGTTCAGGTTGAGTTTTTTTTTTTTTTTTAAAATTGTTCTTTAACACTTCTGTACATAAATATAATTAAGTTGTATTTTTCATTCCTTACTCTTTAATCCCATCTCTTTCCCTGTTCAACCTCATACTTTCTCCTTTCCAACCAGTTCATCTCCTACTTTTATGCCTTTGTGTATACACATAAGGAAAAATTATTTGCTAATCACAAATTAGTCTAATTTTTAGCATGTTAATTAAAATAAATTTTCTTCTTTTTCTTTTTTTTATTTCCACTCATACAAACTTAACAGGTACACCGGTCCCCTCCCTCCTTCATTCACCCTCCCAACCCCCTGTGCCCCTCTCCCCTCCCGCCGCCCTCCCCATCCCCCAGTGCCTGGAGCATCCTTTAATGTGCATGCCAAACTCTCCTCTGGGTCCTCCTCTCCGATGAGGTCCAAGGACCCAGTGGCATTTCCCAGAACCCTTTCCTGTGTTCCCCTTAAACATAGGAACACTACTGTGGCTGTCAATCCCTTGCCTCCAAGGATCCTAGTGCCTTTAGCCTATGCTAGACTTTGTGGGGTCAATAATGTGTTGGACATTGCGCAAGGCATGCAAAGTCCAATTAAAAAGATAAATTTTAAAAATATTGAAATCCAACTTAGATTCCAATAACACTAGTTTTCATCTGAGATGTCTGTATGGACAGGTTCCTGAGCTCTTGCTGGGTACAGATGACTTATCAGTAAGTAAATCATTGCGTAAAGAAGCTCTCCCGTTGTCTGGCATTAGCCTTTAATAGTCTTTCAGGGAGGTGTTTTGTGGGAAACTTTCCCTCATACAAGGTGAAATGTTGATAGGCTAGTGATTTTGCAGGTCTTATGCAGGACTTCACTACAGTGAGTTCTTGGGTGCTGTAGTCCATGACACTGTTTTGTAGTACCTCTCTTCAGGTACTTACTTGAATTCTTACCCCTCTTTCACAAGGTTTCCTGAGCCTTGGGATGAGGGGTTAGTTAAATGTCATGTTTAGAACTGTTAAGTCTACAATCACTCATTCTCTATACTCTTGCCAGTTGTGGTTCTTTAGATGAAACACCTTACATTGCAAAAAGATGTTTCTTGGTTGAGTGATGAGAGTTTCTCTGATCTATGGGGGTAATGATAAGCATTTAAATAAATTAGACTAAGATTTCTATATCTTTATTTAAAACTTAGCTCAAAACAGACTTTAGGCTTAAATATATGTATGGTACAATTCCATAAAACTCTTGAAGGACAACATAGGAGACGTGAATATGACTGAAAGTGGTGATAACCGTTTAGATACAATATCAAAGTCATAATCTATGAAAAAAGTTTTTAAGATGGATTTTACTAAATTAAAAAAGTATATAGTATGTGTTGCAGTCTGCCTGCATGGTTGCTGATAAATGACCATCACACAGCTTAAGGGAACAAGGAGTTTACTTTCTTACGACAGTCCGGTTACAGTTCATAGTTCAGCTTGACAGGAGAGCACACACCAATACCAGGACTGAGGGAACTGGCCACCATAACGGCTGAGAGATGGACAATCCTTACTTGCCAGACCAGCATGTCTGGCCAAGTATACAGAAGGATGCCAACTCTCTCAACCAGCTCTCTGTGATTTATCCAGGGCCTAATCCCACCCACCATGGGCTGGGTCTTCCCCAGCAGCTAGACAATCTCCTTCAGGTTTGCTCTGGGCTTAACTCAACCATCAACTCTCTACACCTGTGCCCAGAGCTCAAACCCTTAAGAGTCAAGTTGACACCTGTGCTTAACTATGACAGTATGTTAAAGATATGCCAAAAATGCAAGAAGATTAGTCATGTACTGGGAAAAATTATTTCTGAAAAGATCTGATAAAAGCTGGCTATTTGATTATATAGCACCATGTGTTAGAGAAATGGCACGGAGATCAAGTGCTAGCTACCAAAACATGGAAGTCTTCATCCATAACACCCACATAAATGCTGGATAAGTATTGTGGTCAGCCTGTAGCACCAAAACTGAGGAGGTGGAGACAGGAGATATCTAGTCAAGATGTCTCTATTAGCTGAAATAGTGAGCTCTAGGTCTAATCAGAGACCCTGGCTCAGTAAACAAAGTGGAGAATTGATTGAAAAAGACACTGAAAGTCAATCTATGGCTCCCACATAATATGTGCACACATGGATACACACCACACACATATGTGTTTACACACATTTGAGCATACATAGATGTGTGTCCACAATATAGACATATACACATTCAATAAAGAATAATAAGAACTCTAAAGTGATACACAAGTAACACAACTAAAGGTAGGTGAAAGGCCTTAGCAGACCACTCACTGATTAATATATATCCATGGAAAATAGTCACATAAAAGATGCTTTTCATCACATATTTATCAAATAAAAATTAAGGCCATATGGCATACCACTTTTAGAAACTAGAACAGCAAAATACCCAAACAGTGGTGATAGCAAATGCAATGGAGTATGTGGAGTAACAAGAGTTCTCATTGCTAGTTTGAACACAAAAAATTTCATAATTATTTTGGCAGTTTCTCAAAAAAGTGTATATATTCTTTTACAGTCCTGCAACTTTGTTCTTTGATGTTTATCTAAAGGAGTGGAAAACTTAAGTTCACACAAAAGCCTACATTTTATATGCATGCCTTCCTAAAACTTGGAAGTTACTAAGATATTCTTCAGTATGTAAATAAATAAATTGTAGTATTAACAGTGTACAATATAGTCAATACAATAAAAAGAAATGAGCTATTGTCTTCACATATATGTGGATGAAAGGTGGGACTCATCCTTGATCACTTTCCATCTTGTTCTTTTGAGATGGAATGTTTTATTAACTCCAGAATTTGCTTATAAGCCTACTCTCACTAGAAAGTTGATTTAGGGTATTCCCAATCTCCCCCATCCCAGGACAGAATTGCAGGCAGCCTGACCTACTCACTGGACAGTTTACCTGGGATCTGGTCCTCTTGTTGCATTATTAGAACTTTAACCTACGAGCCATCTCCTCATAGCCTGGCATAGAGGAACTCTAACTATATGTTACCAATGGGAAGAAATCAATCTGAAAATGGTAGATCGTATGGAATTCAAGCTGTATGACTTTTCAGAAAAGGAAAAGCTATGGGCACAATAAAAAGATCAGTGCTTTTTGGGAGTTCAGTTAGAGGGACAGGAGGGATGAATTGGTAGAGTACAGAGAATTTTAGAATAATGAAAATATTTTATAAGCTGTTATGACAGTGGATAAGAGATCATCATATATCTCCTCAAATGATTACAAAGTACAGCATTAGGAATGGACTGTAATAATAACTATAGACTTTGGTTATGTTAAGCCTTATGGATTCATCATATGCAACAGATATCCTATTCTGGTGGATGTTGATAACGAAGGCAACTATGTATGTGTAGGGGTAGAATGAGTTTGGAAATTCTCTGTATCAGGTTTTCAATTTAGCCGTGATTCTAAGATTGACTAAATATGTAAATAAACAAGCAGAAATTTATCCCTAAAATGCTCAATATTCTTCCTAGTTAGTGTTTCATTAATAAACGTCTACTAGAACCCTCCTTTATAACATTGGTCCTATTTTCTTCATTTCCATTTGTCTCATTAGTGATGAGCACAACTCATATCATCTAATGTATCATAGGTTATTGAAGCCATGGGAGAGCTAAGACTTTTCTGTTCTCTTTCTCAGTTTCTGTCATTGAGAGAGCACAGCATGAAGTTAAAAAAAATCAACTGATAGATACCAGATTCCAAGGTCAGGAACTGAACTTAGAAGAGTATCATATTGGAAGTGGAAACAGCTTTAAGAGAAATGTTAAAGCAGTAAGAGTGATTGTGCCTGGAAAGAACTAGCAAGAACACCTAAAGATAGTATATATAGCTCAGCTCTAAACCGTGGTTTTCAAAAATCAGGAAAATGCCGAGATTTTGTTCAACCTCTCCAGGTGGTTCCCTCCTCTGGTATTCCTTTGCTTTCTAGGCCTCCCATCATTCTAAATCAAGCCTCACATTTCAGTCAGTTGACCTTTTCCTGGAGAGGCACATGCTGTTCAGAGCCTGGAACAGCAGCGTGGCAGCAGGGAGGGTGGCTCCTGCTCGAGGGGATCCAAAGCCATGCCAAGTGGGTCTGTGTGGGAGAGCGGAGAGAGCACTGGGAACAGATTGGGAAGATGTGGCATTTAGAGCCATTTCACATTCAGAGGCTGGTGGATAGAGGAAAGAAGAAAGTGGCTAAAGGTGGAGTGAATGTCTCCTCTTTCCTCTTCCTCATAGTTTCTGATCTCAAAGAACTGCTTACACACGACAGCACTATCCTGGGGTCCTTGTGGCTTTCTTCTGCCCCATGAGCTACTTTCTCACTCTCACAATTTTTTCTATTGCCCACTGTATAATTCAGCTTCAGACTCTAGGTAAGAGCTGGATTTTCTCAGGTCATCATTTCCCATCAGGTTAACCTGTGGATGGTGTTGCAGTTCGTCTGTGTGGTTGCTGATAAATGACCATCAAATGGCTTAAGGGAACAAGGAGTTTATTGTCTCTTAACAATTGTCTGGTTACAGTCAGTCCAGCTAGACAAGAGAGCACACACCAACACCAGGGCTACAGGAACTGGCCACATCATCACCACATAACAGCTGAGAGAGGGACAATCCTTACTTGCCAGACCAGCATGTCTGGCCAAGTGTACACAAGGATGCCAGTTCCCTCAACCAGCTCTCTGTATTTTATTCCAGGGCCTAATCCCACCCACTATAGGCTGGGCCTTCCCAATCAGCTAGACAATCTCCTGCAGGCTTGCTGTGGGCCCAACTCAACCACTAATTCTCCACTATGTGTCCTGAGTTCAAACCCTCAGGTTGACACTTGTGCCTAACTATGACAGATGGATTTGTTAAAGAATACACTATTTATTCATTTGTGTGTCTGAACATAAAGCTTAGATCACATGGTGTAACTGCAGTCCCTTATTCAATAAGGGCCTTTCATGCGCAGTTCCCCTCAGAAGTGGGCGATAGGTTACAAGTTTCATAAATCTGCTTGTGGCCCAGTTATAAATGGTGGGACAGACTTTTGTTCCCACCTCAAGGCCTCTTCTTTTGTGCCTTAATGTTTCTACTGAAGTAAAATAAAAGGTTAACATTCTTCACTTTATTTTTTCTAGAGAGTGAAAAAGAACCTTTTTCCATATGTGAAGATTTTTCAAATATTGTGTACTTTACAAAATAAAAAATCTGGATGTGCGCTCCCTGTTGTGTACACTATATATTATGATAATGTCAGTGGAAAGCGTAACTGTTAATTTTGATCTTTTTATATTTTTATTTTATTTTTAAGATTTTGTGTTCTTTTAAAGTTTCATACAAGAATGTGCTGAATTTATGAAATTTTTACAACTTAATCCCTAGTCCCACCCCCTCCTTTTCCAGTTATAACCCTTCTTCCCTGCTCATTTCCCTCCTACTTTCATGTCTTTTTGTATGTGTGGCCCACTGAATTTCATCTGGGTTGCCTTTGATGGCATGTGCCTGGCACTTTCTGGAGCATGAATCACATATCACTGGCCACTTCCTCATTAGCATTAACTCTTGTCAGTCTCTCAGGGAGGTGTGGGCCTCTTTGTTCTTCCACGGTGAAATGTTGGTAAGACAAATCCCATGAAAGACTCAAGGAAATACTCAAAGCTGCAGTGATATCTAAAAAGTTGATTTTAGAAATTTGGGTTGCCTTGATGGCATTTTGGAAATCAGCTTGTAGAACATCGCATTCTGAAAATGCCACTGAAAGTAGAGAAGGTGGCTGGCCTGCTTCTTTTTTTTTTTAAATTTTTTTATTATTTATTCAATTATGCGTGTGTGCTATGTGTATGTATGTGTGTGCGTGTGCGCGTGTGTGTAGAACCACAGACGAACTCGCGAACCACCATGGACACCTCCACCACCTTCTGCCCCCGGATTCACAGGCTCCGCCCTACAAGGACCAGAAACGCAGGCCGCCCCTGCTTCTGCCTGGTGTCACGTGGGGTCTAGGATCCGAACTCAGGACCTTCCGCCTGCAAGGCAGAGGCTTAAACCCCTGAGCCACCTCTCCAGCCCCTGGCTTGCTTCTTATGCATGCCTTTTTGCATTTTGATAGTGCCACTGACTGTTGTAAGTTCAATAGAGGAAGGATGGAGAATTTAGTTCAACATGAAAGTTGTATGTATTAGGGAGGGAGAGGGAGAGAGAGACAGAGAGAGACAGAAACACAGGAGGCTTAGATATTTTTTAGATGGGCATACTAAAATACTGACAGATTTCCTCTGTCATATGTAAAAACATAGATTTATTTCTTCATTGCTATACTACAGATATGCTTCTGTTTTGTGCAAAATATTCTTATGTTGTCATAATTAACATTGCTAACTGTTGTAACAACATTACTCAATACTGTTGTAATTTGTGAAATATCTACTGTGTTTCATGACATTTGTACCTCACAAAGACTAGACAACGGGTCCTTTTTCTATTTTATGAATTTGGGAGCTGAGAACCAAAATGTCAAGCCACTTGAAATCTTTGTTGAACAACAATTAATAAGACAAGATAGCATTCAAGCCTGTCTGTCTAAAACCACCAGTTGTGTCTCTGAGCCTTGTTAAGCATCTTCTTTGCTTTCTGGTCTAGGTGTGACTCTTATGGCAGCCTTCTGGGTGGGTAAAGTAGTTGAAGATAGACACAGAATATCTCAGATGTTTTGGAAGACCCCTTTCCACCATTTAAAAATCATGTTCTCCTTACATGTGTAGTGAATAATGCCGTCATTAGAGACAGTGTTCTATTGGATTTAGAAGTCTTCCCATCTAGAATGGCCCACAAAACCTCTCAAACAAAACCACTTGCTTTTTTCTGCTTCTCTAGTTTTTTGTACAGACCACTTAGTACTCACTAGTACAATGACCATTCATCTATTTTCTTTCGTTTGGCTTTAGTAGTTTAAGGAAAAATGTATTTGTCTTTAAAAAATCCCAGGTAGCTGGAGAGGTGACTCAGGGCTTAAACCTCTGCCTTGCAGGCGGAGGGTCCTGGGTTCGGATCTTAGACCCCACGTTTAGACGCCAGGCAGAAGCGGGGGCGACCTGCGTTTCTGGTCCTGGTAGGGTGGAGCCTGTGAATCCCGGGGCAGAGTAAACAAGGAGGAGGTGGAGGCCGTCCATGGTGGTTCCCAAATTTGCCCATCGTTCTACACATACATACACACTCGCGCACACAGCACAATTGAATAAATTAAAAAAATTTTAAAAATCCCAGGTAGATATTTTAAACTAAGTTATGACATCTGATTAAATGTATCTTGGGTAAACAGGAGGATTATGAGGTTCTTGATCCACAATAACTGGAGAATACTCTTTCTTATGGGCCTGAGCTGCAATGGAGAGCTGAAGGAGCTAGAGAGGGGGAGAAGGGACATTAGCTAATCTAACAGGTCCATAGGAAAAATCTCCTGTTTAAGGCCAGCTTAAGATTCTTTTTCCTCTTCTGAATTTGATGATTCCAGTGCTAGAGGTAATCATTCTGTGTTTTTATATTGCTCTGTGAAATAAAATAGCTTATCCACAATTATAGACTAAGCCTCCTATAACCCAAAGGGATTGAAAAGAAAAAGAGAGACACTAAGGGGAAAGAGGGAAAGTGGGAGAAAGTGGAGGAAGGAGGGAGGGTAAAGAAAGTAGTGGATGAGAGCAAGAAAGGAAGGTAGACAAAGATTTAATATAGACCTCACAGATTAGCTGACTCAACTTCTTTTCTTCAGGCATGACCAGGAGAGGTTTCATATCTCCATAGATCAATGAAGCCAGAGGCTCTACGAGTCTATTTTGTCCTTGTTCCACGCCATCATCAATGAGGGAAGTGGAAGAATTCAGTTCTTGCATACATCAGTCAGCCCTCTGCCTCCTAGGAGGTACCAGGTGACTGAATCCTTGTGGAGAGACTGTAAATATTAGTGAGAGGATGATGCAGGAACACTTCACCAACGAACAGCTGAAGTTTCTATCTTTGGGGCGATTCCTTTGTTTTCTTAATAGTTTTTATTATCATATGTTAATTATACATAATAATGAGATTCATCATGACATTTTCATACATATAAATAACGTGTTTTGACCAAATTTACCCCTTTATCTTCTTTTGTCTTCTTACTATTCTCACTGATCCCCTTTCTCTTTCCAACTGATCCCACTTATCTCTTTCTCTCTCTCTCAATGAGTTTCATTACAGAAGCATAGGTGAGGATCTATTTATAGCATCATGACAATTTACTAGTGGTTATACTACAGAAGAAAATGTATTTTCTTTCCTTAGCAACCATTAACTTCCTACAAATTTTCAGAGAGGGTGAAACTTCATTAAAAAAGACTTGACTTCTGGTCTCAGATCTTCTCTGAACCAGTCGCTTCACCCTGAGAAGGTCATTACTTCTTAGAAAAGTCCTTCTCTGTAATAAGAAGGGATAGTAAACTCAAGCTTCGTTTTTTTTTAAATGCCAATACTCTGCAATTCTTTGAAATTAGACCACTAGAGAAGAACACTGCATTGTTCTGCTTGACTTGTATAAGGAAGTAGAAGATCAAAGTAAAAGTATCTTTATGCTACATTTTAGGGGTATCAGTCTTCATGAATATGATAGTTTGGAATTTGGGGGGCATCTTTAATTCCCTGTAGCTAGTTCCTCACTAGCCACACCAATTTTTGCTTGAAGTTCTTTTGAAAACCCTTCTCTGAGTAAGTTATTTAAAACAGATAAGCAGGAAGTTATTTATATAAATTAGAATGTTTGTATAGAAAAATGAGGAAAGGGAGAATAAAGCAATAGGTTATTCATGCAGTTTATCTAAGAGAAGGGCATTATCTGAAATTCGATGTTTTCTAATGAAAAGTATTTGTAATTTAACTTATTGCCATTCATTATGGCAGGGACAAAGTGAATACAGAAGATGGATGAAAACAGAGGTATGAAAAGATGATTCTTATCCTTGACAAAGGTTGAACAGGTTGATATTGTTATTTTGGGCATCCATTAATCACTGTTAGTAAATTAGCCATATCTGAAACATTCCAAAACTTTAGAAAGTTATCCAGAATAGAATAAATTTGAACCTTCTAATCTCATTTATCATCCTTGCCATTTGCTGATGCGTCTAGGAATCTTGAAGACCTGTCTTGTTACGCCTGGGGAAGTTGGTTTCTTTATCAATATTACACAGGCTAAGAAAACAATTAGGCTCTTGAGATCCAAAGAGACATTGAAGGAATGTTGAAAAGCAAGAAGATCATTTATTTAGATAATGAAATAAAATTATGGGAAGAGAGCTACACTAAACATTGATGGATTCATTTCAGAGGTTCTAGATGGACAGAAATCCTCAGACCATTTGATTTCAGTTCTTCCTCATTTTCCCTGTTGGGTATTTGAAAGTGTTATGCATCTTACACTAACATGAAGTTAGAATATAAACATTATTGGAATATTTTACTGATAAAGTTGGTTTAAGACATTTGTAAGAAGTCATAATATGTAACTTCATTCATCAGGTATATTTGAATGGTCTAGACCTAGAAGACAGGAAAGTATAAAGATAAGGAGAAAATTGAATGCTTGAAAATACTTAATTTGGAGGTAACCTTTATAATATTCTAGGCTGCATGGCAAAGTTGCCAATACAACAGCTGAGGGAATTCAGAGTTACAGTGATAAAATCTGTGCTAGACGATTTCCTCACCATTTAAAAAAGATATCTGATGTGAACAGGTTAAAAGAGGAAAGATTATTTTGGCTCATGGGCTCAGTCTGTGGTTGGCTTTCTCCATTACTATGGGCCTGTGGTAAGGCCCAGCATCTCAGTGCAGGCCTGTGGTAGACCAAAGCAGCTCGCTTTGCGGCAGCCAAGGCAGAGAGACAGAAGGGGCCCAGGATAAGGCGTATTTCCAGGGCCTGCCTCAGTGACCTTCTTTCCCTAACTAGCCCCAACTTCTAACTTCTACCACCTCAAGATGATGCTGTACAGCTGCGAATTCACTGATGCTGTCAGAGCCCGGAGATTCAGGCACGTGCCAAAAGTTCACTAGCCAACAAACAGACCTTTAACTGTTTCATAAAATGAAACTTTGGGGACATTTCAGATTCGAACTATAGCAAATGCTAATTTTTTATGTCAGCCATGTGCCAAGGATGTTACAGACATGATTATTATATATAAAGAGAGAAGTTTATATTGTGTAGAATTTGAAGATAGCTTGAGGCAGGAATGTTTTGTTGCAAGTACTGAGGCTTCTGGAATGGCTATAGGTAAGCTGAAAACAAGCAAGAAGAAAACCAGGAAATAATATTTGCATTTAAAAGACAGACTCCTGATTGGGAAAGACAGAGAGAAGGAACAGTAAGGTACATACTTAAACAGAGTACAATTTCTTAGACTGAGGATTTATATTAAATTTAATTCAAGATAATTCTGCAGTTACTTGTGAAAAATGTAAAAGAACAAACACAAAATGATGAAACAGAAGACTTTGTGTATGAACATGTCCATCAATATAGAGAGATGTAAATACCTATCATGAATCCATAGTTATACTTTGGCTCATGGCTTTTCTTCTGTTAGCATTCAACAAAGACTACAAGTTTTTTTTACATTCTCATATGTGTGTGTACTATATTTTGATCATATTATTCCTCTTCACTACTTTTTTTGGCCCTCTCTGATGATCCTCTTCAGGTATCAATGTCCCCTTCTCCTTCCATGTCATCTTTTAGGTGACTTTAATAGGAGACTGGATGAGGAGTTATTTATAGGAATGGATGATTTCCACTGAGGAAATGGTCTCTCCACAGCACAGAGATCATTTACTGCCTATAGATGCTCAGGAGGTGCTGGTGCCTTGTGAACCTGCTATCCAGCAACTGCCTAGAAATGCTCAGGAAGGGGTGAGTTCTCATGAACCTGTCCCTGAAGGAATGACGGAATGTCAATGGGCCCAACCACATGCAAGTCTTGCTGTGAGTTCAGGAATCACTGCCCATGTTAGGTGTAGAATGCAGAGTCCCCTACTCTTCCACCCTCTACCCCTGCTCTTACATTCTTTCTAGCCCCTTTTCTTCGCTGTTCCCTGAGGCAGGGGGTTGGGCAGCTGTATGGGTGCCCTGTCTAGGGCTGACCGGTACGTGAGTCACTGTTCTCCACACTTTTCACCAATTGTAAGTCTCCACAGCAATTGCCATCCTCTGCAAAAGCAAGCTCCTTTGACAAAGTTGAGAGCAACACTAATCTGCAGGCATAAATATTTGAAAGATAATTTGGTGGGCATGACATGCACATTTAGCAAAACAGTAATAGTAGCTTCTCCACTTGTACGTGTTACCTCTACATCCACAAGCTTCTGGCCATATTTACAATACCATACATGAATTCCCCCTGAGGCATATGCCTCAAATCCAGTCAGAAAGATTGGATTCTTGCACAACTTCTTGCACATGAAAGTTAGAAAGGAAGAAATTTCCAGTTCAGTCTCACCTGGATTTCTTTGTGCCTTGCAACAAAAACAACAGGTTCTTACAGTCCACTTCTGGTGGGCAATCAAGACTAGTGGTAGTAGTTGGTACTTTTTGTTTTTCAGGCTTGAGGGCAGAAGTCAAGGATCACCTTGAACAAAAATACACAAGGAAGGGTAAAGAGTTACTTTCTTGTTTTCTTTTAGAACATGTTTCAGTGGACTAGTATTTGTTTAGAGAGGTCGCCAAACTTATTTTTTAATTCTATTTTTATCCCTGTGTGGCACAGAATCCTTTATTCAGAATGTCTACTTGGTATTTTTTTCAGGTTATATTTCTCCTTTTTAGAGTAAATGAAATGCAGAGGGGACAATGACTAAGAGACATATTCAAGAAAAAGGGAAAGAACTGTCATTAAAATAGAAAAATAAACATAAAACACTGTTTTGCTACAAAATACCATTAACTTCTGGATAACACTTGTACAAATTTGAGGAGAGACCTGTTTTGAAAGAAGAGGCAAGAAGACCTCAGGAAACTTTTCCAGTCATGGTTCTTTCTAGATTGTTTGATGAACACAATACTCTAAACCATTTTTATGGGTCAACTGCTTCTGTTGAAACCCCATTCATTTTTCATGTCAAGGTTGTTTTATTATCTACTCATTTTTTTTTCTTTAGGAACCTTAATTTCAAATGAGAGGGACCATTAAGTTTAATATTTCTCAGATGCAGTTAGTTTTATAAAATATTTTTCTGGTTTTATTCAAAGCGTTTCAATGACATTTGATTTCTGGGTCACAGTTTTTTTGGGGAGGGTGTTCTAAGAAATGTAAGGTATTTCTTGAATTTCCCTGTCCCATCTTCCTTTTTTTGTTTTTAGGTTTGTTTACTCATTGCAAATTGATATTCATAAGCCTGATTATATATTGAACATTCTACATTTTTCAATTTGAAAAAAGTAAAGCACAATATGTTTTTAGAGGATCATTGTGATTAAATGATAAAGTGGAGGAAAAGCAAAAACAAAAGGTTTTCCTCCTGATAGTTTCTTAGTCATTTTAAAGTCATTTATTTCTTTAAACCCTAGAGATTTGGCTTCTGAATTTGAATTCTTTATAATATAGTGTATGCTGACTCATAGGTCTGCAGTAATTCAAATTTTAAAATGAAAAAATGTACCAGGAACAATCATCTCTGAACAAAATGTTCCAATCATCTACAAAATTACCTTTAAAATAAAATGGCACTTCACATTTATATGAATATAAAGGAACATAAAGTATTGATATTTTGGCATTGTGCTCATTTTTACTTAGAGAAAACATCCTTCCCCACATCTAAATTATTACTTGGAAAAAATTTCGGCTTATAAAAATTTAGGATAGATCTAGATTGCTGGACAAATTTGTTATCTTTGAAAATATATAAACAAGGCAAGTAATGATACAAACCCTCAGCATTGTGATCTATTGCTTCTTAGTATTGACCAAGACCAAAATGCAAATAGCAGCATAGACCATTACAGTAGGGGTGATGCAGTGTTTTCTGCATCTAATCAGTGTAACTGAATAATGAACAGCTTCACTGCTCAGACGCTGGTGGGGAACAATCAGCTAAGCAACAAAGTAACCTGGCTTGGGGGCATAATAGGGCTAAATTGTTTCAAGTTGTGAAGCACAGTGACAGCACATAAAAATCTTTTAACAGCACTTGTTCCAGGGGAAATTAAATTGCACTATCTAGGTAGGTATCACTAAAAAAATAAGATGAAAAAAGTAGATGTGTATATTTATAGGAAATTAAAGGTACCCAGACATTTGGATAGCATGAAGATTCACTTGTCTTTTAATACCTTATGTGGTTCTATTTGTGATCTCCATTTCTAAAGATTCCTATTATCCTGCAACTGATAGTTGAAATGCTATCTGCTAAGATAGTTTTCAGTTATATAACAGAAAGAAAAATCTAACGAGATGCATTAATTAGCACATGTAAAATGTAGAGTGATAATAGGAGCTCTTTCAGGGTTGGTTGTGATTCACAAGTTAGCTGTGCGACCAAGAGGAGGTTATGATTATCTTTCTGTTCTACTTTTCTCAGTGTTCATTTGGTTTGGAGACAGTTTGCTCTTATCATTGATGTGAAAAGTCTATCTTTTGGAACCCAGCTACCATAAGAATGAGAAAAGCAACCATGTGAGTTTAAGGAAACATAGTCCGCCTGAGAGACCACATGCAGGTGTCATAGCAGTCGGGTCTAGTTCAGTGACCGTGGGCTGCTAGCAACAACGACTAGAGAAAGTCAGTCTCCAGTAGAATCTAATTTCCAGCCTGGAATCTTCTGGTTGAGACTCCTGACATAGGTGCCAAAGACACAAGCCATCTTTGCCACGATGCATTGATTTTTGGCCCACAGGATTTTCAAGAGATGATAAGTCACTTTTAACGTACACCACTGAGTTTTTGGGACAATTCATTATACTGTAATAGAGTACTACTTCTCTGATCCTCACTTGTCCATGGGTGAATATAGATAGGTCAGTGATTGTGTAGGTCTGGTGGAGCTAGACCTTCCTTCAGTAAGCTCTTGGTTAAAACAGTCCTGCTGTGTTCTCAGTAAAGTGGCTGGCAGTCTCACTACCCACCCATATGCTCTTACAATCTTACCACCCCCTCTTCTGCAAGGATTCCTGGATCTGGGATGCTTGCTTAAAGCACTTAACTCTATCTTCAATGAGCATTGCTTATTCTAGTTTTCATTTGTTCTTTTCCATATGCTCCTGGTCTTCTCACATGGCTGTGCCCGTGCACTTGTCCTGGGAAGGTATTTTGTTGTTTCAGGACAAAATCAACTATTTCATATCCCTTGATTTTTTTTTATGTGCTTCTTCAAGGCGATAACCAGTGTTGAGGTTTTTTCCTATAAAGCCCAGGAATAGTGGAAGTTTGCATATTTCTGACTTCTGACTGGCCTTTCACACTGTTTATCTCTGTACTTGGTGCACTCTGCAGTCTGTGAGAGAGGTTAAATCCCGACATAGGCTAGAAAGAATGACCCCTCCACGGTGACCTCAGCTGAAAAAGTTTTTGCAGCAGTATATCCACTGTTGGGCTGTAACACCTCCTGGCACATCTGTGGGCAGTCCTTCTGAGGTCAGGTTTCCACAGGCTAAGCGTGAGAATGGATGCCATGGTGATTCTGAACCTAGCTGAGAATGGACCTGACCGAGTCTTTAGAAGAAAAGAAACTGAGAAAACAATGCTTTTATTTCTCCTACATGCCTATTGTTGCTTATGGTTGTACTGATTGGGGGTGGGGAATACCAGTTATGAAACCTAAGCAGCTACAATCACGGAGATTTCAGCATTTCGACAAGTCAATGACAATGATAATCTTCCAGGAACATTTATGTGATTGACTGTCTCCACACAGGAGACTTGCTTTTCCCCTTGGCTAGAGTGTGTCTCGAGCGGGTCATTCTAGCCTAATGTATGTACAAATGAGACGGGAGAAGCTCCATAGTGCTTAACTATTAAAATTTGATAAACTGAGCCATTTGTCCTGTCAGTGAAAGATATGACACGCAACATTTATCTAGCTAAGTGGTTTATGAATCAATTCTGACTACATCAAGAGCTTGGTATTTCCTTATCCAGGTCACTTGTCAGTAAAGACAAAGTTGGATATGGAGTAGATGTTGACTATCCATGATCTTTCCTAGGAATATCAGCCTGTGTATGTTTTTGCAAATAAAATCTGATTGGAATACAGCAACACTTGTCCAATTATATATAATTGGTGGCTGTCTTTATATACACTCATGGAACTGAGTGGTTGTGACAGACAGGGTTGGCGGATAAAATATAGGAAGCCCAGTTAAATTTAAATTTGAGATAAACAATACACATGAGATGTATTTATACAAAAATTATTCATTGTTTATCTGAAGTCCAAATGTAACCACGAGCCCCGTATTTTTGTTTATTCTAACCCTAAAGACTTATCAATTGCTACCTAGTCTTTGTTGACTCTTGACATGGAGGTAATGTCTCTGAAGCAGCATAGAATATTGTTATTTTAGAACGTTTAATATGCTAATTTTCTGTGTAACTTTGAATTAGATTTTGACTCATATCTCTAAGTTAATTTGGTAATAGTCATCTGTTTCCCAGGTTCGTGTGAGGATAACATCATGCTAAGGGTTAGAAGCACAGAGAGGTACACAGGTGGAATGGAGACAGGGTTTAGTATATTTCTACACTATGGATACTAAGTGTAATCCTTAGTTTCTATATTCTGGGTCTATTTCCAGGAGAAAAAACAGCACAAACTTTGGTATAGGTAGAAGGAAAAGGGTCATATTCAGATGTTTAAGAAGCCCAGCTGACTAACAGAAGCTAAATGAAATGTCAGGGAGATAGCTTTGGATTTCTCTACAATGATATTGTACTAGCCAGCATTTTATTTCATAGATATGGAGTAAAGTAATGTTTTTCCTATCTTGTAAAACATCATTTTTTGGACAGTGATTAGTCCTATTTCCTATTCTGACAGCACTAAGTGTTTATGAGAACTGAGGCTATACTTTCAGGCATCATCATGTTAAGAGAATCTACTTCAGAAAAGAGGTAGAATAAAATAATTTCAAGAACCAAAAAGGAAAGGAGATAATTATTCCACCTTTAAAGAATTTTTGTCGCCTACCTAGCATTCTGCTGTAAAACATTTGACTTGCCAAATTTGCACTGCATAATGCATTGACAATTGTAACAGTTTCATTTTCAAAACCTGTCCTAATGAGAACTTTACCCTAGGCAGAGGTGGGCATCATCTTTTGTTCTCCTATGATACTTCAAACATAGTCATGTTGTGGCCTAAGAATTTATTGTTCATTTCTTTTCCCAGTGGATGGTGATTATCTTAATATGAAATGTTTTCAATCATTTTAGTAGTCTCAGCATGTAACTGTGCTAGAAGGCTCTAGATAAATGCTGATTGAATAATCTCAATGAATATAAAACTAATAGAAACATTTTCCTGTCTTAACAATCTGTTCTGCTTTACTTCGACTCAGTTTTTTGAAATAATTTCGTGGTGGCTCAATTGTAACTTGTCAGAACATGTTTACTTGGAATTATAATTAGATTCTAACATTCAACGCTCCTCCCTGTCTTGCTTTCTCTCTCTGGTCTCACAACATAGATTCCATTCTTGTTTTTAATGTGAATAAGACCATCTTGGGAAATTTTAAACTCTACCTACATCCAAAATCTGCTCCTAGATATGTCACCTGGATGTTTCTTAATGTGGTGTAGTCCATGTACAAGGTCTCCTAAACAGATGAACCAGGACAGCCATATGTTAGCTAATGTTAGCTCTTAGATCTCTGGTTGGGTCAACTTGGACAGTCATTTAACCTCTTTGAAAGCTGATCTTCTTCTATCTAATGTAAGACAATAACTATATTAGTGGCTTCTAAATTATGTGGCTTCTAAATTAAGTTCTATACAGCTTTGAAACTCAACTAAGGGTAATCTAAGTGTTCAATGTTGGCTGCACATTGCTTATACAAAGGTTGTGAAAATGTAGAACATAAAGACTATGGTGGAAACAGCATTGAAATCCCAAGGAGTTCTTGTAGGCAGTGAAGTGGAGGCTTTGCTTAGAAGCACATGGTTTTAAATTTTGCCATGAGAGTTGCACTCCTTGCATACAACCACTCACTGTGAGACTCAATGCAAACCATTCAACAGCTCTTTCGGGAAATATCTGGAGCTACTTCTTGGAGCTACTTTTTTTTTTAACATTTTTTTAAAATTATTTATTCAACTGTGTGCATATGCGTGTGTATGTGCGCGCGCGTATGTGTCTGTGTGTGTGTGTGTGTGTGTGTGTGTGTGTGTATGTGTAGAACCACGGACGAATTCGCGAACCACCATGGACGCCTCCACCTCCTTCTGCCCCGGGATTCACAGGCTCCGCCCTACCAGGACCAGAAGCGCAGGCCGCCCCCGCTTCCGCCTGGCGTCTATACGTGGGATCTGGGATCCGAACTCAGGACCTTCTGCCTGCAAGGCGGAGGCTTAACCCCTGAGCCACCTCTCCAGCCCCTTGGAGCTACTTTTTAAGAAATCCTTGGTTCAGTATTTTCTGTGAGTCTTTGACTTACAGAGTTGCCTTTCCTAAAAAGGCAGCTTTGGCTACTATGTCAGGATACTGTGCTCCTCATTACAGCTTCTAATAGCTCAGGTGCTAAAGCCAAAAGATACTAGAATGTGAACAGGATGTCCACTTGATAGGGAATGCATGTTATCAAAGCAGGGACCTAAGGCTACCCTTTCCTAAGATCCAGATGGGTGGTCTGACCTGTGTTGTACTTGGCACCCTCGTAAGCAAAGTTATTAACTTCCTGAAGCTGTCAGTGGGAATGCGATACTTGTTTTGATATGAAATATGTTAAAATGTAACATTTGTTTTTATGTACAATTTTGGGGGGAGTCTTATTTCCTGATTTTGTTTTTCTCTTTAAAGAAACGAAATAGAATCCTTTATGCTTCAGGCTAACTTCAGCATTTCCAAGCACAAAAGCTGGTCCTTGCATATCTGGCCTTTATTTTCAAGCCAACCACCCACACACTAACTGCATGACCTCAAAAACGCAGGTCACAGACACATTCTAGTGCTCATGAGTTTATAATTTTACCTTTTCTCTTCTTGGATGTTTACTGTTATACTCCTTGCATAATACCACTTCAAGCTTTTGACTTTTTAACTGGAATTTGAAAATACCTCTGGCTTGAGTATTATTTTAGTTACATGAATTGAGGTGATCAGTAGATTTACAGGTAGGATTCCCTGATGGAGGAGTATACCGGGAGCTTGGGGAGGAGATCTGAGCTGCAAACTTGGAAATTCATTTCATGAGCACACTAAATAGTTACTGAGATACTGAAATACATGAGATAACCTATAACAGATGTAGAATGAGAAAGGCTTCTGAAAACCTTGAGAAATATTCAAAGTATGGGCTAGAATAGAAAGATAAATTCATTTTGTTCACACATTGAAAATGAGAACTTAGATTGATCATGCAAATAAACTCCATCAGGGATGAGTTTGTTCTCCAGGAGACATTTATCCAGGCCTGTGATTTTATATATATCTCTATGTGTATGGCGATGCTACTGATATTTGGTGAGTAGAAACCAGGGATGCTGCTATACATCTAATGGTACACAGGATAAAATCGGCAGTAAAGAATGGGGAGACCCCAAATACTAATGGTGAGAAAACTGAAGGCCTGTGTGAAGTGATGCTGCAGAAAGCTTTTAAACTAAAACGTCGTATTTCCTACCACGTATTATTAAAAAACACCCTAACTAGTGTAAGGAAAGTAGATTGGTGCTGGATTTAGAAAGAGTGTGTTTGTTGGGGACGCAGAGGAGATAAGGCAGCAGGCTATTGTAACATCTTATGTAGGAGATATTAATTACTGAATTTTTTTTTGGTGGTAGCAAAAACAAAGGAATGGAAACATACTTTTTGGTAAAAACGTTAGGACTCATCAGTGACTGGATATGTTTTTAATTTTTTAAAAAAACTTTATTTTGTGTGTGTGTCAGAGAAAGAGAGAGAGAGAGAGAAAGAGAGAGAGCACTGTGTGTCCCTGTGGAGGATCAAGGTTGAATCTGGGAAATCATTCTGGATTGCTTCTGCCTTCTTTTGGCTTCACTCTGGGATTTTCCAGGCTCCACCCACCGAGGCTTTCCAGGCTCCGCCCACCGAGGCTTTCCAGGCTCCGCCCCTCGAGGCTTTCCAGGTTGCCGCTGGTTCCACCTGGCATTTTACGTGGGACCTGGAATCCAAACTCAGGACCTTCTGCTTGTGAGGCAGAGTGTTAACCCCTGAACCATCTCTCCAGCCTCGAATACAAGGTTTGAAGAGAAGAAATGAATCAGGCTAAATGCTTAGTTCTGTTCTGAGAATCTAGGGAGATGCTAATGAGGTAAGGAGAATGGGCAGCAATTAAGTTTAGAGGCTAAGAATTCATTTTCAGTATGTTAAGCTTGAGAACATGTATGAATTTCAAATGAAGCAGACAGTTGGATATATACGTGTTGGAAAGTCAGAATTACAGGGTAGCTAAACAAATCACATTTCTGTGCTGTGAAAGAAGGTGTGAGTGCCAGGCAAACAGCTTGAGTAAGAAGTGGTTTCTAGAGCTTCTTACTTGTTAAGCCTGGAGATTTTTACTTCTTCACTTAGAAAACACTTGCTTTTTATCTCTGAAAAAAAAGCCATTAAAATTGATAAGGTTTTTAAATCAATTCACCAATAAATTCTTTTCAAAATTTTCTCTTATTAATCTCATGCTTTGAATTTTAATTGTGTTAGCCTTTGAGTTTGTTAAGAAATCATACATGAGTTTCATTTAAGCTATCAAAGTTTTTAAGTTGTAATGTTGATCTAAATTATAAAACATTGATAATTATGGATAAATTCACTATACTAGTAAATTCTAGAAACAAAGCTTAAATGTATACTTATCTTACTACAATGAACTGTTACTGATCATCGGCTTCTGTTCTCAGCCCCAGTCATTTCAGGCCTAGTTATACAATAAATTTGTTCCTTTTGGATTTTAAGATCTCCTGGCTTATGCGTATGAACTGGTATCACATGTAACTAGTAATCTTCTTTTCTTGTATAGATGGCCAATACTGTACTATTCTACTATATAGCACTATACATACTTGATAAAATTCTATGGAAAAGCAATGCCTCAATACTTTTAGTCAATCCAATATCATTATTACATATAAATATTTTCATTTTTAATTGGAAAGAGCATATGATTAACTTTATTCATTGCCCTTATATTGGAAGACACTGGACTTGGTTATATCAATGGATTTAGACTTAGCACCATCTCATTCATGATATTCTTATGCTATTTCTTGTACTCACTAAACTATCAATTTTAAAATGATATAGCCATATATTTGCTTTTGCCACTAGATACAAACTTTTAGCATTGTAGCATTTTAACAATGGAACTTTATCAACAATTTTCAAGATAGTTTGTCAAAGTTTTATGAAGTGAAGATATATAAAATTCTGATGAAAAGAGGAAAAAGTGTAGAATATTATATCTGTTACACCAAACTGTTACACCAAACAAAACTGGAAGAATTATTGCAATGAGAAGGGCTAGAGTTTTAGGGTGATGATCTGAAAATAGTTATTGCAGGGAAGGGAACTCAGAGAGCTGTGACTCCCAGTCCTGTCTATCACTTTGGAGAAGGCATGCAGACAGATAGGAAGAGGGAAGGAGGTAACAAGTGAGCAGGCAACACAAGGAGCCTCCAAACATATTGGCAGTAACAGAGGAACAGCTGGATCCCTGAAGTTTCAGGACTGTAACTATCATTCAGGGAAACTGGGGTGTAGTCACTAGAGCCAGAATTGAAAATAGAATAAAATGTGGCACAACATCTTTGCAGATCCTCAAAAACAGGAGACTGTTTGTGTGCAGGTGGGGGAAGGTCAGTGGAGCCCAGGAGTTTTTGTCCTTTCTGTATCTCATAGTAACCCCACACCTGTTTTGGGCAAGTATCTGATGTCTACCAGAGATGTTTTCACTTTTGAGGTTTCCCTTCTTTGTGTATGTGGTTCTTTTATTGATAATGCTCAGCTCTGCATTTTGTGGGCTAGTCAGGCGCTCTTATGTCCCCAGACTCCCTAGCTACCACCTGCTATTCTAGTGACAATGTCCCTCAGTTGTGTTGGAATCGTGGGGAACAGTTGCAGCTCTGAAATCTCTACAGCGGAGGATCTGTCCTTGTACTTTAAGACCTCCTGAGTATTCATCCCCCTGCTGAGTGGGATTTAGCTGTGAGTGTTAAGTAGATCGTGTGGGCTTCAGAGTCTGAAGTTCTTTGACAGTGAATGGCAGGCAAAGGCTCTAGAGTTGATCCATCTTCTGAGCTCAGGTTCAGTTGATTCTCAGTTGACGAGCCTCTCTCCTGGCACTGAAGGGCCAGGTGACTTTTCCCTAGGCACCTCATTGCCTGAGCCAAGCCTTCTGTTGCTTTCACTTCTCAGTATATCAGTGTCAGACCCTCTCACTCCCCACATCTGCTTCCCTTGAGCTTGTCTTTTGTACTGATGCTGAGGAAGATTTAATTCAGGCTTCCTTTCCTTGGTCGTTTCCCATTCTCAAGACCTCAGGATAGCTCAGTTTGAACAGCAGTCTCTCTCTCTCTCTCTCTCTCTCTCTCTCTCTCTCTCTCTCTCTCTTTCTGTTTCTGACACACAGTCCTTGCTTTCTGAGTCATACAGTGACCAAATGAGATTCCTTTGCATTGCCGACCCATTTGCTGGCAGTAGCAAAACTCACAACTGGTTTTGAGACTCATGAGGATGGGAATCCTGTCCAAGGGTAGGACTGCCAGGCTCTTCCTGCCAGGCTTTCCTGGCTTATTTTTTGGGGAGTCTGGTGAAGACTGGAGCTGTGCTCAGGTTGACTTCTTTATTTTAATGAAAATGTCTGTTTTTTTCCTTTGTACTTTTCCGGTATGCTGCCATTCATTGCTTTTGGGAACTTCTGGATGTCTTTCTCCCCTTTTCTCTTTGGAACAGCATCTATCGTTTTAAATCCTGACTTGTATGCTTTACAGCTGACGCAAGAGGCAGCTTCCAGACCACTGTCTTACACGTAAGTGTCCCCTTTTTATGTTCAGGTTTGGCATCTTAAGAGTGAATTCTTATCTGATTCTGCTGGCCCATGTGCCCTGCATGGTCTGTTCTGTCCATGAATCTCTCCTGGAGTAATCGCTTGGGTGAGCTCCATGCCTACTTTTCAGACCACTTGCGGGGCCTCATGTGCTAACAGCCTTCTCCTAACCACTGTAATGTGGGGGAAGTCATTCTTTCATGGTGGGATATTGTAAGAAAGAGATCAGGAGTGTCGTTGATAAACAATGACTAGCACAGGTAGAAGCCAAGTGTTACCTACAACGAGTCTGATCTCATAAGAATATTCACTTAGTATAATCATTTATGTGAAATAACTGAACATATGTTAAAAGTTCTCTATCTCAACCTTCAAAATATAATAATGTCACTATCATCTAATAAACTTGCATATTTGGGGCTGGAGAGGTGGCTCAGGGGTTAAGCCTCTGTCTTGCAGGCGGAAGGTCCCGAGTTTGGATCCCAGATCCCACGTATAGACGCCAGGCAGAAGTGGGGGCGGCCTGTGCTTCTGGTCCTGGTAGGGCGGAGCCTGTGAATCCCAGGGCAGAAGGAGGTGGAGGCGTCCATGGTGGTTCGCGAATTCGTCCGTGGTTCTACACACACACATACACACATGCGCGCGCACATACATACACACACACGCACAATTGAATAAATAATAAAAAAATTAAAAAAAATAAACTTGCATATTTGACCAAATGTGGACACACAAGTAGAATGGGTTTCAACCATTACACCTTAGATATGTCCTCTAATCCTCTTTGCGAGTTTTACTTTCCATACACCCCCACTTCTCTTTTGTCCTTCTTTTCTCTCATCCTAACAAGCTGAATGTGTAGCTCGGGATAAAACATCCTAGGAACCCAGAGTGCCCATGTGGACCCATTGTTGTGGAGAAGCATGTACCAATGTCTCCCATAGGTGTTGTCAGTCACAATACTAGATAAAAACCAGTAATCTCTTAGCTGTATGTTCCAGGTCCTGCTCAAAGTGCTTGTATTAGGTTCAAAGAGTGAAAAAAAGCAAGCATGAGGGAATATAACTGTACATATTTTATTTGTATAAGTATATAAATCTTTAAAAATTAATGTACATGTGAGATCTAAGGGTTTTTTGTGTGTATGTATCTTTATGCATCAGAGAACACTCTGTCTACCTTGGAGGCAGAAGGGTGACTTTGGGAATTACCTGGATTGCTCTACCTCCTTTTATACTTTGTTCTGGGGTTTCCAAAGCTCCACTTTTCAGAGTTAGAAGTTCAGTACCCCACTATTTCCACTTGGATTTTTTATGTAGGATCTGAGATCCAAACTCAGGTCTTTCTATTTTTTTTTTTCTTTTATTATTATTATTATTATTTATTCAACTGTGCACACGCGTGTGTCTGTGTGTGTGTGTATGTGTCTGTGTAGAACCACGGACGAACTCGCAAACCACCATGGATGCCTCCATTTCCTCCGTCCTGGGATTCACAGGCTCCGCCCTACCAGGACCAGAAGCACAGCCGCCCCTGCTTCCACCTGGCGTCTATATGTGGGATCTGGGATCTGAACTCAGGACCTTCTGCCTGCAAGGCGGAGGCTTAACCCCTGAGCCACCTCTCCAGCCCCAGGTCTTTCTATTTTTAAAGCAGAGACTTAACCCCTGAGAAATATATTATATTTTAAATATATAATTTATATATTGAAATTATATATTACATTAATTTCAGTTAATTGTTTGATTTATTAACTGATAACTTATAGATATATGTGATATATCATGATATCTGTAACTTACAGTCAACTATTAAGGACTTTAACTCTAGCTGCAAAATCCTCTCACAGCAGTGTCTAGATTTTACTCTTTGGTGGGATAGCTGGGTGCTATAATTCAGTCTAACCAATGCATCACTTTGTAATGATGATAACTATTTTCATTTTCATTTTGTGAATAAACAAATAGGGATCCAGAAATATTCAGTAACTTGTCCAAAGCCTCATGGTAAATAGTATGACCAGATTACAAAACCAAATCTTTTGTCTGAAAAATCTGACATCCTTCTATAGTGCCAGCTATTGACAGCTAGATAGTATCTATAGAATAGGCTAGAAGCAAGGTCAGTGACCCCAGAGGCAGTCTGCTGCAATATCTGTGTTCAGCTAGAACAACCTCATCTATTGGGTGATTAACACGCAGAGATTCTCCATTCTGGGGAGGGGGAAGGGTGTTGCAAGTGAAACACAGAAAAGAGCCCAGACTGAAGGGTTGTAGACGCCCAGATGCATGTAGTTAGTGATAATGGCAATGTAGGGTGACGGAAGCTAAGCACAGCAAAGCCAGTGTGGAAGGAGACGGAGCAGATTGGTAGCAGTAGGAAAGGAAGAGAAGAAAAAAAGTAACTGGGACAATGTAACTGGTAGCAGATTGTGAGCTAAGGTGCAGAAAGATGACTGGAGAAGGGATGGGCCGCCGACACTTTCCACCACATGTGGTTGTTCTTCAGGCTCTCTCAGCATCGGCAAGGCAAGCACACTTGCCTTCATTTTAATTTTCAGAGAGTCTGCAGTAATACTACGCAGCCAGAAAGTCTCTCATGTCACCTCGATGGTCCTGCATGTCAAGGTGGCAGCTGTGTGCTCTCTGGAGCCTCCAGCGGTCTGTAAGAGCCACCTTGCTGCAGTTCACTTGCATGGTTGCTGATAAATGACCATCAAATAGCTCGAAGGAACAAGCGCTTTATTTCCTTACAACAGTCTGGGTACAGTTCTCAGTCCAGCTTGATTGGAGAGCACACACCAACACCAGGCCAAGGGAACTGGCCACACCATCTCGACGTAATGGCTGAGAGAGGGAAGATCCTTACTTGCCAGACCAGCCATGTCTGGCCAAGTGTACAAAAGGATGCCAACTTTCTCAAGCAGCCCTCCGTGATTTGTTCCAGGACCTAACCCCACCCACCATGGGCTGGACCTTCCCCATCAGCTACACAATCTCCTTCAGGTTCGCTCTGGGCTTAACTCAATTACTGATTCTCCACAAATGCGCCCAGAGCTCAAACCCTCAACTGTCAAGTTGACGCCTGTGCCTAACCATGACACACCTTAAGTTCTTGAAATGATATGAAGCACCAACAGGCCACACAACCAAACATACTCAATAGCCTTGATATCAGGACTGTGGGTCATAGAATTTACTGGAGCCTGTTGGCCAAGCAGATGCTTAGTCCCACACACCCCAAGTGAATCAGAGTCTGTATTATAATAACCACCCTGGTGAATGCATGTGTACACTAAAATCCAGCAGATTGCATTATTCAGCTGTGATAGAGTATATCTGAAAACATCCCAAAATCTAACCTACTGTCAATTGCACTAAGGGGTTTGGTTTTCTCTAACCTACTTGATGATCTTCCATTTTGTCTCCCCCACAGGACTCAGGATATCTGTGTCAGAAGATGTGGGCTGTGTACTCTAACCATGTTCCAGTTCCCATGAAGGCTAGTTGACGGGGTTGAGAAGTCTTCTTAAATATTTTTGTGTATTTTTACATTATCCTCCATTAACTGAGGCTTCTGACTGCGTGGTTGTTCCTGGCAAACTAATGGATTGTAACAAATAGCCTGAGTGATTTAATTTGAAAAGCCACAGGGAGCATAGCAGTCATAAATTAAACATGAAGAAGGGCTTTCAGAGATAGGTACCCTGAAAGAAACAGGAGGCTGTTGAGAGCAGAAAAGTGACCCGGAGCATAACAATTTGTGCCACTTTATGTGAATGAGAACAGTCCCGTGGGCCCCACAGGATCCGAGGCTCTCTGGACTGCAAAATGCACAGTACACGGTGATAATAAGGATGGCTGAGTCATAAGTGAAAGGTTTAGATGCCCAGAGCATACTGATGAGGAAGGCAGGAGAGCTTGAAATATGTGCTTCAAAGATTTTTCAATGAGTGTGATGCCAAGAGAACATAATTTAGGGTGTATATAAAATCTCAGCACTATGAAAAACAGGTTTCCAGGAGCTCGTCCACCAGTATTTCAGGGAACAAGGCATGTTAGAAACCACTGCTCGACGCCCCCAAGGGAATGTGTCTCTCCCATAGCACCAGGGATCCCACCTGTGATGCTACTCGATTGTTCTCATGTTGCTCTGGTTCGTTTTACCAGACTCGGCCCATCAGCTTAGACAACAGACAGTCGGCCTTCGGCTGACTGAATTGAGAAGCCATAGGGAAGTAGGCCTGGGCATGCTAAGTCAAGAAAAATTGGCTGCAGACAGAAGTTAAGAAAGAAGGTACCGGAGCCCATGAGCCAGAGGAACAAAACTTTTTTGTCTTCTCTCACTCATTTTAGTTCTTCTTGAGCTCTGTTGTGTCACCTGCATTGGGTATCATGAAATAATCCTGTCATTCCAGAAAAATCCCCATTGTGTTTAATTAAGCTAATTCGATAGTATCTATTCCTGGGAAACAGCTATTCCTTGTTAAGACTGAAGATCTTCTCTACTAAAATCCGTGGCGATGCATAAACTTTCTACCATCACCGTGTGACGGAGATCCTAGGACAGGGCAGGGAGGAGTTGTGCAACACAACTAGTGTGGCAGCAAAAGATAGAAAGCACCATGGTGATAAGAGGGGGTTTCAGACAGCAGCTGATGACCTTTGATGGATTAGGAGGACCAGAAATAGGATCAAACCTCACTCCATGTGAAGGTGGGTTTGGTATTAGTATTACCAACCTTGCTTAACCTTTAGAATCTGGCTCAGTGAAGGAAGGTTCATCTCAGCAATACAGCCCTGGTCACAGTAGCTGTGTTAGTCAATGCCAAGGCCTGGGTGTACTAGTGCCCACCAGAAACATTAGGAGCCATGATTTCCACTGCTTTTCAGTTCTGTATAGGAAAACACTTTCTTTCAAGCTAGCTGTGTGGAAAGTGCTCACTAAATGTTCAGGGTCTGTTTTTTAACTTTGAAAAATAGGCAAGAATCATTTTCATACCTTTTCCCAGCTGAACCTAACTCATTTGTGTTTCACTCACATCCATTTGTCTCTGTGTTCCAGTTGGTTTCCCTCAAGTCAGGGCTTAATATGAGGAGCCATTTTTCCCCCCCGAAATGTCTGGCATTGTACTAAGCTAAGTTCTTAATAACTATCAGGGATCCTTTTAAATCAACTCTAGATGACTTCTGCAATTCTCAATCATATTGTATTTTGCGCCACAATGAAGAGAATGCTAATGTTCATGATGGGGACTGTGTTGTTACAATATTCAGAGAACCTAACAATATGTGTTTTATCTTTCCTGGGAGTTTCAAATTGAGAAGCTAGGTAAACAGGAACGCTCGATGCTATGCCATTCATTACAAGGAGACCGAATCCAGCTTTCTAATGTGCTGTTCATATATTTTAGTAAGTTTTTATCTTTGATGATAATTTTTTTACAGACCCACATTTATAGCTGATTATCATGTAATTCTTTTTTTTATTTCAGCTCATACAAACTTATTAATTTTTTACTTAGTGCTTATTAGTCTGATTTTCATGTGGTCCCAAACTAGATTATACAGTTTATGTGGTATTTCCACTTGAGAGCACATACTTTTTGAAACCCTTTGGCAAATGATTGCCACATTTTATGTGCTAACATAAAATATCCATACAAAAGAGAAAAATGGTTTCTCACCTACTTTATTCAAATGGTTTATCATATCCTAAACTTAATTACAAAATATTCATTTACTTAGCTAAGTACTTATCAAAATGACACCATGAGAAGAAACAGGAATGGAGAGAAAGAACAAGCATGGTTGTGTGTATTAGAGGAAAACTTTCTCCTTTCACCATTTTAGGATCCAGTGAGCAGACTCAAGTCACCAGGTTTTTCCATGGATGCCTTCACCTGCTGAGCTGTATCCCTGATTTCTCTCTTCCCACTCTCGATTATCACCAAGAAGACTGAAGTTCCTCAGCTCCATGGTAATGAGAGAGACAGAGGCGTAAGTTTGTAAGAACAGATGCTACAGGGAGGCAAGGATTTTAGAGCTTAGGAGATGTTTGCAGAGCAATTCCTTGATAAGAAAAGGCATGGGGCTTGGGAGATAGCTCAGGGGTTAAAGCCTTTGCCTCAAAAGCAGAAGGACCTGAATTTGGATCCGCAACTCCATGTAAAAATAACTACAGTTGGGGTTGAGAGGTGGCTCAGGGGTTAAGCCTCTGCCTTGCAGGCGGAAGGTCCTGAGTTCGGATCCCAGATCCCACGTATAGACGCCAGGCGGAAGCGGGGGCGGCCTGCGTTTCTGGTCCCGGTAGGGCGGAGCCTGTGAATCCCAGGGCAGAGTAAACAAGGAGGTGGAGGCGTCCATGGTGGTTTCCGAATTCGTCCATGGTTACACACACACACACACACACACACACACACATACACACGCACGCATACATGCACAATTGAATAAATAATAATATAAATAAATAAATAAAATAACTACAGTTTTGGCCCCAGAAGGTAGAGCCTGTGAAATCCCAGAGCAAAGCAACAAGAAGGTAAAGTAATCCAGTATATTTCTAGATGCCTCTCTTGATCTCCACAGGTACACAAACGAGAGAGAGAGAGAGAGAGAGGAGAGAGAGAGAGAGAGAGAGAGAGAGAGAGAGAGAAAGAAAAGAAAGAGAGAAAAGAAAAAAAGAAAAGAGGTAAGGTTTACTAGGAATAAGCTGGAATGCGATAAGGAGCCAAATCAAGGCTCAAGAGACAGGTATATTTTCTTCCTCTGCTTCTAAGTTCTGTGACCTTTTTCTTTCTTCTTTTCCCTCTTTGGGTAACAGAGTCAGGAGCCTGTGATGGTATCAAAATGAACTTTTCCCTGTGTTCCCTCATCTCTTTTTCAGAGAAGTAGGCAACCAGTGGGAGGTGCAGGTTGGGAGAGGGGGAGAAAGGGTCTGATGACTTGATGTGGGAGGCACAGCTCCCATCTGCTTCTCGATTACACATCTGCTCAGTCGCAGCAAAGGACAATGGGGACAAGCTGTTGCTCACTTGGATAGAGGCGCCTGAGGAACTACGGTATGCGAGATGCACGAGAAGGTGGATTTCCTCTCAACCTGGCAACCATGGTAAGGTGGTAAGGTGAAGGTTATTATTTCTGGTATCAGTTGCCAGACTGGAACATGCATTCTTACACGCAAGGTAGACAGAGAGAATCTCTCTGAAGCCCCTTCTCCAATGATATGGATGCTTCTCGCTCTTCTTTACAAATGGGATCATGTTGAAGCCCACCTCATGTGACTATAGTACAGAAGACAACTGCCTCAGAGGAAGAGGAGGAGGAGGTCGCAGTATATTTGAGGATTAGAAGTCAGGAGCCTCGTACTTTTATCTTCACTGTGACCTTTATGACTTGGGGTGTGGTGTTGGCTTGGATTTATTATTACGTCTTACCAGTTAAATTTGACGAACTTTGGAATCCTTCATAACATTTTTCTCTATACTTCTTTGAATAAAGACTTTGTGCCAGTCTTTGCAACTTCCAGCTACTGGAGAATTTTTAGTTGTCTTAAATAAGAGTAGAAGTGGTAAGAGAAATAGCCAACTCACAGAGTGAAATTTACAGAGGAAGAATCATGAGAAGAGAGATGGTAGAAACTGGAGTTTTATACCTACAGGAGAGCAGTATGTGACTTGTCAAATCCTATAAAAATATTTTATGTGAAGAAGAATGTTTACAAGTGTAAGAGAAAAACATTATAAAGGGGTTCTCTGGATGTTTGAGGCCTAATGTCTATAAATACATTCCTTACTTTATGTGCTGGGAGTCTATCAGTCACTCCCAATGCTGGAGTGTTGGCTTCTTTACTCTCACTTTAACCCAAGGACAAGGGTTAAGGTGGCTAAGGAGAAAGGCTGGTATGTGTCCTTATATCTGGGTGACACAGAGTTACCGTGGAGGGAAATCCTGCCACCTAGGAAGAGTAGGCAAAATATGGACCATTAAAAAGAGCCAAACTGGAGCCTTCTGGAACTTGCCAAACATGAGAGGCTCCTGAAGGGGGAGGCTGTGGATCTATAGCCACTGAAGGAGTTATGAGAGAGCCAGTGTGTCAGCAAGAAGCATGAAAAAAAATAAAGCAAGGGAACACATTGAAAACCTCCGAAGGGGGCTGGATAGATGGTTCAGGGGTTAAGCCTCTGCCTTGCAGGCGGAAGGTCCTGAGTTTGGATCCCAGATCCCACGTATAGACGCCGGGGGAAGCAGGGGTGGCCTGCGTTTCTGGTCCTGGTAGGGCGGAGCCTGTGAATCCTGGGTTAGAGTAAACAAGGAGGAGGTGGAGGTGTCCATGGTGGTTCCCGAATTCGTCCGTGGTTCTACACACACACACACCTACATACACACACGTGCACACACGCATACACACACAATTGAATAAATAATAATAAAAAAAAACACCTCCGAAGAAGCCCAAGCGCACCCCGAGGAAAAGACAGTGGGCCATCCACTGGGCTGAATAAAAGGTGTAGGTATTTGTTATTTTTCTGTCCTATTTTTATTCTCTTTTCCCTAAAACTCTGCAGGTTTGGGATATGACAGAAAACCAGATTTCAGTTTTCCTCACCCTCTTGAGCTGCAGGGGTCCATTCAGTACAGGCAGTGAGCATCTGGCAGAGGGAAAGGTATAGCCTAAGAGAGGTCTGGAGTCTCCACCATCCCATGAACCCCGGCAGTTGAATTAGTGAAATGACATGGTCCTTGTAATTAGAAGAGACTAGGCAAATTATTTGTATAAAAACAAAACAAAACAAAACAAACTTTTGGGATTGCCCAACATTCTATCTCAGGCCACGGAAGAAACTACCTTCTCTTCATAGAGAAGCTAGAGACTGGCTTAGGCTTGGAAAGAATTCTGATGCTCACATGTCTGTCCTGTTAGGAGTTCTGTCAAATAATGTTTATTTCAAAGAATGAAGCATTTTATCCAATCATGTCAAGTTTTGTTGATACCGGTCAGAAATGTCTTGGGATAAAAAAAAAAACAAACAAAAAAGCAAAACCAAAAACCCACTGAGCATTTCTCAAAGATGAGAATTCTCCATGGGAATAAGTGACGAAATGTAAGGGCTGCCAGGCAGCTAAACTAGAGGACATGGACACAGGGCTTTAAGAAGGAATCAGAGGATGGCAGATGGCATCTATGGCACATGACACTCATGCATGGACGTCTACTCTCAGGGGGATAAAGCAGTGATGATTGGCAGGCAGCCATCCTGCAAAGTGTCTGATGTCAGAGAAACACTCGTTTCAATAATGATGAAAGGAAGGAAACGCTGGAAAGCAGAGCAAGTGTGTTCCAGGGAATTAGCTCCAGATGGGGTCAGAACCACAGCTTAGGACAAAGAGACTGTCTCAGAAAATGTACATTTCTGTCAGTGACAGATAATTTTCTGTGTGTGTGTGTGTGTGTGTGTGCACACCCACATGTGTGGGGGTATGTGTGCAAAAAGCTGCATATAGCAACTGTATCATCAGAGCGCGCATGTGCGTGCCTGTGTGTTCACTGGTTGACTGTGTGCATTCATGCAGCACATACACTAGTATGTGTGGGTGACCGTGTATATGTATACGTGTGTGGAGGTCAGAGGACAAGGCTGTGCGTCTTCTTTGATCACGATCCACCTTCCTGTTTGAGACTCTCACTGAACCTGGGATTCATCCCCACTAGGCTGGCTAGCCAGTGAGCTCTGGGGTCGGCCTGTCTCCGATCCCTGCTACTAACACTGGGGTTACAGACCTGTGCCACAGGTGCCCGGCATCTGAACCCGGGTCCTCGTGCTTGCGTACCAACTGAGCCGTCTCTGCCTGCTACCTGTTTTTAAAAAGCCCCCTGCCGCGTCAGCGCTGAGCACCTTGCAGGGTAGCCGACCCTTCCTGCAGGCATCGCTGTAGGAATCCAGAACAAGTGTCAGGATACTAGACTCAGCGCTGTGGACCGCAAGCCGCTTCTAGCTAGAGAGGAAAAGCTGCATCGGAGCTGTACAGTGCGTCAGGAGTTGGAAAGCTGGTCTGAGTCACTGGCTGGAGTGCAGCCGCAGAGGGAGGCCCAGTCTCTGCGCTCATGCCACAGACAGCACACAGGGGGGCCCTGCACCCCAGAAAAGTGAGGCTTGCATAAAGACTATGCACGCTGCCCACATCTGATCTACCACTTTAATGCTTATTTAATATCTAGTTTCACTTTAGCCAAAGAGATTTGTCCTGCTCTTCCTCCATCTCTTTTTTTTGATAGATTTCCCAGGAATACAGTTGGCCTAGAATAGGGGGGGGGGTCCTCCCTGCTTCAGCTTTCCAAGTGCTGGGCTGATTTTTATTCTGTTTAGCTGGATCTTCCTTCTAGCCTCTCTGTATCTTTTGTTATTTTCCTTTTTCTGCTTATTTTTCCCTCTTCTATTTTTCCTCTTTCTCTAATTCTATTTGCTAATTTTCTTTCCATTCCTACCCTTAGTAACTATTATCTTAGTACACACTGTCCTATTCTTGTTTATTTACTCCTACTTAGGTTTGGAGTTGAAAAAGCAATTATTCTTAATTGGCTATTACTGTATTTTCTAGAGGGTGTATTCATTGTTTGTGGTTGTCTCCATAGTTAGTATTCCACTGCCAAAGATGGGATTGAGATGGATGTTTTGCATATATACAATGGGGTTTTAACTACTAAGCTATGCCCCAGTCCAGTGGAGAGGAATGACATCTCAATGTAACTGAAGTAGTAATAAAAGTTCTCTTCACTAAAAAAGCCCATATCCACAAGGATACACTGTTAAATTCTACCAGATAAACCAGTACTAATGTTCTTCAGACTATGTAAAAAATTAGAGATGGAAAGAACACTGAAAACTCATTTTACAAAGCCAGTATTGTCCTGATACTCAGATTAGAAAGGTACGTACACACAAATGTCCTTGGTGAGCGTGCATCAGAAATCCTCAATAAAATACTTTCAGTTCAACAACATATCAAAAAAGTCATTCACCAAGACTAAATAGTTTTCATTTATTCATTCACTTCAATCATGTAAGACTAGCTTGACATGTGCATATCCAAAACTGTAACACACTGCATTAATATACTATGAGACTGAAATCACACGATCAGCTCAGTAGATGTAGAGAAGGTCTTTGATGAAGTCCAGTGACCCTGCATGATAAAAATCCTGAAGATATTTGAAATTTAGAATAAAAGGAGCATTCTTCAACATGATGAACATGTAACAAACCTATAACTAACATTCTATTAAATGCGAAGAACTGAAAGCATTATCACTAAAATGAGAAAGAAAGAAGAAAAGGATATTCTCTTTCTTCACTAACATTTTATTTATTCATGAGAGAGAGTGCAATCATACACGTTACAGGACACCTATAGAGGTCAGAAGACAACTCTTTCAGAAGTTAGTTCTCTTCTTCCACCATGTAAACGCCTGGGATCAAACACAGGTGGTCAGACTTATGCCCTGGAGTCTTTAATGGTTGAATTATTTCCCCAGCCTTCTCCCTGTTTATTCAATATAGTCCTTGAAATCCTAGCTAGAACAATAAGACAGAGAAATAAAGGACAAATAGGAAAGGTAGAGGTCAAACTGTCTCTATTTGCAGATGATATTATTCTATATACAAGAGATTCTGAAGACTATACCAGAAAAGTCTTAGAAGTAACAAACACTTTCTTTTTTTTTAAATTTATTCAGTTGTGTGTGTGTGTGCGTGTGCGTGTGCGTGTGCGTGTGTGTGTGTGTAGAACCACGGACGAATTCGGGAACCACCATCCTCCACCTCCTCCTTGTTTACTCTGCCCTAGGATTCACAGGCTCCACCCTACCAGAACCAGAAAAGCAGGCCACCCCCGCTTCTGCCCGGTGTCTATACGTGGGGTCTAGGATCCGAACTCAGGACCTTCTGCCTGCAAGGCAGCGGCTTAACCCCTGAGCCACCTCTCCAGCCTCGACAAACACTTTCAATAAAGCTGCAGGATATGACATCAATATGCAAAATCAATAATTTCTTTATACAATAAATGAACATGCTGGGTGGGAAGGAAATGAAGCAAAAAATGCCATTCAAATATAAAGGATCACATAGCATAGGGTCAAGATGAAATGACTTAAATTTATTGTATATGTGAATGAAACTGTTGAATAAAATAAATAAAGCAAACCAAAATAAAACAAAAAGTCAGGCTTGAGGATGACGGTTTAGTGGTTAAACCACTTATCATGCAAGCAAAAGAATCAAAGTTCAGATCCCCAAGTCCCATATAAATTTAGTGGTCTACTTGTAATTCCCACTTCAGTGACAGAACCTAGGAATCCTAGGAGCGGGCTCTAGGTTTGGAGATCTAGCCTCAAAGCCATAAGATAGAAGAGTGATCTGATCGGGAAAGATTCTTGATAGCACCCTCAGACTTCCACGTGCAAATACACTCGTGCATGAATACCTTCCCGTGCATGCTCCCACTAATGGGCAAACACACATATGCACATGCACATGCACATCCGTAAACACATACATATGAAAATAGAAAAATAAATACCAACAAAAAACTAGTAATGCACTTGACCAAGGAAATTAAAGGCCTGTCCAATGAGAAATCTTCAACATGAAGAAATACAGTGAAGAAGACACTAGAAACTGAAAGGACCTCCCTCATAGTCACGGACCATCAGAGAGACAGGAAAAGTGGTTTTACCACTATAAGCAAACTACGGATTCAGTGCAATCCCCTTGAAATTCCAGTAGCATTTTTTTTTTCCCCACAGAAACAGGGAAAAAAACCTGCAAATTCATATGGAAGCACAAAGGTCCTCAGATAGCAAAGTAGTCCTGGACAAAGACGTCGTATCACAGTGACACTTGCATGTCCATGTTTAGTGCAGCATGATTCACAATATTCAAGCTATCCCAAGTTGTGGAGTCATTTTAGATGCTTATCAACAGATGATAGGATAAAGAAGATGTGGCACACATATACAATGGAGTTTTACTCAATCTAAACAATAATGAAATACTGTTTTCTAGAAAAAGGACACAACTTGAAGGCATATGATTTGAAATAAACTGGGCTCGAAAAGAAAAAAATTCATTTTATCTCTTATTTGTGATTTTTAGATTTAATACATAACATGGGTATACATGATATAACAGTAGATGAGAGACTGAAAGAAAGTAACTAGTGTGGGGCAAGAAAGGAAGAAACAGAGATGGGAGAGTGCAATATTGTCAAAGTATATCATCTACATGAAAGAAATTATATTTATGAATTTTAATACTGTGTACAGTGAATATATGCCAATAAAAATTTGAATCTCATTCTTTAAGCATTAATAAGAATTTTATTTTCTATTTGAAAAAATATTTTATTTTTACATGATAGATTTATAGTTTAATTTCATTTTCATCTGAGAATTATGACTGCATATTTTTAAAAAAAATTTTGGTGTGATTTGATTATTTAAAATGTTATTTATATTGGTAAAATTTTTTCCCAAAAAATAAAAAAAATGGAAACTGGACTTAAGGAAAAACATTAAAAAGGAAGAGATTTTGTGCCTCTGTGTATGTGTGCTTATGTGTGTGTACATGTATGCATAGGTTCACCTTTGTGCCTGTATATGTGAGTAGATTGTGCGTGTGTGTGTGTGTGTGTGTGTGTGTGTGTGTGTGTGTGTGTGATATCTGTGTGCTGATAACAATAGTTAGGGTACCAGCATCTACTTCTCTAAACCTAATATAAACCTTTCAGAATAAAATAACAAGTCCCTTGAATTTTGGGGAAACAAAATTGCAAAATGCATTTTGACATAATTGATTGATCTTTCCTTTGCACATATCATTAGAAAGTTGTTCTTTGTGGCTTAGTGTGGCCACAGCTTGTTGCCCTACTGTGACAGAAAATGTTAGATGCTATGAGAGTTCTGACTGTAACAGAGCAGGACTCCTTGCTGAGTTTTCCTCTGAAAATCACAAGCCAAGCACATCCAGGTGACAAAAGGTAATGCCACAAGCTTGTTCATGTATTAAGCTGCAGAAAACATTGATCCATTAGTGTTAAATCTCAAATTAGCTATTGGATTTTTAGAGGGGGGCCAAGAGAAGAAATTTCTTCTGAAACCAGAGCATCTCCAGGCATCTCCACGAGCTGATTCCTCTCCGCACTGGTCGGATGAGCAGATATTCTGGGGTTCCTCTCTATAGGCTTGTCCTGTCATGTGGGCAAGCCGTGTTGCCTGGTGTTGTTTCCTTACCGTGCCTTAGAGTTTCAAGCCATCAGCTTGAAAAGGGTTCTCACCAGAATCCTTGAGGGCAAAGCTAAAAGGTTTTCAGAATCTAACAACGTGATTTTAACAAGGGTTCCTAGAGATTGAAATGCAGAGTTAAAAACATTGGACTCTGTCTGATTCTAGTGACTTTTACATAAATTTAAATGGAGTTAGGGTTGAATTTTATGTTTGGAGGCAGGTGAATTTTGGATTTGAGAGGGTTAGAAGTTTTTTTTATGTAGTTTTTTCAGTACCGAGGACTAAAGCCAGGACCAGCACTCTGCCACTGAGATAAATCCCCAACCTGTCACTTTAATTTTTAACCACAGAATTAAATTGGCAATATATTGGATTTGAATCTTCTGTATTATGTGCATAACCCAGTGGAAGAAAGAGATTTGCATTCTGTCAGTATCCACCGCAGAAAAGTAAAAATAACTTTGGAATGAAATAGCTGAGTGTCTCCAAGGGAGACCTGGGCCTGACTGGTTAAACTTGGCTAAAGTACAGGGAGTAAGTGACTGTGGAGTGCTCAGCATGAATCAGGACATCAAATTAGCCCCCATCCCAGGTCTCAAGGAGCTATGCATGCAGAAGAAGGGACTATAAGATTGTGAGAACCTAAGAGTGGGGAGGGGTACTCCCAGACTGTATCCTCTAATCATGACAAAGACTCACTGCCGCAATGCCCACTTCCACAAGACCTGAACAGCAGTTGGTCTTTCAACACTTCTCCATGGAGAGGGAAGATCCCAAGAGACACTATATATCCCCGAGGAACTATTCAATGCTAACATCAGACAGGATGTGGAAATAGGTGGGAGACTAGCTAGAAAGGAGAAAGAATGAAGTGGGAAAACAGCAGAAGAAAGGGATCAGGTAGTAAGGGATGAAAACATTGCATTTATATATGAACATGTCAAAGAATAAAAATTAAAAAATTAAAATCATTCATGCTCAGATATGTTCAGTCAATCATGGAACTGTCACTTAAACATAGGTGATCCTATGTAATCATTAAAGTTTTCAGAAATTTTTTCTTTGCTATTGAAAAATGAGCCATATTTGTTCATATGTGAGATTTTTAAATTGCAGAACATTTACTAGAATGAAATTGTGTTCATTAATTGCCATGTGGCACTTTTAGAAGGGCATCCTTGTCCAGATACACTTGTCACTAGCTGTCTATCAACTTGACCACCTGGTCTTAATTAAGATCAGCTGAGACCACTTGAAGAGATTATCTGGATAATACAAGATCAGTCATAGATCCAATTAGAACCTCTGTAGATCTCATTGGAACCTCCCAGTAGTGGAGCAGATAAAAGGAGCCACAGAACAGAAGACTGGGAAGAAGAAGAGAGACTTTCCAGGAATCCTCCAGCCTTCAGCCATCACTCACTAGCATGCAGAAAAGGGGACTATAAGATCGTGAGACCCTAAGAGTGGGGAGGTGTCATGGAGCTATGGGTGTGATGTGGCCTGTCTCCCAGCCAGCCATGCTGCTTCTGGCATGAAAGACTGTTTCTCCCCTCTGGAACTGGAAGTTGAATAAATCTCCCTTTCTCCCTTAAGTTGTTTGACACAGCAACAGTAAAAAGTAACCTTTACAGATGGTCCTTGGAGATATGCCCTAAGAGTGCAATTAGCAGACCACAGTGCAAATGATGCAAATGGTGGCTGTGGTTTGAGCTTCTTGAAGGAGTCTGTTACTGCAAGTGTTTGTCTCCCTCAGACTTAGTCTGCACACTGTGGACTGCAGAATGTTCAGAATATTGCCCTGCAAAACACCATCTTGGTAAGTGCTTCTGAGTTTTGCTTAGTACTTTTGATCACTATGTATAAAAGTTGCATTCATTTTCCTAAAAGGACACAAAGTGATTTATTTAAAATGTGGCAAAAAATTAGTGTGGAAACTTCTTTTGTTTCATATTTTAAGCTTAGCTAATAGAAGTCAAAATTAAAGGAGACAATTTGAAAATGTCTAAATGCCAATGGGGTAGGGGTTAAAGGTCTCAAGAGACCCTTGGAACCCAGTATGGTAATGCATGCCTGTGATCCCAGCAGTCTGGAGGCAGAACTAAGATGACTGGGTTTGAGTCTAAATAGCAAACGGTAGGTCAGCCTGGACTGTGTAGTAAGATGTGGAGCTGGAGGATGTGGAGTAAGACAGAAGGGGAGGGGAGAGGGAGGAAGGGAGAAAGAAAGAAAGAGGAAGGGAGGGATGAAGAGGGAGGGGAGGAAGGGAGGGAGGGAGGGAGAAACTAGGAGGAAGGGAGGGAGAGAGAGGGAGGGAGGGAAGGAGAAAGGGAAGAAGGGAAGGAGAAAGGAAGGGAGGGAGATGGAGAGAAAGAGGAAGGAAGTGATGAAGAGGGAGGGAGGGAGGAAGGGAGGAAGGGAGAGAGGGAGAGGGAGGGAGGGAGAAAGAGAAAGAGGAAGAGAGGGATGAAGAGGGAGGGAGGAAGGGAGGAAGGGAGGGAGGAAGGAAGGGAGGGAGGGAGAGAGGGGGAGGGAGGAGAGAGAGAGGGAGCGGGAGGAGGGAGAGAGGAGAAGAGGAAGAGAGGGATGAGAGGGAGGGAGGGAGGAGGGAGGGAAGGGATGGAGGAAGGGAAGGGAGGGAGAAGGGAGGGGGAGGGAGAGGGGGAGAGGGAGGGAGGGAGAGAGGAGAAAGAGGAAGAGAGGGATGAGAGGGAGGGAGGAAGGGAGGACAGGGAGGGGAGGAAGGAAGGGAGGGAGGGAGAGAGGGAGGGGCGGGAGGGAGAGAGAGAAAGAGGAGAGAGGGAGAAGAGGGAGAGAGGGAGAAAGGGAGGGACGAAGGGAGGGAGGGAGAAAGGGAGGGAGGGAGAGAGAGAGAAAGAAGAAGAGAGGGATGAAGAGGGAGGGAGGGAGGAAGGGAGGGAGGGAGAGAGAAACAAGGAGGAGGGAGAAAGGGAGAGAGAAGGATGGAAGGAGAAAGGTAGGGAGAGAGGGAGGGAGGAAAAGAGGGAGGGAAGGAGAGGGAGGAGGGAGGGAGAGAGGGAGAAACAAGGGAGAGAGAAGGAAAGAGAAATATTTTGGATATTGATGTCCTACAAGTGGTACCAGAGTGTCATACCTGGTGTTACTCACTTGCCACCACATGCCAAAGTAGTTTTTCTGGGTCCTGACTGCATTTTGACAATGATTGACATTCAGTGGAACAAGTTATGCACATAACTCATCTTCATGAAGTTTTTTTTAAAGAGCTCTCTGTTAACCTTTTTGATCTATCTCATCAAAACTGGCTTATTACCACATAAGCAACAATTTTCACTTTGACCTTAGTTTCCTCTTCAAAGCATTTGACAGAGGCCACAAATTACGGGGTGAGTTTATTCAAGAAAACTTTAATCTTTGGTGGAGGACTTTTTTCTTTATCTTTTACTGAGCTCTACAATCATTCCTCCATCATATATATTTGATTCTATTGGTCCCAAACCAGTATTGGGACAAACCGCCAGGCTAAAGAGATTTTTCTTGAGTTTTCATTAGAGGTGGAAGGGTAGTCATATGACAGAGTTTCGGCATAACTGTTGATTAGGCTCCTCAAAAGGAAAGCATGTGATGCCTACTTGTCTTAGCCTTTCCTTTCCTTTGTCTGGAATATGAATGTGATGGTTGGAGCTTGAGCAGTTATCTTGACAAAATGAGTCTATGGAGAGTCAGGAGCAAAGTAACATAAACGGAAAGCCAGCATGAACTTAGGTCTCTAATGACATGAAAAAGCACCACACTGACCTAGTCTAGCTCCATTTGAATTTTTTTTATATAAGAGAAACATGAACACCAGATACATTCAGTATACTAGTTTTTGGAGTTTTCAATGCATTTTCTAAGTGTAAATATGTCTTAATGTGTTTATGTTTACTTTTCTTCAGAATATTTCCTAACCTCTAACCTCCAACTATATCACCTTATTCATTCGCCTCATGCATCCCATTAGACAATAAATAGCTTCTATATTTTCTGAGGGAATTTCTTTGGTTCAGATCCTATAAGAGATCTTTTACTCGTAGGGAAGGGAGAAATAACTTCTACCATTGTACTCCTCATTTGTAAGCCTCCTGGAACATAGAAGATTAAAAAGCCTACACAATAAATCAGGCGGATTCAGTCATACTATGTAAGACCAATGTCATGTGCAATCAGTAGACATTTGGAAGATTGCTTTCACTGCCTTTTTTTGTCAATCTGAATTTTTCCTGTTTCAGGCACGGGAGACAACTTACTGTGGACACTGTCCATTTAGCAATGAGAAAGAGTGGAAACAGGATGGATGAGATAGCCCTTTTATCCAAGGGAAGGAAGAAATAGCTTAGCTTTTCCTAAATATTAAAGAGCTGGGATTTGAATGGCAATCTATCGCTAGCCAAGTATAAAGTAAGCCAACTTCTTTGACTGGACAACAGTGGTACTTAACATTGAGTTATTGCCAACAAAATGAAACCAATTCGTGAGAGTGTTTTGTAAAGAATGACAGCTCAGCATGAGTCTCAATCTTTTGGTAAATTTTGGCCTCTGTCTGCACCCTAAGAAGTAACAGTTCCTGTCCAGCTTCGTCACACACTGGGGATTAGGCAGGAACTATTAGGTCATGCTCTCTTCTTCATCTTGAACCAAGGAAGAAAATCACATCACCCACCAATTGTAAAGATATTTTGCATAGTATCTGGCATGCATACATTTTAGATAACCTTCCTTGGGTGGGTTAGGGGAATCTGGAACTGAAAATCCCTTTTTTTAAATAAGCAAGAGACTTCCCTGGTAAAATACCAATTTTTGAAAATGAAAATGTTCTTTTCCACAGGATATGTAGTTGGGATACTTGTGGTTATTTTTCTTTTGTTGCTGTGAGACAGAACTTAGGCTCAAATACCTGGGAGGAGGAAAGGGTGTTATTTATTTAGCTTACAGATCCAGAGGAGACACAGACAGGAATCCCACGGCAGGTGTGGATGAAGGCAAAGCAGGAGACCAATTCCTGTCACTGCAGCAATCAGGAGGCAGAGAAAGCTGGAGCCAGAGGAAGCAGGACCAGGCTGCCAAAACCTCAAGGCTCACCTCCTGTGACGCGTGGCGTGGCTTCCTCCAGCAATGGTCCATCTCTTAAAGATGCCACAACCTTCCCAAACATTTAACCAGACATTTAAACACCAGAGCCTATGGGGGCAACGCACATTCAAATCACACAGGGAGATAGCTTGGGCTCCAAGTACATGCCTTGTTCAGTTCTCAGCACTGCCAAATGAGAATCGCAACTTCTCCAGAAAATGAGTACTTAGGATATTTTATGGTGTGATTCAGCACAACTAAATCAAGGTTTTCTTGGAATAGAGGGAGACTCAGAAGTGCAGTGAGGTACCCAGATGACTGGCAGCTTCTGGCAAAGTGAGAAAGTTGCTTTTTTACTGACTGGGCATTGTGATAGACAGCCCAGTCATGCCTGGAAGGTCAAGAGCAGAGGGTGTGCTCAGACACTCCCCCCCCCCAAATAAAATTCCTCCTTCCCATCAACTGAAGTTTCCCGGGGCAATGAAGTAGGATCAGAAGAAGAAAGAAATGTCTTTTTCCTTTTAATAAAAATATTGTATTAATGCCTAGCTTTGATAAGTCTCCAAACTTTAAACAATAAAAAGAACAAACCACAATCTAAAAATCTCTCATGCAGACAAATTTATGTTTAAATCCCTGGCTGTTGCTAAGGGCTATTCTAAGCAATACCCTCACACACCCATAGAATAGGCTTTCTGACTAAAATGTCCTCTTTTTATTGATATTAGAGGCTGTGGAAGTTTCCTTTAACTCTGTGGTCTCTTTGTGTTTGAAGGTCATTGCTGCTTGAGTCTCCCTGAACTCTCTATAAAGAACCTTCCTTCCTCACACTTTCTCCCTTTTTAAAAGTATCATTTCCAAAAGAATTCACCATCATGAAGACATGGGCAATTTTTTCCCCATGAAAACTGAATCTTAGACCTGATTCCCTTATAATGAAATCTTCCACTTTTCCTGCCTCTTACCAAATTAACCCGGGTGATTTATTCTCTATAGAATGAGTTTCATTATTTTCTGTGCTTCATTCCGTTCTTATAAATTGCTTTTCTGTACAATGAGTTTTTTTCTTTTATAGAAACTATGAACTTAGAAAGCTAGGGGTAGAGCAGAGTTCTTACTTGTTTCAACAAAAGTCCATGAAATGAGGAAAGAAATTTTAGAAATCTCAAGCTGGGTAGAACTAAGAGACTGGTTCTGCTCCTATTTATGGTTACCAGTGCCAAGCAAGTGTAAAAGACGATGTGTCCCTTGAATAGGGTAACTAGTTGGTGAGAGTGCATTGCTCACGTTGCATCTTGAGAATGTGGAGAAATGTTTCTTTCTTGTCATTGAAGTAGTGAAATTCTGTCTTCTAAGAGGACACTTGTAAGAAGGAAAAGATTTTTGTCCTTCATTCTGGGATCTAAAGCTGCTATTCAGAGATTTCAAAGAGACATTCAGGAATGGCAATGGTAACCTAGCAATTGAGCTCTATGCTGTCATATATATGCCTTGTGTTAGCAAATAATTTACAGTTTTATAGTCCCGAGATGATTTTTTAATTCCTTTTTGATCCAAAGAGTTAAAGAAAATGTTCATAGAAAAGAGCTGGATAATTAAGTGTTCCACAGGCTATTGTATCTCTATAAAAGCTTCAGGAGCTAGTCTCAAATCAAGAGTAAGGACAGAGAAAGCTGGACTTCGATGTTTTCCCTCTGCTCACCCACATGTGCCCAGCATGTGAGCTTTATAGTCCGGCCACTGGAAAATAGGTAAGAATTTGCTTTCTTATTATGCTTAGTACAATAGCTGTGATATACATACTTATAGTAACATAATAGAATAGCTACAACAATCAAATAATTATCAATTAATAATTAATTATCAATAAATAATAAAATTCATTATTTCACACTGTTCTGTTGAGTCGGCTCAGTTTATGCTTTTTTTCCTCTTCACAGTGTCAGCTGGTATCCATCATGGAACTCATACTCAAACTTCTGGGGCTCAAAAAAGATGTAAGATGGCTTTACTATACTGATTATTGGATGAGACTTGTCTTTCCATGACATGTGTTGCTTTAGCCTACATTCCTTTAGTATGATGCTCAGGGCTCTGAGCAAAAAGTGAAGGGGAAAAGTCATGGTTGCTGGAAGCCTGAGGCAGTGTGCATCACTTCTGTTATAGTGTCTCAAGCACAGCTAATCACATAGTCTAGGTGTGAGGGTAAGAGAAGCAAGCTCAAACTTGTGATAAGCATGTGCCTATCCAGAGGGATTATTAACTGTGGTCATCTTTTTGCATCATAGATGATACTACTCACGATAGGAAGTGACATTAGAGATGGTAGCCTCACTTAATTTTTATCATAGATATTTAATATAAATATTAAATGTGGCTTTTCTTTTGGAGTGTTTCTAGCATAATATTTTTAGAAGGTCAGGTTGCCAAAGAGGTAAATTCTGAGAAGATGGTGGGTGGGAAGTATATTATGGGATATGACGGGATGGTCAGAAGGGAAGGAAGCAGGATTAGACAGAAAAGAAATTTGTCCATAATAGAGTTTCCGTGAAGTTTTCAGCTAAGCTATGAGGAGGTCTAGGGTAGGAGATAACTTTCATGTTTTTTAAGCGTTAAGATCAGGGCTCCAGGTCTTTATACCAGGTATAAAGTAGCCACGGATGCACCAGGAAGGGGATATGACTTTTCTGAGGCAACTTTCTTTTCATGGGGCCATTGTGGGCAGTACATCAGTCTCCATAATGCTATAAACCTGTGCAACAGGATCTATGCCAGGGCCCTGCATTCTGGATTGTTCCTTACTACTCCCCAGGAAGCAGAGAGTCTCAGTGGCTGATGTGATGTCTTCCTCCAGAGTCTGTATCCCTTCTCGTTCCTAACACTCCAGAAAGGTGGAAGCTTTCAGCTCTAGGCTAATGGGTGATCAGAGGATAACTATTTTGAAAGGCAGGTAAGCTTGGTAGGCTATCTACAAGTATCCATATAAGTGAGGTACTTTCGACAAAAGACAGTTGGCTGGAGGAGTGTTGGAAGGATAGGGCCTCTGTTTGCACTTGTACCATAGGTTTCTCTTTCATGACTTGCCCAATGCTTTCTGACAGCTGAAGGACTGGCAACAATAGGGGACTTGCCACCAGTTAGGAGGCAAAGACCAAAGACACATCTGGATCCCTGGTCCCTGTGCTGGTTACTTCCCCCAGTGAGGAATGTTTAGCCACATGCAGAGAACAATTCTTGCCTCTTTTTTCATAGAACTACTCGTGAGGATTAGAGTAAAAGCTTTAAAGCCTTTTGCAGTCTTTCAGAGAAGTTTCCTGTAAAGACACAAGTCAGAACACATGGATCTTGAAGGACCAAGAAGCAGAGTCTGTGAATCATGGGTCCTATAAGCTGTTCAAATGCTAGGTTAAGCATTGAAGCAGTTGGTGATTGAAAAGCCAGCATTGGTGTAAAGGGTTATACACGTTCTTAAATGGGGTTCCGTCTTCCAGAGAAGCCACATATTTTATGTGCTATTATCCCAGAAAAGTCAATATTGTAACTTTAAGAAATATCAGCTTCCATAAATCATAAATTGTGGTGTTCTGTGTCTCTATATTTGATGTGGCCATTTCTCTTACACTGTTACTGTTCACTGTAATCATTGACACACCTTGTATAGTTCTCTCAAGGTACACCCAGGAATCCAAGCAATTTGTACCTGGTATCCTTTTGTTCATGAACCACATTTCATATGGTTTCACTAAACAGGTGACTCTAAAAAGAATCCACAAATGACAGGATGGGCTTTTTCGTTCTTGCAGTTCAGCAACTGTACCACCTGGGAACAACTCGCTCCAATCCTGTCTGAGACCTTTCAGGTTTGCCACAAAATACTGGACACAAACACCTTAACAGGAGAGGCATTATTTCAGTCCATCGTCTCAGGACGTTGCTTCCCTAAATCAGGGCTGCAGTGAAGGAGAACATCATGGTAGCAGGAACTTGTAGCAGAGGCTGCTCACATCCTGCCCGAGATGCTGCAGACAGCCAGAGAGCCAGCTTGTGGACACGCTCCCCTTTTCTGCTTTTTCTTCTTTCTGGGCTGCAGATGGGATGGTGCTGCCCACACTCAAAGCACATCTTCTCCCTAGCTAGCTAATCCTCTTAGATGTACCTAGATTCTACTAATCTCCCTACGTGTTGTTCAATCCATTCAAATTGACAATCAACCATTAGAACTTCAAACTAAATGTCCTGGGAGTCATTTCTTTACAACATATCTGCAACATGGTTTGTGATTCTCAATTAGTTACATAAATCCTTTAAATTTATTATCATTTTGGCTTCTCTGCTGGCTGATTTCTTGAAGATTTTTTATGAAAAAATGAGTAAATGAACTAGAAACGTGGACTAGTGTCCTTGCACAATGCACATAGAAACAGCCAGCCAGGCATTCCATTCTGAGCACTATTCCCATAGCAAAACTCAAAAAAATCAAGAGTTCCAGAGGATGTGCACATATTCCAAATATATATAGGGACTTAAGTGCTGCCAGGAATTGCTTGTTATTGGTAAACTATATTTACTTAAATCTTAGATGTTATCATAGGTATTTCTTTGGTTGTCAGAGAAAATGGCTGTAAGTCTGTCTTGTCACCTCTAAATCTGCCATCTTGGCCTCAGTTTCTGAAGTATGCAAGTTAAGAATTTGGAGAGTTAAAAAGATCATTGATTCTCAACTTGAGAGCAGGAGTCCTGGAGTTATTTCAGTATTTTAAAACATCTCCTAATGGAAATAACTTTTCAAATAAAAATAGCTATGTCAAGGCTACATAGACTAAATAAAATTCTAAAAATTACTTTGGTTCTGAATGCTTTCAACTTAGTGTGTGAAGCTCGTTAAAATTATTTATACTTAAGAGAATAAGAGAGAGCAACTAACGGTGAATAATGAGTTTAATTTATGTAAAAGTGGCCAACTTGTTAAATTTTGGTCTAAAAAGACAATTATTTCATATTATTTGGCTAATGGGTCTTAATGCATTGCAGAAAGATGTGGGGGCAATTTTGAAATTTACCTTCTAAGGGTTGTGTCCAAATCAATACAGCTTGCACTCATCTTCAGTTGGCTCCTGTTAATTCATGTATGAAGTAGTGCTTAGAAGTACCTGCAGTATACTTAATTTTTTAAGTAAGATAATGTATGTAAAATATTTATAATAACACTAGGCAAAGAATAAGCCCTTGATGCTGCATGGTTACTAGCTCCAGTCAACAAATATTTGACATAAACTACACTGTTGAAAAGGAAGAGGGTTTCTCAGTGTCTAAAAGCTTGGGAACTGCAAGGTTCACCAACAACAAAGACATCCTTTGGTGAAATGTTCCTATTTAGGTATGTAAATTGTTAAACTAATAAACCATGAATCATTCTCAGTGATCTTTTCTGCCATAGCTCCATGCAGTTCTTGGCGATCATTTCCAGAGTAAGATTTCTTAGAAGCTGGATACTAGATCTTCAAAGCCAGTGTTGTCAGAGGAAAGTCTAGGCCCTTTCAGGTCTCATGAACATGGCTTTTCAAGTATTTAGATCTTCTTTTATTTCATCACCATTTTAAGATTTTAATCATGTAAATTTTATACATTTTTGTAAAGTTTTATTTTTTTATTATTTTATTTTCTTTGGAGAAGTTATACTTTATAATGCATCAAATTTATGTGTTTCTAAATTTTAATTCCATATTTTTGTAGGTTTATAGCAATTAATTATTTGACTGTGTAGAAATGTGCATGTGCAAGTACACACGTTAGTGTGCATGTGTTTTTATGTTGTATGTGTGTGTGTATGTGTGTGTGAGCGTGTGTGTTTAATTAATATTTTTCAAAAATATTTTTCCATTTTACTTCAGTGACCAGAACTTCTGATAATATGTTGAAAGCAGATGTCTTGGTCTTGCCCTGATCCTAAAGAATTGGTTTTATGTTTTACCAAACATATGACTTACTTACCATATGACTTTCCTTTAGCTTGTTAATGACAGTGATTTTCAAATATCAAACTTCCCTTGCTTACCTGGAATACATCTCATTTGGTTATACCATGCAACTTTTTCATATATTGTTGGATTTAATTTACTAAAATTTTATCGTATACTCCTAATCTGCCTTTAGTTGCTTTTATTAGCCTTTAAACTTTTCTTTCTAAGTTTGGCAAATGCCTGAAGAAAGAAATATCTCCTGTGTAGAGCTTACCTGAGACTAGTGGTCTGCTTGTCACTACAATCACCAAAGCAGCAGCGCAAATCTCTCAAAGACAAGTAAATAAGAAGGAAATAATCGGAAGGGGAGAGCAAGTCCTGATGGAATCATCTTACTTGTAATTAACTTCCTCTTTTCTTGTAGGCATTGTTTGAAAGTTCAAATATGGTTCAGATTCATAACATGCACATGAACAGTTACCACTCATTTACTCCGAGCATTGTTTCCGTGTAAAGTCCTATTCCAAGAGCTGCAGCATGAGCTTCTTTAACAATTTCCCTACATCATGGAGTTTTCTTTAAGGAAATGGATCCTTGTAAACAACAAGGCCTGACTGAAATGTCTGGGATAAATAGATTTGTTTTCTTTTCTGCATATCTTGGGAAGGGGTGCTGCCGGAGACTCAATCTGAGACATATTAGATGAATATGACATTAATAGATTCTTTGCAGTTGTGTTAAAGTGAAGGCTAACAGTCTAGAAAAAGATACATTGTATAACCTCTATCCAACTCTTCTGACTTTGCCCTTATTGCTTATAATTGTAGACCATAGGATTTAATGGGCCTCTACATGTAAGTAGGAATCCATTTATACAAACAAAACCTCTCTTCAGGGACTGGATGATTTACTAAGCCAGCATACTAATTAGTCTAAGAAAATGTAAGTTTAGGGGTGAATTGCTGGTCATCAAAGGAATTTCTGACTGATCTAGAATTCATGGGAACATTCTGTCTTTAGGAGATGTGACTAAAAACAAAAGAAATCATATTTGTGCTTTTCGGCAGCTGTATCTGTGACCACACGAAGATGTAGACTTTTCAGTGATAGATGCTTCATTGCTTTGAGTAATATTCTCCTTGTCCTCTTAAAAACTCAGCATCATTCCTAAGCAGAACAGGAACATGGCCTTGGCTACCTTCCATTTTCCAGGATAATTTTCTTCAAAGAAGGCTGATTTCAAATGGCATTGAAAGTTCTTTTCAGAGTGCTTCCTGGATATTCTCTTTAATGTCGGTGGAGATGGTGTTTAAACTCCAGCTGATACTTGTACACTCTTCATAGTGTTGTGATCATTCGACAAACATGTTCCAGGCTTGTGTTCTTGAGATTCAAAATGCTTGTCATGTTTTTATATACACAAACAGATTTTCTTTGTCATTTAATGACTCTCAGAAGACAATCCAGAGACAAAACGACAACAAAAAAGAACAACGGATCCATTTAGATTTTTCCATGGAAGTTAATGCCTGGACTGTTGCTTATATTTTCCACTTGCCATCTTTTCTTCTCAACCAGAATATGTTGAGCTGCAGACGGGGGATGCAGACTGAGATCAGAGACAAGGCCCTTTTCCTGATGCTGGCATTGGATGGTGGCACTTGAGCTCTCTGTAGATCTTGCTCTCTTCATAGCTTTCTTTTATTTTTTAAATTTTTGCATGTGTGTATTTCTCTGTCCTCTCTCTCTCTCATCAGCAGATACTGCATGTGCCCATGGAGACCCACGGGTGACTTCCAGAATCACCTTGGATTATGCTCCCTTCCTCTTTGCTTTTGCTCGAGATTCTCAGGTTCTGCCTTCCAGGGCCGGAAGTGTAGGCCACTGCCATTTCCGCCTGGCATTTTTTTTTTTAAACATGGGATCTGGGATCCAGATCCAAACTCAGGATAGTCTGCTTTAGAGGCAGAGACTTAACTCCTGACTCATCTTTCCAGTCTTCTTCATGGCTTCTTCACGAAGCACTTCCTGGTTCTCCTACATTGGAATGATCCTTCTTACAAATGAAACTCTTTGTTTCCAGGTTGATCTCTTTCTTAGAGGCTTGCATTTGTAAAGCGATCTTCCCAAAGATCAACTTACCAAAGCATTTACTTTGATTTCCTATGAAGTCAACAGCAAATGCTTCTGTTGTCTTTTTTCTACTTTTCTGAGTTTTTGCTCATAGATATTCTGGTCTCTCCTGCAAGTATGGCTCTTAGTGGAATATTGTTGATCCTTTTTTCTAATGGCATGTATTTGTTTAGCAGCTGCCATGTAGTTGTGGATTAGGTAACTTCTCCCAAGCCCTCTAAGTGACAGGTTTCCCGAGAAAGCTGAATTGTGGAACAAAGTGTTCCTTTGGGTTTAAATCAAAGACAGAGTTGAATTTTCATATCCAACAATTATCTTAATAGCTGGAAGGACAACTGAGGCTTGCTTCGAATTGTTTGTGGAACTGGGGGAACTTACTTCTTTTTTAACCACGAGGTGGTCCTGTCTGCAGGTTAATTGGACCGGCGTGTGTCAGGCTTGCCTTGCCATCTCCAGTTCAGCAAACTCAGAGGACTGACTGGAGAGAGAACAAGGGCCTCAGACCATCAGTTCTACTTCATGACAAGGGAAAAGGAGGTCATTTCTCTTCAGGGGAATCAGCAGGAATATGGCAGTCATTAAAATGGGCCCCTAAAATCTGTTATAGAAAATTTAGCATCTGACTCACCTGCTCTGCTTCGCAATCCATCACTGCATTTGTGTCTGTCTCACGGCTCCTGGCTAACGTCTGAATGCCACAAAATACAAGCTTCATTTAGGGGAGAATGAAGACTACTCCTGTGACGATTCAGGTGGGGCTTCGGTCGATCTCTTTGAATTCTCTTAGCAACGATCTTGGTTCTTCTTAGGAAGGCCTATGTAGCTATGTAGGATGACCTTGGACTTCTGATCCTCTTCCTACCAACAGTGATTACAAATGTCTGCTGCTCGACTCTGCTAGAAGTGCTCTGCTTTCTAAGATCAGTCCCCTCCTCCTTCTGCCACCCTAACGACATCCTCATTTCATTCCTCCCTCTCCCTCTTCTCGTCCTCTCTCTTACTCCTTTTCTCCCTTCTCAGTGCTCAGCCCTGCACTGTAGTCTGATGCTATCCTATCTTCCTCCTGTTCCCTCTTTTTTCTTTTCCCTTTCTGGCATTGACCAAATAATCTCTTTTCATGTCTGATCCTGACTTTTTCCCCCTGTTTCCCAAAGGACCTGGACAAAGTCATAAGCTAGCCACTAACATCAAACCTAGACACATATGAGATAATTTGAGAAAAGAAAAAAAAAACTTGCTGAGTTTGCTAATATCAAAAGCTGTTCCTGATGATATACAGAAAAACAGGATTCATTTCTCAAGTTAAAGCTGGGAAATGACTTTCTTTGGGATTTTCCAGTTCATGGTAGACAGATACAATTGATGGATTTTGCTCTTTCATAATTTCATACAGGTATACAGAACTTTCTACTTTTCCTGTCTTCTTCCATCTCCTGTTCCACCATTCCCTCTTCCCTTGAAGTCTTTCTCCCATATGCACGTTCTTTTGTTTTAGACAGACTTTTATATCATACAAACAAAACGAATGGTTAAAAAAGAACCAAAAGATATGAAATGCACTTCTGGTTAGAACAAACCCACATGAAATTATCCTGGTGAATTTTAATAACAGACTAAATGTTTGCTGCCTGTTGTTGTCTCATGGTACACTGGTAATTGTTCTCAGCTTGTTACCCTTTATGTACCACACTTCTAGTTGCCCTGTGCCAATGTTATATTTGATTGACTCAAATGGCAGAAAAGTTGAAGATTTAAGCCACCAACGTTTTGTTTCTTGAGGTGTTGGGGCTTCCATCGGATAAAGGTTGAGTTGAGGTCAGTGGGTCACTGGCTGAGAGAAAACTGAGTTGGCCATTCAGTGTTTTGAGAAGAGGTTGGTGGACTAAGGTGTGGTTAGAGAGAAATATCTGGTTTGTGGTTGACCACAGGCATATATCAAGCTATACTCCAGAATCTCCTCAGTTTCTAGCAATTTCAGAATGCATGGCAGGAGATTGGGGGGTGTGGACTCTGATTCTGGATCCTCCTTTCCTTACTGATTCCACAGGTCCTGTCTATGGAATTGGGAACATGGTAAATTTTATATTTGGTAGACCCTCAGATGTTAGTGAACTCTCAAATTGATAGAGAAACACACACACACACACACACACACACGCACGCACGCACGCACGCATGCACGCACGCAGAGAGAGAGAAGTGAGTCTTGCTTTGCTTCTACTTTTGCCATGGTTTTTGAAGTTTAAGTGCTAAACACAATCTAGACAAAAGTGTAATTTTGATTCTCCACCTTGTAGTTGATAAGAGCTATAAGTAGAAACATATGGCTGCTTAGGATCGTTTTGAAACATAAAGGACCTTCACAGGCCTTGTGTTCACAAGGACAGAAATGTCTTTTGATTCCCTAGCAGTTGCATCATTATTTGTAGAAGACTCAGAATTGGGAGCAAGTTAAAATTTCAGTTTTTTATTCATACCTTTTACTGCTCTTTGTCCTTTGTGTAAAAGTTAACTAAATGAGTATGTACTGTTATTTACTGTTATCTCCTGATGTATAAGTTGAACCCAATCTAAATGGGCCAAGCGAGCAAAAATGAACAGGGTGTTAGGAAGGGGTAGAGAAAGAATGTGCCACAGGAAGGAGGTAAGATAAAACAAAGGCACTGAATCATTTTCCCACTGTGGGAACCAGCATGGAGTGTTTAATGCCTGGAGTTTTCCTTGGACTTCTAATGTCTGGATTCTAATGTCTGGAGGAGTGAACTTCTTCCTGAGCACCCTGAAGAGCTGACGAGAACCTAGAACATGTGACTTGCAGCAGACCATCCTGAGATCCAGAGCTCATTTCCCCTAAAAGGCCTTTTAGTAACACAAGGTCAACAGGCAATTTAAGCCCAGACGGTCTGCTTGTTTCGAAGCCCTTTGAACTTTGGTAGACCTGTCCTCTGTGTGCCTTTTTTAAAAAGATGACACAGCTGGGTAATAACAAGTTTTTCCTTATGGACAAAGAACCGATGCTGTTAGGTTGCAACATAAAAATCTCTTCCTTTGGTAGATGACCCATAAAAATAAATTAAGTCAAATAAAAAGTAATGCATTTGTCCATCTGAATGGATGCATTTCATTACTGACTTCTTTATCCTCAACTACAGCAGGATTCTTAACTATGTATTGATATTGCAGGTTTTCTCTGCAAGTCCAAGCAGAGTTACCTGCATTTAAGCAAAAATGCATGGCAAGAAGAGAGCTGAGTAATTTCCTGACTTGGTAGCTTAGGAAGTCTATTACACACACACATACACACACACACACACACACACACACATACACCAAATCCAAATTTTATTATGTTGGGTAAAATAATTTCACTATGTTTCTCCTGAATTGATTGTAGGATTCCAGTTTCAAATGGATATTGAAATATTTTGTGATTGTGTTTCATATTTTGTCCTTCTAAAATCTTTACCCCTGCCTTAGTGGTACCATCATGTTATTGATCATGTTGTCTTCCTGTGATAATCTACAGAAGGGAAATCAAAAGGACAGCAATTTGCCTGCTGCTAGAACTGGGTGGTAACTCCCATTGCTCTAACTCAGCCTGTAAGGAAATAGAGTTTTTCTTATGAACTGCATTTCTTTAATCTCAGCAGACAGAGATGTTCTGCTTTGTTGCTCCAAGTGATAAAATGGATGGGTTTCCTTATCACCTGAGGACAAGTAGTGATAAAATTAAGTAAAACTAAACTGATAATGTGTCAAAGCGAAAGGGACTTTCGAAGATGCTTTCTCTTTTGATACATTGGAGACACAGGTATTAGTGGGTCTTCAGCTATTTTCAGCTTATTATTTTTTGAACTCTCCCAAGACTGAAGTTCTTACTTTTTAAAATTTGTGGAGTCTATCTCCCTCTGGACACCTCATTCTAGTTCTCTCTTAACGCATAGCAAACCACCAAAAAGCTTAGTATTTGTTACCCAGTAGTTTTATATGAGCCCTTACGGTTCCATGAATTGTTTGTCCTTGCTTGGTCTTCTACATGGTCACATTCAGTTATCAACTGAAGCCTGAACCATCTGAAGCTTTGACTGGACTGGCTGTCTGGAAGGAAGGATGCTCTGTGTACAAGTCTGGTATGAGGATGAGGATGACTTAATGGCTGGATTTGGCTGGACTGTGAACCCAAATCTCTGAATATGCTTCCCAGCTTGCTGTCTTAGGGTATTCAATTTTCTTCTGTGGTGGTTTGGGACCATATACACAAGTTGCCAAGTTCTTTGGTCAAGCTCTTTGGCTAAACATTGGAAGCCATATAATGCTACTCCTTCTATTAAATGACTCACAGGTCCAGGTCATATTTCAGAGCATGGAAGCACAACTTTATGTGCATAAAGAGACATTGCCAATTGAGACAAAGTATCTTTGCAAAGCAGCCATCAGAGATAGCATCTTAGTGTTATATATGACACCAAGTAAATATTTTAGAAATCACAAAGCTTCCAAATGTTATTCTCAATGGGCTAGTTATGAGGATCACTAAGTACATGTTCCCGGCTCTGTCAGAACCTTTTATAGTGAGAATGACTAAGCTTTACCTGTCAAAGTTAATAACTTTGTGAGTTCTGTTTGAGTCTTTACTTTGTGAGAAGTGGACAATTCACTCTGAATTGGAAATTCTTATCCATGTTCTTCCTGAGAAGTTGTCTTAGCAAAAAGAATCCACACTTGATCATTAAAAAGTAAAAATTTGGTGAAAGTATTAGAATTTCTTATGGTTGAACCACTCAGTAGAATTTAGGATTTGTTAGTCTGTCAGTCAATTGGGTTTCATGTCTGTTACATAGTCTCACTGTTAGGAGGCTGGGAGGGAGAAATGAAATGTCATCATTTCTGTCCTTGTTTGGGAACTGAAGATAAGAAGCAACCCTGAGTGATAATCTAAAATTTAGGTAGAAATCATCACATTGAGAGAAGTATATATTATGAGCATTTTGGTTTCCATGTATATTATGATTTCATAATTTTTCATCTTTGAAACTATAGAACTTTAAGCTTTAGACAGGAGAAAATTTATTAGGTATTTTCTGTTCAATTGCTATTCTGTCACTTAGTATAAATTTTAGAATAAAGCATTGTTCACTAACCTCTTTGTTTATAATCTACATAGGGATTGGTGTATAGACAAGCTTATGTATAAAATTGATGCATGGAAAGAAATTAATTTAATGCCTGGTATTTTATTCCAAGTTGATGATTGCTGATAGAACATAAAGCAAAAATGGAAGAGAAATTGAACAGAATCATAGATTAATAATTGGACCAAAAAACTAAACCCTTACATTCATGAGTTATTCTCTTGAAATATGAGAACAGGTAAGAATGAATTCTTGCACTCACTAGCTTCAGCATGGAAAGAAAGGAAGAAAAAACCACATGCAAATGAATAAAGCTGTACCGTAGAGATCCAGTCCTAAAGATGTAAATACAGTGAGTGCTACAGCACACAATGATTCTCTGAATCAGAAGGGTCACTGATGACCTCAGAATGTAATAATATTTCAGCAGCTCTTAAAGGCTCAGTGGGCTATTGCCAGGCAATGAAAAAAGTGTATTCAGGCAGAGAGGGCACAATATCAGAAATACAGAAGGGTAGAAGGAATCAAGAAATGTGAGGGAGTTACAGTGTGGATACATTTGTGAATTGGGGTAGGTTCTGGGTTGCAAGCAAGAGAATTACCAGAAAAAGCCAGAAAACATGGAGAGTTCTGATGGATTATTTGGTGTTTTGCCTCAGTTAGAAGTATGTTTTGGATAGTTGAGAATTGATTAAGCACATAAAGCGAGGACCTGAGAGTTTAACGAAGTCCAGCTGCTAGACAATAGAAGTCAGACCAACATTTGGTAACTGATCACAGCTTTTCTACATCTGGAAGATCTAATATTTAGTTGAACCTCTAGTCTGAGGTTAAGAAAATGTTTAAATTTAGGGCAAGCAATAGAAACACGGGGACAGGCAAGGGAACTGGCCATCAGTTCTGAAGACTGGCTCAAAAGCACAGGAATCTCATCTCTCAAGAGGACAGGGTTGCTTAGCAGGGAGCTGATCAATGTATTTAGGTGTGAGTATCAAGTGCCAGTCAGTCAAGATTCAATACAGTTCCAGAGCCGATAGTCTAGCAAGTCCCTGATCTCAACCCTGGTACATAAAGGCTAAAGCTAAGATAGTTATTAACGCTCAGTCTTTGGTAACTATTGTGCAAGGCCGTGTAGACAAATCCAGATTTTCAAAGGCAGGAGTATTATTCAGAGTTTACCCAAGGAAAAGAATCAATAGGAAGCATATATATAGGAAGCATTGTTTAAGGAATCGGCTCACACTGTTACAGAGACTAGGGCATTCAAGATCTTCTGTCAGGCTAAAAACTCGCAAACACCTGATGGTGCTGTTCAAGTCCAAATAGCACGTGTTGGCAGAAGTTTTCCTTCCTCACTGAAAGCCAGCCTTTTGCTATACCCAAGCCTTTAATCTGTTGGACAAGTCTCATCCACAAGGCAGAGGGCAATCTTCCTTACTAACTTCATCCAAAGACACCTTTTCAGAAATATCCACAATAAATTTTAATCTAATATCTGGGCATTGTGATATCCAGCCTCATCAATGCATGAAATTAACCATCCAAACAGGCAAAAGATTAAATAGAGAGACTGGCTATCTGATATTTTATGAATAAGTTTAACATATTGTTAATATAAACAGGAAAGGAAGGAATCAAATTTTATGTACTAGACCTTGGATCACTCATTCTAAGTCCATGCTTCATATGATAGGGAGTGTGTGTGTGTGTGTGTGTGTGTGTGTGTGTGTGTGTGTGTGTGTATGTGTACAAGTATATGTGTACATCAGAAAGGACAGAGAAAGCAACAGAGAAATGTGTCAATGATGATAGATGGTTTGTGTGTGACCATAGATGGTTTGTGTTGTGTTCATGAAACTACTATGAGACTATTTCTCTCTACTTAATATCTGCTGAGGTCAACCTGATCCTGTTGGCTATCTTTAGTGACTGATGCTGGTTCTTTCCCTTTGTGACTAGCTGAGAGAGATCCCAGTGAGTGTGACAATAGCCATGTTAGTCAAACTGTTGTGTAGCTAGAAGCCACATCTCTCCATTCTAAGTGTAGTCCAAGGATCAACAGCTGACTCTTTTATAGAATCAATCATATCATACAAATGACTTAAAACTGTATGAAAACCCACGAGCAAGCAAACAAACAGGTAGATTAAAAATGAACAAGAAAACAGGGTCTTAGGGTTCTCCTGGTCTATAAACAGAACCAGTCTTTTAGTATGAGCCTCACACAATTCATATACACTTTGAAATTTAAAACACAGTGGTTTATAGTAGTCATGAGTACGGTTGTTCTGAGAGAATGTATTAAATTACATTTGTATAATCAATACATGCATTGTGATAATTAGATACCGGTGTTAGCTTGATAATTGAAGACTTTGGCTCTGGGCACATTTGTAAGGAATTAGTACGTAGTTAAACTCTGAACACGTCTATAGGGAATTGCCTAATTGATGGGGGAAGACCCAGCCCATTTTGGGAAGCTCCATATCCTGGAAAGGTTGATAAAATGGAGGGAGCTGGTTAAGGGAATTGGCATACTTAGCCAGACATGCTAGTCTGGCAAATAATGATTTTTCCCTCTCTCAGTAGTCCTATGGATATGGTATTACCAGTTCCCTAAGTTCCTAGTGTTGGTATGGACTCTCTTGCCAAGATAAAGAACTGTAACCAGACAATCACAAGCCAAAATAAAATCCCTTGTTTCTATGAGATGTTTTGGTTATGAATTTATCAGCAATATGCAGAGTAACTGGACATGCGTAGTGCAAGCACAGGATCTCTATCATAAATCCAGACCTTCATGGAAGGAACTAGAACATGAATTACTATATTAATTATTATTTATTATTATATAATTATAATTATTCTATATCGCACATACCAGCATTCTGTGATAAACTGTGCTCTCATTTTTTTAATATACAGCTCTTGAAAGTTATTGATTGACACATGTTATGTCCTAGTTCAGGCAGTTCTGTGACTTCCATCTGGCCTACATTGGTCTGAGCTTTCTCCATTCAGTTCATAAGACCTTCTGTGGTTTTTACTTCTTCATGTTCTACATTATGTCTTTTTATTTTGTCATGTTCTTTGCTAACACATCTACTAGCTATTCTCAATGTGACGCACTAATTAAGTCTTCCTTTTTAAAAAGTTTTCTAACTTTTCACCCCTGCTGCCCATTGACCTATTGTCTTTTTGTTTCTTGGAACTCAGCTCAAGTGCTCCTCCTTTTAGTTATCTCATGATGAATTCTCAGGCTGTTTTATCCCACAGAATTAAGGCTGTGAATACAAGAAGCAAGTTGCTCTTTTCTCCATTACCAACAGCATTTAGCTAACATCTGTTTCTAATTAGAATGGCCTGTGAAGAGCGGAGCATTGTTCCTCCATGCATAAGTGAATCATATTGTAAGGCCATTCTGAATAACATGTAACATTTTCAAAGGCAAAACTGCATGGTGAAAGCATTAAGCTCATTGGTTATAGTTAACTAACCAAACTCTATTTTTTTTAAATCCTTCTTTGTGTTTTCTGTTATGCTTCAATTTGGTACTCATTTTTATTCTGCTGAAAAAAAAAGAAATCAATGTGCAGGACAAATGAAATTTAAAGAAATACAATAAAACACAATGGTCTTTCTTATAAGGTTTCTCTTAAGATATGTGTTACTTTTTTTTCAATCTCTTTAATTTCCCTGTTCATTTTCAGTCCTGCACTTCTGAGTGTTTTGGCTTTCAACCACCCCAAAGCATCCACTTTCTGTGAAGATCTGATTTGCTACATGGTTTTCTACTGGGACTAAACATAAAACTTTCAATATATGATTTTTTGATAATTTTTCGAGCAGAAGGGGCCTCTTTTTAATAGACTCAATAAAAGAGCTCTTGGGATCATTTAGAAACACAGACCTTCTTTAATTTCCGATGACTACAACCAGCTTAGATCATATATTCCCATTTTAAAAAGCCCTTTAAAATGTGCATTCCACAGTAATTATAAAATTCTTTAAGATTACAATGCAAAATACAAATATGCTCTCTGTACTTTCTTCAGTACCAAAAGATTTAGGAAGTACGTAATGAAGGGCTGGGGTGAAGTTCAGCTGGTAGAATATGCATGAAGCCCTGGGTTTGATCTTTAGCAACCTATATACTGGCTATGGTAGCCCATGCCTTTAATCACAACAGTCAGGAGGTGGAGGCAGAATGATCGGAAGTGCAATGTCCTTCCTTTCTATACAGTGAGTTTTTGGAAAGTCTGGGCTCCATGCCTCTCTCTCTTTCTCTCTCTCTCTTGGGATATAATAATGATATATAATATAATCTCTAGGGATATAATAATAACATATAATCTCTTCAAGAATATAATATCCTTATATTAATTTATTAAGCATGCCATATCAAAAAATGCTAGTGTATGTTATCTCTTTAAACATGACATTGAAGAAACTTCAAAAAACATCATCTGTTTGGTAGCCACAATACCTGGATTGTAACACGGGCTTCCTGTCCTTGGACCAGTTAGGAGGTTATTATGCTACCTGCCCTGTGGCATGGTCTGTACCTTGGTTCAGCTACTTCCATAAATAAATAAATAAATAAATAAATAAATAAATAATAAATAATAAATAAATAAACTGTGAAACACAGCAAAAAAAAAAAAAAAAAAAAAAAAGAAGAAGAAATTTATTCAGTATGGCCAATATTGGGAAAAAGCAAATCCACTTATTTTAGAAATTACTTTTCTAGGTTTTGATATAGGGCCTACATCTATAATGCAAAAACTACTGAGTTTCCCTGGAGATGTGGATCCACCTACTATATTGGCTTTCCTACAAGGTGGTCTCAGTTGTCAGGGCTATATTTGGAGACAGTTTCCTCCTCTGGCTAGGACCAGATGTGGCAAAGTTTCAGTACTTGTGAAGTCCTTCTCTGTGTTTTCACAGCGTGAGATTTCTGTGAGAAGTTTCAAAACAGGTTGGTTGGGGAGGGCTTATGAGCCCTCTTCTCTGAAGAAACAATCTATAGAATGTAATATATATATATATTTATTAAAATAACTCACAATAAAAATAGTGTCCTTCAAGGTAGCAGCCCACAGCAGCTTCTTTCCTGGCTAGAATGTTCCACAAAGCCTAAAGATCCCGAGAAGGTCTCAAGCCTTTGCTCCTCCGGAGGGTCGAAGACGCTGGGTTCCGATGTTGGTGAACAGCTGGGCTCCGAAGTCAGCGATGAACAGCAAACAGCAGCAAGGCCTAGAGACCAAGGTCCAAAGGCAGCAGGCACAGCAACAACGTGATGGAAAATGTGAAGTTCCAAGTCAGCCAAGAATGGAGGCCGCAGCAGCAACGAAGAAGGCCACGACGCTCTAAAGGCGAAGAACGTGCACGTAGAGTGGACTGCACAGCAAGTCCACACCGGATAAGGGAAGAGCGAGTCCCTCCTCCTTGCACCTCCTATTATCAGTCCGCCACTGGAAAGTACCACCCACTATGGGCTGGGTTCTCCACAGCAATCAGTCAAGTACCTGCAGGGTTGTTCAGGGGTCATTCCAACCATTAACCTTCCACAGCTGCTACCAACAGTTTGCAACTGTCAAGGTGATATCGAAATGCAACCATAACAGTTGGGGAGGGCACAAGCAATCTTTTAGAACCTTGGTACTGTCTGGTTACAACTTCATTAATCTAAAAAAGAAGTCATGATGCCTCCTGAAGGGCTCAGCAGTATTGATGGAGAGAAATGGAAATGCCTAAAGTATATTTAAAGAAAGAATCAGCAGAACTGATGGATTGGGAGGAGGTTGGGGGACTATAGAGGAGGGAGAAGACACAGATTTCTAAGAGAACAATTGAGCAAATTGAGACATTATTTTCTGATAGACAGGAAGATAGAGGAGGAAAGGAGTTACTGACTAAATATAAGAATTAATTGTCGAACATTTTCTATTAAAGATGCACATGAAGCTCGTTTGGAGATTTCAGAAAGGTACTTGACTATGTTAGATGGTAGCAGGCTTTTCTCTTGGGATGGCTGTCTCCTTCATAATGGACAGTGGGTAAAATAAAGAACTATAACCAGAACTATAACTGATCTGAAGAATGGGATTTGGAACTTACCTCTAATCCTGGGGGAGACATGACATTCTGAACTTCCTGGAAGGTCATGAGATAACCGTCTAGCCAAAGCTTTTTTGTCAATGAACAAGGACAGATAAGGACTTCTTGCCCCAGCTGACTGTAGACAGGGAACACCTTCTGTGTCTGTGAGGGTAGTGTGTACACCATACAGTGTCCACCTCAGTACTAGGAACCCACTGAACCAGCTGTAGAAGGGAATTGCCGTTAGTTCTAGATAACTGAGCCTTCTCTCACTTCTCTCACCCTGCTTTGTGGGTCCTTCTCCAGCCACTTCCTAGTAGGAAACCTCTGTCTCCAAAGTTCTCCCCCATAGCTTTTCCTAACATCATTGCTGTCAGTCATTTCGGTTTGAGTGTCGCTTCTTCCTTCACAGACACTGACAGGGGCCTTCATTGTTTCTGAACCACAGATAAGAAGCTGATTTATTCCATCTGCAATTTTCTTTCAACAAAATTTCCAAAAGCAACCACAAGGGGAAGGAATTATTTTTTTCTGAGCTAATCTAGACCATCCAAGAAGAAGTAGTTAATAAACTAGAAGGGACAGACTACCTTCAAAGGTATATGTGAAAGCTATGTGTCACACTTGGGAAATTGTTTGAATTGTAGTATTGGCCCAAGGTGCCAGGTTCAAAAGTAGGATTATATTTAGAGATAGAAGGCTTGTAAAAATCAAATTCTGATGATATAATTATAAACTATAGCCATAGAAAAGAGTGGAAGAATGGGCCTAAAGCAGACTAGGTGATGTACTCAAAATGAAATAAATCCAATGCAATTTATAAGGGTCTCTCTGCTAAACCTAGTCGAACAAAGAAACATAAGCACTAGAGAGAAAGCACCCAACAAAGAGTAACATGGAAGATTGTCAAGGAACTAGGGCTGAGGGCATATGGTATAAGGGCAAGGAAGAGAGGAAGAGGAAAGGCAGATCTACCCCAGTCTCATGATGTATGTTTTGAAACAGAAATAATTTTCGACATGGAAAGAACATCTATGTACCTTTAATTTGTAAAGACTAGCTAAAATAGTCAGGTGCCCAGAGAGCACATTTATTTGCTTTCAATAAGATAAAATTTAAAGCAAGTTACAGTGCATGTAAGATTATGAACTTTCAGACTCATGGGAGAACTATGGAGTCAGATATTTGAAGGAAATCCTTCATCGGGTAAAAATTCTGGGTTAATCCTCGTTGTTGTTGTTTTGAAAGGGTTAGTTGGTTCTGTTGTTTGAGACATTTTTCCCCACATTTGACTATGCAGTTGAGAAGCTTGTAACACTTAAGCTTCAGGAAAAGCTTCCTCTAAATGCATGAGAAAATAATGAAGAGGAGAAAATAATAAAGCTTACTGCCTTATTATCTTTCTACACAAGAATAATGTGAAACCTTGAAGGCTGCTATGTAGTCCCTCACACCAATAATTCCAGTACTCAAGAGGCAGAGGCAGGAAAAGTATCATGAATCATAGGCCAGCCTGGACCACCAAGTGAGTTCAAGTTCAGCCTGGACTACAGAGCAGGACGCTGTTTCAACAAGCAAACTTCAAGGAAACACTTATTACCCATGAGGGCCTTGGGTTTAGCCCTCAGCACCATGAAACAATCACACACACTCAAAACCCCAAGACTTCTGCATTGTGATGGATTTTTGGAAAAGTTAAATGAATTGCAATTAGGACAGTGTGTATTTGGTCGATAATAACAATAAATATAATAACATTGATAGCACATTTTATGTTCAGTATTTATGTTTTTGTTTAATTGTTTATAGTGATTTGATGTTGAGTATAATATAAACACAATCTTAAATGTGAAAATATGTTAAGGAAAATGAGAAATGAATATAGAGCTATGGGGCTGATTAAAAGAGCAAGTTAGTTTTTGAATTCTTTAATTGGTCACGGCACTCGTTCCTAAATTGTTTGCATCCTACATAATGACCAGCTATTTTCCATTATCTTCTGAGAGCACTAGAAGAATGAGCCCCACTTGTACTACGCAGATTTCCAGCCAATGAGGGCAAAGTTCTGAGACCCAGACAACATTTAGCACAAGTGTCTGCAAACTCTTTCCCTGGGCACCTTTGAAAGTAGACAAACGTCTGTCTGTTTCAGATGGCTTATTGCATTGCTGGGCTGCCCTCTGTGGGGTCTGAGCTCAGTGACCTCACAGGTCTTTAGAGTCAAAACACAATGACTTAATGGAAGGATGGACAATCCAAATTCTTGATTATAAAGTGGGGGAAAAGTGCCCCCCATGGAGATTAAGTGACTTTGCTTATGCTGAAGATTTATGGAAACAAGCTTCAACCTTTCTCTGCAGGATAACTGAGAGCATCCTGTGTTCCTTATTTGAGAAATCTCATCATAAATGTCTTTGTGTCTCATCTATATCTGTCTCAATATTCCGAGGTAAATGGAGTTGCTATTGTTTTTAAATTTTAAGTGAGGTATCAACATGACCTTCATTTTTCTAGATATATTCCCTAGGTTTTGAAGAAATGGCCAGGAAAGGAGATTTGTTTTTTGATTTTGATAGTGGGCTCATCCCTGCATGTTATACCTTGGAAAAGTCTGGAAATACTATCGCCTTATTGTTGGCCTGGAATTCATCTGGTGACTCATTGGGGGCCAGGCGACATACATAGTTCCAAGTCGAAATGGCACCACATGAATGTGAATCTGTTTTCTCTTAGCTTGTTTGACTCTTTGCAGAAGCAGAGCAGCATCATAAGGTTGCCTGGGCACATTTTTGTCTCAAAGGAATCCTGAGAAAAGATGTGTCATTGATGATAAATCCTACTTCTTTTATGTGTTTGTGCTGGAAAATTATATGTCACAAAGCAGGAAGGAGATCATTTCAGGAAGCATTCAAGCATAGTAATTAGACTCACCATTTTTGATTTTTACCTGATGTACAATTTTAGATACCCTGAATTATTTTTCTTGACAGCAACTTGCAACTTTGCCTTTAAGTGTGTGTGTGTGTGTGTGTGTGTGTGTGTGTGTGTGTGTATGTGTGTATGCAGGGGATACAACATATGTTTAAAAAGTAATTCATATCTTTGCAAGAGATACTGAGATTTTGATTTACATGAGTTAGTTAAGCAGGTAAAAAGAAGAGAAATGTATCTTCAAACAAAGTTTGAATTACATAGCAATACATGCTGAGGTCATTAGTTTTACTAATGAAAAAATAAAAGAGAACTGGACTTTTTGTTTCCTTCATCATTTCAGGCCTGCAAACACTCTGTGTGTGCACACACACACAACTCTAGGCGTTGAAAGGGTAGCTTTTCTCTCAGGCATCTTGTTTGGCTATAATCAATTTGATTCAAATTACAAGATCCAATTCTGCTGTGAGAGCAAATATCTTTGAGAATGTGGGAGGGAGCCCTTTCTACTTTGCTTGTCAAACTGTATATATGAGAACAATTTTCAGACAACATTAGGATAATTACATATTATAGTACAAATTTTGAAAATGAAAACATATGATGGCTATCTAGTCATCTTTCCAAGTGAATAAGATTCAAATTCCCCTTTTTGATTTTGAAATTTGAAGGCTATTCCAATTTATAGCTATAGTATCTCATAGGTCATCCAACATTTTTCTAAATTAATTCAGTTCTGGGGGGAGTGGAGAAGGAGGTCAGAGGACAATTCTGTGAAGTTTATTCGTTCTATCCAGTGGGCTCTGGAGAACAAACCGAAGTGGCCAGGACTTCTTGGCAAGTGCCTCTAGCAGCAAGGCCTCAGGATGGAAATTAAGGCTTGCCTGTTTCTTACAATGTTCTCAAGAGAATGCAGAAATCTATAATCTCCCCCGTAATATTTAAGAATTCTTTTTTTACCAATAATCTCGTCAACTTTGAAATCTATCAGTCTCTTAAAATTTTTACTACTTGAGTAGGAAAAAAACAAAACCTACCTAACTTATATATAACTTATATCTACAACTTACAGCCTCATCCATATCTACTTGTTTCAGGGACTATATTTCATTTAAAAAGGGAATGTGACAGATTGAAACAAATTCAGAAATAATAGCTGTCACTTGAAGACTACAATAAAAAAGCATGATTGTTTTCCATTTACAGAACAGATACAAAAAACAAATAAAAATTGTGTTAAAATAATTAGTAAGTAAAAAGAGTATTTACGTGGAAATAAATTAAGAAATCTCTTGTAATTGTCAGTTCTATGTAAATTATAACTCTCACTTGGAAACTGTGTACTATGTTACTCTTCAAAAGATTGTTTTGTTTAATAAAACAAGTTGAGCAAATTTTATTAGGGAGGTACAATAAGATCAATGTGAAAAAGTTCAGACATCATCAAGAAATGTTTGTTAAATGCATTGCGACTTTTCTTTTCAAGTCTTGTATCTTGGGTTCAGGCTGAGACGTGTAGCAGGACTCAGGCACGTGCCTGGATAGTAGTGCTTCCTCTGCACTGTCTGTCAGAGTCCCCCACAGGCTTCAAAGGTTCAGGATGTCTCTGCACCACACCTAGAGCATCTGGTGTCCTCAGCCTGCAACACAGCCTGATTTAGACATTTTGAAAGCTTCCATGTGATTCTAATGTGCAACCACACTGTCTCATCCTGCAAGAAGTTAAGGGGATAGGGTAAGAAGATATGAATTATTAGTGTAGCTTGGCATAATACATTGCATGACTAGCTTTTTCAGTTTTTAGGGACCAGCTTACCATGACAAAGAAGAAATGCTTATCTCGCATTGATATGATTTCTTTCTCTTTCCTTTTCTTTTTCAGACACATACATTGCTGCCTCCCCCAATATATACCCCCCTCCAAACACACACATGGTATTCTTTCACTTTGGAAGCCTGTTATAGCTTGTTCATTTTGCCCTTGACACAAATAAGTTGGTCTTTGTAACTGGAGTAAAAGTACTGGATCTGTCTTTCCAAAGAAATCATGGGACAATATTAGCAAAAGGAATGTATCAACCTCTGAGATGGAGCAACGTTACAAAGGCAGGCAGGCCAAGTACAAGTTCCCTGCTTCCTCAAGTCCAGCCAGCAGGACCGTGTCCCACTTTCTGGCAGAAAATTGGCAGAGTAATGTAACCCAGCTCACGCTTTGAGTACTGAAGCCACCATCTGGTGTCTTCCTGAATGGTCACCTTCCTTCCAGTGTCTCATCAACTATGAAAGTGACTCTAAGTAGGGGACCTTTAGCGTCGTGTCTCCTCGTTATCACACCTGCCCCAGAAGGATATAAATCCAGAGTGGGGGTTGAAGGAGGGGTCTAGAACATGTGGCTCATCACTGTGGGTCATTGGCAAGAAGATGATTGAGGAAGGCCTCCTATGCTGGGGTCCAGCATGACTGACACCTATTCATTTATAGCTAATGTATCTTGTCTATGGGAAGAGATGATTAACTTTTGCTTTTGACAGTGAAACTTCATGGTTTGGAGAATAGAGAGTGAGACAGATTTTATAGACAAAATCTGGAATCAGTCTTTTGTATCCTCTCCCAGTCTTGTCTGAGGGAGGCCATGCACCTGATACACAGGACCTGGGGGCCAAATAGGCACCTCTCCACCTTCTCGTTCCCTCATATCACAGTTAACTCACAGTTAATGGCACAACCTAAGGATAGTCCCTTCCCTCTGGAGTCCTTCAGAAATATGAACATAAAAAAGGGATTTCAAGACAGATTGTTTCTCTCTGCTTTTGCTAGTCGAAATGATGGGATTTATGACCTCTCTGTCTCATGCTTTCTGGAAGAAACGATTCTGAAAGTACTGATGCTTCTAGTTGGGCTACTCAATGTAGACTTCATTAATAATTCCAGGGTCTTAAGTCATTTGTAGGCTAATACACCAAATTCACTGGAAAAGGTATTTTTTGTATATTCGGAGAGTCATGTCAACATCTTTTGCTCATCATTTGCCCACAGATTTCTTTAAGGGCATTTTAAAAATCAGCCTTTCTGCAAGTAAACATGCATCTTCACCTGTTCTACTGTGAGTTTGTGAATAATAAGTGAAGGAGGGACAGGGGAGATGGGGTCAGGGGTTAAAGTCTTTGCCTCACAAGCAAAAAGACGGGTTTGAATCCTCAGATTCCATGTTAAAATGTCTGACAATATGTCAGCAGCCTACACTTCTGTCCCTGGAAAGTAGAGCCTGGGAAAACTCAGAGAAAAGCTATAAGGAGGCAGAGCAATCTAATATGATTCCTAACAGTCACCCTTGGGCCTCCACACAAACACATTCACAAATAAGCACACACACACACACACACACACACACACACACACACACACGCACGCATGCATATGTGCAAAAAAAATGTAAGTGAAGGATGGACAGTTATCTACTCATGTATCTTGGCTCTATTCTCCATCTCTTGTGACCCAAAGAGGTTCACCTTTTGGGATAAAATTTGGCCACTTTTCTTGTTCATATTGCTTCCTTGGCTCTTATCAACCTAAAATGGTTTTGTTTTCTTTCTGACTTCAAAATTATTAATAAATTTGGCCTGCATTCAGTGCCGATAAGCAGCCAGGATGAGTGTATATTCAGGTTTGGGGCCTGTAATTTTGTCTCCTGCGCACATCGGGCCGACATGTCACAGGAGGGCTGACTCTTCCATATGCACGGTTGTATAAATAGCAAGGCTTTGTAATATGGGAGTGCAGCAGCCTCAAAATAGCTAAGCTGGAAGATGTTATGATAATGCTATTTTTTTAGCTTTATACATCTGTGGAGAGGGAACAGCATCTTATTATGTGTACATAATGTGCTAACTGAATCCTAGCAGGCAGCAGTGGGCTTTGCTTGGAGAGAAGCAGAAATTAGATAAGGAGTCATAGTGCTGGGGAGGCGAGATAACATCCTGGGAACAGTTCAGCTGATAGCTAGCCAGCCATGCCACGGGAAAAGGAGAAATGGATACGAAGGCTACGTGCCAGATGGCTCAAGTCTAGATAGCAGGTTTCTATTGTCTAGGGTTATTCTTTTGTCAGCCCTACACATTTATCTCCTAAAAACTTCCTACCCAGCTAAAAATCAACTCTTGCTCAAGTGCGGGTTTGTTTGGAAGAGGATGGAGTCTAGCCATGAGAAAGAGCGAGTGTGTGTGGATTGAACCCAGAAGCCAAAGTAAATCTTTTTTAAATAATGGATTACTGGTCAGAATGGAAGGGCACCGGTCATTATGTTAGTATTATCTCCTCAACTCTCCAAAACTTTGCAGATAAACTCTCCTTATTGTTTGTGTGATTTTATCAAAAGAATATCACGTTGAACATTGTGGAGTAATGAATGTAACTATTCTCATGGTACTGCTTTCACCACTAGTTTATGTTGACTGGCAGTACTATTTCGACTGGAAGAGTCTACCTTGTGTCTTTCTTTTTTAAATGTATTTATTTTTCTAGTTTTGCAAGCATATTGAGTTCTTATCCCTGCTTCTCTCCATCCCCCCTCCTTCCCACCCTCTTCCCTTCCCTTCATCAATCCATTCCACTCTCTCTCATCTTCCTACCTGTCTGCTTCTATGGACCCAAGGGTTCCCTCTGGTTTGTCTACTTTTCTGGAGGTTCAGGCCTCTGTGGAATACTAAGTTGTTTCTCTTCGGGCCAGGGGTGACATCTCTGATTCTGATTTGAGCCAATATCCTAATCTAAACCAGAATGGAAAGAGATGCACTACTCCTTAGAGATGCTAGAAGAACAGGGAAGGAATGAATAAGAAAGCTGTGACTATCGCTTTCATTTTGAGAGGAAGCTTAATTAGGACCTATTTTTTAAAGATCAAACTGTATGTAGGAAATACATCACCTGTGAAAGCAAAAGCTTAATCTTTCTTAAAGATGCAAATTCAGGGACTGGGGAGTAGCTCTATGCTAGCTGTAAAAACAGAAGGACTGAAGTTCAGATCCCTAGATCCCAGTGAAATGCCAGGTAAGCAAGGGGGCCAGCCTGAAATTTCAAACCTGGAAGGAAAGAACCTAAAAATATCCAGAGCCAACTGGCTAGCTGGACTAGCCCTGTAAGTGAGCTCTGAGTTTAGAGACCCAGCTTCAAAACAATAGGCAGAAAAGTGATGAAGGACGATTCCCAATATCATGAACATATATACTCTATGTATATGTATCTACATACAAGTATTCCCACACATGTGTAAACATACACATGGATTCACTCACACATATACACATGAAAACGGAATGAGAGAAAATAAAAATTCAACTCTTGGAAATTGCAATTTTAAATTTAGTAGAAAAAAATGATATTTTTCAAATTTTTATTAGAGAAAATTCTTCTGGAATTCCTAAGTACATATTTTTGGGAAAATGTTTTTATCTGTTTTACTTTCAGCTGCAATAAGATGATCGATCAAAGTCAAGGCAGCGCTCAGCTGAATGCTAAATTAAGAAAAATGTAAAACCTTAAGGCTTCTGGAAAGGCACACAAAGCATCATAAAATTTGTCCAAGATTCCAGTTATGCTAAAATATGCTAGTGTAGTTTCAATTCTGCATATTCATTTTCTTTAAATTAAAACATGAACACATTCTCACATGAACAAATCAAAGCCTATTCCATATAACTGAAAATAAGCTACAGCTAAAGTTTTGGAACAGTTTATAGAACGATGTTCAAATATTCACGTTTCACATATTCTTAATGTGTCTTTTCTAGGTTCATCGGTAATCTAAGGGGAGATGTAAAACAAAGTAATCAAGGCTGTCTATCCCTGAAGCCCAAGTACATGCACAGGGATGCTGATTCCAGCCTTTAAAATTCCAACTTCACGGAACACAAAGACCCCGGCTGAGAAGGATGTTCAGGAAAGGACAGGCTCATGCTTCTCTGGAATCATCACTGGTTCTTAGTAATAAAGTTGTAAACATAGACTGGCACATATATCTGCCAAGATTGTGAAAAGAGTATAGAGATGAAGGAGAGAGGCCACACTGATATCTTAAATGGAGGTAGAATCACATTTTTTTTTATTTGAAAGTGGCCATTTCTGTGAAGATGTAATTGATAGAAACCTGTATGATTTAAAAGAATAAAAGCTTTGTCCTTAACAAATTTGGGTGTATACGCATGTGCACACATGTGTGTATGCCATGAATAGGGTATGAAGGTCTTAGGACAACTTGCAGGGTCTGGTTTTCTCTTTCCACCACGTGAGCTCTGACGATCAAACTCAGGCGGCTAGTGTTAGCTAGTGTTAGAGTGAGTCATCTCACCAGCTGCCCTGATTTTGACTTCTTTTCTTTTCGAAAAAAGAGCGATACTGACCAAGTTTTAATTTACTCTTCATAAATTACATGTCCTAATTTTGACTGTTAAAATATTGCCCATTCTAGCATGTGACTTTAACTTCTTTATGTCAAGCAATTAGTGGAGGACAGAGTTGCAGTGACCATCTGAGAAGGTGGATCACATGAGCAGGAAAACAATCATCTGGCCGCAATGTGCAGGATGGAGGAATGAAAAGGAAAAACAAGGAGTTGTGCAGTAGCTCAGAGGAAAGTTAAAGTTATAACAAACCCAGCAGCAGTGGAATTAGAGGGTGAGAGATTTTTGTCTATAACAAGTTTCGACTTTGGTGACTGACACACTTGAGAGACCTGCCTTCAGCTTAGCCAACCTCTCCCTGAGCTTGTCTAGAGCCTATGTATGATGGTGAGGACCTTCAAGGACACTTACTCCTCTGTTCCAGTCTTGCCCCAGAAGAAATGGAAAAAGGCTGGAAATTTGTTGCATCCACCAATTTTCATTTGTATTTACAACAGACATGGTTTGAAGAATATTTCTACCAGCTAATGCCCTTTTAATCTCCTTCTAAATTCATCTATTCAAATTCATCATGAAGTGTCTATTCAATACGCATTAAAGTTTGTGGGCTGAATGAGACATTATGTCAGTGACAGAGAAACTAATCAGCTGTTTTCATGATCACAAACAAGCACTGAGATTGTTGTCTGACAGAAGAGAGAGTACTCTGTGCCAGCATTCAAATAGCCAACTAGCAGGGCCCAGTGGATAAGGGCAGCACATTTGCTTTGGGGGTCCGATAGGTTTTGAAATTTATCCTGGGCTTCAAAGGCAATCAGAAGAGTCTCACTGTGAGATTACCCATTACCTTGGTAGTTGGGGGTTATAGGAAGTGGGTGCTAGAAGAATTCTTACTGAATTCTTTGTAGTGTTATTCAATCTTTCTATCAGCATGACCTACCACTTATCTATTGGAATGTCAAAAATATACTCAACATGTGAGTGTAAGGCTAAGAAGTACAGTATCTCTTGACTGTTGATTTCTTCTACAGGCAGAGGGAAGACTACCCTTTCTAAAGAATTTTGTTCTCTAAGATAACCATAACTTTATATTTAGCTTCAAATTTTAGTTTCAGATTCATCAAAACCTATGAAGTAAATTCTTTGGAAATTAATTTCACTTCTCGACCAAGCTTTCACATATTTTATAATTGAGATTTGAATGTCATTTGGGGTTCAGTTAGTTAAAGTTCTAGTGGTATCATAATGCAGTCTAGATTTATTTTGCCAGTGATTTATTCAGTAACCTTGAGAACTTACTTCATTTTGGAATATGTGATCTACTTTTTATTTGTCAATTGTGTGTGTGTGTGTGTGTGTGTGTGTGTGTGTGTGTATGCTTGTGGAGGAGCAAGAGTGTTATCTGAAATCACCTTGAATTGGTCTTCTACCTTATTACTTTGTTCTCTAGTTTCCCAGATTCTGTCTTCCAGGGCTGAGATTATAGGCTATAGTTATATTTGCCCAACATTTTCATGTGGCATCTGGGTATCTGAGTTCAGGTCCTTTTGCTTGCTAAGCAAAGGCTTTAACCCCGGAGCCATTTCTCTACCACTATTTGTCAAATTTTGCTTATGAAAATAATTTCCACTAAACTCCTGGGAGATTTAAAGGACACATAGACTTTGGCTTGAAACAAGACTTTTCCCTTGGATAAATGATTCTACAATGGCTTTGAGAATATCCCAAGTATCATTGCACAGACTTGCAAAGAGCTAGACAGCCCCATTTGTTTTCATAGTTGTTTTTCTTCAAAAATAACTTCCTATGTTTCCAGTGGTACTGTAAAATGAGATATGACTCTTTGAAATGAGGCAAAGCATAAACTTAAACATCCCCCAAAAGTTTTCAAAGAATCCTTAAGCTCTGTTCCTGCCATCATTTTTTGGTGGCTCTGATTCTTCTTAGGCTTGGAAATGAAACTTTCAATTCATCTTATGAAAAGATTTCCTCGGAACTCAGATAAGAGCAACTTTGTGTCTCTTATCAGTGGTTTTTGTCAGCTAGCTCTATGGTACACTTTGGTTATCTGATGGCAGCCTGTTATTTATGAGTATGGTTTGGCTTGTGTTTGTTCAGGTTTTATGGATTAGTCTTGTTTTTGGCAATCTTCAAATGGGTTTTGAAGTAGACCTAGATTTAAAACAAAAGCCTAGTGGAAAATGTTCCTTTCTGTGTGGTCTTTTACTTTCTTCAAATAAATGGATTTAGTTTTCCCTCAAGATCTAGCTGAAGAAATTGCAAATGGAACTTATCTCAAGTCTAGGAAAATGTCTGTGAACATGAATTGTGTGCTTCAGGACTTAAAGATTTCTCTCTAATCATAATTTAGCATGCTGAAAAGCTTTATCAAAATCATATCAAACCCAAGGTGACAAAGGATTACTTAACTTAGGTATGCTGCATCCAGACAAGGCATTCCAGTACGAATGGACAAAAGTTTGGTATAGGAACTAATGGGTTAATTCTGTAGCTATCCATTTAAATTCACATAAACTCCATCAGTCATTCTGATTCCACTGTTGTGCCTTATGAAAATGCTTGGGCTATTGCTGGAAAATGATTGTGTTGTTTTCTTTAAGCATGACCTTTCTAGAGACTGTTCTTCAGCATTCTACCTTCAAATAGCCAGATGTTTACAGTTTTGTAAGGGTTAATTTTGTCTTCCTGTTGCCAGGAAATACAGTCTATCATGGCACGGGAGTTCTGGTAGCAGGAGCAGATGTCATCTGGACACATCGCATCCAGGCCAGGAAGCAGGGAATGACGAATCCGTTGTAGAGTTCTTGCTTCATGGGCTGGAGAGATGCTTCAGGAGGTTTCCCTCTGCCTCACACGAAGGACCTGAGCTCACATCCCAGATTCCACAGGCTGGGCAGAAATGGGCATCCTACATTGCTGGTCCTGGAAGGCACAGCCTGGGAAACCTGAAGTCACCCTTGGGCATCCACAGGCACAGACAGACAGACAGACAGATACACGCCCACATATACACACTCACAAACACACACCCAGACACACCCAGACACGTGCATAAGTAAATAAATAGATAAATAAAGAGTTCTCACTTCAATTGACTGTTTTCCTTTTAAGTGTGAGCTTTGTGTGAGCTTTGATAAGTATGAACTGCCCATTTGCATAATGGCATTTGCATGATGGCAGCTCAGACATAGGGAACTCCAAATTGCCTTCCCCTGTATTATGTCTTTCCTCTTCCTTTGTCTTCATTACTTACCCCTGTTCCAGGTAACGGTCCTCTGATTATCCTTTCTCAGGGTGGGGTTGTCCTGAGTCCCAGTGTGGTCTCTGTTTTCAGGAAAATTCTACCTTGGATGCCTGACTGATTCTCGAAGAACTCAGGTCTGAGCAAGAGTGGCAGTAGGAAGCAAGAACTTCACTATGAACTTGTGTGTTTTTGGGAGGCGCCTTGACTTTCGAGGCCCCAGTCCTGCCACACTGTATCAGCCTTTCCTTTCCTATGCTAATGAGCGCTGCTTTCTGGCCAGAGGTCTGCCTAGCTCACTGCATATCCTCCCAGCCTACATCATCACGGCGGCCAGATTTTTTCAGATGATTCTTTGCTGGCTCGGTAATTAGTTCTGGGTGTTAGTAGGAAACGATGTGGGAAGGCTGAGATCACAGAGATGTCCTCTGTGCATGTTCTGGAGGGAACATGTTTCTGCTGGTTCAAAGAGGAGGAGAGGGAAAAAAAATTGAGAAACTTTGACCTTGTTTTCATGGAGGACAGATTCACTGTGACTGTATCGCTTGCCTTTCTCAATAGCAAAACCACTTAAGGAGTCCTTTCATATATCCTTGTTTTACAAGCTTCCTTCTCTGTTTATGAAACCAGACTCAAGTACAAATGATGTTCCATTTGGGAAATGAATGGATACTGAAGTATCTGTATCATGCTGCACACTTCTGGATTGGGTTAAAAACAAACAATCTTCCCTGCATTGTGTTATCAGGTTTTCCTGTATTGAGAACACTACATTTGAAAACCATGCATGTCTTCCAAACTGTAAGTACTTGCTGTGTCTTGTGCGGCTGATGTGCATCATTGAACTGAGACTAAACTTTTGACATGTGTTTGTTTGCTTCACTTCCCTCATTTGCAAAGTGGACATGATACTGTGAAGGCTAAGCGAAGTAATGTAATCTGGTGTCTGACATAAAAGCATATTATAGCTCTGGAAGAGAGCAAAGAGCAGAGGCTGAGGAGGAGGCAGCTGGGCCTGGAATCAGTTCTGTGATGAAGCAGCTTTCACACTGGACCTTGGAAAGGGGTGTCTTAGAAAGGGGTCCTAGATCAAAGCATAACGATGCTGAAGGACAAGACTGCAGACGCTTGGCTGTTTGGGCCTACAGAATGGTGAGAAATAAGTTCTACAGTGGGAAGCTGGAGCCAGATTGTAGAAGGATTTAGATGCTTTATAACCATCCTTTGATTCGGTAAAATGCTCAGTCGAGTTCAGTTACACTGTTCCTTCCTCTGAGCTATAGAAATTTTGCTTGTTTCATACCTAGATCAGGGGTTGAGTCTTGAAGAGATGTGTTTCTTTTCTCTCTTTTTCTTCCTTCCTTTCTTTTCCTCCCTCCCTTTTCCTTCCCTCCTTTCTCCTTCCTTCTTCCTTCCTTCCTCCCTCCCTCTCTCCCTTTCTCTTTCTCTTTCTCCTGTCCTTCTCTCCCTCTCTCCCTCTCTCCCTCTCTCCTCCTTCTTTCTTTCTTTCTTTCTTTCTTTCTTTCTTTCTTTCTTTCTTTCTTTCTTTCTTTCTTTCTTTCTTTCTTCCTTCCTTCCTTCTTTCTTTTTCTTTCTTTCTTTCTGTCTTTCTTTCCTTTCAAAAATTTGGAAAATTTCTGTTTATTTACTTATGTGTATGTACATGTATGTTTGTATGTGTGTGTTTGTGTGTGTGTGAGAGAGAGAGAGAGAGAAGAGAAAGAGAAAGAGAGAGAAAGAGAAACAGAGAGAGAGAAAGAGAAACAGAGAGAGAGAAAGAGAAACAGAGAGAGAGAGAAAGAGAAACAGAGAGAGAGAGAGAAAGAGAAAGAGAAACAGAGAGAGAGAAAGAGAAAGAGAGAGACAGACTAAGAGGAAACAAGTGTGTCATGTCATGGTGTCGATGTGGAGACCAGAGGACAGCTTTTGGAAGGTGGTTTTCTCCTTTCACCATGTGGGTTCTGTTAATTGAATTCAGCTTTGCATGTTTCCATATAAATGCCTTTACCTGCTGAGCTATCTTGCTGGTCCTAGAAAGAGTTTTCTAAGTCTACTATTTTTTACTCCATATTATATGCTAAGCATTTTTATATATCATGAAATCCTGTTTTTAAAATTGTTGTGTTCATTGCATATAGTGCTGGGGTCATAGGGAAATTTTCACACAAATGTGTCATGTATTTGAACATTCCCGCCATTCTCCTCTCTCTCCTGATCATTTGCCCTCTTTTATCTCTTCGCTTTAAGTCATGTCATATATATGCACACACACATGCTTTTATGTATCTTTATAAAATTGATGATCTACAAGTGAGGGAAACAGGTAGTATTTATCTATCTGAATCTGACTTAATTTACATAAATATAATAATTTCCAGTTGCATTAATTTTCCTAAAAGTGACATTATCTCATTTTTCATTATGGTTGAATAAATTTCATTGCAGATACATGCCACAATTTCTTTATCTCTTTCTCTGCTTAGCTTGATTTCCTAACCAGCTATTATTTTTTTTTATTCAATTGTGTGTATGTGTGTGTATGTATGTGTGTGTATGTATGTATGTGTGTGTGTGTAGAACCACGGACGAATTCGGGAACCACCATGGACCGCCTCCACCTCCTCCTTGTTTACTCTGCCCCAGGATTCACAGGCTCCGCCCTACCAAGACCAGAAACGCTAGGCCACCCCCGCTTCTGCCTGGCGTCTATACGTGGGATCTGGGATCCGAACTCAGGACCTTCTTGCCAGCAAGGCAGAGGCTTAACCCCTGAGCCATCTCTCCAGTCCCCCTAACCAGCTATTTAAATGGTGCTGAGATTAGCACAGATGCAGAAATACCCAGGATATACTTTCCTTTTCTTGTTTCCCAGTGAGCTGTGACTATGACATGACCTCTGGGTTGGGGTGTAGTTGCCACCCTGTTTTCTAGGATCCCTCCAGCACACTGTCATGCTAGTTGCCAAGTAAATCATTTGCAGCCAGCCCGATTTGTTGTTGTTAACCACATAAAACCTGTCCCTAAGTTCAGCTTTGGTCTTTCTGTGAGTAAGCAGACATTGTGAGTCGGTTGTGCTGTGAGCTCACCCTGCCAGAACACAGCAGATTAGGTTAGGAAGCTTCTTGGCCTTAGAAGATAAAAAATCCAGACACAGGCTCTTGCTAAAAAGGCCATAAAGCTCAACTGTCTTAGTGTAGTCTGATTTAAGCCTGTCGGGTACTTTGTCTCCATGCAAATTTCTTGTTGATCCACTGTATAGACATATGTTCTTCTCTTACAATCAGGTAACCTTAGTCTCTAAAGGAGTGGAATTTACTGGTCGAGAGAAGATTTTGGAAATCATAATTTAACTTGCCATGAAGAATTCTATATTTCTAATGTATAGGCAAGAAATATTTGAGAACACTGTCAGTTTTCCAGCCATGGGATAATTTTTTAGTGTTAGCACCAGAACTTGATGTGTTATAGCTTTAAATGATTTTGCAGCCCTCATGCATTCTATTCTGAGAACAATTTTTCCTTTCTGTCATTGTTGATAGTTTTTTTTTTTTTTTTTTTTTGCTAGCGCCAGGATTTGCTCACACAAGCCCTTAATATAGATGGCAGCAATTTTATGATGACCTCCAGGTTCTTTGTAATAAAGCGAGATTTCATGAGATGTAGTTGCTAGAGTGGAGAGCTACAGATTTATAAATCCACTTAATGGTCAACTAATGTAACTCAGTGACTATAATGAATCAGGAACTCAAATACTAAACCACATTATAATGAGCTATGGAATTCAAATTCCATTTCAAAGCCAAACAAACATATATACTTTTTAAATAGAATTATAGATTTGAAATAGAATATAGTATTACTAAGAAATAGCATTAGTTACTGGGCAAATCCCTCCCGCCTCTCCATCCAATTTTGTGTTAGAGTTCTCTCTTCTCTCTTCTCCCCCTTATACTTAGCCCTTTAGATTCCTTATAGATATTAGGTTAGGGCACAGTCCTTGTTCTCCCAATCTTGCTGAAGCAGTTCTTTTCCCCGTCTTCTCTTTCTACCAGGTAATTCCTACTCTGCATTTAGGTCTCAGCTTTATTTGGATCCTTCAAGGAGGCATCATAATGCTGAAGCTCAGAGGTGATAAGTGATTGAGGAACCTGGTGGTGGTCCTTTCCTCCCCCCAGCACCATGTCCAATCACCAGCAAGCATGGGGAATAACTTAGCAACTTAGGCCTCTCAGTTGGTACCTCCTTTTTCTGGTCTTGTAGCTGGTATCTGTATCAGTTCAACAACCACATACCTGTCTTCTGGTACCAAAATTGTCATAGTTACTGTTCAGTTGTTGTGATTAATACATGACCCGAACAATTTAGGGGAACAAGAAGTTTATTACTCATGACTATTTTTGGATTACAGTTCATCATCACTGCAGGAGAGTCAAGAATGGGGCTCGAGGGAAACTGGCCACAATATAGTCACTCAGGAGGAGATGAGAGAGAGGAATATTTTTTGGTTGCCAATCTGCCAAAGATGGCCTCCATCGTATTTCACTGCACACAAAGTGGTCCCGCTCACGTGGGTTGGGTCTTTCCACAGCAATGAGATCATTTCTTGCAGGCTTACTCAGAGGCTTGCCTTACCTAAGTAATTCCTCATAGGTACGGTGTGAAGGTGCAGGCTTTAGCTGTGAAGTTGAAACTAATTGCCACATTTGCCAAGATTCATTACATTCACATAGGTGCACACTCATGTTCTATGAACAGTGCATCTGGCAATCATGAACCCCACTTGCATTGGGCTAAACATACCCCCTTATGGCTGTTCGTGTGATTAGAATCAGGTGCATGGTGGGAAGGTGCATGCACAACAGGAAAGATGATCTATCAACGAAACTAGAGAACCACCCAGCTAGGTGCCTTAATAATCACTTTCTCTCCTTTGGACCCTGTGAAAAGAACCTCCAGCAAGGTAACTTGAGATCCTCACTCATTGGGATGTTGCTGCCTTGTAGTGTTTCCTGACTTTTCTGTGGCTTTCCTTTGAATAATAGATTCTAGCTACTTTTGTGCATCTGTGTGGACTTTATTTCATTCCTATATAAAAGACCAAGAACATGGAAATACCCAGCCCAGTCCCGACCTCCACAGAGCATGTCGGACCAGTTGGGGTATGGAAATGCTCCTGTAGGTGGCATCTGTATGTAGTTCTTGCCTTCCAGCCAAACTGAACTGAATATTTTGGGATTTACAGAAAATTTAAAATAGTACAAAAGGATTATCATATATTTACACAGATTCCTCAAATATTGGTATTCATCTAAATCTGTCAGTTGGTCTATCTATCTATCTATCTATCTATCTACCTATCTATCTATCTATCACCTGCCTATCTTCTGTCATCTATCTCTGTCTGTAATCTATTGATCTGCCCATCTATTATCCTTCTATCTTTATCATCATCATCTGTTTTCCTATCTATCTTTTCTCTATCTCTCTTCTATTTTAACCTGAAACATGTGATTCTTTTTTTATTTTTATTTATTTATTTATTTATTTCACTCAGACAAACCCCATTCCCCTCCTTCCCTCAACCCCTCCCTGGATCCCCTTGCTCCCTCCCCCTTTTTCCTTCCTTCCCCCCCCTCCCTCACTTTCTCTCAGTGCCCCCCTCCCATTCCCCTTTAGTGTGCATGTCAAACTTCCCTCTGGGTCCTCCTCTCTGATGAGGTGTAAGGACTCAGTAGCATTGCCTAGAGCTCTTTCTTGTGTTCCCCTTTAGTACAGGAACACTATTGTTAATCCCTTGTTAATCCCTGTTAATCCCTTGCCTCTAAGGATCCCAGTGCCTGTGATCCATGAAACATGTGATTCTCTACTAAACCTGCTACTTCTAATCCAATATCACAGGGCTTGTTTTTTTTTCCCTTCATATTTGTAATTCTGTTTTCCAACAGTAAGACAACTGGCTACCATTATCCACAGTATAATTGCTGATTTGTTAACTCTAGAATGTAAGGAGAATTGTTTCACATTGACAACTCAAGCCTCTCTAGGACCTTTACTCAGAAGAGTTCGTTATTTGCTTATAGTTCTTTCAGTGTTTTTTAAAAGTGTTAAATATTATTATTTGATATTACACATAAAACACACTAAGATGCTTTTAAGTAAGTAAGACAGTCCTCTTTCAATACAGGAAGCTCTAATGACATTGACATAGTTCAGGACAATATAAATTGCTTACTTGTCTTTAACCACTGCCTGTATCAGGCTAAAGAACAAAACTGAAACATAGGCAAATCTTGCTTGGTTCTGAGACAGGAAGAAAAATTCCCCATTGTTTAGACATATTCATAACCTGTTTTATAAATCTAAGTATAAAATCAATCTCCAGCAGGTTTTGAGGTGGCATTCCCTATCTTTGTGGAAAGTTGAACATTTCTAATTTAAGTCCAATCATATTTTTATAAAGAGAAAATTATTATTATATTTGACTGTAATGGAATTACTACTTTTAAAAAGACCAAAGTCATTGTACTATAAACCAATTTTACTTGAAATCAGGACTGTCCAACAAAAATATTCCATCAACCTTTCAAAATATGAATTCCGGTGCATGAAGTAAGTTATGGTACACTTTAAAAGTCATGGACATTTGCCTTGTGATAAGTAAGGCAGTGGTCATTACTGTTGGTAGCCTATTTAAGATAAGCTCTAGAGTCTGCCCTTTCTCCCTTCTTCATCCCAGCGAAGATAGTTTGTTCCAAGGATGTACTTTTTGGGGTTCTCTGAATACTCTATGAGCGTATCCTCTTCCCAGGTGATGTCTTTATTCTCGTTGGCATCCATAAAGTAGAATCCAGCCGCCTGGCCTGTGTTTTGCCCAAACAGACCATGGACGTTTGGTTCAGTCTTGTGTTTGCCTCTCTTCTTCACAATGTGGCACTGGGCACATTTCTGAACAAAAATTTTCTTGCCCTTCTCAATGTCATCCATTTTTCCTTTGCTGTCCTGCCACTACAGTTAGCTCCTCAGCCATAAGACCAGGTCTCTCTCATGACTGAACCTAATGGTGTTGGAATTATTCTTTTATACTTGTTCTGTGAGATAATACTTATGCACAGCTTCAGGGGAGAAAAGGAGATTTATTTGGCTTGGTTCTTGAAGGTTGAAAAGGCATGGCCAGGAATGTGGGGGATGGCAGGGGCGGCAGAAGCTGGACACCAGTTCAAGCTACAGCTGTTATTATAGAGACAGAATGAGAGCAAGAGACAAACTGAGGAAGAGGAGTAGCAGAACCCGGCCATGAAGCCTTCAGTACTGTGCCCGGTGACCTGCCTTCTTCCAGCAAGGCTCTGCCTCCTAGAGTTGCCAAGACCTTCTCAAACAGTAGCAGTGGCTAAAGATTCAAATATATGAACATGTGGGAGGAATTCATATTCAAACCATGGCAAAGGACGCGCTATCTAAGTCTTTGTGAAAAAGTTACTTGGTTTAGTTATCATCTTGGTTCAGTGTAATTGAGTTGCTCCTTTTAAATATTGTTTGCTTTGTTTCATTTGTACTCTGTTTCAGGAAATTTTTCCCTTTTCTTTTTTTTTTTTTTCCCTGCTTAAGCTCATTTTCTTCTCTGAGCATAGAAAAGAGTAACATAGTTTCCAAGCTGAGAACTATGCCAAAAGCAGATCCAGACAAATAAGCGCATTATCCTCCTTCTGACATTCCTTCCAGTCTTCTACACTATCCTTGCTCATCTTCTCTAGACAGCCAGTCACATCTGCCCTTGCTTTGTACTCTATGATTGTTTGTACATATGATTAGATCTGTACTATCATTGTTCTTAATGGAAAGGAAGACCTTTGCACTCTGTCTCAGTAGAATAGTTTTGTTTCATTGCTTTACATAGTTGCACCTTTCCTTTGGATATAATGAATTGGTATTATAAAATTATCTGTTACAACAGAATTTGATTTATAAATGTAATGCCATCACGATAAATCTACCAAGTGATTTTTGCCAGTTTTGCTTCATTTTTTTCATAGAATAGAAAAATCACAGTAAAAAAGTTTTGAGTAGTAGCTTGTACAATCATATATTAATATGTAATGCTATAAAACTGTGTCACTGAGTTTCTTTGATACTGGTGTTTCAAAAAAAGAGTGGAGCAGTGGAAGGTAAAAGAAGTCTAAAATTTGTCTTAATAATATAGAACATTAGTTATGAAAGGGTGTACCCCAAAATCATGGGCAGAAGTGATTTTTTAAAATAAATAGATAATAAATAGAATAGAGAAGACAATTGTTTATTTAATTGGAGAAAGACAAAACTAAAGCCATGCTTCATGTCCTATAACAAAGCATTAGATATGGGTCAGGAATCAAAATATGAAATATGAAACTCAGGTACATCTAATTTATCTAGCAAGAGGTCAGGTCTCTGCCACAGGCTTTTGCAAATAACATTTAGGGATAATTTTATTAATGGTCTATGCACCTTCCCTGCCTGTAATTGTCTTCTAAGTCTTAGAATATATGGCTTTGCTGCACTTAAATGGTTGTGAGGAGTCAGTGAGATGGCTCAGTAGGTAAAATGCACACTGTGCAAATCTGATGACCTGAGTTCAATCCCCAGAATCCATTAAAGGTGAAATGATGGAAATGACTTGAGCAAGTTGGCCTCTAACCGCCACATGCACACCATGGTATACGCGTGCATGCACGCACAAGCACACATAACAATAATAATAACCAAATTCAAACTGAACAAGATAAGCAAACAAAAAACATACCCATTATCCATGAGGCTGAGGAGGTAGAGACCAGCTCATTTCATATCTGGTGGCTTGCTGAGAGCATGTCATTCTGTTTCGTGATAGCATGTCTGTCTCATGTTACACTTTTTCTTCAATATCTTTGTCCTTAGTTCTTTTTCTCTTCTTCCTATCTACATATGCCTTTGGTATAATTTACAGTGATACACCCAAGAAGTTCACCATAGCCTTTGTTCCTTATTTAGTTTCCTGAATTCTATTTCCTACGCATGCATCCAATATCAAAAGGCATTGTACTGTACTTTCTGACTTGCTGAAACATTTCTTAGGACACAATCTCTTAGGCAGCAGGAATCTGATTTTGTATTCTTGAGACTTACGTAGACACTGACTTACAGTTGACGCTTATACAAATCCTAATTAACAAAATTGTATTGCAAGAATTGAAACTTAGCAGTTAGATACAAAGAAATTTAGATATCACTCACAATCTACTGAAAGCCTGGGCAACTTTCCAAGATTGTTGTCCTCCATGTTGTAGCTTAGCTATCTGGGATATTTTGATCTCACGCCTGAGAGTTCTCCATTGTGTGGAAATGTCTAAGACATTTAATTTATATACCAATGCTTAGAAGTAGTCAAATGACATTATGCAATTGTAGAAGGTATGAAAAATACAGTCTTCCATGTGTCTGAGGAGGCAGTCTACCCCTGAAATTCAGTTCCTCACCTTTTGACTCTATAAAAAAAAGTGCATGAAGAGAAGCTCTATGCCATCTGTTAATCATTTATCCCTGGGCTCGATTCCACTATTGACTAGCTAGACAATTGCCTTTCTCTTTCAGGATTGCTCGCTTGTTTCCAGAAGCTGCACAATTAAGGATGTGTCTTTCTGTTTCATGATGTCATACCTGTCAACTGTATTTAGATGCTGGTCTAAGTTACCTAGGTCACAATTTCATGAAATTTATTCCCCTGGGAAGAGGGGCTTTATGAAACATATGAGGGTATTCAGTTCTTTCCAATAGTATTAACATATTCTTGAGCTCTCCACTACACAAGAGTTTCCTAAGAAACTGTAGCCCACATCATTCTCCCTTTGAACGCCTACTACTCTTTGAGCTTAAAACACACAATTTGACTTTTGTTTATATACAAGTGTTTTGTATGATAGCTTCAGATTTTCCATAACAGTTACGTAACTGCTTAAGTTAGCAGATAGCTTAAAGTATTTGTATATATGAACATATGCATGCACATATTATTGTTCTTACATTCTTTTGATCTCATTCCCTACACACAAATAAATACACACAATATACTAGCTTTATTACTCATTTACATAGTGATTTAAGAAGTTACTTTTGAGAAAATGGACACAGATCACAGAATTAATGTATCAGATTAATGGGAGGTAGTCTAACCCCCACACCTGTGTCTTCTCAACTTTTAATGTATTATCACAAAATACTTAAACTTTTCTATCATTAAACTGAAGCAAAAGTTCAACAGCTTGAAGAGGATCTCGCTATGTACCATTTCACATAGTTCAAAGATTGGGATTCATACAAAATTATTAGTTTTTCATAAAGAAAAACTTTGGGGAAAAGGTTTGGGTCCAGTATCAAGTAATATTTTTATGAAGTCAAGAAGCTTGCATAAATAATGTAAGGGACATCTTTAAATCACAAAGTTACAAGTATGTTGATAATTAAAGTACCCAAGCAATTTGATGTTTTAAGACAATTTTATTTTTTAATAGAAATAATGGATTCATTTCAGTTGCATGCATCAATATTTATGATAATACATATATAATCATTGCAAATATTGATATAAAATAACCTTGATAATGTGCTGTTGCAACAGCATCTTTTCACTCTCAATTGTTCTTTGCATATTTAATTTCATTAAGATATTACTATATTTTCAATAAGTTATATATATTAAATATATAACATATATTAATGACATTTTACAGGTTTGGGGAACATGCATAGTTTTATATATATATATATGTATATATATATATATATATAAAAGGATGCCTAGAATTTGAAGCAAAGAAAGTTGGCTCTATTGAGTATATAATTTCTTTATTTCTATAACTTAAGAATTTTCTTCAATTGAACTATAACCATAAGGAAAAGATTGAGTTATGGCAGTGCACAAGGAAAACAGAAATCACCACTGGTGATATGAAAAGACACAAGAAAGGCCAGCAAGAAGGTTCAGTGGAAGACACTTGCTTACAAACCTGGTGACTTGAGTTTGGATCTCCAGAAGCCTATATGGTAGAAGGAGTGAGCGACCTCTGAACGTTGTCTTCTGGCCTCCATTCATGCTCCATGACATGCATGAATGTGTCTTCTGTCTCTTTCTTGTTCTCTTACTCTCCTGCTCTCATTCTCTCTTTCAGAAATAAACAAAATATCACAACAAGCAGAAAATATTCATCCACCAGAAAGCAAGACATGGGCTAAATGACCGGAGTCATGATTTCCAATACAGTGGAGACTGCTGTACTCATTCTGCATTATAAGATAGGCCTTATGGTTTTCAACAGAAACAAAATCTGGGTGCATAAAGCAGAAAATACATTTATGAAAATTATGGGGCAATTAATACAGCCAAAGAGAATTCCGATGACCTTGCTTTCAGGAAGGCTAACTCACACCCAAAACCATGGAACAAGATTTCTATCATTTCCATCAAATGTGAAGAACCATAACTGGTGACTTGTAATTCGACATGGGCATCTCTCTTTCTCCTAGGTCTAGTTATGTATGCATATCTATGTATATCTAGACTCTGTTCTATAGTATGCTCTTTGATCTTTGGCTACATGGCTTTTCCTAAGTAGATGTGAACAAACATCTAATGATCACAGTTGGGATTCAAATAAGGAGGAAAGAAGGAAAGAAAAGAAAAGAAAGAAAGAAAGAAAGAAAGAAAAAAAGAAAGAAAAAAAAGAAACAAAGAAAAAAAGAAAAAAGAAAGAGACAGAGAAAAAGTCAGCTAATTATTTGACATCTTTTCAGTTCTGAAGGTGACAAAGACATTGAAGGAAACTATGGTCACAGTCATATTTGGAGCCAGCATAATGCTCCAAATCGAATTATCATCTAAGTTATCTTAGAATGGAAGAACTAAAGAAGTCTATTGTGTCTCAGTTTCATCATATGGATTTTATTATTTATTTATTTATTTATTTTTATTTATTTATGCTAATAGTAGAACTGGATTACGTGTATCTGTGAAGGTCCAAGGGTGACTTTGGGAGTCATAAAGGATTGCTCTACCTCCCCACCTTATTTCCCCCCTCTGGGATTTCCCAGACTCTGCCTTCCAGAGTTTTTACATGGGATCTAGTATCTGAACCACGTCTTTCTGCTTTCGAGACAATGGCTTAACTCTCAAGCCATCTTTCCACCCTGGGAATATTTCTTTTGAAGTTTTGGTGCTCTTGGAAGAATTTCATTTGCAAAATTACAGATACGGATAATATTACAAATTAATACACCGATTTCATTTTGGCGCTATACTTCTTTAGATGAGCAGAGGGAAGAGTGAAAGGAAGAGTGTGAGTCTAGCAACACAAGAGACTTGGAAAACCATAGGCTACGGCCCGTGCTTTACCAGTTAAGCCCTGAAAGAATGTAAAGACTTTCTTCTTCAACATCCTTACAATCTAGACTTAGATACTAGAAGTATCTTTATCTCTGTGTAGAGTGCCTTTGACCTACTTCTGCTCATGTAAATGAAATTATCATTCCACTGAATTAATTAGGTGGCGAATCTGACATAACATTTGGAAGCAAAAATAGGAGTTATGGAAATTTAGAATTTTGCCATTTCGTATCAGTCAAATGCTGACAACATTTGCAACTAACTTAATCAATATAAAAATAATAAGATAAACAGATATCCAGAATTGCTAATATAGAATGAAAGTATATACCCACCAATCTTGTTGATTTTTCTTTCTTCAAAACAGAATAATAGTGTGCTGAAAAGTGAGTTTATTATGTCAAGAACTAAAATTTAAGGGGGAAAACCCCAGAAGTATTTTTTGGCATTTTTCTTCCTACCTCAGCATGTAATAAAATATAGCACATATCAGTGTGAATTGTCAACCATTACTTCAACTACTAGCACTTTTAGTTGAATGCATGTCATATATCTCCCACATACTTAAATCATAAAAATATTTGATAAGTCCTTGGTGAATTTGCCTTTTTTTCACACTACAGTTAGAAAAGATTCTATTTACTATTGGGTACCATTTTCAATCATGACAGAGGCCAAAGAATAACTCATGCTTTTGTTCCTAATAAAATGATATTCTGCATATTAAATGAAAAAGAAAACATCTGTGAATTGTTTAGCCAATTTTAGATGATACTTTTGAAAAGGACAAACAGAATATTTATCAAGAAAAAAATCCCTAGAAAAACATTGCAGTTCAATAATGTGAGGCACAAATGATGCTGTTGGAAAGGTAGTATGATTTTTTTTTAATTTACAAAGGTTGCCTAAGGACTCAGGAAGAAACAACAAGAACAATGTTTAGCTACTGGAAAATTTATTTTATTTCTTGATTAAAATGTTTGCAATTCAGTCCAGCAACCCAGGACAGATATTTAAGTCCTCCTCTCCCTTCTTTGAGTTATTCCAAGTAAGTCTGAATAGAAGATGTGGATAATTAAGTCACTTTAATTCCTAGTGTGATTTAGAGAACTGGAATTATGGTCTTATCCAGAACAAAGCTGGGAGGAGAGGGCTTTGAACAGTGTAGCCAAGTCCTCTCTAACCTTTGTTCAAAACATGAACAAACAAATGGGTTATGTAGTTCAGAATTATTTTTATTGTTTTCTCTTTGAGGCAGCATTCTAATAAAATTCACAAATACTCTGGTATGAAAGTGTACATTCTCATACTAATTGGAATAACTCACTCCCTTAAAGGTCCTTGAGTTAGTTCATGTGAGTGTTGTCTTGATATCTATAAAGTTTTGCCACCAACTGAGTTGAGTAAAAACTGTGGGCTCCTATTTCTTGTGTGTTCAGTGTCATATTTGAGAGACTACTTCTTGAAGATTTCTCCCTACATTTTCTTCTTGGGATGGTTTTAATTTGAAGTCTTACATGTAAATCTTTCATACACTTGAGTTAGTTCATTTATCTCATTCTTTTGCATGTATTTATGCATTTTTTGCAACACCTTGCTAACAAGACTTTCTATTCCTTCTGTGTGCATCCTTGATATCTTTATATAAATCAATTACCACTAAATGTAATGATTTATTTCTGGACTGTGTATTCCATTCCATAGATCTATGTATTTTTTTTTTTTTGGGTGCTGGGGACCGAACCCAGGGCCTCGCAGCTTGCTAGGCAAGCGCTCTACCACTGAGCTAATCCCCAACCCCCATAGATATCTTTGTCAGTGTCATACCTTCTTAATTACTGTAATACTGTAAGCACTTTACTGTCAAGGGAAATGATAAATCCAGCTTTATTTTTCCTCAGTTGTCTTGGCTTTTTAAAATCATTTGTGGTTCTATCTGAAGTTTAGGATTTCTTTAAAAATGTATAAAATATAAATCAATAAGTATTTTGATGGGGAATATACTGAACTTGTAGATAGTTTGAGTACTATTATTATATTACATTTTTTTAATTCATGAATATGGGTGTCTTTCCATATGTATTCTTTAGTTTCTTTTAATAATATTTTGTAGCTGTTAGTATAGATGTTTCTCGTTGCTTTGTGCAACTGTATAAAACTTCAAAACTTCTGTGCAGCAGAGGGAGTCATCGTCAGAGATGAAAGTGAAGCCCCCATAGGGCTGGGGGAACATACAGATCACATGTCTGTTAAGAAGTGGATTTCCAGAATATATAAGGAACTCTCATAAGGTCACAGCAAAATAACAAACAAAATGAAACTAACCAAAATTGGCAAAGAACTTCAACAGACATTTTTTAAGACTATGAACCAATGGTAAATAGATGTGAGGAAAGCTACTCAGTATTGATAGTCATCTGGGAAATGCAGGTCAAAGCCATGATGAGATGTCAGTTAACTCACTCATGTTAGGAAAACATAAAAAAAAACAAGTATTGGAGAGGATGAGGAGAAACTGCATTCCTTTATAATGTTGCTGAGACCATAAGATTGTTCAGCCACTATAAGGGTTTTCAGAACTCTAGGAAGGAGGGAGGGATAGAGGGAGGAAGAGAGGAAGGAAAGGAGGGAAGAAGGGAGAGAGGAGGGAGGGAGGGAAGAGGCGGAGGGGGAAGAGAAAGAGAGAGGAGAGAAAGGAAGGAAGGGAAGGAAAGAAAGAAAAGAAAGAAAGAAAGAAAGAAAAAGAACGAAAGAAAGAAAGAAGAAGAAAGAACGAACAAGAAAGAAAGAACAGAGCAGAAAAACTAAAGATTGATATGACCCACTGGATTTCATTTGGAACATAGAATCCAAGAGGCTTATAAAGGACTCCTGTCATTCTTTCTAACCCCAGAGACGGCAGGAGATTTAATCCTCTGATTTACTATAGCTGAGTTGAATAGAGACACCTTCCTTTCCAAACCTTCTGGAACTCTCAGTAAACACCAGCAGATTGAGCTACATGAGGTGGGACAAGCCTGGTGGTACTCAGTTTTACTTTTTGTTGATGTGTTCTTATTCCTCTCGTTCTGTATTGGTACCAGTAATATTGTTTGGACTACCAAGCACCCTCATTTCGATATCTCATTTGACCATAAATGCGTGTGATTTGTTTGGTGGTCAAGATAAATAAAGGGTGACTTGTTCTTCACAGGTGGGATTGAGGCTGGTTTGGAATGCCCCCAAGTTTCTGCACTGAGCTGCTCAAAGGTGGTCACTGCCAGAAGGAAGGACTTGATGTGGGGGGCAGGGGTTAGACTCCCAGCTTGATGCAATGAGCTGAAATAATGGACAGAATTCTGGAAGGATAAAAATCAAGTAAAATGATGAGCTTCGGTTTCACAGATCAAATGCCAAGCCGCCATCAAGGGTCTTCTCTGTAACCCTCAGCTTCTTCAGAACATGCTAGAAGGTGAGATGTTTACAAGCTTCTTAGTGGCCATGTGACAGATAGCTGAGAAATACGAATGGCATTTGAGGTGGCGTTTATGAGTTTGGTTCTCTCCGGCCCTTATTTGCGAAGACTTGCCTTCATTGAAGTTTTTTATTATTTTATCTCGAAGCAATTATAAGAATGCCTTGAATTGCAAAACCCCATGTACGTGTCAAAGAGACAAAAGAGAAGGGAAAAAAATAAATGGATGAATGGGCAATAAGGGAAAACTTAATTCACTGGTGTGTGTGTGTGTGTGTGTGTGTGTGTATGTGTGTGTGTGCTTACATTTATATATATATGTTTATATATTTACATATATGCATATATGTGTATACATGTTTACACATTTACATATGTGTACATATTTTAACAAATGTACATATATGCCTATATGTGTGTATTTGTATAAGTGCATATATGCACATATATTTACACATATTCATACATATACGTATGTAGTTAAACTTTCAGGGTCACATGATCAGCACGAAGAACTTGAATGTGTACATAGAGCACTGTTCTGAAAGAAAGGTGCAGGATTCGTGCCACAGGTGAATCAGCTAAAGAAACTGATTGACACATTTAATTTGACATAGGATATAACAAAAGAGCATTTGGGAAGAGAGTTTTGGGAAAGAGGAGTGAAATGCCATCCAAGCTTGGCATTTTAAAGGTCAATGGATACCAGAAGCACAAGGCAGCAACTATGGGTAGGCAGAATTCCACTCGAAAGTCGCATCCATTGGAATTTTTTTTCCTTGTGTCCACATGAAGCAGTCTGGTTCCACTAAGAAGTCTCTCTCTCTCTCTCTCTCTCTCTCTCTCTCTCTCTCTCTCTCTCTCTCTCAGAACTCTTACAGGAATCCCCTGGATACATGAGCACTTCTCTAGTTGGGCCTCCAAACCTTATTACCAGCATTCATCTCAATGCTGCATCCAATTCTATGTCACATGGAAGTTCGTTTATACATCTGTCTCCTCCACTCAGCTACAAATTCCTTGCAATCAAGGTCTGGGCCTTCTTTATTTTTTATACCTAGTAAACATTCCATCCACATTAGCTTTGCTTTTTTGAGTCAAATAGAACTTGGCTACCTCATTGGTTCAAGTCCGACATCAAAAAGTTGGTGGTCTAGCCTTAGGCAACAAAGGAACTCTGGCTTGGTGACGTAGCAGCACTGGCTGTAGTCCAATGTTCTGTGTATTTGGGGGAACTCATGCATGTAAATCAGTCTCTACATGTGTGTGCATATGCGGGGGAGATTGGGTGTGGTATATGCATATGTGTGTATACAGGAGCTCACACACATTTGTGTATACTTTCAAAAACCAGAGTAGAATGTTGGGTGACTTGCTCTGTTATTCTTTACCTTGTTCCTTTTAAGGACAGCATCTCCAATTAAATCTGGAACTAGCTAGCAAATACCCAGAAATCCTCCTGTCTCTGCCCACTCGCTCAGTGCTGGGATTGTGGCATCCATGTGATCATGCCCAGCATTTCACATGGGTGCTAGGGTATGAACTCAGGTCCAACAAGTGTCTTACACACTGAGCCATCTGTCCAGCCGCCCTGCACCCCATCTCTCTGTGTTTATAGTAAAGATGTCTGTGCTTTTGAGGTTCTTCATATTGTATGCCTAATCTTTCTTGTGCTTTCAAATAAAGGCATAATCTCTACACTTCAGTGGCATTGATGTCACGTGAAAGCAGCAAGTCGACCCTCCCCTCGAACATCACATCTCTTTGGCTCCTCAGCCACCTACTAAATTATTTTGAATAAAGCCCGCTGAAATGCAACCCATTCAGGCAGCCACAAACTGAAGGGATCCCATTCATGCATTTAGTTTCTGCTTCTTAGAGGACGTACTAGTTGGAAGACTTCTAATAATCCGACTTACTGAGCATTGCCACAATCCGCTCTCAGGATAGGACAGAGGAACTCAAAATGTGCAGGTCAGAGAGGCAGGGTCATTTGAGGGGGCAAAGCCATACTCCTTCAGGGAGGAGAAGGATTGCTGGCCATGGGACCCAGCCACCTCCTTACATCACAGTTGCTCCATGGTGGCTAGAGGGGGGCCCAGTGCCTCAGTGTGAAGCCATTTATTTCTCCACCCGGAGCTGTTCATCTGCTATCTGGTCCAGCTCATTGCCACATTCCTTCCCAAAGGTGGCAGCATTCGGGCGAGTGGGAAAGTGAACCGGTTTCCAAAGAAGTAATTAGCAAAGTGCACAGACGCTTCAGAAGGAAGAAAGAAAAAAAAAAAATTACAGGCTATCAATCAATAAATAATAAAAAATTCAGTCGAGGGCATTTTCCATCTTGGTGTTCCTGGATATGGGCGAGATAGAGCGCAAGGGCAAGCCAGAGTGAGGCTGAGAGGCGAGAGGGCAAGGCCGGGTTACCAGTTCTTGGTTCACACTCCCCTGCTGGGACAGAACACTGTGCTGTGGGCACACAGAACACTGTGCTGTGGGCACACCATGGGCGGTAATGAGACCCAAAACTGGGAACTGTGATTCCCCCTCCACCCCAGGCGCAAATCACTCCATTCTCCCAGGTCGGGGTGTAAGATACCTGCACGGGGATATTCATGGAGTAATTGCCTAGGCATTGATCTTTTAATGGTAGATGACGAGTTAATTCATGCCCCCAAACTCTTCTAACGTTGGCAGATGAGGAGTTATTAGTCATTGAATTCGCCATGTATGTTGCATATTCCATTATTTATCATTTACATATAAATGAAAGCCTGAGCTTCTCAAAGGAGAAGCTGGAACCAGCGAGGATAGAGAGTGGAAGGGGGCAGGGCTGGGAGGATTCAGAGACTTTGCCAATTCCACAGCCATTACCAAGTCAATAACGGCAGAAGGATGAGATTTGGAGACAGCAGAGACAGGAGGGTGGGTGGATAGCTTTGATATTTCAAGATGAGACTCGTCAGGTTCTCCTGTTCGTGCATGCATCCCACAAGTGTTTCTTGTACTGAGTAAGGATAGTTAACAAATCCCAGTTCTTTATTGCTTTGCTCTGAGGTTTCCCAGACTCTGCTTTCCAAGGCCAGAAGTACAGGCTGCTACCACATCCCCCCGCTGTTTTTATGTGGAATCTGGGGATCTGAACTCGGGTCCTTTTACTTTAGAGGCAAAGGCTTTAATCCCTGAGTCATCTCCCCTGTCAGGCCCCTCTCTAGATTTTAAGTGCACACACACCCTATTCCACCAAGCACTTAGCTCATCATGCCAAGCACTTAGCTCATCATGCCAAGCTTCCTCCCTATGACGGAGGAAGAGAGAACTTCTACCCAGAAACTGCAGCTAGAAAAAAAAAAAGAAGTATATAGCTGGGTGTGGTGGTCCAGAGGAGGCTGAGGCAAGAGGCAACCACCGGCCCACCTGGGCTGCATAGCAAGACCCCCTATTGAAAGAAAGGAAAAAAGAAGCCCATACATAAGTGACAGAGATGTGAACACAGCTCACCTGGGAAGGACAGTCCAGCAAGCCTCCCATCCACCATTAACTCTGCCCAAAGCTTCAAGGATGCTCATGCACTGGAGAATCTTAGAAGCCTGGAAAGGAAGAAGAGCATTTGTTTTCAGAATGAGGCTTCAAGAAGGAAGCAAAAACATAAACACGGACTGGCTGTTTTAATTATTTTAAATGGTTTCCAACCTCACACCATTCCCCAACCTTACGGGAGCCAAGGTCGGGGAGAATTAATGCAGCAGCTGTTTCCTTCCTCTCCAGGCTCGGATTAGGACACCCTGGGACTCCCACTTCTGAGGCCTCCCCTTCCTAGGCACAAGTGGACAGAGGGGTTAAGGCTGGGCGTCGGGGTCTGCTGAATCTTCTGGGGCTCTGAGTTTCAAAACAGTAGCTCTCTAGCTCGCTCCCCAAGGACGACTGCTGAGTTTCCTAAGCTACAGCAAGTTGTTCTTCTGGGTTTTATAGCGACCCAGAGGTCCCGACCTTGCTGTAGTCTAGAGTAGAGTCTTGAAAACAATGTGTCCGGGAAAAACTTCAAGGCAAACCGAAGTGCTTGGAGAAAGGGAAACTGGGAAGGGCCAACAAAAACGTGAGCCCTTCGTCCCATGGAGTCCCCAAAGCACTCTCTGGGTGTGGTCTTCAAATCTACAAAACCAACTCCAGATAGCGAAGAAGAGTGAACCGAGGGTTCAAATGTGTCAAAAAAAAAAAAAAAGGGAAAAACAAAAACCCTGCTAATATGATCAAATATAAAGGGTTACAAGAAATCACGGTCCCTTGAAGTCTCCAGAAAAAATACAAATGTCCTTCAAGGGGGGATAGGGTAAATGAGGCATATCTAAACATATTTTAAAAATTCCCCTTTCTTCCTGAAATAAAGAAAACAGACAAGTCCTAATGCAGGATGGTGGGACACAGAGATTTCAAAGAACGTATGGAATTTGGAGACCATCCCTGGAAACGAAGGTGCTATTTTCCCAGAAGTGAGAAAAACTATCTGTTGCACTGTTGTCTTTTTGACTCAACCCACCCCTCCCCCCCCCAAAAAAAACCCCATCCAGAAGCAGCAAGAAGAGGAAGGGGGAGAAAAGGAGTGAAGGAGAGAGAGAGAAGAAAGAGAGAGAGAGAGAAAGAAAGATACACACACACACACACACACACACACACACACACACACACACGGCAGCCCAGCCATGAGAAATCAAGTCTGTGGAGATGACATTTGACACCGCCGGGCCACAGCTGAAGAACAAGGGAAAAGTTTTAGGGCGACTGTCATTGACCCATAGTCCTTCACTCCTAACCTTGCTTTCCCACATATGTTTCTCATTTCCTTGCTTATAGCTGGTCCAAGCTAATGATATGTGTTTTGGCCAGAATCCCGTGCTCGGCATACAGCCGGACTTGTTCTCATTGTCCGGGCTACTTACAGAAACCTCTTTCTCTCTCTCTCTCTCTCTCTCTCTCTCTCTCTCTCCTCTCAGAAAAAAAAAGATGAGAGAAAAAGAAAGGCTTTAGAGAACAGTGAATATGCAAAACAGCCTCCCCACACACTCTATACAGCTGCCATCTTGAACATGCCCCCCCAACACACCCCATCAATAAAGGCCTGAAGAGCTTGCCCACGGGTGAGGGGTAAGTTCAACACAAAAGCAGTGGAAATTCAAACAAATTGGCCCATTAGAGTCTCACACGGCTATAAATACAGCTCGGCGCGGGCTATTTTGAGGGACGGTGGCATGGGAAAGTTCGGCCTGGAATCTCCAGTCTGTCAGAGGAGACGGATCTCTTCCAAGACATGGGAAGAAAACGAAGCAAGTGCTTCCTCGCAGGGGAAGGAGGATGTGGGCAGCCCAGGCAGTGGACAGGCAGGGTGGAAAGCAGGCATGGATGGAGATGGAGCCAGGGTAAGCCATCAGGCTCTGGAAGCTTGGGCTCCCCAATGTCACTCAGAGAGCCCCCAACCTCCAAATAAGCTGGACAGTGCCCTTTGGTCCTCCAGGTCAATGGACTGTCTCACCCTTCCTGAAGAAGCCAGCAGGCCAGAGGAGGAGGGGTGGGAACCGCTGTGGCCTATCTGCAGGAGAAATTTGTCTGACCCTGCAGGGAATTTTTTTTAGAAAGCCATTTTTTTCCCCCAGTCAAACCCTTAAGGAGTCGCGCCCTATGTTATGAAATGTGGGGCACTCTGATGTGAGTTTGAGGAAATGATAGCCCATAAGTGAGAGTCATAGAATGTATAGGCAGACCATGCATATGCAAATGTCAAAAATTGCCTAACACGTCCCCCTGGGCCTGCCAAGACATGCCAATTAACTGGTAACAGTTAGGAATGAGTCAACATGAAATACACATATACTTAGGATGATCTCATACCGCACATATACCTGGGCATTGTCTGCCTGCCTAAGCTATAAACCTCCGTTTCTCCTTTTCCCTCTATCTGTTTCCGATTCAGAAAGTACATCCAAGATAACTACCGATTAACTCAGTCACTCTGCTTGAGCACCTATGGTATATCAAACACTCTCAGAGACCTGGGGGGAAGGGTCAGGCTGATGCGGCCGGGGTCTCCTAAGACTTGCCTGACATTTGGTCTGCCTCTGACCCTACACCTTTGCCGGCTGTTCGGGCCTCTTTGCTGAAAACAGCCTAGTTCCTATCCGTTGTCCCAGTGTAATTATTAATAGCCCTCCTTTTCACCCTCAGAATTGTCCCAGTTCGGATGATAAATTATAGACTGTCCACTCTAGCTAGAATCTATCCTCTGAAAGTCTCTTTTTGGATTTTTTTTTTTTTTTTTTTTTTTTTTTTTTTGTGTGTGTAACAGCTAATGTACAAAGATAAAAGTGCAAAAATATAGCATCCTCTATTTTAGGGGCTCTTTGTAACTTGCTGAAGTCAAGAGAGGACTCCCAAATTATCAAGAAAATGGCTTAAGTAGATTAAATTTTAATTAGTCCGGGAAAAGGTTTCCCTGTTTTGGGGCTGGAGTCCTTGGCGTGAGCTGCAGCAGGCTCTGTCGTCGCAGATTTGGTGGGCTCCAGGTTTTCCATAGTGTATCTAGAACCACAAGCCCATCACCCTCCTCTACCAGCTGGGGACACACACAGGGCACTTGTCCCAGGGGCTCCTGGAAGGGAAGAGGCGAGGAAGATCATCACCATGACAACGCCCTTTCCTGAACGACTCTGACGGACACTTCCTGGGGAGACAGGAAGTGCGGACAGGAAGACACAGAGGTCACTCTCTTCCCATGTCCAGCTTTTCCCACCTCCCAGACTCATCCGACAGCTGACCTTCTCTAGCTCAGGGTTTCTTTTCCTGTCTCCATCCGTGAAGCTGCTCCGGAGACAAAAAAAAAAAAAAAAAAAAGCAGTCACCTCCTTGGGACCGCCTCTCTCCAGTGGGCCAATGAAACCACAAAAATCACCATCATCATCTAGATGGAAGGAACTAGCGAGGAAAAGAGACTTTCGGAAAGTTCCAAAGCAAAAGGAAGTGGCTCACAGGCTGATTCGCTTTTGTAATCAGTATTAGGATGTCAGTGGTCATTCAGCAGAAGTTACTGAGCACTGATGAATGTGTCCGGCGTCCTGCTGGGATCTGACATATAGAAGATTGAACAGAACAGGCAGGGTCTCTGCTTTATGAAGCCCACTGTGCCCTAAGGCAAAGGGACATTGAAGGAATCATCTCACAGGGACGCATAATTACCAGCTGTAACAAGTGCCACCGAGAGAAAGAGACCACACAGCTGGGGGACCTAATTTAAATGTGGGTAGGTAAGGGAAAGTCCCGGGAATAAAACGTCACCCGGAAGCTGGGAAGATAAGGTACTTGTCCCACAAGTGTGAGAACTGGACTGCAGATCCCCAGAGCCCAGGTAAATAAATGATGGAGGACTTGGCAGCATCTAGAATCCCAACACTTAGGAGGCAGAGATAGGGAATCCTTAGGGCAAGCTGGGTAGCTAGTCTAGCTGATGACTGAACTCTGGGTTCCATTGAAAGACCTTGCCTTCATTTAAAAACAAAGGTTTAAAGCTACCGAGAAGACACTGATAATAATTTTAGTTATCCACACATACCAGTACATGCAACTAAGCACAAATAGATATGAACACACACACACACACACACACACACACACACACACACACACGGAATGTAACCATAATGGAGAGCCCAAAGAACAGTTAGGGCTATTAAAATACTTCACTTTGAAGCCAGAAGAGTTTGCGGTATGACTTTCAAACCTACATACTTATAATCAGCATAAAAAATAAAATAATACAGAGAGGTCATGACATTTTACTTCTAGCCTATGTTTATTGCATGTGGTGTTTGTGACACAGTGCTTGAATGGAGACATTTCTAGAGCATGCCATTCACTAGTCTGGCTAATGGGGGGTTCTTGTATCTGAATCCCCAGCACCTAGGGACATTCAAGATTGTTACCTCGTCATGGTAGTGTGTATTAAGTGCTTGAACTACATCGAAGAAAGGATGGATCTTTATAAATATCTTCTATGAATCTAATTTTGTACTTTTTGTTTTGTTTTAGCAAATGTCCTCCCATTTCAGCACCGTGACATTATTCTACCTTCTTTTATTTTTGTCTTTTTCAAGGATAAAAGTCCAATGTGCTGAACTAAGCATGTCTCTAAAAATAATTACAGAGGGCCGGACAAATGACTCAGGGTTAAGACTCTGCCTCACAAACAGAAGGTCCTGAGTTTGGATCCAAGGTCCCACATAAAAACGCCAGGCAGGACTGGTGGCAGCTTACACTTCCGGCTCTGGTGGGCAGAGCCTGGGAAATCCCAGAGCGAAGCAAGAAGGAGGTAGAAGCAATCCAGGATGATTCCCAAAGTCACTCTTGGTCCTCCACAGGGACAGAGAGAGAGAGACAGACAGACAGACAGACAGAGACAAAGAGACAGAGAGACAGAGACAGAGAGAGACAGAGAGAGAGAAAAATAAACAATATATTTTTTAAAAAAATAATTACAAAGTCAAACCTAAATGAAATTGGGAATAGCAGGTAGGGAAAAATAAATGATCTGGAGGATAATTTTGAAATAACAAGAGAAAATGCTGGCTAGCAAAATGAATGGCTATGCACACCCTTATGGAGTTCCAGAAGCAGGACCAAGAGGAGGCTTTCAAGGGAGAAGGTACCAAATGTGTGATACACACCTATAACTCAACACAGGAGAGGCAGGAGCAGGAGAATCACAAGTTCAAAGCCTGCCTGGGCTACACAGAGAGACCCTGTCTCAAAAAGCAAGTTCTTTTAAAGGAGAGTAAGGGGGGTGGGGAGGTGACTCAGTGGTTAAAACCCTTGCCTCACAAGCAAAGGGTCCTGAGTTCAGATATGTACAAATGTCAGGTGGGTGTTCTAGCCCACCTGCAATTCTAGCCCTGGAAGGCAGAGTCTGGGAATCCCTAGACCAGGCTAGCTAGCTAGCTAGACTAGCCCTAATAGTGTACTCTGGGTTTAATTTAAAGACCGAGACTCATAACAATAAGGTGGAAGAGTAATAGAGGATGATTCCTGGTATAACCCTTGGGCTCCTACAGGAACCCACACTCAAGTGTAATCGTGCACCTATGTGCACCTACCCACATACACACACACATACTTACACACACCATACATACATACAAACAAACATACAGGAAAGAAAAAATAAAGGAGAGGAAGGACAAGATGTGTGGGTTATATTGCTAGTGCCCTGAGAGCAGATGGGTGGCCATAGCAGTTCACAGAATGTTCTACAGATGGAGAGATAGATTTGGATTTTGTCATTACAGCAAATGCTGCATACACCCCAAAAGTCAGGGTATAGAAGATTGGGTATGAAGAAAATGAAGAATAAAGAACTTTGGCTCAATGAGACATTGAAGGACAGAGGTGTTTCAAGAGGGGTCAAGTGACAGAAAACAGAGCGAATGGTAACATGAAAGTTGACTAGAACAAAAGAAAATGAAATGCAGGTGAGTTCAGAAGTAGTTCCAAGGCTCACTAGTTGAAGAAAGAACATGGGGTAAGGGAAGAAACTGAGAGAGGATGGCATATTTTGAAAGACTCCTCTGGTTTAAAAAGAATTGAGATGAACTGTTAAGAGGACAGGAAGTTTAAATGGATAGTGTCATTCAAGATGGTGGTGGGAACCGTGGCAGGGGAAGGGAGCTCCACACTATAAACAATTCGCCTTAGACTGCGGATGCATGGAAGAGGAGAAATGTCTAAAAGCGTTCAAGAGGATAAGAGCAGAAACAAAACAAGAATCATCTTCCCTGACGGAGAACATTGAGAGAATTTTCTTCAGAAGTGAACATGGCTTTCACGTCCCTGACCTGCTCTGTGATTGTTCTAACTTCAGAATTTCTCTCCCCAAACCTCTCTGTGAATGTGCCACACGATGGCCTTCTCCAGAGTCTCTCCAGCTCAAGAAATATGACGTGTAACAGATCAAGAGAAATGATTAGTATTTTTTTTCTCCTTTTCCCATTCATTCTACAGCCTCTTGGCCCAAGTTCAGCCTTGAAATGGTTAAAATATCAGCACATTTCACTGGTCTTGGGTTACTCGTAAACATTCAGCAAAGCAATTTCACTCAATCGCACATATTAACTGCTTAAGTTCTTCTCTCTGAGGATGTGGACTGTTATTTTATGCCCAAAGTCCAATAATTAAGTTTGACATAAGCTCAGGGATTAAATATGTGGCGGTGGTGAGGGAGCATGTGGAATGGAGGGCCTCCCCGCCCCCTTCTTGCCATGAGGACAGAATAACCAAATAGTGTGCCAAAAAAAATTTTAAAGACAATTTCCACCCTCATTACTCAGTGTTGTTTATCAGGTAAGTCTCAAGGCCAATATAGTTACAAAACCAGTTTTTCTCTCCTCTAATTTAGCATTAAGACCAGCCACAAAACATTAACCATATCACAGCCCAGGGCACTGGAATAATCTGCGGAAGGCAAACAAAGAGAAGGGCTAGTTGAAGCTCTTCTGCTAGGTAAGGGACCGTGGTTCCACTGTGGAGCTAAGTTTCCAACTGATCCAGTTGCGGAACTCCACACGGAAGCCATGGTTGGGGGTACTGGAGACAAGGCGTGGGCACTATGCCATTTTGTCTGTCTCCCTGAGACATGCAACATCAGGGTTCCCTGTCCTCTGAAGGCACTTCGGTGTCATCAAAATGCCCCCTGTCCAAAAGCCCCTTAGGTGACTCTAAAAGACCCCATCACACGCACAGCACAATTTACTTTCAGTTTCTGGCCAGATTCATGAAGGTTTCTTGTGGTTTGAGAGAGGAATGTTGGTGTTCCTCCCTTCCTAAAAACAGCTGAAAATAGCTTTTTCGACTATTTCAAAGAGAAAACAACCTCCTCGACTTTCCCCACAGTTAGAAGAACAGTCCGGAAATTAACCCTAAAAAAAGGAAGTTGGTCAGCACATCGCCCAACCCTTGAGCGCGCCCTTCCCCCACGCAGTGATGAAAACCCTCCAATGCCTTGTCCAGGCCCAACTGGGTGTGGCTCTTATTAAATTCCTGGGTTGACAGCTTCCTCCCTTGGTGGCTTTGCATGTGTGACTTACTTAAAGCACCAAGAAAGGTCACCTTCAAGTTCATAATACTTGCCCATCATTCTCAAAACTCTTGCAACTTGGGCTGAGGAGACAGTTCAGTAAGCCATGCAAGCAGGCCCGAGTTCAATCCTCTGGGCCCACCTAATAAAATCTGGGCATGGCGGTGTGTACGTATAATCTCAGCGTAGGGCAGGTAGAAATAGGTGGGTTCCTGGGGCTTGCTGACTAGCCACCCTAACCTCCTCAGTGAGTTCTAAGTGACAGGAGAGCCCCTGTCTTAAATGACAAAATGGATGGCACTTGAGGAACAACACCTGAGGTAGACCTCCAGCCTCCACATGCACACACATGCACATACATACATACACATACATGCATATGCATGAACATATACGCATATGAACACACATACACACGTGCACATGAATACACACATGCACATCCACACACATGCATACACATGCACACACACATATGCACATGACTACACACATGCATTCACATGCATACATACACACGTGCACGTGAATACACATGTGCACATGCACACACATGAATACACATGCACACTTACACATGCATGTACATATGAATGCACACGCACATGCACACACACATACATGAATAAGCACATGCACAAGCATACATACACATGCATGCACATGCATGAACATATGCACATATGCACATACATTCACACATGCACACACGTCTACATGCATGCACATGTATTCATACACATACATGCACATGCATGAACATACACACATGCACACACATATGCACACACATACACACATGCACATGCACATACATGCATATGAATACACGCGTGCACACATACACACATGCACACACTTTAGACATCCATGCACATGCATATTAATACACACAAAGAAATCTTGCAATGCTTCCCCCCTAGCACCTTCTTGTTCGTCCTTTTCCCTGCACTCAGCTCTATATCCTTCTTGGACGGTGCAGACCAGAGCTTCATAACATGGATCTATGGAGCTCCCTCCTACCATCTCCACGCCCCCACCCCACCCCTGCCAGCTTCCAGTATCAACTCTACATCACACCAATTTCTGGTATGGGTTTCTGACCCTTTGGCATATTCGTTTTATGATGGGGGGCTCTAGCAGAGTGCATTACTGAGATAAAGCCTTAAAACTTGCTCCACGGGTGTGAGGATAATTTATTTAGGCTCAATGCAGCCCACTCCATTCCCCTTAATTTGGGAGGGAATCTCTGCCACATCTTTTATAAAAGCCCATCCCAAGCCCTGCAGGAACATTCTTGTTTCTTAGTTTATCTTCCTGGTTTTAAAACTTATATTTCTGCTCATTAAATTACATAAGCCTCTTATTAGGGCCACAGTCTTAATCTATTCCAGGCATTCTGAACTGCACTGTAATTGTCTGTGTTATTCCCCAACTCAGTACAAAATATAATTACCTTCGACTCTACTCTCCATGCTACACTGGGAATTGTCTGGCTCTCTTGAATGGCTTTCAATTATTTGGCTTCATTTTCTTTGATATCTCGGGTAATTTTATATACTTTTTACCTTCAAAACTTATTCTTTAGAGAGGTCAGTGCATAAGATTTTGCCCAAAAGATATAATAAACTATGTGTTCTTACCCCATAGCTGGGCTTTTGTTTTGGTTGTGAAGAGTAGGAGAAAATAGTCCGGTGGTTTTCCTTTCTGAGTGGGTTCCAGTAATTTGAAAACATTCTCAGTTCTGCAATGGTGTCAGATACTTGGATTCTCAGTACTCTGGAAAATTTCAAAATCAGGGGCAGCCTGGGCTACAGAGCAAGAAATTAAAAAAGAGAGGTCTGGAGAGGTAAGTGAGTTGGTGGATGACTTGCCTAGCATGTGCTTCAGTTCAGCCCTAAGCAGAAACTAGGTGACCTATGGCCACAATCCTAGTGCTGGAGAGATGGAGTCAGTAAGATTAGGAGTCTGGAGACATCAGCTGACTCAGGTACATTCTGGTTGCATTCTCCATGGGCCTATCTAAGCCTGTCATTATATTCTGGCAAGTCCTGTCCATCTACAACTCGAGAAAAAGACACCTGGCCACAGGCAAGGCTCCAGGCAGAGTGAGGCCTGCTTACCTTTTGCCAACTAAAACAGGGTAAAGTGTGGCATGTTAAGAATCCTAAGGCTCAAGCAAGATGGCACCGACTTTCTCAGAGACAGATTGAAACCCCTCAGTACTTAAGACTTTGTCTCCAAATAAGAGCTTAAACACATTTTATTTTTCTCACCAGGTCTTGTCATGTTTTGCCTCCAGACTAGAATGATTCTAGCTTGGACCTTGTACACATTTCTTCTTGTCTTCCCGGTTTCCCTCTGAGTTATCTGCGAAACTAAGAACCTGTTGGGATGCCTTGAGGTCAAGACTCACAGTCTTCCAGCATGGTTATCTTGTCTGCATTTTAAACATGTTTTTCGCAAGCATGATTCCAAACCTGCACAACCAGCCATACATAAAAGACCAAGTGTAGGATTGCAAGATTGGAAGCCCAGTTACCTTTACATGCAGACTAAGAGTTACTATCTTTTCTCTACAATGTGTTAACCCCTCGAAGCTCACTTTGCCACATCTGTATAAACAGAGATAGAACAGTACCTACCTCTTGGGATGGTTGGGGGGATAGAACATATAAGCAGGGTTTGACCCACGACAAGTTTTCAGAAAATGTTGGCTAAGGCTAAAGATGAAGCTTATGTGGTAGAGTGTTCGTCTAGCATGTGCGAAGCTGGGGGAAAAGGGGTTTAGGCCCTAGTATAATACAAACCACTTGTGGTAGTACATGTCTGTAATCTCAACCCTTGGGAGGTAGAAGCAGGCACATCAGAATTTCTAAATCATCCTTGGCCATGCAATGAGCTCAAGGCCAACCCAGGATATATAAGATTATAAATAAATAAATAAATAAATAAATAAATAAATAAATAAATAAATAAATAAATAAATGAACGATAACTGGGTATAATTAATACGTGGTCTGGCTACCGAATCATCTAAGGAATATCAACCACATCGTTTTCAGCTTGAGGTGAACTGGTGCTTTCCAAGATCTAAGATGCTCAGGCCGGGGAGACGGTCCAACCAGAACAGCGCCTGCTATTCAAGCAATAGGATTTGAGTTTGGATTCCCCAACATCCACATGAAAGCCAAGAGCTGGAAGACAGAAACAGGCCGATCCCTGGGGCTTGGTGGCCAGATGATGTAGCCAAAATAGGCGTCCTCCATGTTCAGTGAAAGACTCTGAAAAGCTAAGGTAGAGAGCAGTGTCAACCTCCGACCTCCACACGTGCACATACGGCTGAGCAAGCGCACACACACATGTATGTGCACACACCAGATCTAAGAAGATGGGATTCTCCGGAGAATGAGTCCTTAGATAAACAAACCTACGTGTTCGAACAAGATTATATGTTACCTGAGAGGACGCAAGCAGAACCTTACACCAAAACTAAGACTCAGCCCCCAGATGACTCAGCCTCTCACAGTCAGGAATTATTTAAGGACATGGAGATTTACGGACATAGAAACATCAGTTGAAAAATTAATCAGAGGATTTAGGTTTTGAACGTTCCTTGCGTCTTTGGCTACATGCAGGCACGAGCTAAAGAGTCTGCAGGCGGGCTTCCTATGGAAGTCCGAACTCTCTAGATTTGCAGGGTGGGCTGAGCTGCTCTGCTGCCTCCAAGGAGACGCTCATGGACATGGCGCGCCTCTGCCTACCTCGCAAGACTGTGGCAAGCAGACAGAAAAGTAAATGTGCCTGGAAATGCAATCATCATTAAATACCACTTCTGTTACATGATCGCTCTTGAAATTAGGAAAAGTATTTCCTATTTATCCAGAACATCACTGTGTAACTTTAAAAGACTCCTTCCCCACGTCTTCTGGTTCAAGTTCTACCCTCTTCTAGTGACCACACTAAGATTTAATGTTGGCATGTGGTGCACAGACCTATAATACCAGCATTTGGATTGAGGCAGGAGGCTAGTGAGTTTGAGGACAGCTTGGGCTACATGGCTACATAGTGAAGTCAAGAGAGAGAAAGAGAGAGAGAGAAAAAAAAGGGAGAGAGAGAAAGTGTTGCAACTACTCTTTCCGCTTCTATAAGACAACACACAGACTCAAACAACTTAAGGAAGAAAAGAGAGATTTATTTGTTTTATGATGGAAAAGACCTGGCAGGCAGCAGAGATTGGGAGTGGCTCAGGTCACTTCCATCATGGAGGAGGGAAGGTGAGTTTGCCAACACAAGGCAAGAACATCTCAGAGCATTTCTCTCCTGTGATTCTTTTATCTAGTCTGCTACTGGCAAGTTTCATGAAGGTTTAGGGTTAGTCTTTGTGTTGTAATCCAGATAGTCTTTCCAGGTGCTTTGACAGTTAGCCTGTTGGTTAATCCCAGGTATAGTTAAATTGATAACCAAGATTAACTTTGAGAGAGAGAGAATAAAAGAAAGAGGGAGGGAAAGAGGGAGGGGAGGAAGGAAGGAAGAAAGGAAGGAAGGGAGGGAGGAAGGAAGGAAGGAAGGAAGGAAGGAAGGAAGGAAGGAAGGAAGGAAGGAAGGAAGGAAGGAAGGAAGGAAGGAAGGAATAAAACAAAATTAAGCCTCACTTCTTTTTTCTTTTCATGTGTATGTGCTTGTATGTGGGTGGGTACACATGTGAAAGTATACATGCACAGGAGAGAGTGTACATATAGAAACCAATTTAGTCTTCTGTGCCTGTGTCCCTGAGCCCAGAGTGCTTTAATAGGAGTAGTCTTGCTTCTGGCTTCCAGAGCTGGAATTAAAGCCCCCTCAACACACACACATATTGCAGTTTTTATGTGGACTCTGTGGGTCTGAATTCTGGTCCTTATGCTTGGGCAGCAAGTACTTTAACCACTGAGCCATCTTACCAGCCCAACCCTCACTTTCTTTTAAGAAGCCACCTACACAGACACAAATGCAAATACTGAAAAAAGGTTTAGTCTTCTGAACTGCTAATCTACATACTACTAAAATTTCTTTTTTTATTTATTTATTCAATTGTGCGTGTGTGTGTGTAGAACCACAGGAGAATTCGGGAACCACCATGGATGCCTCCACCTCCTCCTTGTTTACTCTGCCCCAGGATTCACAGGCTCCATCCTACCAGGACCAGAAACGCAGGCCACCCCCCGCTTCTGCCCACCGTCTATACATGGGGTCTAGGATCTGAACTCAAGAACTTCCACCTGCAAGGCAGAGGCTTAACCCCTGAGCCACCTCTCCAGCCCCCCACTACTAAAATTTCAATTTGCTATAGCAGATCGTCTCTTTCCAGGACTCAACATGCTTTCGATGTAAAGGCCCAAAGACTAAATGTTTAGGTTTTGCAAGCTATGCAATCTCTGTCACAAGTTAGCAGCTCTACTACTGAAGTTCAGAAGCATCCAAGGCAGTAGGTAGGTATGTCATTGAATAGACATAGCCCTATTCTAATAAAACTTTATTTATAAAAACATCTGGCATGCCAGAAAAGCCTGTGGACCACAGTTTGTGACATCTAACATGTAGGCTGGTTTGTTACTGATCCCCTTTAACTGCTCCACCCGCCCCCCCCCCCATTTTTTTTCACTGATCAAAGAAGTTGTCAGAATGCCAAAGGAAAAGGGCCATTGTCAGGGGCTTAGCATCCCCTAGCCCTCATTTCTATGTGGTTCAATACAAGCTCTCTGCATCCAAACACCTCACAAGAAGATGGAAAACTTGTTGCAAATAGGCGAACCTATGTATTCAAGCCAGGCAGAGGGCCCGAGAGAGTTAAGTCAGAAAATAGAACTGTGTTGCACTCGGTGAAGGCGAGACGCCATCTGCGTGTCAGAGACATGAAGAGAAGTCTGCCCACCAGTCCCTGCCAAATCCTGAAGGGAGCCCCGTGGAAAACACCTGAAGACCACATGTGTGCGGCATGTGAGCCCTGGCATGAATCACGCCATAGAAGAACAGGATCTTGGGTCTGTCTGGAGACACGGTACTAACTCTGAAGTCGCAGTTGATTGCCTCTACTCAGGCAACCCTTTCATCATTGCCCGTGATGGTGGAAGAACTCTGTCGTTTAGTACACCTTACATTCATCTGAAAATACATAGCTTTATTTGTGAAAATATACCATTCCCAGGGCTAACAGAACAGGGAGTAAGAGCAGCAGGGCCTAGGGTTCTACTCGCTGAATCTTCTGGTGAGCCACTCTGAACCTCAATCTTCCCTTACACGAAATGGGTTTTTTGTGGAGGTTAAATAGAACCATATATATATGAAGGGCTTCCCATAAGGTTCAGAACAGACTACAGGTTCCAGTTATTAGTCACATAAATAAAAGTCCACTAAGCCACATAAATAAAAAACAACACCTTAGCCAAAGAACTTCTAAATGGCCCAAATATCCCCAGCCCTAGGTACATACTCAAGAGAAATGGAAACTTTGGTCCACCCAGAACCTGCGTGCAAATATTCACAGCCACGTTGTTCCTAATGGCTATTGTGGTATGAATGTGAACTCAATAGCTACATAGGTTCACATTGTTTGACTACTTCATTTCCATTTGGTGGCGCTGTTTGAGAAGGTTCTGGATCTCATTGGAGGTGGAGACTTGATGGAGGAAGTGGGTCTCTAGGGGGAGGAGTGTTGAGGTTTTATCCCGGTCAATCCTAATGTGGATATGAAGTATTTACTCCTGGACCTGCTCCCATGCCTTCCCTGCCATGATGGATTATCCTTCTCTGGACCCTTAAACCAAAGCAATCCATTTCTCCCTCAAGTTGCTTTAGTTACGTTTTGTTTTGTTTTGTTTTGTTTTGTTTTTGTCACCGTAATATGAACATAAAGCAATAGCCAGAACATGTAAACAAATCTTATCACCAACCAATGGCAAATGGATCAGCAAAGCATGGCGTATCTGTACAACGGAATATCATTCGACCATAAAGCACAATGACATACTGATACATGCTACTACCATGGATGAGTTTTGAAAACATTATTCTAAGTGAAAAACAAACAGACATCCCAGAGACAATGTCCTGTGAGTCCATTTATGTACATGGATGTCCAGAGTGAACAAGCACATCGAGTCAGGAAGTAGATTCATGGTTGCCGGGAGCTAAAAGAAGTTAGAGTACAGCAAAGACTGACTGCTAATAGGCTTAGAGTTTCTTTGGAGGATGATGAAAATGTTCTAAAAGTAGATAATGGTTGCATAACTCTATGAAATATTAAAATCCACTGAGTTGTCGACTTTAAAAGGGTAAATTTTATGGCAATAAAGCTGTTTTTTTATTTAAAAAATTGCCTTTCATGAAAACAATTCAACACAGCCATCTCCATCAAAACCTAATCTATAATATATGTGCTTTTTATATGAGCTAGTAAAGTATAGTTTAAGAAACATGCACGTGCGCGTGCACACACACACACACACAGACACACACGGTCCTATAGACATATACCTTTAAAAGCAGATTGCTTGTTTTTAGTTAAGTTGAGATTATGCATGTATAATATTATTTTCATAATGTTTATTTATTAGAGATAAGGGAGGACAGCAGGTGCATGTATGTCTTGGGATAGGCGTAGAGGTCAAAGGTCCTTCTTTCCTTCCACCCTGTGGACTGGAGGGATCGAACCCAGTGGCACACAGGCACCTTTACCCACCAGCCATCTCGCAGCCCCCTATATGACATTGCTTTTAAAAAGGCAGTTAATTATAAGAATTACTCTTGAGTTTAAAATTTGTCATATGTGTAGAAGTCCCTGTGTGCTGGGCATTTCATTGACCACAGGGAACACAAGAGAGAACCAGCCGGTTAAGAACTCTACCAGCCGAGGTTTCATCACACTCCGTTTTTCTGTGGTTTGTATATGGTAGTTGCCTGGTTGTCGATGTGAATATTAATGTTTAATTTTTATTTGAGAAGAATGTGGGGCTGCTCTCAATGACAAATCATATTATTATTATCTTAAATCTGCCTTTTAAAATCCCTCTCCCCAAGAACATACCACCCTCATTCCTAGTTGAAAAATCATGGTTTGGATTCCAGGTGTTTCTGTAAGTCTAGGAGCCCTAATTTTACAGAAAGAAGTCAGTCATCCAACTGGGCCAGACAAGAATTACATTCGTTCATTGGAAGACCTGCAGTGAAAAGATTCTCACACTTTTATGAACCTGAGGAAGACTGTCAGTCATGTACTCCTCCCAGCAGAAGAGCAAATTCAGCAGTCGAAAGAACCCAGGAGACGATGTTTCCCGAGTCACTCCAAATCATGCTGATACACGGGCGTACCTGAATCCCACACTGCTCTCGAAGGTCTGTTGGGCCTACCCTGAAGGGCGGCATGTGACGATAGGGAGACAAATAGGAGAATCTGGGGCAGACAGTAGACTCATGTCCGAGCAGTTGTCTGCAGTGTGTTCATCTGTGCAGTAGAAAGAGGGCCCCATGGGTAGGGCTCAAATCTGGCCAAATTGTGGAAACCCCTCAGTTGCCACCAAAGAGACTGAGACCTGATAGAATGTAGGGATTGCCAGGAATTTTGAACAGAAGCATGATGAGGCTGGGCCAGAGATGGAAAAAAGATTAACCTGGGAGTAATTCACAGTGAGCGTTTTTGGAATGAAGACGCATAAATAGCAGAGCCAGAGCCAACAGAGGCAGAAAGCATTTGGAAGACTAGAGATAACCAACTAGTGGATCTAGGATCCATCTCTCATGGCCGCCTTCACCCCAAGACAGGGAGCGTACTATGATAGAACTCCTGTTTTATTTAAGAGACTAAAGTAACCCCAATATTCCTTCTCTAACTCAAGATGAGAGAGACACCAACTTGAAAGAGGTAGGAAGGAGGGAGACTGGGCGTGCAACCAGTGCACAGACAGAAGGAAGGATTCAACCAGGATCAGGGTTAGGGGAACAGGACCGTGGGGGTGGGGGGTGGCGAGACCATATCTGCGGTGCCTGTTGGAATTCTCTTTGTCCTGGGGACTTCATTCCTGTCTGCTAGAATGAGGAATGCTGCTCCCAAAGACGTAGCTACGGATGCAGCCTTTGCAAATACCACTCTGGCGACTCAAGAACTCTCGATAAGCTTCTCAACCAGACAGGGGCGTCTGTCATTGTGCAACAGTTAAGATCAAATATCCAAGCGGCACCTGATGTTTAAAGGAAGATATCCCTAATAACAGAGTTAAGAGAAATCAATAACACGTGTAGCTTCTGGTTTGTCAGGCATCTCTTGCCATCTGACTAACTACCCTCCAAACATAATCACCTAAAGAAAAGAAAAGAAAATTAATTTCTTTCATTCCCCAGGGAGAGAGTGATTGGCCTGTTCTAGTGAGTGGACAGGAATGTTCTCAGTTTCACGGCTGGAGGAAGACTCTGATACCTGAGAAATGTCTGTGATCATCTCACAAGCAAGCCCACGAGTCTTCAGATAGAGGGTCCAAAGTCCTGTCATGTTGCCCAAGCATCTTTCCAGCTTAGGCTGTCGTCACAAATGTGTATTGGGTCGCAGTGGCCAAAGAAAATCCCATGGTCAGACCAGGCCCCATAAGAAGATAGCTCTCAAAGGCAGAGATAAAGGGAAAGGAGACGTGGGTGGCCCTTTTCCCTCCTCCCCACATGGTCTGTGTGCCATGGCACGTACCTCTAAAGAAGAGAGGCTATTTGCTTCACTTTAAGGTTCTAGAATTGGGGGCCAGCGCTGGTCTGATGATGTCCTGGTGTAAACCTGAGACTGTGACCTTGCGTGAAAGACATTCTTCAATGTCTATCACTCATTAATTTTCTTCAAAGGAGCAAGGAGACAAAGGAGGAGCAATAAAGAAAGAAGAGATTTTTCTTGACATATCCAGTTCATTACTTTGCAAGGGAAGAGCCCTACTCATCTTAAGAAGAAACTAGCTGTTTGGTTGTGTCTTGTTAAATAGAATCTTCTCTGCTGCCTTAGGCAGATTTTTGCACTGTGTGTGTGTGTGTGTGTGTGTGTGTGTGTGTGTGTGTGTGTGTGGCGTATGTCTGGAAGTACAAGTTTCCACTCCACAGAGTAGTCAAAGCTTGGATGGCTGACCCAGCCTTGGAAAGACTTGAAATGTAGAACAGCAACGCCCCGTTCTTCAAACATAATTAATGTGCTGTTAATTTTTTTTTTTTTTTTTTTGGTCAACAAAGGATTACCAAAATATCGCATGATTTCCTTAAAAAAAAAAAAAAAAAAGGACGCTCCCTTTTCCTGTCTCACTTTTCTTTTCCTAGATCTGGGCACGGTTTCCTTCGACTTCACAGAAACAGTCATTTCTGCTCCTTTTCCTCCCCTCGTCCCTGGATCTCAGAGTATCTAATGTGAATTCCGAGTGGAGACCCAACAGGACAACCGGTCCCATTTAAAACAACTCTCCTCCCCAGCGCTTCTTTCTTCCAGGACACCCAGCAAACCTCGTGGTGTTAGAAAAAGCCAGCTGACTAAATAATGCCGTAGGAATCTTAATGACAAGGGTCATTTGGCCAACAACATTACACAGTTTTTTCCGCTCAGAATTCAAGCATTCAAAATTACAAATATCCCATCCAATTCAGATTTAATTACCAGCCTTCAAACTTCAAGAACTTTCTCCGTGTCAATTATGTGAAATGAGAAACAAGGTAGGAGGGTGAAGGGATGGAGAGGCCGACACATCCGGCCTTTCTCTCCAGGACCTGAGAAGCAGGACCAGGAATGCAAGTTACCTGTTCCAAAGACAGCTCCTTGTGAGGGGGTGGGGGGGGAGTCAGGGTTAGGAGAGTGGGGGATGGGGGAGAGCCTTTCAATCTGCTTGGACATCTAGACCTTTGTTTCTTCTGGTTTTAGACTTGCTTGATTGGTTGATTGATTGATTGATTGATTAGTTGGTTGATTAGTTGGCTGGTTGGTTGGTTGGGTTTTTAAAAAATTTATTTAGTCTGTGTGTGTGTGTGTGTGTGTGTGTGTGTGTGTGTGTGTGTGCACGCCGCGCACATATGTGCACATATCTGTTTGTGTACACTTGCCATGGTATACAAGTCCAGGTCAGACCACTTTTTGGAGTCAGTTCGCTCCTTCCACCATGTGGGTTCCAGGATTGAACTGTGTTCAAGCAAACACCCAAGTGAGCTCCATTCCTCAGCCAATTTCTTTAATAACTTCTTTAGAGCTGCAGTTTTCTTATAATGATCCATAGCTATTTTGTCAAATGGAAACAACCCACCTCCTTTCAGACAGTGCTAATGAGCCTGACTTTTGTATTACCAGAAAAGAAATTCTCTCACACACACACTCATATTCCCTACCCAAAATGTTTAGGACTAAAAGTGTTGCAGCTTTCAGATTTTTTTCCTCAATCTCGAAGTATTTGCATACACATAATGAAATATTATGGGGATGGGATCCAAGTCTTCACATGAAATTTATTTACATTTCACATTGTGCCTGTTATGTATCACCAGAGGGTATTTCATACAGTATTATTTTTGGTGCACCTGCATGTTGACTACAATCTGTCGAGCGAGATCAGGTGTGGAATTTTCCGCATACGGTGTCATATTGAGAGTCAAGAAGTTTTGGATTTTGGAGCATTTTTGGGTTTCAAAGCATTTTGGGTTTTTACAATGGAGATGTCCAATCTATGCATACGTGTGTGTGTGTTTTCATTGTCGTTCCTCAGGGATTGATTCCAAGACCCTTTGCAGATACCAAAATCTATGAAGGCTCAAATCCTTCAGATAAAATGGCATGTCATTTGCATATAACTTACATACATCTGCTTCTATACCTTAAGTCATCTCTAGATCACTTGTACCCAACACTATGTAAATTCTATGTAAATCGGTGTTCTTGCTGTATTATTTAGGGAACCACTGACAAAAAATTCTGCACATGTTCAGTATAGATTTAATATATTTCAAATTTTTTTATGCTGCATTTGGCTGAACCAGCAGATGAGGGACTAGCAGACAAGAAGGACTGACGTGCATTTGTATGTCTGTGTCTATACACGTGTGTGTGCATGACATTTATCTGAAGTATGTGTGAGTAATTGCACCCTCATCCCTTTCAAATGTGTTACACCCTACGGCCATTGATGGCTGGGTTAAGGTGGAAGCTGGCATGATGGGGGAGCCGTAGTGCCTCTCAACTTTCTCTTTGGCAACAAAGACCCTGGGTAGTGCCCCGAGCCACATGCAGGATGACATCCTTTGTGAGAAACTCTAATGCCTGGAGGCCTAAAGATTATTTCACCTTAATGGTGCACTTCTTAGGCCTGTGTGTTGTGAGAAACTATAATTTGTAAATGTGTAAGGGTACATGTCCCAACTGGAAAAAAGGTCTTTATTCTCAGGATGAGATTCAAGCCATACCTCTCCATGCACTTACTAACTTACTTACTTACTTTTTATCTGAGTGAGTGAGTGTGTGTGTGTGTGTGTGTGTGTGTGTGTGTGTGTGAATTTAGGCATGTATGTAGCATAGCACATGTCACAACCCACGTGGGTAAAGGTCAGAAGACAACCTTGTAGAGGTGGTTCTTTGTTTTCACCTTTTACGTGGTTCCAGAGTTCAAACTCAGATGACAAGACTTGCATAGCTACCACTTCTACCTGCCAAGCCATCTGACTGCCCCCCTAGAATGTAAAAAATGTTATTTTTTCGAATTCCTTTTTTATTAGCAAAAATATTTATGAAAGAGAGAGAAAGAGAGAGAGAGACACCATGTATTCCATAACACATGGGTGGAGACATTCATAAATCAGTCCTCTCCTTCTACCATGTGGGCGTCCAGGGATCAAACTAAGGTTGCCAAGTTTATGAGCAGGCCTTTTACCCACTGAACTATCCTTCCAATCTTCCCTTCTTTTTCCCCCACTTTCATATGTATGTGGGGGATGCAGGTGTGTGGGCACATGGCGGGGGTTGCATGGGCAAGTATGCTTGTGTGTGCATAGGTCTGAGGTTGACATCAGGAATTAGCACTGTCCACCTTCTGAGACTGAACCGATAAGTGGGCATTTTACACAGGATTTTTAGACTCAGACTGGGATCGTTTTGCTGCGCTTTAATTGCTAATGTCCCTAGCTCTAGGATGTATTTCTATCCAACAAAACCGCAAATTACCATGCTAGCAATCAAGAGTCCTTAAAATGTGGGAGCTGGAGAGGTGGTTCAGGGGTTAAGCCTCTGCCTTGCAGGCGGAAGGTCCTGAGTTCGGATCCTAGACCCCATGTATAGACGCTGGGCAGAAGCGGGGGCGGCCCGAGTTTCTGGTCCTGGTAGGGCGGAGCCTGTGAATCCCCGGGCAGAGTAAACAAGGAGGAGGTAGAGGCGGTCCATGGTGGTTCCCGAATTCGCCTGTGGTTCTACACACACACATCTACACACACACACAATACATACATACACACACGCATGCACACACACGCACACACGTACAATTGAATAAAAAAAAGAGTCCTTAAAATGTATACAATTTTTTCTTTATATTTTTAATGTTTATTTACTGTGTGTGTGCGCGCATGTGCGCATGTATGTATGTATCAGAGAGCACTATATGTCCCTGTGGAGGACCAAGAGTGACTTCAGGAATCATAATGGATTGCTTCTACCTCCTTTTCGCTTTGCTCTGGGATTTCACAGATTCTGCCCACTAGGGCAGGAAGTGCAGGCGCTGTTTCCACCTGGCATTCTTTTTTTACATGAGACTTGGGATCCAAACTCAGGACCTTCTGCTTATGAGGCAGTCTTAACTCCTGAGCCATCTCTCCAGTCCAATGTACATAGTTTTTAGTGTATTCAGTCTACTGCAGTGACCGTGAATGGCCAAAAACATTGCAAAAGAACTCCAGAAAAAAAGAAGAAAAAAAAATCACCCCGCCTTGGGCCACTCATTTCTTCCCATTCTGGTGTGTCTCAGGGGAAAACAAGATAAGGGTAATAAACGGTCCGCACCCTGTGAATGCCCAGCACTGTGTGCTCTTGGTCAAAGCTACAAGCAAGACAAGGGGAAGTGCAGAAAGACGGAAGAGGAAACAGATGGGAGGCCTGATCTCTCCCAATTCCGAAAATTCCAAAAAAAACCCAGACCAGCCTGGCTGCTGAAAGGTTCAGACAAAATTGAGACCTGTGCATTTACCAGAGAGAGGCCAGAGAGGAAACACAGGAGGGTCCGCACCACCGCATAGCAGATCTTTGTGCAGGTAACAGTATAGCAGCACCCACCAGGCCTTAGGCCAGGAAGACTGGAGAGGGACAGGCACGGGAAGCTCGCTTCACCCCCAGATTCACTTGGGCTGCTGCGATCTCTCCCATCGTGTGAGTTGAGGTGGAGAATGCCTCTTTCCTTAGCTAAAATGAAGAGGTTCTTCCGAAGCCTGTATTTATTAAGAATTAAGCCTGATAAAGGATTGGAGGGAAAGAACTCTATCTACCTCTTGGGAAACCTTTAGGGCTCTTGTAAAAAGCAAGGGAACAGAATCCAAATCTATGTATTAGAGCCATTTCCAAAGACTCCAGAACACTTCATTAAAACTCACCCCAAGGTGCAATTATTGACCTAAAAAAAAAAAGTTCTTGTGGCTCTGGAGGGACTTTTCAGATAGGAACAAGCATGGAGGCTTAGACTTTCTGCCCATTCTCAGCTTGGGCAAGTTAGAGGTGTGATCCGTCGCTCACCTCCAGAGAGCTGGACCTTCTTCTGCCCAGGAAGAGGCTGCTACATGCCCACCCTCCAGCAGGCCTGCTTCTGACAGAGCCACCCCCAAATCTCAGACACCCCTCCCCCTTGCCAGCAGCCCCAGTTCACTTGTGACCTTGCTCAGCCTGTGGTCAAGAAAGACCCTTTGAACACATCTCCAGAGCTGCTGAGATTAGAGGGCTTTGATTACCCGGCTCAGCTGGTTCCCCATTTCCCCTGCCTCGTCTCCCCTCCCCCCAGGCCCTTCCAGAGCTTTCTAACCCCACCCCCATAACACAAGCAGTTTAGAATTTTTTTAAGCGACCTTTTCTCCCCCTTTTCTCTTTTTTCATTTTCTTATTGCATCCTAAACCTCAAGAAACGCTTTTACTAATCCTGATTTGTTTAGGGTTTATCTGCATTACTAATTCCAATCATGCTAAGGAAAAGAAAGACAGGGAGAGAGAGGAGAGAGGCAGAGAGAGACAGACAGAGAGAGAGAGAGAGAAGAGAGAGCCAGGCCCTAGTTTGTATACAAAGTTTGGGTGTCTGTGAAAAGAACCAGCAATCCCAGAGAAACATATTTTCTTTAGATATCGTTTTAATCCAAACAACTTCCTTTTCTAGTCTGAAAAAAAAATCCCTTGCCACGGGACCCATCCTTAGCCATTTCATTTATTATTATTTCTCCCCCTGTCGATATCCTTTGAAGCTGCTGCCTGCATTAATCTGGACTTAATATGGATTTAAACATTTACAATGGAAAATAATTTGGGCTAAAAAAAAAAAATCTCTCTCGATAAAGCCAGAAGCCCCCCACAACTGTCACTATGCCTGACAGCCAGAGATGGAAAGGAAATTCTTGAATATGCATAATTGTGAAGGAATAGATGAAAACTCAGACTCAGGGACCCATGTTCTACTGTATATTTGCCAGTGTTATGACTGGCTGGAGTTGAATGATATCCCGGGTCCTGACTTGCTATTCGAATGAATTTGTCATCTTTCCGGACATATGAGCAACTTCTTTGGTAGCCAGGATGTGCTAAAAATACTTTCTGTTGGAGCTGAAAGTTTTTTCAAGGTATGTGCAGAAACTCCCAACGCTGGAGAAGGCTGACACTCCAACCTCCTTCCCAGCTCTCTCTCTTTCCCTCTCTCTGTCTCTCTCTCATTCTTCATTCTCTTAACTGGTACAGTGCTGGAAATAAACAGTTCACATGTCACTGGGTCGCCCCCTGGCAGGTCCAGTGGTATCAAATGCAACGGAACGTGTCCCTGGGAATTTGGAGAAATTCAGATTAGACCTCCAAGTCTACTTTGTCACCAGCCAGAAGGCAGACCGAAATGTTTGCAGATTGCTCAAGGACTTGCAGGATATGACGAGACCGAGTCCCAATTAGCGCCCTTTCGGCAATGGAAAGAACATGGTGCGGGCGCTACTAACTCCCATTCCTATGTTCCCAGCAGACATCACCAATCAATGGCAACATTCTTTTGCACTGAGCAGCAGGCAGCCGCTGACATCAGACTCCAGGGTTCTCACAGTCCCTCCAGGCATCCCTCCAACTTGCTTCTGACTGGTTCAGCTTGGACTTTCCTCCCAGGGCCCGGAGACGTTTCCCACCCAAGAAACCTTTTCCAGTCTTCACCCACCTTCCATTCCATCCCCCTTTAAAACACTTGCCCTGGGCTGGAGAGATAGCTCAAGGGTTAAGATTCTGCCTCACGAGCAGAAGATCCTGAGTTCAGATCCCAGGTCCCATGTTTAAAAAAAGAAAAAAAGCTGCGCAGAAGCGACAGTAGCCTGCACTTCTGGCCCTGGTGGGTGGAGCCTGGGAAATCCCAGCATGAAGCAAGATGGAGGTAGAAACAATGCACGATGATTCTGGAAGTCATCCTTGATCCCCCACAGGGACACACAGTGCCCTCAGATACACACACACACACACACACACACACACACACACACACAAAATAAACATAGAAAAAAACTATATATTTAAAAAAAGCGCCTGCCATACATTTTCTTTAATTACTGTTTACCTCTTGACAAGGTGACAGAATTCACTATCGAAATTTTTATAAACTTTAAAATATATTTCTTAAAAAATTTTTTAACAAAATATAGGCAAGAAGAGTAGAAAATTAAATTACCTAGGTATACATATTGATAATATGAGCATGTAATTCTTTATAAAAATATTACTCTTTTTATTGTTAAAAAATAAAAATACAGGGGCTTAGGCTGCAGCTCAGTGGTAGAGTACTTGTTCAATTCCCACCCCCCCAAAATTAAAATAGTGGATAAAATAGCATACAATTAAAATGTATGCATATGAGTACATCTAGAGTTGGTAAAGTGTTTGTTAGTGTGTGTGTGTGTGTGTGTGTGTGTGTGTGTGCCTGTGGAAGCCCAAAGGTGACATCAGGAATCATCCTGGATTGTTCTACCTTCTTATTGCTTTGCTCTGGGGTTTCCTGGGCTCTGCCCACCAGGGCAAGAATTACAGGAATTCAGTGCCGGATCTGGGCTCTGAGCTTAGGTCCTTTTGCTTGTGAGGCAAAAGCTTTGACCCCTGAGTCATCTCTCCAGTCTTAAAGTGGGTAAATTTTATGATTTTGTGTGTGTGTAAGTTATATCTCACAAAAATGATCATTCATGTATAGATTAGATGTAGATAAGATGTTGATTTTATATACATTTTTAAACAAGAAGATAGTCTTCATACATACACCTTATTTTTTTTTATTTCCACTCATACAAACTTAACAGGTACACCGGTCCCCCCTCCCTGTGCCCCCCTCCCCTCCTCCTTCCCTCCCTATCCCCCTGTGCCCCCCTCCCCTCCCCCTTCCCTCCCTATCCCCCAGTGCCTCCCTCTCCCATCCTCGGAGCATCCTTTAATGTGCATGCCAAACTCTCCTCTGGGTCCTCTTCTCCGATGAGGTGCAAGGACCCAGTAGCATTTCCCAGAACCCTTTCCTGTGTTCCCATTAAGCATACATGCACCTTATTAGAAGTCTAGGGAGGTCCAGAGAGGTGGGTCAGTGGGGTAAGGTGCTTCCCGAGCAAATATGAGGACCAGAGTTCAGACTCCCGGATGCTACATAAATGCCAGACACAATTGTAATCCTTATTTACCATTGGGAAATTTCTATTATCATAATACACAGTGAAAATTATAGCCACTGTCCCTTACTGTGCCGTTATCTTATTTATATGTCAAAGGGTTTTAGAGCTAGTGGCTATCTTCATTGTTGATAAAGAAATGGAGACATTGAATGACATAAGATGACTTCTTGCTGATTAGGAGGAATGGCAAGACTTGAGCCCAGGGGTGCCTTTCTTCAAAGCTCACATGCCTGACCACTGGACCAGAGGAGTCCCCACTCTTTGGAAGGCATTCTTAGCAGCCAGTGGGTCATATTGTCCATGGAACATTCTGGTCCAAAGCTATGTATCGTGGTCTGGGTGATTTGAACCCATCTACGGAGATGAAAAGTGGAAACCAAAGGGGCTTCAGGCCTTCATTCAGTGCCATGTGGGGTGTGTTCATTCTGATGGTCTAGTCATAGTAGTGGAAAAGATGCTCTCCTAAATCAGCTCCTCTGTGCGAGGCAGGAAATCAGGGACATGATCTTTGAAAGTGACCATTTTGGAATCTCACTGTGGACAGTATTCTTAGGGAAAACTTGTAAGGAGCAACTCAACCCACAAGGTACCAGTTGATCGAGCAGCCTCAGAACACAGGGCTCTTTTTCTAAGACATCTTGGGCTGTTGTCTGCTGTTGACTGCAACAATATGCAGGTTGCCTCTGTGACTCTGCTCCTCACATTGGAGGTGTTCAATAAATATTAAATCATGATTGTTTCTTTCCTGTTCACAGACAGGATAACAGGCAAAGAGCCTTTAGCATCTAATTACTTCATAGGCACAGAAACCAAACCGCTCGCTGAAAGGTTCATTTGGAGCAGTCAGAGATGGAGAAGTAGGAAGCCATCTTGAACAGCGGTGTCTCTCTGAACTCTAAGGAAGATGTAGAATCATGAACATCAACCAGGCATGGTGGTTCACCCTTGTGGTCCCAGAACTTGGGAGGTGGAAGGAGGAGGATCAAGAGTTCAAGGCCAGACTCGGCTATATAGTGAGTCTGAGGTCAGTCAAGTCTTCATAAGACTCAGAAAAAAATAATAATAACAAATAAACACAAATGGGAAAATTGGCTGAGAGAAGGCTAAGCTGGCGGGCGATAAATGGACTTTGTGCGTTCATTAGTTGCCTTGGCACACATCGGATGTGTCAAACAAGCAACCAGCTGCATTAGTTAACTAACAAGCATTAATGTTGCTGGGGATAATTATTTGGCTTTGGGTTTCTTTCTTTTAGCATTTGGTATTACACTCAAGATTTTGCATAGGCCAAGCAAGCACTCTCCCACTGGGTTATATCCCAGCACTTTCTTGTTGGGGATGTTTTGAACAATATGCAAATGATCTGTACACAAGTTAAATCCCAAATATTAATAACAATAATTAAAAGATCATTGATATGTGCATTCATATTAATATGCTAATCCAATTAAAGTGAGATGATGTCAATGATATTTATCTGAATACAATTGACAAATGGTTGTAATAATTGATGGTATTAACATCTGTGCTGATTATAATATATTAATATAATTATAATATGTCGATGTCATTAAGATAACTGTAAGTCAAGCCTTGTAGCAAGTCACACATACATATGCAAACACAGATATGCACATAAAATCTCATTTAATCCTTGTAGCAGATTAGGCTACAAGGACACCTAGCCTTATTGTACAATTTTTTGAGGTTAGTAGACCAAGTGTGGAGTTTCAACATGGGAGTTTTAGATCTATGCTTCGTTGTACTTTGTCCTCACCCATTCCTTCCCCTCCAGCCAGTTTCCTTTCTTCACAAGTCCCACTTTTGCTCTCCCTTTGATCCTTTACGATCTCTATTTTTTCTCCTTTCTAAACTCTCTGCCTTGCTTCTCGTCCTCCCCTTTCAACTTCCAAGATCTCCAAGAGCAGATATATACACCAGCCAAGTGCAGACATATACACCAGCAGACACACGTGCACACATGCGCTCACAAGCACTCACCACACAGCCTTAAATGTAGTCTCTGTGTAGAAGAGGAGTCGGAAGGCGTTTGTCTCTCTGAGTCTGGCTCGTGTCCTTTAACAGGATGACACATCAGTGCTACTCATTTTCCTGCAAATGTCATGATTTTATCTTTCTTTATGGCTGCAAAACATCTATTGTGTATGTGCTCCACTTTTTAAAAAATCCACTCATTTGTGGATGACCATCTAGGCTGGTTCCATTTCCTGGCCGTCGTGACTAATGCAGCATAAACACGTAGGCGCAGGTATCTCTCTGCTTTGTTCGCTTAGTCTTTCACCTCTCTGGATTTTTTTTTAATTTTTTAAATTCTCTCAATGTTTCTTATAATATTTTCACACATTGATCTCCAATCCCATCCTCCCTCCTTTTCCCATTACAATCCTTCTTCTCCCCCATCAGACTCCCTTCTATGTTCATGTCTTTTTGCTTGTGTGGCCCACTGAGTTTCATTAGAGTTGCCTTTGATGGCATGTGCCACATAGTACTTTCTAGAACATGAATCACTTATCAGTAGGTTTCCCATTGAGGAAAGCATCTTCCCACCCTTCATCAGTCTCCCAGGGAGGTGTGGGGGCCTCTTGAGGTCTTTCTCCTTCCATGGTAGGATGTCAATAGGACAAATCCCATGCAGGTCTCGCAGAAATATTCATATCTGCAATGAAATCATGGATGCAAGTCCAGAAGGTGATATCTGATCGTGCTCCTGTCCCCCTTCAGGCTCTTATAATCTTACCATTCCCTCCACCACAATGTTTCCTGAGCCTTGGGGTGAGAAGGGGGTGGCTTGGATGTCCTGTTCAGGACCACAGAGTCTGCATTCACTTATTTTCTAGACTTTAGCCAGTTGTGATTTTCTGTAATAAAGATCTTCCATTGAAAAAGGAATTGGGGGGGGGGCTGGAGAGATGCTGAGGGACTAAGCTTCTGCCTCACAAGCAGAAGGACCTAAGTTTGGATCTCAGATCCCACATAAAAATGCCAAGTGGAAATGGCAGCAGCCTGCACATCAAGCAGAGCCTGGGAAACCCCAGAGCAAAGCAAAAAGGAGGTAAAACAATCCAAGATGATTCCTGAAGTCACCCTTGGGCCTCTAGAGGAAAACACAGTGCCCTCTGATACAGATACACACACACACACACACACACACACACACACACACACACACAAATGCACTCATGTGCAAAAAAGAAGGCAGGGGCTTCTACTACCTTTATTTTTTTAACTAGAATATAGAATCACAAAGAAATTAAATAACCTGACCAATTTGTCCCGTACTTAGAAATCATGAAAACCACAGGATTTTCCAGGCACAGACATATTTGTTATGGCATTTATCTCTTGGTGGGCCACTGAGTGTCTGAGGCCTGCAGAAGTATCCAGAGCTGATGCATTTCAGTCCATGGCATTCGTGTTACTCCACGGAACCGTGGAAGCTGCTTGAAAAGTTGTACTATTCACAAAATGCTTGTGTCAAACAAGGAGAAGTTCAGTTCCCTGGGGAAATATTTGCTATTTCCCTTTGCTTTGCATAATTCCTTATAACATTGTAAACAAAATAGAGAAAGAATGTTCTGGAACAGATGGGGGGGGATAAATGTTTTCTGTAAAGACCAGATAATAAAGGCTCAAGTTGTCTCTGCTGTATCAACTCTGCTATTGTAATAATAGAAGCCATAATTAATGTATAAGAGAATAAACATGCCTGTGTTTCAATAAAACTTTATTTATAAAACCAGGAAGTGGGACAGATTTAGCCTATAGGCAGGTAGATCGTAGTCTACTTAACATCTGATCTGTGTCCTCCCTCTGGTCAAGTGCTAGGTGCTTATTCAAATAGATAGTTTTCCTGCATACTCACAAAGAGAAGATTTACCATCCAAAGACCCAACATTTATTAATCCTGTCATTCTATCATCGGGAAGGTTGTGTCACAGTTCAGGGGAAAAGGAAACAAGGCCCAGGGAGGTAGCTCAGTGGTACAGTGCTGTTCCCCCAGTAGACACAGAGCCCTGAGTTTTAGCTACAACACTATAAAAGTAATTAAAAAAGAAAGAAAATGTATGGATGTGTGGTTTTAATGTGGACTTCATGCCAGGACTCTATTAGTAGTTCTGGACCCGAATCAATCCCCATTGCACCTGTGTTGGGTGGGCAATGCACTCTCCTTTTATCAAATAAAAAAATGATTTTCTCCCACCTTATTCTTTTGTGACTGGGTCTCTAATTAAACATTTAGCTTGCCAATGGGACTAGTCTGGCTAACCAGTTTGCTTCAGAAATTTCCAGATTCTACCTTCCAAGACTGGAATTACTGGTGGGCTATCACATTCTCCCAACATTTTATATGGAATCTGGGGATTTGAACTCTGGTCTTGTTGCTTGCCTGGCAAGCACTCTAATCAGTGAGCCATCTCTCCAGCTCCATATGAATTTTATAATGAACATTATTATCTACGTATTTTGTTTTCCACCTCCCACTTTCATCTTTCTTGAATTTATAATGTGCTGGGAAATTTTGAAGTTCTATGTCATTGGGAGCCACCTCCATCGGTACCACTAGTCTGATTATACCCTTACTACCACCAGAGAGAAAAGAAATCTGATTTTTTCCTTCTTACGAGCTAGGCTGAGAATTAGAGGCTGAGATGTTGCTAGTTTGAAGTCCACATTTCTTCCTGATACAGTCATTGCCTTCCTTCCTATCCACCCAATTGCCTTTGGCTTAAATTTTCAGTTTCTTCTGGATTGGTTTCCTCTCAGGCCTGTTGGACTGCTGGTAGGAGATTGATGGTATCCCAAACATCAGTGACAACATTGCCTCTAGTGGCTCTCAGTTCCAGGAAGGAAGGAAGGAAGGAAGGGAGGAAGGGAAGAAGGGAGGAAGGGAGGAAGGGAGGAAGGGAGGAAGGGAGGAAGGGAGGAAGGGAGGGGGGAGGGGGAGGGGGATGGGGAGGGGAGGGAGGGGAGGGGGAGGGGGGGGGAAAGAGGAGGAGGAATGGAGAGAAGGAAGGAAGTGCAGGAAGGACAAGGAAGGCAGGACGGAAGGAAGGAAAACTCAGGAAGTCCGCCTTTCCCTCCTTCCGAGGAAGAATGAAGAAGGCGAAAAGGAGGAGGAGAAAGGAAGAAAGGAAAGAAGAAGGAGAAAGACCCTCCAGAAGAGCCACAGTCCACTTCCACAGCTGCTCGGTATTCCAGCTGCACGTGAAACAGAAGAGAAATCGATCACACGCAGAAAACTTGGCCATCAATAAGCAACCATGCAGGCCTTTCAGTTGGAGACCAACCACAGAACTAACTGCCTCTCCATCAACAATCAAGCAGTCTTTAACTGTGATCAGCCACTTCCATCACCTCTGAGACTGGCAGGTTCCCAATAAAAGCCAATAGCCCCTTCCCCCAGGGTAAGATCCTCAGCAGGAGGCAGCCGTTGTCTTTGCGGCCAGCAATTTGACAACAGCATTAGCTTGAACTCTATTAGCCGGCAGCTCCGCCCTGACCCCTGACCCTGACATTGACCTCCCATGCCCCTCTCCTGAGGTAGACTCTGATCTTTTGAGGTGACCCGCCCTGCCAGTTAGCACAAGAGAAGGCTGGCCAGAGCTCCCCGGTCACCCCCTGCTCTCACCAGGACGCTTAAGACTCTTGAGTGCAGAAACAAGCCCCAGTTGAACCCGAGATGTCAAAGGTGAAAGTTCAGCAACATATCCATCAGCGGTCTGCCACTGATGGACAGACAAGGCGAGAACTATGGAATCTGTCCACATAAGGATAACCATTGTCTCCAGACAATTCTGAGACTTAATGGAAGGGACGTATCAAAATGTAGCTTACAAAATACAAAATAATGGACTGAGATGTACATTATACGAGGGTGTTAGATTGCCATATACTTTACGGTGGGGGAATTAGATTGAAGTGTTAGACCGAGGTAGTTAGATTGAAATATGTATTATCTTAGGAATGTTAGCTCGAGATGGACTTCATAACACAGTTGTTAAATCAAGATGCGTTCTGCAGTCCAGGCATTAGCCAAAGATGTGCATTAGAGCAACGTTGTTCAGGGAAAATGTGGATTCTACTTTGGCAGGAGGGTCGGGAGAAAGGAGTGGAATGTTCTTCAGGGTTATAGGATGCCTTCTACATTAGGTAAAGTTCAGTAAAGTTCAGGCGTAGTAACCAGGAAAGGGCATGTAGGGAGAATGTTCCTTGCCTTCTGTTTCCCCAGCCCAACGGTCTGCCACTTTGTCCACTTTTGCTGTTAGGGCCTTCAAGGCCTCCCCCATCAATAAAAACATTAGCTCACTAAACAGCCTGATGGCTTTTCCTTCCCTGGCTTAACCCTTTGGGAGCTGGGGTTTCCTTTGGATTTGTAAAGATATTGATTCCAGATAATGTTTGCCTTTCCAGCTCTCTTCCTTAGACTTGATGGATAGGTTCAGGGCTACATCTCGGCAGCCAGCTCACCGCAGCTACCCAGGGAAAGGGGCGTGGAGAGGGAAGCAGCCTTCAGTAGTTAACACCATTGGCATCCCAGCCCTGGGCCGGGTAGACAAGAGAGAGAAGCGCGCAGGCTACTGCAGTCAACTGGAGAATCACATCTCCAGCTTCTTTCCGGTTTCCTGACTTCTCAGTGTTTTCTTTAGTCTAACTTAGAGTGGCTCATCATTTCTAACCACGCTTCCAATTGGCTGCCCTGCTACACTCATTATTTCATTTTATTTTTTTTCTCTTTGTTCGTTCATTCGTTTGTCGTTGTTGCTACATACTGTAGCCCAGATTGGCCTCAAACGAGAAGCCATCCTTGTGGCTCAGCCTCCAAGGGCTGGGATTACGAGTACCCAGTTTGAGTTGTGGTCTTGCTTTCTTGCGCCTCCTCTTCTGGCTCCTCCTCCGGTTCCATGCAGCTCAAGCTGGCCTGAAACCTGCTCTTGCTATGTAGTCGAAGCTCTATCAGTTCCCATCTCTCTACTTCCGGAGCCCCGGGATTTGGGAGGTGCCACCACACTCAATTCTATGTAGTACTGGGGATGGAACCCAGTGCTTGGTACATGCTAGGCAAGCATTCTATCAACTGGGCTTCATTCCTATATCCACCCCCCCAATTGCATTCCTAAAACTTCTTTTCTAGTGAGAGAACGTGCTTTTTCTACAGATTATCAACATAAATAAGTACAGGCAACTATGTCAGCTGGTGACAGTCGCTGACATCAATAAAACCTCATCCTGGATACAAATCTTAGCGGAGAAGAATAACCCAGGAGGTGGGAGGACCATCTTGCTCATTAACTACCCTGCCTATCCCAGTTTGCTGACTGTCTCTTGTCTTGTCTTCTCTTCCTTAGCTCTGAAAAGGTGACTGACAGCTTGCACAAGTCTAGCCTGGTGCGATTGGATGGTGCTCGGCCTTGCAGAATCAGAGAGGTGAGTTCTACCTCCACTGTGCCTCCATGAAAGACAATGTTACACCAAGCTGAGTTCATGCTGTTGGAAACAGCCCACTGACAAGGCTGCCCAACGCAACCTCGTGGGTCTAAGGAGACGACAGTGTCATCAAACACGTCTACATTGTGCCTGATGGTCCCAGAAAAGGTCATTCCTGCCTGTTGGTCCGACTGGATAGAAAATCGGGTTGGGCATAGGCCACTACATTCACCTTCGGGGGCTGAGCTTTCTGTTACAATCTCTTCTCAGTGATCAAGATAGGCATAGGCTTCTCAGGTAGGACACAACAGCATCTCCACTCTCCTCATCCGTTTTCATTGTGCTTTATTTTTTTTTTTTTGAAGCAGAATCTCACTATGTAAACCAGTCAGACCTTAAACTTGCAGCAATCCTCCTGCCTCTACCTCCTGAGTCCTGCAATTTACAGAAATGCCCAACTGACCCCTGCCATCTCTTGTCCACCTCCCTCCCAGCCGATGTATAGTCTTTCCTGCCATGTGTTCTCTCCCCTTTTCCCTCACTGAGTGTCTGTCCTGCCTTATTTGCTGACGTCATATTTTCCTTAAAAATAGACTAGAAGAGCTATTTCTAATTTCCATCGAGGGATCTGGCCAACCAACCAGACTCCCATGGGATGTGGGAATAAACTTAAAAATCAATCTTGGAGAAGATAAGGCGGGGGGCGGGGGAGGGAACGGTAGATGGGCTTGGCTTATTCTCAGATTCTTTAAAAAAAAATCCGTTGGGTGAGTAAGTTCTCCTGAACGCCCCCAAAGAGACCAAGCAGTAGCGTAGCAGTCATGCAGCCTGAACTCAGAAGCAACCTTGGTGTCTGCTCCAGCCGTTGCCCTGGGAACACGGGGCAGCCACTCAACCTTCCTGAACTTTCATTTCTCCATCCGTATACAGAGGAGAGCAACAGGAATCATATGGCTATCAGAGGAGGCCGTGCATACATGAATAAAGGACTTACTCTATGCCTACCTCAACCACATGAACTTTATCATCTTGCCTCCATATCAACACCTAGCAAGCATGCCAACCCACCACAGGCTCTGGTAACTTAGGTTTAACACAAGCCACACTATTTGCACAGCACCTTCCTGCCTTCATCTGGGTTTAGGACCCCCCATTTCCATGTCTCTTAGCCCCACTCCTTCGAAAGATGACTTTGTGTAAGGATTTGCTCCTCATAGGAAGCAAGGTAGCCCCAGCCCATGGGAAGACACTATTCGCAAGGGCTTAGCCGATGGAATATAATCCCGCTCTCTGTAGTCTCTGGGAACTGGTCATGATTGTATTTCACTGTGGATACTGGCACGCAGTCTATAAATAGGCCCTAATGTGAACCGACAGGCCTGATTTCTCTAGATATATATTAAAACAACATGCCCAGCGCCGAAGCCTCACAGGTCCTAACCTTTAACAAGGACTGTGACGTAAGGCAACCTGCCCAGGAGAGCAAGCAGGCAGGAGGCCAGAGGGACGAGGTCATCGGCTAATGAAGTGGTCAGCATTGAGTTTCTGTCACTCAGCTGGTTAAGAGGAAACTAAAAGGGAAGTTTTTTTTTTTTAAAAAAATGAGAACATTTAAGAAACAAACGGAAGGTCTGCACTGGAGTGTTTGTTCCCAGTGTGAATCGATGCTGCTAGGAGGAAGGCAAAGGAACAACGTGGTCCATCTGGAGCCTTCACCGTGGCTTGCCACACACAGGCCGGTGGGAAGGGCTCGAATGAAAATAAGCAGGGGCTGAGCTACTCCGCTTGGTTCGTATCTACTCCAGACACACAGCGAGAATGAAGGTCAAGTGCATGGACGTGCAGGGAGATTCAGGCGCGACTCTGCACAGGGATTGACTTCCTTCTGAGCCACAGAGTCGGATAGAATAGTAACACTATCCAACGCTGGGGAAGGCGGGTGGGATGAAATGAGAAACTTTATGGAAAGGGATTAGTGCAGCGCTTAGCATTCGGCGATTGTTCAGACGTCAGCATTTATTACTGCTTTTCCACACACTCTTAACAATTGTAGAAAGGGTGAGGTGTTTTTTAAAATGGATGCCAAATGGTATACCGTAGAGTGCAGACCCACGTCCACACTGTGTGAAGTTTTGCAACGGCAAAACTAGCACTTGCTGTGAGTGTGGCACTTTGAAGTTTTCAACCATCCACTTGGTATTAAGTTATTGAAGACTAATATTTTACACATGTCACTGTACTGTATTAGATATTGACTCAAAACTGTTCTTTGGCGGGAGGGAATGGAGACAGAGTCTTCAGATGTAGACCAGGCTAGCATGGAACCATGTAGCTCAGGCTGGCCTTGAACTCCAGATCCTCCTGCTTCTGCTTTCAAATGCAGAGATGAGAGGCAGCATGGTTCCCTAACTCCAGAAGCAGTTCTTGACTTTGTGCTTCACAGCAGATGCATCGAAACATAGACTATGCATGCTAGAGTTAGGATATAGAATATACGTGATGCAGGTAGGGCAATCAAGTCTTCGTGAGAAGATCGGGGAGGAGACAGAAAATGAGGGCTTCCACATTTGTTCCATTCCTTCCTCTTCTGAATGATACACAAGGTAGAGAAGAAGGCTGTAAGCTCTCTCACTGGGCATCCTATTTCAGGTTAACCTTTATCTTTGCGGGTAGCAGCTCACAGTGGCGTGGAGACCATTAGCCCGGTCTCCAGACTTCCCCAGGATGCTGTCCCAGCAACAAACATTAAAATCAATCGTGACATTAGATGGTCATCGGAAACCCAAGAGCATTCCTGTCTTCACAGCTAAGTCAGAGTCCAGCCCTTGAACATCCCAAGGCAGAAGGATGCCAAAGGTTTCATATCCATTTCTGGAGTTATTCCAAAGATTACCTGGGTCCCTTCCCATGTCATTTCTAAAAATGAAGCATCATGGGTTAATGAGAGAAACACTAAACCAAAAGGAAGGACTACCCAAGTCTCCCTGGAGCCCTACAGCCTCTGATGCCCCCAGGTCTCCAGATATTACGACGCTGCTCCCTCTGCTTTATAAATGTGATATGATGGTGAACTAGCAGCATTGGCCCAAGAAAGCACTTTGCGTGTCTCAATGGAAATGATTATCAAATTAAACAGTCGTAGTCTGGAAACAAAGTTGGAGCATCCCCAGAGAGACCTACTCCCTTTTCCCATCATGACCTCGTCTAACCTCTTTCCAGGATTCAGAGCCCTGGGACACTTGAGGATTGGAACTTGTAGGAGATTTGTGCAGTGACTCATTTACTATAAGCCAAGATTCTTCTTTCCCTTCAAATATGGATCTAGCTTGAAGCTTTTCTAATTGTAAAGGTAATATACAATGTCTCAAAACAATTCATGCATTTATCTAAGAACAGGAAGTTAAAATCACCAACCCAAAATGCCAATACACAAGAGTAAATGTTTTTTACCTGTACCATATCCTATCAGATTTTTTATATATACACATACACACATGCACACACATACTTATAACTATCTTATTATTAGTGGCATAATATATACATATAATATATATATTATCCCCAGCAATGGTACAGTACTGATAAAATAGAAATTAGCATATTCTCTTTCAGCAACAGCTTTCCACATCAGTGTTGGCTGTACCAGAATTTACACAACACCCTCTTAGTGTCTGTTTATTATGAGCCATGCTTTAGTGAATATCTCCGCATACTATGATTCTGTCCAATTGTCTCTTTAGGATAATTTTCTGTAAGTCAGAACTGTCAAAGACATGGTCCCTTCCAACCAATGGAGCAAGGAGGGTAAGGGCCAGTAAAGCCAAAAGGTCCCATCAATCTTAGTGACATGTGGCAATTGCAGGACCAATTACCCATTTATCCATGGAGGGCGGAAAGTGGAAGAAGGGAAATTTCCTATCCTGAGCATAAGTTTCCTCTCATGATGTTCCAGAATTAGATGTTCTGGTTTCTTTCACTACCCACCTCTTCCTCTTCCTGCCTTGCTTTTTGGAAGCCCTGCCTACCCTAGAGCTCCCTCTATGCAATGGAGAAGGGGCCACTGAGTCCCCTCTGACCTTCAGCAGGTGGAATCCATCGTCCCCCAAATGTATGTTCAACCTTCACACAGGTTGATCGAGTCCTTCAGACAGAGGCAAGTGCCGGGACCAATAAGCTGGCAATTACACTGCTTTTTTTTTTTCAATTTGCCTTTGGACAAATTCTAATATGCTTTCAGGAGAAAATCTCCATTAGACACAGTGGTTTAATTTAAGGACAGTTGGAAGAGAAAGATGAGCTGAGATGACAGATGGAGGAATGCCGATGTATATATGTCTTGGGCCTGGAGCACTCTGAGGATTTGGCATCAAGCAAGGAAGCAGAGTCAGGTCCTCGAGGCCAAGGACAAGAAAATTGTGAAGAAAATCCGAAAACATTGGGACAGACTCAGGAGACCCCAAAGTTTCAGTATATCGTCTGTGTATAAAACCATATCAGGATAAACTAAAGAACCTAAATCCAGCAAATATGAAAGTACACAAAATGGGAGGCCAAACAAACCCGAACAAAAACAATTACTACCAAGAAGCCTCATTCGGGTTCGTTGCCACAAAGATCACTTGTTTTTTCATTCCATGCTTACTCTGGCTTCCTTCAGACAGATGTTCAGGACATCCTAATTTGGCGTTTCTGTAATTCAACATCTATTATTATTTTAGGATCACAGTCATTATTTTAATTATAATTTAAAGCTGCCTAATATACCCGGAGGCCACCGGTCACCTAAAAGAAATAAATAAAAACAACTTGCCATTTTTAAAAGCAGCATGTTTATTTGGAAGTCCCAAGACCCACTCAACCAAGACATCATAAACCCTTCAAATAAACTCAAAGGGAAACAAAATAAAATGTCTGTTCTTAATCTCCTTAGAAGGCAAGAGGGCGAGAGTCACAGCGGGCAGCTGGCATGAGAACTCAGAGCGAGGTACTTACTGAGCTCGGGAACTTTGGCGTATCCCTGGATGTCTGGGTACCACACTATAATCTATCTCTATCGTTCTCTCCTAGGTTTAAAATCCCTGAGTGGTTCAGTCAGTAAGACGTCAGTGTAGTATTGAATTTGATGCAGGAAAAGGAGAAGGCTGGCTAAGGATATAGTCGCACACGTCTGCAAGCCTGCATGCAATGCTAGCACTCAGAGACTGTGGTAGGAGGATTGCAGCTTCAAGGCCAGCCTGACCATAAGGATCAAGAGAGCGAGAGAGGAGGAAGGAAGGAAGGAAGGAAGGAAGGAAGGAAGGAAGGAAGGAAGGAAGGAAGGAAGGAAGGAAGGAAGGAAGGAAGGAAGGAAGGAAGGAAGGAAGAAAGGAAGGAAGAATAGTATGTATAATCTTAGCACTGAGGAGGGTTGTTCCTGGGGTCCCTTGGGATCACATCCGTACATAATCACATTAATGCTAAACATTCTAGTAGCATTACTCTTTAAGCAAGAGCATGTAATTTTTTACAGAGTGTTTACATCATATTAGGTATTACAAATAACCCATAAATGATTTTTGCAAAAGAGAGAGAGAGAGAAAGAGAGAGAGAAGGAAATCAGGCAAGGTGGAACTGTGGAAATGCCTACCTATTATCCTGCTGAATCCTAATGTGTCAATAACCACGCAATGTTCTCCTTAGCTCAGAGATTTTAAAATAGAGACTTTCTGAAATATCCATTGGTTTCATATTTAGAAGACTAAAGAAACTTCAATACACCACACACACTCCATCTGAGTTTATGTAGCAGAAAACAGTGAGGTTGTTTCAGCTTCATGGCCGCTGGTGTTCTCCAAATTATCAAAGCGTTATCTGGTGGACCGAAGATGGGTGCTGCTCCAAGACCTTCTAGCCTCGCAACATGCAACTCGACATCATGGGAGCCCCTAGGCAGAGGGAATTCCCAGGGGAAAGCATCTGTTTTCCTCCACTAGGGCAACTGCCTTTAGTAGCCCGTAGCCAAGTACTTTCTTTGAGACCCCAAGAACTAGACTGTCAAATTTAAGTCACTTCAAGTCCTGAAGATGAGGCTGAGAGCAGTGTTCCCAAAGCAGCAAAGAATGGGCTCTAAGAAAGCGCTTTGCTTTCTGTGGAAGATGTCAGAAGTGGGAAGGAGGGGAGGGGAGGAGGAGGATGGAAGGGAAAAAGAATCTGAGAGGGAAAGAGGAAAGGGAAGGGAAGAGGAAGTATATGGGAAGAGGAAGAGAAGGGAAAGAGAAGAAATGGCTAGTCCGTTCCCCAGCTGGCAAACTAAACAGCTGTATGAATTAAGTAAACAGTGCAAATGAGTATGTGTAGTGGCGAGACGTACAGACCTTCGAGAACTTCCCCGACTCAACTTCAGCTGATGACTCCCAATGTAACCAGGGCTGTCAATTTCTCAAGAAAAGGTGGGAATGCTGTGGTTTTGTTGGCTTGTTTGCTTTTCGCTTTGAATGTTGACAATTGACTTTATACAAGCACCTGTGCCAGTTTTTCCCTCTCCCTTTGGAATGGACTAAACACATTCACTTCACAAGTCCTAAGTTCGCAAATGTTATGAGAGAGAAAGAAGTGGGAAACTAATTGTAGCAACAGATTCTGAGGCAGAGAATGAACATTTACTCTGAGAAGCTCTTTCATTCTAATCCCCATTGATAAAGGGGGGGGGGGGAAACGCATCCTTTTTCTCTCCCGCCCAATATCCCAGATCTGGAAGTAACGTTGAGCCTGCAATAGGCTTTCTTCCTGGTTCTCTCTGTAACTTTGAGGTGAGCTCTAGATGCGCTGAGTCAGGCAGATGCTTATGATCTGTTAACCTCAGGTGGGATCAGCCAGATCAGATAGATGCACAGGAGAGATTTGTAGAAAGCAGAAAGCTGTGCTGACAGATTGCTTGGTTTGACTGTAATAGCATGTATTGATTCTGTAAAGACATTTTTATCGATCACTCAAGGATGTTATCCTTACATTATTGCTAGCATTTCACATTAAATAGATTGACATTCGAAAAGTGTATCCAGTCAGTTTGGGCTAAGCAATGATGCAATAACAAACAGCCCTCAGGTTTCGGCAGCTATCTACAGAGGCTTTGTTTTTGCCAGCAGTCTGGCTACATCTTGTCTCTGCTCATCTCTTCATATTGCTGTGGGAACAGTTCTGGCCTGGCTGCAGAGCATTTTCCTGCGATCACAGGGGGCAGTGACCACATGATTGTTTCTTAAACAAATGGCAGTAGTACATGTCACTTCCCCCCAACACACACACACATTGTTTTAGAAACCAAAGCAAGTCATATGGCCAAATTGAGAGTTAATCAGGCAGAAGTATCCACCTCTCCTGGGGAAAGGAAAGGCAGCAGGTCTCTGTATCCTGGGATTCCACATCCACGGATTCCATCAATCACAGATGGGAAAAATTTCGAAAAACAAAATCACATTTGTACTCGACATTTTAATAGCATAATTCCCTAAGCAACAAAATATAATATAGAGCATTTGCTTCATATTAGGCATCGTAGGTAATCTACAATATGATTTAAGGTGTATAGGACATGTGTCTAGGTTATATGCAAACACTACCTCATACAGATTTAAACCTTCCAAGGGGCGACTATGAACAATTGAAAACCTCCCCATTAGCCACTGTTGGCCCCAGGATCTGTTACTTCCTAGGTGTGTTCTGTGGATTAATATGAAGAGGAACTGGCTAAAGCAGGGTGTCTGGATTCAGACTTTCTAGGCTCAAATCTCTCTACCATTCATTGCTTGTAAGACCATGGATGTGGTGGTCAATCCCTCTGTAACTCAGTTTCCTCACACAGGGATATTTAGGTGGATTCGTGGTGGAGCTAGGGACATAGAAGAAGCAGTCAAAGAGGTAACCGACAGATACAGACAGACAGATCACCATCACAGAGGATCACAGTTAGCACACAGTATTGACTGCTACCATAGTGCTGGCGATTGGAACGCTATTGGCCCAAATGTGCCTCAGTTACCTGTTCCGAAGAGTCTGATCCTTTCTACCATTACCTGGATAAGTCTAGCCTTAAGAACCTCACGTGAAGGCCATGTGTGGTCATCCCAGCAGTAGGTGGTATCCGAGGTCAGCCTGGGCAGCTTAGTTAGACTCTGTATCAATAAACAGAGCATGAAGAGCAAAGCAAGAGTCCTACATAAAGCATTTGGGAGTGTGTAGCTCAATGATAGAGCATTTGTCTGGCATACACAATACCCTGGGTTCTGTCCCCAGCAACACACACGCAATATTCTACACATTAAAATGCAGGTATTTTCTCAGAATGCTGAAGTCCTTACCAACTCAGAACTTTGTTGAGGATTATTTTGAAATCAATCTCTAGACCAAAGAGATCTAGGAGGATAGTGAAGACACAATAAAAAGATGCCCCACCCACACAAACGTCATTTGCTCATACTGTTGTAGCAAAACACAAACTGGGTGAGGCACAGAGGAGATTTATTTCTCTTAGATCTGGAACTAGAAGTTCAACATCATGGTGTCGGCCAGGATAGTTTCTTCCAAGGATTCTCATTGGCTCATAAATGGCTGGTTTCCTCTGTTGATTTCCCATGGTCTTTTTGTAGGATTTCCTCTTTTTATAGAAACAGTCATATTGAATTGGGCTCTTTCCAGACATCCTCAGTTTACTTGAGTTAACTCCTGTGTGTGTGCGTGTGTGTGTTTGTGTGTGTGTGTTGTGTATATGTGCATGTGGTGCATATGTCAGCAGGTACCATGTGCCGTGCCTGTAGAGGCTCAAATGACCTTGAGAGTCATCCTGGATTCTTCCACCTCCCTTTTGCTTTGCTCTGGGATGTTCCCAGGCTCCACCTCTCCAGGTCTTAAAATACAGGCCGCTGTCATTTCCACCCAGAATTTTCACATGGGATCTGGGATCCAAACTCAGGTCCTTCTGCTTGTGAGGCAGAAACTTAACCCCTGAGCTATATCTCCAGCCCAACTTAACTCTTTAAAATGTCTGTCTCCAGATTGGTACTAGGAGGTAGGACTGAAAAGCATACAAATTTGGGGCAGATACTATTGCAGTCAGCCTGCATGGTTGCTGATAAATGACCATCACACAGCTTAAGGTAACAAGGAGTTTATTTTCTTATGACAGTCTGGTTACAGTTCTCAGCTTGACAGGAGAGCATGCACCAACACCAAGGCGGAGGGAACTGGCCACATCACCACTGCATAACGGCTGAGAGATGGACAATCCTTACTTGCCAGACCAGCATATCTGGCCAAGTGAACACAAGGATGCCAACTCTCTCAAACAGCTCTCTTTGATTTATCCAGGGCCTAATCCCACCCACCATGGGCTGGGTCTTCTCCACCAGCTAGACAATCTCCTTCAGGTTTGCTCTGGGCTTAACTCAACCATTAACTCTTTACAACTGTGCCCAGAGCTCAAACCCTCAATAGTCAAGTTGTGCTTAAGTATGACAGATGCCATCTGGTCCAAGCACTTGATTGCATACTAAAAGCTTCAGCAGATAGATGCCGAGACCTCATAGGGACCTCAGAATCCATGTGGGGAGGACACAGGATTGGGAACTTCCTCAAAGTCCCCACGGACGGCCCATGTACAGCCATGTCATTTCCACACTGACATAGATTTCCTGTCCAGCACCGGAGTGCCTCTCTGTGCCTCTCATGGGCCCAAAGTGTTCTCTACCTTAACCCACCAATGCTTCTCTGTGACAGTTCCACTGAACATACCAGGACGGGAACAAGTTGCTGACCAAGAAGAAGGGGGGAGGGGGTGAGATGGCCCTCGTGGAATGTTGTCCTTTCTTTCCTCCTGATTGGTCACTTTATACCATCATAAAACTTTTCAAAGCTTGAACCTGCACTGAGCCTGTGGCCGTGACATAGTTAATCAGACTCTTGAAGAATCGCGTTACATTATGTGCTTCCAGCATTGATCCACTTCACGAAAACTTGGCCTGAAATACAACTTAGACACAGGATATTGGATCCACAAGAAATGGCTGGGGCTGCTGTCGATGATTTAGTGTCTGGGTGTTTTATGTGGCCCCAAAGCAAGAGAAACCTTACAGCAAGTCAAATACCAGCCCATCAGAGAGGACATCCACCAGCCCCCAACTCACCCCCAAATTGCTAGGAGGAGGACCAAGAAGAGAGAGCTGATTATGGTGTCTTCGTCAAACCTGCTCTCATGAAGTAAGATAGTAATAATACTGTTCATCCACCAGCCTCCCGGGCTCCTTACCTGCTCTTGAATTGATTACAGACAATACCAGGACTCCTGGCACCATAAACTCTTCCCCAGAGATGTGCATGTTTAGGGTCATCTTTAAACGGAAGTTCCAGAGGGCCCCCTCTGAATTCGTGGGAGCCTATCAAGCCAAGCACTACATTTAATATCTCTGTGCTATGTTTGCTAACTAACTGAACCCTGAAGTGGCCCCAGTCTGACCCCTGTGAGCCTCAAAGACACCTCACGGGTTGGGGAGCCAGGACGTGTGATTCCCGTTCTACAGCAGTGGAAACTTGCCCAGGAAGTTATGTGAGTTGCCAAGGTCTTAGACTTAGCGGTGGAACTGGAATACCCGGTTGCAGGATTGCATCCTGTGGCTTCCAGCGACTCCCTGCCCCAGGCAACGGGGAGACCACAAAGGAAATCAGACCTTGTGCTGGCCCTAGGCAAGATCACAGTATGGGCAAAGGTCCTTTGATGCCTTCCGTCTTCCCCTTTGCCAGGCTTCTCCCTCCCCTGCAGGGTGTCTCTCCTAGCTCGCGCCCTCTCAATGTGCCAGCCTACATTCTATCTCTGGGGCGGGAATTCTCTGCTCTGCTCTTGAAGCTGCCGGGTCTTAGCTGGCTGGGGGGGGGGCGAGGGAGGAGGGAGAAGGGGTGGGGAAGCAGACATGTGCTCTCAAAGACCAGCTGGCCCATGAGATCTAGCTGCGTGACCCTGAGCAAAATACATTATTATGCTTTGAGTTTCTTCCTCTGTAAAATGGATTTTTTTTTTTTTTTTTTTTTTTTTTTTTTTTTTTTTTGCTATTTCTTAGAACTGTATGGAAGACTGCAGGAGTTGTGGATATAAACCACTTGGACTGTGTCTGACATTTCTTAGGTCTTTGCAGCAGCTGTTCGTAAAATCACTCATATTTACGTTTAAATCATACATCTCGCGATCTGCTGTGCAGCAGTGCATGTAGCAGGCAGCTTTGCTCTAGTACCTTCCGGGGGTTCGTTCCTTGGGTTCTCATGATTGCCCTGGGGAGCAATTACCAGTAATACCCACTTTGCAGATGGACAGACTGAAACATAGGTAAGTAAGAGGCGGCAGGGGATGTATGGCCTGTATTGGAACAAACCTTTTCAGGTGAGGTTCAGCCCTCCAGCAGGAGGGAGAGGGTGACAAGCACGGTTACTCTCTTTACCATTCCTGTTTTTAAGTAAGTTAAGCTTTGTTTGTGCTTTGGTCAGCTGCATTGGCAATTGAATGCAGGGTCTCACGCCTTCTGGAAGAGCATGTTAAGACTGAGCAGCAAGCAATGGCCACAGGTCCTTTTACTTTTCATTTCTTTGTGTATGTGTGTACATGCACATATGTGCATGGGAACACACACAAATATGCCATGGTACACATGTGGAGACAAGAGAACAACTTTTGAAAGTTGGTTCTCTCCTTCCCGTATAAGCTCTGGGGGTTGAACTTAAACTGTCAGTCTTATCACCAAGTACTTTACCCTTTTACTTACCATTCAGTGGTACCTGTTCCTCCTCCTCTTCCTCCTCTCCCTCTTCCTCCCCTCCTCCTCCCCAACCCCTCTTCTTCCCCCTCTTCCTCTTCCTGCTCTCCTTCTTCTTCCTCTCTCTCTCTTCCTCCTCCTCCTCTCCTTCCTTCTCCTTTTTCTCCTCCTCTTCTTCTTTTGTGACAGGTTCTCTATTATCCAACCTGGCTTTAGAGATATGAATGTTCTTGCTTCAGCCTCCCTAATAGCTGGGGTAACCAGTTACAATTCCACCAGACTCCACTGTAAGAGTATTTGAACTAAAAGAAATAGCTTAAGCATACAGTATTTACACGGAAGTTTCTGGACTTTTAATACTGAAATGTTAGGTGTTCTTGGGAGCACAGACAATATCCAGAAACGGGGACTTTCTACATGGAGCTAAAATTATACCATAAATATCTTTTCTTTCTTTTTGATTACCATTCATTTTCATGCTCCCACGTGGAATATGGTAGGTGAATATCTGTAGGAATGCAATTTATCATTTGCTCCTCCACTCAGAAGTAGCCCTGTGTCTTTCCAGTCCACAGATAGAACTTTATCTTCATGAGCAGCCAAATCATAGAGAGGCTCTTTATAACTTCTTGCATCCCACCACTCGATAGTGTTGTCCAAAGAGCCTGAAATTAGCTTCTATTCATGGATGGGAGACCATTTGACAGAAGCGACCCAGCCAGTGTGTGAGGTGAAGGACGGTGGTACCAAAGAACCATCTTTAGTTCAGAGATCCCACCGTCTGATAGGCCTGTCTGTGCTTCCAGCTGCCAATGGTTTACAAAGTGGAGAATAGGAAATACAAGTAAACACTTTATATCCAGTCAGAGTTGACTTAAGGCTACCAGATTCAGCCTCCCACACTTCAGTTGTATGGTCCCAAGATGCACTGCAGATTTCTTCTGTATCTGACCATAGTCCAGTGGAAATCGCTTCTGCATCACAAAAGTGTCACCAAAGGAGTCCTTGTGAGATCCAACAATGCTCTGTTTCCTGTTTCTTTCTTGGTCGGTTTGTGGATTCCTCCAGTTCATCTTCCTCATCTGTAGTGACCACAGACCAGATCTTTAGCATCTTGTCCCCAGAGCTATCAGCAAGTTTAGTTTCCGAGCTATCAAGAGCTATGTAACCTGCACTTCACCGTGACCTCGGCATCAATGGGGGGCTTTTACTCTGTTCCGTTCTAAGATGCATTCTCATAAGAGGCACTCAGGAGCAAGCAGGACAAACTGTCTTTGGCACAATGTCTGTATGTCCCACATTCTTAATATTGACTTTCCTTCTAAGGACCAGATCCGAGAAGTCATGTCGTAAGAACCAGTCAAGATCCGTTCTTCTGCCCCTTGAATGAAGCTGATCTAGTCGGCATGAAACATGCATTGATCTAACTGGAGCGCATGTACTTCTCCGCCTACCTCTTCTGATGAAATGTTCCCCAGTTTGATGTGCTTGATCAAAGGTATTCATAGAAACAGGCCCTTGATAAGGAAATCAAACTGCACATGTTTGTGGATCTCATTTTTGGTCCCCAGCTACTTACTGACGATGTTACTAAGGTCACCGATTTCAGAGGTGGCAAGGAGTGAGAAGGGAACATCATCTACTGCATGTTTCTCGTTATCAGTCTGGAAGCGTTTCTGAAGCCGTGGCAGGGAATACACACAAGACTTGTCTACAAACACGTGTGGGCTCCTAATCAAGTAGCTCAAAATGAGGCCACTCAGGGATGCCTACAACCTATAGTGGAAGCTTGGCTGCTCTATAAATATATTTTTAAATTTGAGCCTAGTCAAAAGGCATAATAGCAATCACAAATACTTTTTTTTTTTTTGAGGGAAGGAATCATAAGAAAATATTAGCAGTAGAAGTTTTTATACAGAAGGACTATGCAAGCGAGGAGCCATTTTTGCTTGGTGCTTTTCACATATGACAGTCATCTCCCCCACTCCCAGATGTTGCCCTCTCTAAGTCCACTTGTTAAGGTAGATCACTCTCTGGAAGCCTCCATTTTTGTCTTGGCCCTTTCAGGAGAGAGAGACTCTGTGATACAACTTTCGCTACATTATATTGTTGTCAGTTCTCTTTTATTATTAATTACTGTGTTACTCTGTTTTATTATTAATTATTATTGTTGCAATGTCTAGTATATAAATTAAACTTTATGAGATGGGAAGTTGGCCCAGCCCTTGATGTTCCTGCCACACAAGCAAAAGGACTGAAGTTCGTCGCCCCAGATGCCGCAGGAATGCTGGCCAGCCTACTTAACTGCTCTAGCTGTAAAAGCAGAAACTAGCGCTTCTCAGCAAACTGGGCTCTCCAAAGTAGCCCTATCTTAGAGTTCTGATTATGACTAGAGACCCCGTCTCAAAAGAGTAAAGCAGAAGAGTCATCAAGGATGATTCTTGGTATCACCTCGGGCTTCCACAAGCATCTGAACTCATACATGTACACATACACATGCAAACACACATGCACATACACTCTCATATACATACATATGGAAAAACATCTTATGATATATATATATATAATCCAGGTTTCAGGCAACCCCTGGAAGTCTTGGGATGTATAAATTCCCTTTGGATAAGGTAGAACTTCTGTATTTAAATTTTCAAACCTGGCTGTACAGATTCATTTTGTTTTATACCCACAGGATTTAACAGGAGCCGTAAAAGTATCATGTAATTTTGCTTCTTATTTATTTTCTTATAAGCTTTGCATTTAAAAAATAATGAGCATAATATTTAAAACTGATATTATAGTTGAACATAATGGTGTCACGGACTTGTAATCCCTAGGAATTAGGAAGGAGATTGCAAGTTCAAGACCTCCCCGTGCTACTTAGGGACAGCCTACCTTAAACACAAAATGAAGAGTGTAAAACCAATCACTTGCTCCAATGTTAAGATTCCTCCAGAGTCCCTTTGCATCTCCAGACAAAGTGAAGCTTCCAAAGAAGAAAGTACTGGAATGCTCAGGGAGCATTCGAGATGGCAGAACCATCTCCCTACATGCAAACCAGCTCTCTTCCCAAACATGGTATTTTCCTTAGTGGTCCTCCCCACCCCCAATACCAGGAATTTTCCACTTTAATCATGTGGGTTAGTTTGGAGGAGTTCACCTTTGGAACTTTAAAGGCACTGGCAGCTAATCCTTTCCATAAGACACATTTCTGGGAAAGCCAGGAGATAAATGTTTACAGCCTGTGCTGGAATAACAGAAGCCCGTGGCTTTCAGCACAATCTGAGCACCCTGTGTCCATGTCCTGGAAAACAAGTTAGGGAAAGTCTCCAGTTTGGTGCTGTGGAATCCTGGCCTTCCTTCGTTCCCACAAAGTAGAACCACTAGAAATATTTGTATGTTAGATGTTTTCAAGCTCTTTCCCTGGTTAGGGGATAAACATGAGGTAATTAAAACCATGCATAAGATATTAAGCCAAGTATCTAAAGGAATGAAATTTGTTGAAGTTGTTAAACATAAGTACAAAACTCAAAATAGTTCAAGAATCCTCCCCCTTGGTACATACACAGAATATGGATTGAGAGGGACCTCAGTTAGAGATAAACAGTGTATGTAAATGTGCACGTGCACACACACACACACACACATTGACCCACACACATCAATACATTGATATATCAATACATGCAATAAATGTAGTAGCTAGAACTTGGCAAGCACAGGTATGGATAGCACCCTTATTAAGATAATTAGAAGAGTTGTTACTCAGCAATATTGTGAAATGATCTCATAAAGGTTCAGAGAAAATATAGATCAACATAAAATGCCACTGAATCTCTTGGGGACTAGTTCCTTATCAGTCATCTAAGGGTTCATAGTGGCCACATTAGGAATGTGTTGAGAAGGAGTAAGGTCATACCCAGAGCATTAATTAGAAGGCAGAGTGTAAACAGGTGGTTTGAACTTAAAGTGTCTCTCCATAGGCTAATGTGTTTGAATATTTTACAGCCAGTTAGGAGTCACAGTCTCAATGGAGGAGAGCTTGAGATTTTGTAATCCCGTCCTAGTTCCTGTCCCCAACACAGCGTAACCAGCCACCTCACAATCACAGCACCATGCTTTCCTTGCTGTGATAGACTCTATCTCCTAATACTGTGCGTCAAAATAAATCCTTTCCCCATTAAGTTGATTTTTGTTGGGTATTTGGTCATAGCAACAAGAGAGTTCAATAATCGATAAAATTGGTATCAAGAAGTAAGGTCATTGCTGTCATCAACTTGACCATGTGGTTCTTAAGCCTTTGGAACTGGTTTGGAAAAGAATGTGGAAGAGTTTGGAACTGCAAGTTAAAGAAACCCAGAATGCTATAAGCGGAACTCAACAACAGGCTGTTCTAGAGGTAGTTTAGAAGGCCAGAATACTGAGGGAAATGTGGTTCATAGAGGGCGGGCTCATGATGTTTCAGAGAGGAACAAAGACTCTGCTGGAAATTTTCCCTACATTCTGGCAAAGAATCTGACTGCCTTCTACCTGTGTCTTAAGAATGTGAGCAAAGCTACATTCAAGAGTAATAAAATAATATGTTTGGCAGAAGAAATTTCAATGCACAGGCTGAGAGAGAGAGAAGAGAGAGAGAGAGAGAGAGAGGCAGGACAGAAAGAAATAAGGTGTATACTTTTGACAAGTAAATATATGTAAGTGAATTTAAAGTTATAAAAAGCCAGGTATAAAAGTAATTATAATATTTACACTAATTAAAGAGACACCTCCTAATGTTCTGAGGGCAAAACTCCATCTATAAACGGTTTCAAATTGTGGAAAAATACAAATTTATTTGAAAGGAGAAAGCCTGAATGGAGAATGCTGGTGAAGGGATTCCTTGCACAAAAATAACTGCATGGGGAAGTGTTTTCTCAGATTCAAACTGGGGAGCACACTAAGGTTGCTACAACTGCGGTCCAAGGCAGGCAGTACATCTCAGGCAGACAGCAGAATTTGGTGGCATCATCCACATGACACTAGCATTGGCAGGCATGAAAGATGCAAGATTCCAGAGATTGGCTGAGGACAAGAATTGTGTGTAGGGTCAGATTTCCTGCATAAACGCCCTAAGAGGCCATTGTATGGAGCTTTGGAAAGTGAAGCCTGTGTTGCAGTGGAGACTCCAGGATGGTGGAGATGCCAGGAAACTAGACCCTCTGCCAAGAAGACTGTAGACACTGAGTAAAAACAGACCAAGAAAGGAGTTAGATATGCTTGTAGGCAGCAGAGCTGGGAAAGCAGAGCTATTGAAACTCAAATGATTCTACTATTTGCCCCTGATGCCAGTTATGGAATTTCAGGATTTGGTGCTTGCCTCATTGGGCTTAAATTTTTGCTTTGGTCCAGTATTTCCTTGCTGTCTTCCTATTCCTCACTTTTAAACAGAAACCTTTGCTCAATGTCACTGCAGATTGGAAGTGTGTAACTTATCTTTTTTATTTAAGGGGTTGCCTTGAACCTCAGAGGAAACTTCAGATTTCTGAAAATTATGAGGCCTATTAGAGTCACGTGTGCATTGTAACTGATGCTTTTTGCATTCTGATAGGGCCATAAAGTCTAGGAAGAGGATGCTGTGGTATGACTGTAGAATGTCCCCCCATAGGCTAATATGTGGGGGAACTGTTTTGGAAGGTTGTGGAACTTCAGGGAGAGGAGCCTCACAAGAAGTGTTTCACTGAGTGGTTAGGATTGAGGTTTTATAGTCCAGTCCCACTTCCTGTCTGCCTTCTGCTTCCTGAATGCAAACACATGTGACCAGTTGACTAACACTTATGTCTGTCCTACCACGGTGGGCTGCATCCCCAAAACTGTAAGCCACACTAAGCCCCTTCCTCCCTTAAGCTGCATTTTGTCAAACTTTGTGTCACAATAGCAAGGAAAGTAACTGGCACAAGGGAATTGGTCACCAAAGCCCTTCTCCTCATACAGAATCCCAGAGAACCAAAGCAAAAATTTAAATCCACTCTTTCTGCCTTGGAATCTACAAATCAGTCCAAGTCAATCCCAAACACAGTCACAAAGTGCCTGTCAACCCACATCCTTCTGTCCTACACCTCAGACAGGGCAGCATGGTAAAAAACTCAGTTCTGGGTTTTTGAACCAGCCATTGTAGTTAGCCTGCCTTGGGGTTGCTGATAAAGTCATGATAGATGGCTTAGAGGAATAAAGGGTTTTAATTCCTCTCTGATAGTCATGTTACAGTTCCTCATCCAGTCTGACAGGAGAGTCTACACCAACACCAGGAGGCTGAGGGAACTGGCCACACCATATCCATGTAACAACTGAGAGAGGGACGATCTTTAATTGTCAGACCAGAATGTCTAGTCAAGTGTACCAAAGGATGCCCACTTCCTCACCCAGCTGCCTCTCTCTTATGCACCTGTGGGCCTAGTCCCACCCCCCATGGGCTAGGCCTTCCCCATCAATTATAAAAACTCTTCCAGGCTTGCTCAGGGCCTAATTCAAACATTAATTCCTTACAAACATGACCAGATCTTAAACCCTCAACTATCAAGCTGACACCTGTATCTAACTACACCACCAGTTTTAGACACAGACAACTCCTGTCAGCACTGTGAAGAATCTTGGGAAAGGTGGATGTAAACATGAATAGTCTCCACTCCTATACCTGAGATCCATCCCAGCTGCCTAGACTAAGTGTAGCTGCGGGTGTCTTTCAGGACTGAGGATCACCGATCATACCCATCAATGCCAGAAGAGCCAATACCGTGCCATCGATCTGACCCATTTGGCTTGGCATTCTCTATTCGTCCCTTCCAAGGATTTAGCGCTGCAAACAGTACACAAATGTCAAAAAAACAAACAAACAAACAAAAACCACAGAAGTCACCTGTTGGCGCTGCGTACAGTCCACGGCACGTAGGAGGCTGAGGCAGGAGAATCACTTCAGTTTGAGCTGCACAGTGAATTCAAGGCCTGCCTAGGCTACACAAGGACACCCTATCTCAAAAAACATTTTTTTATTATTTATTATTTATTCAATTATGCATATACGTGTGTGCGTGTTTGTGTATATATGTGTGTGTGAGTAGAACCACGGGTGAATTCAGGAACCACCATGGACTGCCTCCACCTCCTCCTTGTTTACTGTGCCCCAGGATTCACAGGCTCCGCCCTACCAGGACCAGAAACGCAGGCCGCCCCCACGTCCGCCTGGTGTCTATACGTGGGGTCTAGGATCCGAACTCAAGACCTTCCGCCTGCAAGGCAGAGGCTTAACCCCTGAGCCACCTCTCCAGCCCCTCAAAAAACATTTTTTAAAACATGTAAAAGATGCAATTTCCTTATTTATTTATCAAGTCTTTTTATGAATTTTTTTGGAGTACATTAGCATCTTGTAGATATTCCTAGATATATATGAAAGAATAAAAAATGCTACCATATTTTAAGATTCTTTGACAGGCTAAGTTTACTCTAATGGCATCTTAATTCATTATTTAGGATTTTATAATTCATTTAGGGATGTTCCTTGTTTGTTTGTTTGTTCATTTGTTCTTTCGTTGGTTGGTTGGTTGGTTGGCTGGCTGATGGTTAGTTAGCTTATTGAGAGAGATTTTCTGTATACATCTGGCTGGTGTGGTACTCACAATGTAACCTTAAATTCATGGCAGACCTCCTGCCCCAAACCCAAGCTCAAAAGAGGCTCCTTGTAAAAGAAGGGATATAACAAGGTAGCAGGTCAAAATAAATGCTAGCCATGTTTTTTTTTTTCTTCCCATGGAGTTTGAATATGATTCAAACAGAGAATTTATTCTTAAGCCTCTACTCAGAGACTTCCTTTCTATGAAACATCTAAGTTCAGAGCCAGAGATACAAAATGGTTAAGACAGGAAAAAATGTTCCAGGCTTGGTCTACCTGAGTCTTAATCTCCGTCTATCACTTGGTCACTGTGTGACCAAGAAGAATTCTTTCAACCTCTCTGAGGTTTACATTCCTCCTTTATAAAATGAGGCCAGTAGATTCTTCACAGGGGCACTTTGAGATTACACAAGTTATTATGTGCAGACCTATTGTGTGTGTCTATACTTCCTAAGCATTCCACATGGGTCAGATTTATTCCTGTTACTTTTTCTATATGCATTATCTACAGCAACCATGACATGGATGGAGGAAGTGGTAAGCTAAATTACCAATTGTAAGCAACTGACAAAGACAAGATCTTAAAACCCAGTCTTGCTGCGTCCATCAGCAAATATTCAGTTATGCTGAGTTAAAAACAAGCATCCAAAATGTAAGCGTGTAGTACAGTAAAAATTTGTTCCAGGGTTGGAGAGATGGGCTCAGAGGTTAAGACTCTGCCTCTCGAGAAGAAGGTCCTAAGTTCAGATCCCAGGTCCCACCTTAAAAAAACATGCAGAAATGGCAGCAGCCTGTACTTCTTTCCCTGGTGGGTGGAGCCTGAGAAATCACAGAACAAAGCAAAAAGACAGAAGAAGCAATTGAGGATGATTCCGAAGTCCCCCTTTGTTATAGTTAGGCACAGGTGTCAACTTGACAGTTGAGGGTTTGAGCTCTGGGCACATTTGCAGAGAATTAATGGTTGAGTTAACCCCAGAGAAAATCTGCAGGAGATTGTCTAGCTGATGGGGAAGGTCCAGCCCATGGTGGGTGGGATCAGGCCCTGGAATAAATCACAGAGGGCTGATTGAGAGAGTTGACATCCTTCTGTATACTTAGCCAGACATGCTGGTCTGGCAAGTAAGGATCGTCCCTCTTTCAGCTGTTATGAGAAATGGTGTGGCCAGTTCCCTCAGCCCTGGTATTGGTGTGTGCTCTCCCGTCAAACTATTACAAACTGTACCGAACTGTTATAAGAAAATAAACCCCTTGTTCCCTTAAGCCATTTGATGGTGATTTGTCAGCAACCATGCAGTCTAACTGCAATACCCTTGGTCCTTCACAGAAACACAGTGCATTCTCTCTCTCTCTCTCTCTCTCTCTCTCTCTCTCTCTCTCTCTCTCACACACACACACACACACACACACACACACACACGTGCAAAAATAAATAAAATTTAAAAGCAATTTTTAAAATTTTGTTCCACACACAAAATCCCCTGCAGTTCTGGGCACTAATCATGTGCTTGCCTGCCTGATTTCACTCGATCGCATCAACATGAAGGTCTGGGTGAAAGTGACCAGCCAAGATCAGGACACCTGTATGCCAGCAAATGAATAAATGCTACAGCAGGGACACCCATTATGCTTACATTTCCTTTACCAATACAAGTTACCTTGTCGCACCTAATTCGAGAAAAAGAACGACCATTCCTTCTTGGCACACACAGGCTGTCAGGGAGCACCCAAAGCATCTCTTGGTGACACCATATGGCACGCTCAAGTATCTCCCTGGGGTAGGAGCTATGATGCTATTGTTTCTGTTGCTAGAGCAAATGTCTAAGATAAAGTCACTTCAAAATGAGAGTCCCCCCCTCCATTTGTTTGTTTCATTTGTTTTGGTTTCCACTATTTTGGGATGGGAAGGAAAGAAGATACTGGTTTTAAGTAAATGCACAGTGCTTTCACATGCATTATTGTTTGTTCATGTATACATGCACTGTGTGCGTGTGCATGTGTTGTGTGTGTGTGTTATATGTGTATGTGGACTAGTACAAGACAGAAGCCAGGGGAGGACATTGTGGTTCTGCTCTGTCTTTCCCTAGCTTATAAGCAGGACTTCACTGTGCACCTGGAGCTTGCTGGTTCCCCCACTAATCTGGAAGCTCCAAGCCCCGATGATCCTTCTGTCTCCACCTCCTCACCCTGTGAGAGAGAGCGATTCCAATCTTGTCTTTAAGGACACATACCCAGTGACCTAAATCCCTTCCTTTAGGATCCATGTCTCAAAAGTTCAGCCACTTCCCAATGGTAACCCTAGGCTGGGGACCAAGCTGCTGCCATCAGCAGTTCTTTCTTTTTAATTTTTTTATTTATTCAATTGGGTGTGTGTGCGCCTGTGTGTATGTATGTATGTATGTGTGTGTGTAGAACCACGGGCGAATTCGGGAACCACCATGAACTGCCTCCACCTCCTCCTTGTTTACTCTGCCCTGGGATTCACAGGCTCCGCCCTACCAGGACCAGAAACACAAGCCGCCCCCGCTTCCACCCAGCGTCTATACGTAGGGTTCAAACTCAGGACCTTCCACTTGCAAAGCAGAGGCTTAACCCCTGAGCCACCTCTCCAGCCCTAACCATCAGCAGTTCTTAAGTGGAGAAATGCATCAGACCTTCAAATGAACTAATGGATCAGGGACTGTCACCTACTCCAGCCTGGCCCTTGTCCCTTCCCTGCCCAACAAGCAGCACTCCAGAGTCCCAAGTTATTCTCCAGTGCCCAGGTCAAGTCATCCTGGCTGAGACCAGACACATCCCACCATCTGTCTGGGGCTGAGCTCCCTCGATATCTCAGTTCTAGAACAGAGAATCCTCCTCACTGCTATCCGGGAGGGCTGTGGGCCCCCAAATATTTAGTTAGCAGCCATTCAGTTAAGTGGAATTGACTTTTTATTGGCTTTCCTCTCTAGGGCTGCCACCAGCGAAGGCCGCTTCCTTCTTCCCTCTTCGCCTGTCAGTTCGCCCCACATCCCTATCGGCAGCCTTTGGCTCTGATCAATACTAACCGCTGTGTAACAGCCCATGCACGGCTGCTCTGGTTACATCGATTAGACCCTTTTTCCAACAGGTAGCTGGCTATTTGAGGCAATGACTTGAGATAAACACCTACTTTTACTTCAGGCTAATTCATTTCGGGTGGATTTCAAGGAGGTTCTACGCCCCATCGCTAAGACAAGCAGAAATTCAAGCATCAAGATTGACTCCTTCAATGCTTAAAAATCTGAGGAGCCCTGTCTTGCTCACCCCATCTTCTTCTTCCTTTTTCCTTTTCCCTTGTATTTTGTAAGTGCCACTTATAAACAAGATAGCAGGACTTGGGACATTGAAAAAGCCACTTCAAAAAAAACGTGTCAGCCATCCATCATCCCTCTTTCCCCTTTGATGAGATGCATCCCTCAGGAAACGCAGGACCGCTGAAGAGTCAGCCTCGTCGCTGGGCAACCAAGCACCACCCTTCCAGTTTCCCTAGAATGAAGCTTCCACTATCTCACAGTCCTAGTCTTCATCACTTCTCTGGAGGGTGGTCTTTGAATCCTCCCCTACGCTGTCTCAGGGCCACAGATGAATTTGCCAAAAGTAGCTGTTGTGAAACGGGTTTCCGTTTTGCAACTCACAGAGGTATGTGGAGGTGATGCAATTTCATGGTATTTGTGTTGTGACTGGAAAACACACATTTCCACCCCCCCCAACATGCGCATGCTGAATATTACATCTGATGCCGTCATTCACTTGTCATCTAAATCCCAGTCATCCTAGACACACCTACTTCATCGGATACTGACTACAGTATCCTTTGGCTACCTGGCTTCTGGGGTGATGGGGGGGGGCGCGACTTTCTTAGTGTTATCCTGCACAAAGATTGACTTCACAACACTCGTGAGTGCCTTTCTCTTACGTTCCCGAGTGACTTCCTACTGCCTGCCTGGATGAGAGTCACATGTCTCAGCCCCTCATTCTGGAGTTTAAAGATCTCATCATCGGCTCTCACTGTAAAACGTCTCCCACCAGTCACCGGCACAAGTTCTAGCATTCTTGCTGGATTTTGCTTCTAGCCTGAGCGTCCCAGCCCCATACTTGGAAAGCAAGTGCAATGACTCCTTTAACGTAAGCTGCAGTCCTGGCCGTGCTACTTCTTAGTGGTGCATCATGGTTGAGTCATCTTACCTCTCTCTCTGCAGTTCTGCATCTGTGAAGGGGCAGTGATCAGTACTTACCTCAAGGCAGATATGAGAATTAAAGAAACACCTTGGGGGTGGCTTCTGCACATAGTAAACTCTGTGGGTTTGCTTTTATTTTGATTCTTTTCTCCTAATTCCAAATCACAATGGAAAGCATAACTTCTCCATAGAGAGTCAGTCTGTAGTTTGCCCTGACCCTCCCCCCAAAAAAGGTTATTTCCTCTTTCAACATCTCTGATCATAAGCCTTTATTAATAATATATTAATTGGAGCAAATAAGTACTGGTATTAAGTATTGCATAATGCTCTTATATGTATTACTGCTTGTGTACATGTGTTTGTGTGCATGTTTGTATGTGTATTATAGAGTGTACTTTAGTAAAAAAACAGAAGCCAGGGCTGGAGAGATGGCTCAGGGGTTAAGACTCTGCCTCACAAGCAGAAGGTCCTGAATTCAGATCCCAAGTTCGACTTAAAAATGCCAGACAAAAAATGGTGGTAGCCTGTACTCTCAGCTCTGGTGGGCAGAGCCTGGGAAATCCCAGAGCAATCCAAGATGACACCCAGAGTCACCCTTGGTCCTCCTCAGGGACACACAGTGCCCTCTGAGACACACACACACACACACACACACACACACACACACACACAGAAAGCAAAATAAATAGTTTTAAACCCAAGGTCATGGTTCCCATCAAACAATATCTTTTTTTTAATTAATACATTTTTATTATTATTTCAGCTCATACAAACTTATTAGGTACACCAGTTCCCTCCCTCCCTCCTCCTCCCCCCGTACCCCCTGCTTCCCCTCCCCACCCCCCTCTCTCCCCATCCCCCAATGACTCCCGCCCCAATTCCCAGAGAGTCCTTTCTTGTGCATGTCTGATTTTCCTCTGGGCCCTCCTCTCCGATGACATACAAGGACCCAGTGGCCTTTCCCTGAACCCTTTCCCGTGTTCCCCTTAGGTATAGGAACACTGCTGTGGCTGCCAATCCTTTGCCTCCAAGGATCTTGGTGCCTTTAGCAGATGCTAGACTTTGTGAGGTCAACAGTGTGTTGGACAATGCGCAGGGCATGCAAAGTCCAATTATGATTGCTTCAGCTCTAACTAGTATGGGGTATCTTACATATCATTGCTCCTTCCATCCTTTTGCTCTTACACTCTTACCGCCCCCTCTTCCGCAAATTTCCCTGAGCTTCATGATGGGGAGAGATTAAGCTGGCCTAGTTCTAGGTGGTTGATATATAGTCTCTGAAGTTCTGGATTGTGGTTTGTTGATTTTCTTTTGCAGTTTTGCTGCTCCTGCAATGCCCTTCACTCCATCCTGGTGGGCATTGTATGTTACCCCCTGGCCAGAGACAAAAAGCTGTTAAACTAGAGTCTTGTGATAAAAGCACATTCAAAGGTAGATGAATAAAAGTGGGAAACCACAGTGAGGGAGGGGTCTATCACCCATTTGCAAAATGGTTACTTTTTATCTGCCAGACTATATGCCCTCCTCTTCTGGTGAGATCACTCCCCCTCAGTAGTAAATGATCAGGAACAAAAGTCTGTGAACTTAATCAGATGTCTCATTACTTATTTGGGTCCTTGGTGGAGGCCTATTTTCCCTGCTGTAACATGGTCCCTTCTCTCCTTGTTTCTGGGGTGGCCCTCCTACCCCATCCCTCCTGTTCATAATCCTTGGAATTACTGTCTCTAGGTGGGCTGGGTGGGTTTGGTACTAGGAGATACCTATTAGGGAGTACATACGGCGCTTAATTTTCTGGGTCTGGGATACTTCACTTAATATAATTGTTTCTAATGACATACATTTCCTGGCAAAATCCAGTAATTCATCATTTTTGATGGCTGAGTAGTACTCCATTGTATAGATGTACCACAGTTTCCTTATTCACTCGTCAACTATTGGACATTTAGGTTAATTCCATGACTTTGCTACTGTAAACAGTGCTGCTATGAACATGGTCGAGCTTGTGCTATCGAGGCAAACCTCTGCTGCATGGGGGGTTATTCCCAAAAGTGGGATAGCAGGGTCATATGGCATTTCAATCTTTAATTTCTTTAAGAATCTCCAGACGGCTCGTCAAACAATATCTTTATCCAGCCTGCTCTGTCTGTATCCCCTGGCTATAGTGGCCTCTCCTTATCTTTGCACATGTGGAGAAGAACATATCCCCAGGGCGTTAAACTCTCCCATGGTCCTTGGACATACCTTCCTAACAGTTCCCAGACGATCTCTCCTCGAACATCCTGGTCAGAGGTATTCTACTGGCCAACAGCACCCAGCCATCCAAGGCTGGGGCTACGTACTCCTGCCTCTAGTACCTCAGCGCCGAACTCACTCCACGAGGACCGGAAGCTGGAACTTAGTTCTCAGTGCGACGATATTAGGAAACAAGAGCTTTCTAAAGCTTTAGATGGGAAAGGCGGCGCTCTTCTGAATGGAATTAGTGCACTTGTAAAAGAGGCACCGAAGGGCTGGTGAGATGGTTCAACGGGTGAAGGTGCCCGAGTGCAAGCCTGGTGACCTGCATTCCGTCCTTAGAACCCATATGGTAGAAGCAGGGAACCAACCTCTGAGGTCAGTTACCTGCCTAACCCACTGAGCTGTCTCACCAGCCCGAGAAGCTGCTTTTATAAATTGACCTCTGACCTCACACATCACTGTGACATGTACCTGCCTGTTTCTCTCTCTCTCTTTCTCTCCCCCCTCTCTCTTAAATAAATAATATTTTTAAAAAAGAGTCACCAGAGAATGAGTTGATCCTTCTGTTACATGAAGAAACAGTAATAAGACACTGTCTTTAAAGCAGAAAGCAGGCCGATAAACACCAAATCTGCCAAAACCCAACTACAATCAAAAGTTCAGTTAAACAGTTCTCTTCTGCTTGCCTGTAAGGTGGCCGTTTATAAATACCCATAACCTCTTGCTGAGGGTGATGGTGTCATGCTAATCCATTGCAGGCTACAGTAGCAAAAATATCATAGACTGTACTTGGCTCGCATACATGTGGTCCCGGTTCAATCCCCGGCACTGCAAATAGCAACTAACAAACAAAATAATAAAACAGATAACTAATAAAGAACAGAAATTGTCTCTCATGGTTCCAGAGTCAGGAATTCCATGATGAAAGAAATAACCAGTTCAATGACTGCAGGAGACCATTGGTCATACCAGGCATCTGTCTGCCTGGGGTCTCCCATGCTGGGTGAGACTTCTTTTGTAAAAGCGCCCCTCTCATGATCTAACAAAGGCCCTCATGATCTAACCTTAGATCATGTTTTGAGTTGTGGATGAATGGGAGAATAGCTAAAATTAAAATGAATAAGACTAAGGCTATGACTCCTCCTAATTTGTTAGGGATAGATCGCAGGATAGCGTAGGCAAATAGGAAGTATCATTCTGGTTTGTTGTGGGGTGAGGTGTTGAGGGGGTTTGCTGGGGTGTAGTTGTCAAAAATGGTGATTAGGTTTTGATAAATGAGTGTTTGAGGGAAAGAAACATTTCATAGATGATGGTGCTACCAGTGGTAAATGGAGTAGGTGTTTCCAGGATCTTGATCTCCTACTCAAGAAGGAAATAAAAGCCTACACAGATTGCTAAGTAGCAAGATTTATTCACAGCCACGAGACAGAATGGGTCAAAAAGGTATCCACTGTCACAACTGTCAGTGCCACATGAGTGGAGATAGGCAAGAACCCCAAATATTGTTAATTTCCTTTTCTCTTCTCTTCTTTTCTTTTCCTTTTCTTCTCTTCTCTTTCTTTTCTTTCCTTCTTTCTTTCTTTCTCTCTCTCTCTCACTTTCTCTTTCTCCCTCCCTTTCCTTCCTTTCTTCCTTCCTTCTTTCCTTCCTTCCTTCTTTTCTTTCTTCTTTCATTTTCTTTTTCTTTTTGTGTGTGTGTGTCAGAGGGCACTACGTGTCATTGTGGAGACTCAAGGGTGACTTCAGGAATCATCCTGGATTGCTTCTACCTCCTTTTTGCTTCACTCTGGGATTTCCCAGGCTCTGCCCACCAGGGCCAGAAGTGTAGGCCTCTGCCCTTTCTGCCTGGCGTTTTTATGCGGGAGCTGGGATCTGAACTCAGGACCTTCTGCTCTCGAGGCAGAATCCTGTTTGAGTTTCTTTTATGAGGGTCAAGAGGAAGAGTTTACTTACCAAGGGATATAGGATAGGTGGGCACTGTTTTGATCAACAGACTTGGATTACACAGGCTGTTCTCACACTGCATATTCCGTCCCATAAAGCATCCGATTGTAATTAAATACCTGTCCCAACTATAGATAGGCACCAGAGAGTAAAAAGGAGGTTCTCCCTAGAAGTTTTCTTTGAGGATACAGTTTGACTTATCTCACATGAACTCATCAGCTGGATTGGCCATTGCCATAGTTCCAGTGCATTCCAGAAAAATGTTTGAATAGAAACTGTCTATGTTTGATGGTTTCTAACTGGGAGACACACGTATTTCATTATTGAGACATGGGTGCGAGCGCAGCTTGATGCAGGAGAAGTCCTAGGTTACTGAAAGACTCAGCGCATTGTTCATTGATGGGTATGTATGTCTGCTACTTTGCAGATGAAAGTCTCAAGCTGTGCATGGGTTGCTTGGTGCACAGTTAAGAAAGGAGTATAGACATGATCCAAGCCAAGAGAGTCTCAGGTCCCTGATTTATTCCCTATGCTTGCCTGCCTCGATAAAACTGCATTAAGAAAGAAGAAAAAAAAACTCTCAGGCATGGGGGGTTAAAAACAGTCATTCACTTCTGCTCAGTACACCAAATGTGCTCGTAGATAGTCAGAGAGTTGTCCAAGGCCTGGTGGTCCAGATTATGTCACATAGGGCTCTAGCAGCTGAAAGGGACCCATAACGGTGACTGGCCACATGTCTCTGGTACCTGGCAAGCTAGCCTGGACACCTTTGTAGTGGCCAGATTCCAGAATCAGAAGACGAGAACAAACCCCAGTGTTACAAGCTCTTTACAAGCCTCAGCTTGTGTGATGTTTTCTAAAAGCCCCATGGACAGTTCGCAGGTTCACAGACTGTTAGAATCGAGCCCAATTCCTGGTGAAAGGAATTGCAAAAGATTCCAGATTTATCATCATCATCATTATTATTATTCTTCATGACATACACCTTTCTGGAAAGATCTATGGCTGCACAACTTCACATTCTCTGTCCTCATAACCTAAGTCCAAAAAGCAATATGGGCCACCCCCTGTGTTTTAGGGAATAGGGAGTGTCCTCTTTATAGCCTGGCGAACATCTAACACGCCCTTCTGCCTGTTAACCACGAGACTGAAAATAATTCTGAAAGAGTAGTCTCTTAAAACTTAACATGAGGGAGTGGAATTTTTAATTAGGCCTCAGCAGAATTTTTAAAAGAATCTTTCTTTTCTTCAGTGGCCTCTCCCTTGTTATAAATCTTAACTCCACCCAGTGACACACCACAGCCAGCTTGCCTTTCCTTCCCACCCTTCCACGGTGCCTCTTGCGCAGCTCATGTCGCTACAGAGAAAAGAGGTCTTGCTACCTGCTCTCCTCACTTCCGCACCTTCTTTCTCCCATTCCTGCTCTACCCTTTCTGAGGGTCTCCCAGGAGCAAGATGCTAGAGAAAGCCAAGAAGTTCGCCATAATGCTACTTGTTCATCTTCTGAGATTGGATGCTACACATGATGGCTTAGAGACCTAGCCAGAAAAATCAGACCTCCAGAAAGCCCTAAAATAGAAAGCTTTACAAAAAAAATAATAGTGTGTGAGGAAATATATTGAAAGGCACTCATGAAGGGTCCAATGGTGAGTAGCACTTGCTAAGCAGCCTGGATTCAATCATTGGAACACATGCACAAGTGGAGGGAGATGCTCAGCTCCACAAAATTGTCCTCTGACTTCCACATATGCATCATATACACAAAGCAATAATAAATAAAGCTGCTTAAAATTTTTAATGTTTACATGTGAACTTGATGTGGCCATCAGTACATTATTTATTTCATAAGTCTCTACAGAACCTTTACTATGTAACAGACTTTAGAGCTATAACATATGGTTCCTTATAATCTGGTGATAGAAACAGACACATGAAAAGAATTTCAATTCCAGAATAGCATTTAACATGTAGGAAGGTGCCATGGAAAGATGCGGGGAGGACACTGCATCCAGGCCAGGTGACTGAGACTTTCTCATGAAGGTGTTCCTTGATGTGGTCCTAGTCCAGTGACATGGTTACTGTGAGAGAGCATTCAGAGCCAATCAACTTAAGGAAGAAAGGAAGATTTATTTAGCTTATGGTTCCAGAGGACAGATATGGTCCTTCATGGTGGAGGCAGCATGGTTGGCTGGCAGAAGCTGGAGTCAGACTAAATCACACCTATCTGAGAGGCTGAGAGCTGTAGACTGCTTGCTGCAAAGACAGACTTCTCCTCCTGGAGGTAGGGTGGGACTCATCCACTTCAAGGCCCATCCCTTTGACTGCCTTCCTCCAACAAGGCTCCACCTCTCAAAGGTGCCATGACCTTCCCAAACACATGAGACTGTGGGGGACACATTTCAAACCATGACATCTATTGATGCCAATAGAAATACAGCATAAGCTGTATATATATATACACACACACACACATACACACACACATATATGTGTGTGTGTATATATATATATATACATATATACATGTGAGATAAGTCAATATATATTTTTTAAATCTCCAGTGTCCATATTGCAGAAGTAAAATCAAACAGGTAAAAACAATCTTAATACTATATTTCATTCAACCTAATATGTCCAAGATATTACCGTTTTACTATGCAATCAATATAAAACTATTAATGAGATACTTTACATTCTTTTTATTGTACTGTCTTTGGAATCCAGTTCATATTTTATTCTCGTAGCACATCTCAATTTGAATGCCAAGTTTTCAACAGTTAAAGTAAAATGTAGTCCGATTGAAGCAATTAAGTTGCGTTTAACGGAAACATATTTTATATTGCTTTGGTTTAAAATTTGTAATTGAAATGAAATAAAGAAGAGAATTCAGTTACTTACTGGCTTTACTCACATTTCAAGTGCTTGGTATCCATCTATGACTAGTGGGTACCATATTGGAGATAGGCATCAAAGAAGAGACAGAATGGGAAGCAAAGAAAGAAGAGGGATCAGGGCAGAAAAACAAGAATCAGGATTGAACAAAGGCACGCGGCACAGTATGGATTTGGAATTCTAAGCAACACAGTAACCAGGCATACCAGTTTCTCTTGTCTATTGCTGTAAGACAACTCTTAGGCTCAAGCAACTTAATGTGAGAAAGGGAGATTTATCTGGCTTATGTTCCAGAGGGGAGATATAATCCTTTATGGTGGAAAAGGTATGAGTGGCTGGTAGAAGCTGGAGATGGCTTAGGTCACATCCATCTCAGAGGCTGAGGGAGTAAAGCTGCAAACTCTAAGAGCAGACAGTCCTCATGGAAGCAGGGAGGAACTAACCAACCTCAAGATCCACCCCCTGTATATAACGTGCCTTCCTCTAGCAAGGCTCCACCTCCCAAAGATGCCTTGACCATCCCAAACATCAGCTAAAGATTCAAACACATGAGCCTGTGGGGAAAAACTTATACTCAATCCATGGCACTAGAGGGGTTATTTTAGTGACTTTCTTCATTTCCTCATTGCTGTAACCAAATATCTGTCAAAAAGTCGCTTAAGGAAGAAAGAATGTATTTTGACTTATGGTTTCAGGGGACCAAGTTCCTCGTGGCAGCGGGAGCCGGCAGCTGCCTGCTCACATTTTTGTGCATCAGGAAACAGAGAAAAAGCTGGAAGCGGAAGCAGGGCTGGACTGTAACACTCATGGCAGGCCCTCCACGGACCCACTGCCGCCAGTTAGGCCTCCAACTGTAAAAGTTTCCCAAACAGTGCTCTCAGTTGGGGACCAAGTGTTTCAAGACATGAACCTTCAAGGGGTATTATTGTGCACCCAAAACATAGCAGGTAGAATAAGCAAGGCCTAGTGTTAAAAGTCATTGAACGCTGCAGAAGGACTGAGAATCATGTATGTATGTGTGTGAGTGTGTGTGTGTTTAGTATGGGGGAAATTAAGCCTAGAAGGAACTTTCTAGATAGGTCACTGGAACCCACTGCAGTGTGTCCACCCTCATTATTTCTTGGAGGATCAATGGAGTCAACATCTGGGAAGATGAAGTCTTTAAACAAAACAAAGTATAAAGCAGACGAAATGTGAATTTCAAGCTGACTGCTAACAGGAAGATGCTTGTAGAGAACATTCCAGCACAGACACAGGCCATGCCGCTTACCATGCCAGATGCTCCAGCGTATAATGACAAGCTTGACCTGCCTTCCTTTCCACCCACGCTGTCATCTGTGATGTGGACCTTATCCTAAGGTCCTTATCCCCTGAAGGCACAGGGCTCTACCTGCTGGGTTCTGAGGCCCCCACGTGCTTCCTCATACACGTTAGATCCCCACAGGAGCCTGTGAACATCCTTCTGAGCCAGACTCCTGAAAATGACCCAACACCCATCCCCCGAAGAAATGATGGTATCAGGAACATACAGCATGCCGTGGGGGCTCCAATCATTTGGTGCTCACAGCTGCAGCAGAATTCCACAAAGGTCACAAGCTGAAAGGGGATGTCTTTACCGGAAAGAAAATTTGTACAAGATAGGGTCAGGGGATTTGTCTATTGGGCAGCAACCAACAGAAGTCAACTGCAATCCACCCCTCGGGCCACTCAGCATCCATTCGTACTTCAAGAGAAACAGTTTCACGAATGCCCATGATCACATGAAAACACACGTAACCCAAATGGAAAGAATCCAAAGCCTCCTGTAATTGTGTTATCCTTTCTTGAAATCCAGAGGTAATCCCTAGTTGACATATAGTTAGATGATGCTATCTGTCCCCAATATAGCAGAGAAAAGCAATAAGACAATAAAAGCCAAAAAGCTAGATAGACAGACAGACAGACAGACAGACAGACAGACAGACAGACAGACAGATAGATAGATAGATAGATAGATAGATAGATAGATAGATAGATAGATAGATAGAACTGGCAAGAAGGGAAAGAGCTGGTATTAACATCATATCTGAGACAGTAAGAATAATTAAAACTCCTGGCAATAGACAGGATTCTTGGCATCCAGTGTGAACACATAGCAGGCAGTTCTGGAAGGATGTAGTCTCTGGAAACAATATTAATGGAGCCGTTCTGTGACTCGTTGGCACACGTTTAGGCTGTTGGATTGTGAGATATTGGGTAGTTATAATCAATAGAAGCTGTATGTATGTATGTATGTACTTGAGAAAGATAAAGAGAGGAAAAGAGGAAGGGGGGAGGAAGAAAGGGAAGGAGTAGGTAAATACATGCATGCCCTGGCATATAAGTGAAGGTCAGAGGACAGCTTTTGGAATAGTTTCTGGGATGAGATTCAGATCATAGTTTTGCGAGCAGGTGCCTTAGCCACAGGCTCAGTAAGCGGAGCTTATTGGACAGTTCTCAAAGCTACAAGTGCATGACCAAGGTTCCATGAAATTCAATATCTGCCAAGAGCCTGTTTACTGGTTCATTGATAACCATCTTTCTCTGTGTCCTCACAAGTTATAAGGCCTGATAGAACTCTCCTGGGTCTCTTATATCAGGGCTGCAAATTCCATTCCATTCACAAAAGTCCTACCTTCCTTAGTTGATCACTTCCCAGAGCCTTACCTCCTAATATCATCCTATTGAGGATTTCAGACTATTAATTTGATAAGGGAATGCACAATCTGAAACAACAGGCTAGAGACTGTCTTTAAGTTTGCTCTAAGATTTGAGTAATTGAAGAATATTCTCAGTGGGTAAGACATTGCTCACAAACCTGGCAACCTGGAAGTTCAGTCTCTGGAAGCCCACTTGGTAGCAAGAGAGAACTGACTTCTGAAAGTTGTCTGTTCATCTCCACATGTACACCTTGTGATACACCAGCCTTCTTTCTTTCTTTCTATCTATCTATCTATCTATCTATCTATCTATCTATCTATCTATCTATCTATCTCTCTCTATCTCTTTATCTATCTCTCTACCTATCTATCTGTCCATCTGTCCATCTATCCATCCATCTTGCTGTCTAATCTCTCTCTTTATTAAGTAAATAAAAATATTTTAAAGGGAGCACTATCCACATTTCATGAACTGTTTATGGCAGTATATAACTCTAAAAAATGAATAGGCTTTTCATTTTTGTGCTTCTAGATATCTCTGTTGAGTTATAACTAAAACCAGAGATTTTTTTTAATTTGGTAATACATTTTAAAACTAGAAAAAAGAAGCTATGCATTGCCTATCTCCCCAGACTTCTAGTTTTTGAACTTCTGGCTTCAACCCATAATGAGAAATGAAATATACTTCATGATCCAGCATGTGATTATGTGTGTATTTACATATCTCCAAATCACAAGTTTCACACTGCAGTGTATGTGGTCTGCAGTGTATGTGGCCCATGGTAATATTTCATGCTTGTTCCATTTAAAAAAAATAAAAATGAAAGGAAATAAAGGAGAAGTAAAGCTGCTCATATAATCCACTAGATTGATTACGCTTACTAATGAGCCACACCCAGACTTTGAAAGCCTCGTCCAACTTCCAGGACCTCCATTCCCTATAGCATAGACTTCAGAAGAAATTAAAACCATGGTTTTGGATAGGAAGATTTTATTTGTTTTTTTGGTAAGGTTTTTATTATTATTATTATTATATTTATTTATTATTCCCCAATCATACAAGCTTAATAGGTACCCCATTTTCCTCCCTCCACCCCTCCCCAGTCCCCCTTGCACCCTCCTCCCTTTTTCCCCTTCCATTCACCCCCCCATCCTTCCCCTTTTCCCAGTGTCTCCCCCCTTCCTCTCTCCCATTTCCTGGAGCATCTTTTTGTGTGAATGCCAAACTTCCCTCTGAGTCCTCCATTCTAGTGAGGTGTAAGGACTCACTGGCATTGCCCAGAGCTCTTTCTTGGGTTCCCTTTTAGTATGGGAACACTATTATGACTGCTAATCCCTTGCCTCTAAGGATCCTAGTGCCTGTGATCCATGCTAGACTTTGGGGGGGGGTCCTTGACATGTCAGTCATTTCGCAGGTCAAGTGAAGTCGGATTATGGCTACAGTGGCCCAAACTTGTGTGGAATATCTTGCATATCGTTGGTCCTTCCCATCTTTAGGCTCTTACAATCTTGCCACCTTCTCTTCCACAAGTTTCCCTGAGCTTTGGGATGGGGAGAGATTTAGCTAGTCTGGTTCCAGGTGATTAATGTAGGGGTCTCTGGTGTTCTGAATTATGGTCTGTTGTTGTTTTCAGTTTTGCTGTTCCTGCACCACCCTTGGCTCCATCTTGATTGATATTGGAGGTCACCTCCTAATTTTTTGGTATGATTTTTTTAAATACTTCCTTTTCAACCTTAGGTTGCTCCCAGATTCAACTTCACAAAACACATGGATCTTCCCTTTTTTTAAATTAGAGAATGTTAACAGGGAAGGAGAGTCAAGGAAGAGACAGGTCTTGATGTCATCTTTCTCAAGTCTGCTCCTGCCAGGCGTGGTAGCATGAGCCTTCAATCCCCACCCAAGGGAGATAGAGGCAGGACATCTAGGAATATGTAGAAACCATGGAGAAAAGGAGAGAGGGGGAGAGAGAGAGACCGGACTGTCATGATACTTTACTGACACCTATGAGAAATAGCCAAGCTCACCTCAGCATCCTGAATCCTTTTGTCCACGTTAAGATTTGATACGAAGATCTGCTGCTTCCCTAAATACAAGAAAGCACAGTTGACCACTCTGTGTAATTAAGAGCAAAATCTTCAGCCTGGCCAAGCACCGCCATTGGCCCCGCCTGGCCTTCTCCATTTGGACATCCTCAATTTAGAGTGTAGTTCTTATAGCACTCTCTAATCTACACTTTCATTCCTCATTCAGAGAATTAACCTCACTTCTCCAAGCCGTGTTTGTCCTCAGGAAAACACCTTGAAGGGAAGACCTCTCAGCCAATCCCTGCTAAGGGGCTCCCAAGGAATCCCTTTTCTTCTGTCTGGAGTATCTTGATTTCAGAGGGAGATTCCTTAAGGTAGAAACAGTTTCCAAGACCCGAGGACACTGGAACTGAAAAACCATAAAGGTTGCAGAGGGAAAGAACAAGTCTTGTGGGAAGAGATACCCCTGCATTTGCACACTGGCTTTATCATTGATGACATGTAAACCTCGGTTTCCTGTAATTTTGTAGCAATACCTCCTGGGTACAGAGCAACATGAGAGACACGAGCCATCTAGCACCCTACCTGCCATATAGGAGGTGCCCCCCAAATGTACCATTATTCTAGACACAACAGAATGCTAAAAAGCATGCCACATTAAACAGAGCTGTTATAGCTTCATGATGAAATGTCCTGCGTGGAAGCTTAGGGGCTAGGGCTAGACACGTGAAGGAGAGTACCCCTATCAGTGGGTCTGTCCAAGGAAAGGCCAATTGATCTGCCACAGAGGCCTGAATCCCTACTAGAGCAGATGATCCAGAGGGAATCTGGGAGCCATAGAAGCAGACACACAGGAAGGTGGGAGGAAGTGGGATGGATCGATGAAGGGAGGGGAGGGAGGAAGGTGGGAAGAAAGGGGGCAGGGAGAAATACTCAATATGCTTGCAAAACTAGGGAAAAAATTAGAAAAATAAAAAAAATGTCCCCTAACAGGTTCAGGTTTTAAACCCTTAGGCTCCAGATGACCAGACTGTTTTGGGAGATTGCAGAGGCCTCGGAAGGTGGGGGAAATTAGAAATAAATCACTGCGAGTAGGCCTTTGAGCTTTAGCAAGACCCCAGTCCACTCCTCTGTCTGTCTCCCTGTCCACTTGGAGGAGACCATCTCTTGTACAACACACTCCCCTGATCCTCATGTTCTGCCCAAGTGTACAGAGTCAACGGATCACAGGTCAGACGCTGCAAGCCAAGCACATCTTTCCTTCCTCGGCTCGTTTCTCTCTCAGGGATTTGGCCTCAGCTATGGAAAGGTGAAGCTACACAGAAGCTACACAGAAGCTATGTATGCATGACAGGCCACTGACTGAGTGACCCTGGAGAAGGAGGTGCCTGGGGGTCACTGGATCAGATCCAGTGGTCTCCCTGGAGGCACCGACTCAATAGTTCTGCTGATATGTGAAGAGGACGGACCACCAGGGCCACGGGCTGCTTTCTGCAGCACTTGGACCAGATAGCTCGTAACCAGAGCTAGAGATTGAAGCGGAGGACAGTGGCCCTGTGGCCTTGAACTCTTCTAGAATAGTCACTGCGGAATCCAGGATCCCAGGGTGGGAACAGCGCCCCCTCCCCCCTCTTGCATGGGAGCTACCCCGTGATAAAAATTAGGACAGTCATCTACCATGTGAGGTGGCAAAACTTACAGAAAGTCCCCAAATGCGACTATCCAATTTTTAATAATAACTTAAAGGGTGATTAATAGGAAATATTTAAAAATTAAACATTAATTCATAAAATTCCAACTTTCCTTCAACCACATAGGGAAACCATCACCAAATAACAGAAGAAAATTAGTAACAGGAAAAAAAGAAGGGCTAGGTATGATGGTGGACCCCTGAATCCCAGTCCTTAGGAAGGAGACAGAATCAGGAGTTTTTAAGTTCACACTTGCTGCACAGTGAGTGTGAGGCCAAAATTAAAAAAAAAAAAAAATAGAAAAGAGGAAGGGGAGAGGGGAGAGAAAGAGAAGGGAGAGGAAAGGAAGGATGGAGAAAGAAAAGGAAGAAAGGAAAAGGGAAGAGGAGGGGAGGGAAGAGAGGGAAAGAAAAAGAAGGGAAAGGAAGGGAGGAAGGAAGAAGGGAAAAAGGAAGGAAGGAAGGAAGGAAGGAAGGAAGGAAGGACGGAAGGAAGGAAGGAAGGAAGGAAGGAAGGAAGGAAGGAAGGAAGGAAGGAAAGGAGGGTGGAAGGGAGGGTGGAAGGGAGGGTGGAAGGGAGGGTGGAAGGGAGGAGGGGAGGGAGGGAAGGAGGGAAGGGAGGAGAGAGGGGACAGAGAGAAGGAAGGGAGGGAGGGAGGGAGGAAGGAAGCTGTATAAATTCTATCTGCCTGTAAGTATTTTGGAAAGAGACATAGTTTCAGAGAAAACCACTTAACTTCTGCCCTTGGAGTACTGAAAGGAACATAGATCCTACTCTGTCAGGGGCTGTTAGGAGCTAAGACTTCCCATGCAGGTTGGTTTCACTTCCTGTTTTCTCTTCTAGAACATTCCTTCCTGTGCTTCCTGGGCTCGGCTCCTTGCCTCTTCCTGGGTTGTTCAAGGAGTGGGCGAATGTGATTACAGCCTGTGGAGGTTCTCTTAATCGTAATTACTCACATTAAGCAACGCCTTAGATGACGCCCAGCCCCGCGCCTAGCGTAGACCCACACAGGCCGCGCATCCCGGCTGTGATTTTTCATTCCTGGGGGCAGCTAGATGGAAGCTGGCAGAACTTTTCACACTTCCTCAGGCCCTTTGCTAACCCTCAATTAGAACTAGTTCTTAATTTCCCCGCCGAGTTTATTAACCTTCAGGACATGGCGAAGGATCTCATTCGATTCCTTCCGAGGAGTGAAAAGTGTCTTTCTTCTTCTCTGTCCCCCTTCCTACCAACTTCTCTCCTCCTATCCTTGCTTCCTCCCTCTTTCCTTCTCCTGTTGCCTTTCCTGTCCTCTCTGGCTATCCTCCTTTCTTTTCTTCCCTTCTTCTGTGCGTGTGTGTGCGCGTGTGTGTGTGTGTGCGTGTGTGCCTGTGTGTGTGTGTATGTGTGTGTGTGTGATTAGGGTACACGTATCACAGTGTACACACCATGGAGTCTCTCCTCTCCTTCCATGTTTTACATGGGTTCAGGGGATTGAACTTGGGTCATAAGACAAGCACCTCTACCAACCAAGGCTGAACCGCCTTTTTGCCCCATCTTCCTGGTTTTCACACCTTCTTTCTTCTTCTACCCTCTTCCCTTTCCCCTCACCTTCCCTCTACCACCATCACTTGAGCTTATTTGCTGCACTAATTTTTTAAAAGAACAAAACAAAAAAAAGAAAAAAAAAACATTTGAAACTTGTACTCAAAGACTTTCTTTTAGGCACAGGATAAACTTTGAAAATCTTTAAGACAGGTCCGTGAAACAGGTCAGCACCTGCTTGCAAACCTGGAGACCTAAGTTCGTTCTCTGGAAACCTGTGTGGTCTCTCTCTCCTCTCTCTCTCTCTCTCTCTCTCTCTCTCTCTCTCACAAATATGTAAAACATTTTTAAAAATCTCTAAGGCAGTGATAGGTCAGGTTTAGAATCTATGTCTGATGTTCATAAAATGATTTCAGAGCGTTTCTTACTGAAAGGCGACTGAAGACCACCTG